>CAWUFW010010349.1:0-703022 GCA_963921515.1 Calotriton arnoldi | reverse complement strand
CATGTACTTCGTTCAGTTACGTATTACTTGCCTCTTTCTGCACCTCTCTTGCTTCTTTCTGCACCTCTTTTTCTTCTTTCTGCACTTCTCTTGTATCTTTCTGGACCTTGCTTCCTCTTTATGCGCCGTTCTTCCTCTTTCTGCATCTTTCTTCCTCTTTCAGCACCTTTCTTCCTCTTTCTGCACTTCTCTTGCCTCTTTCTGCACCTCTCTTGCTTCTTCCTGCACCTCACTTGCTTCTTTCTGTGCCTCTCTTGCCTCTTTCTGCACCTCTCTTGCTTCTTTCTGCACATCTCTTGCTTCTTTTTGCACTTCTCTTGTTTATTTCTGCACCTCTATTGCCTCTTTCTGCACTGCTCTTGTCTCTTTCTGCACCTCACTCTTCTTTCTGCACCTCTCTTGCTTCATTCTGTAACTCTCTTGCCTCTTTCTGCACCTTTCTTGCTTCTTTCTGCACATCTCTTGCTTCTTTCTGCACTTCTCTTGTTTATTTCTGCACCTCTATTGCCTCTTTCTGTACCTCTCTTGCCTCTTTATGCACCTCACTCATCTTTCTGCACCTCTTTTGCTTCATTCTGTACATCTCTTGCCTCTTTCTGCGCCTCTTTTGCCTCTTTCTGCACTTCTCTTGCCTATTTTTGCACCTCTCTTGCCTCTTTCTGCACCTCACTCTTCTTTCTGCACCTCTCTTGCTTCTTACTGCACTGCTGTTGCCTCTTTCTGCACCTCTCTTTCCTCTTTCTGCTTCTCTCTTGCCTCTTTCTGCACTTCTCTTGAGTCTTCCCACACCTCGTTTTCTTCTATCTGTACTTCTCTTGCATCTTTCTGGACCTTGCTTCCTCTTTATGCGCTGTTCTTCCTCTTTCTGCATCTTTCTTCCTCTTTCAGCACCTTTCTTCCTTTTTCTGCACTTCTCTTACCTCTTTCTGCACCTCTCATGCCTCTTTCTGCACTTCTCATGCCTCTTTCTGCACTTCTCTTGCCTCTTTTTGCACATCTATTGCTTCTTTCTGCACTTCTCTTGCTTCTTTCTGCACTTCTCTTGCTTCTTTCTACACCTCTCTTGCTTCTTTCTGCACTTTTCTTGCTTCTTACTGTACCTCTCTTACCTCTTTCTGCACCTCTCATGCCTCTTTCTGCACTTCTCTTGCCTCTTTTTGCACCTCTATTGCCCTTTCTCCACTTCTCTTGCTTCTTTCTGCACTTTTCTTGCTTCTTGTACCTCTCTTACCTCTTTCTGCACCTCTCATGCCTCTTTCTGCACTTCTCTTGCCTCTTTCCCCACTTCTCTTGCCTCTTTCTGCATTTCTCTTGCCTCTTTCTGAACCTCTCTTGCCTATTTCAGTGCATCTCTTGCCTCTTTCTGCACAGGTCTTGCCTCTTTCTGTACCTCTCTTGACTCTTTCTGCACCTTTCTTGCTTCTTTCTGCACATCTCTTGCTTCTTTCTGCACTTCTCTTGTTTATTTTTGCACCTCTATTGCCTCTTTCTGCACCTCTCTTGCCTCTTTATGCACCTCACTCTTCTTTCTCTACCTCTTTTGCTTTGTTCTGTACATCTCTTGCCTCTTTCTGCACCTCTCTTGACTCTTTCTGCACCTCTCTTGCCTCTTTCTGCACTTCTCTTGCTTATTTTTGCACCTCTCTTGCTTCTTTTTGCACCTCGCTTGCCTTTTTCTGCACCTTACTCTTCTTTCTGCACCTCTCTTGCTTCTTACTGCACTTCTGTTGCCTCTTCCTGCACCTCTCTTTCCTCTTTCTGCATCTCTCTTGCCTCTTTCTGCACCTCTCTTGCTTCTTTCTGCACCTCTTTTTCTTCTTTCTGCACTTCTCTTGTATCTTTCTGGTCCTTGCTTCCTCTTTATGCGCCGTTCTTCCTCTTTCTGCATCTTTCTTCCTCTTTCAGCACCTTTCTTCCTCTTTCTGCACTTCTCTTGCCTCTTTCTGCACCTCTCTTGCTTCTTCCTACACCTCACTTGCTTCTTTCTGCACCTCTCTTGCCTCTTTCTGCACCTCTCTTGCTTCTTTCTGCACATCTCTTGCTTCTTTTTGCACTTCTCTTGTTTATTTCTGCACCTCTATTGCCTCTTTCTGCACTGCTCTTGTCTCTTTCTGCACCTCACTCTTCTTTCTGCACCTCTCTTGCTTCATTCTGTAACTCTCTTGCCTCTTTCTGCACCTTTCTTGCTTCTTTCTGCACATCTCTTGCTTCTTTCTGCACTTCTCTTGTTTATTTCTGCACCTCTATTGCCTCTTTCTGTACCTCTCTTGCCTCTTTATGCACCTCACTCATCTTTCTGCACTTCTTTTGCTTCATTCTGTACATCTCTTGCCTCTTTCTGCTCCTCTTTTGCCTCTTTCTGCACTTCTCTTGCCTATTTTTGCACCTCTCTTGCCTCTTTCTGCACCTCACTCTTCTTTCTGCACCTCTCTTGCTTCTTACTGCACTGCTGTTGCCTCTTTCTGCACCTCTCTTTCCTCTTTCTGCTTCTCTCTTGCCTCTTTCTGCACCTCTCTTGAGTCTTCCTGCACCTCGTTTTCTTCTATCTGTACTTCTCTTGCATCTTTCTGGACCTTGCTTCCTCTTTATGCGCTGTTCTTCCTCTTTCTGCATCTTTCTTTCTCTTTCAGCACCTTTCTTCCTTTTTCTGCACTTCTCTTACCTCTTTCTGCACTTCTCATGCCTCTTTCTGCACTTCTCTTGCCTCTTTTTGCACATCTATTGCTTCTTTCTGCACTTCTCTTGCTTCTTTCTGCACTTCTCTTGCTTCTTTCTACACCTCTCTTGCCTCTTTCTGCATTTCTCTTGCCTCTTTCTGAACCTCTCTTGCCTATTTCAGCGCATCTCTTGCCTCTTTCTGCACAGGTCTTGCCTCTTTCTGTACCTCTCTTGCCTCTTTCTGCACCTTTCTTGCTTCTTTCTGCACATCTCTTGCTTCTTTCTGCACTTCTCTTGTTTATTTTTGCACCTATATTGCCTCTTTCTGCACCTCTCTTGCCTCTTTATGCACCTCACTCTTCTTTCTCTACCTCTTTTGCTTCGTTCTGTACATCTCTTGCCTCTTTCTGCACCTCTCTTGCCTCTTTCTGCACTTCTCTTGCTTATTTTTGCACCTCTCTTGCTTCTTTTTGCACCTCGCTTGCCTTTTTCTGCACCTTACTCTTCTTTCTGCACCTCTCTTGCTTCTTACTGCACTTCTGTTGCCTCTTCCTGCACCTCTCGTTCCTCTTTCTGCATCTCTCTTGCCTCTTTCTGCACCTCTCTTGCTTCTTTCTGCACCTCTTTTTCTTCTTTCTGCACTTCGCTTGCTTATTTCTGCACATCTCTTGCCTCTTTCTGCACCTCTCTTGCTTCTTTCTGCATATCTCTTGCTTCTTTTTGCACTTCTCTTGTTTATTTCTGCACCTCTATTGCCTCTTTCTGCACTGCTCTTGTCTCTTTCTGCACCTCACTCTTCTTTCTGCACCTCTCTTGCTTCATTCTGTAACTCTCTTGCCTCTTTCTGCACCTTTCTTGCTTCTTTCTGCACATCTCTTGCTTCTTTCTGCACTTCTCTTGTTTTTTTCTGCACCTCTATTGCCTCTTTCTGTACCTCTCTTGCCTCTTTATGCACCTCACTCATCTTTCTGCACCTCTTTTGCTTCATTCTGTACATCTCTTGCCTCTTTCTGCACCTCTCTTGCCTCTTCCTGCACTTCTCTTGCTTCTTTTTGCACCTCTCTTGCTTCTTTCTGCACCTTACTCTTCTTTCTGCACCTCTCTTGCTTCTTACTGCACTTCTGTTGCCTCTTTCTGCACCTCTCTTTCCTCTTTGTGCATCTCTCTTGCCTCTCTCTGCACCTCTCTTGCTTCTTTCTGCACCTCTTTTTC
The DNA here is from genome assembly GCA_963921515.1 of Calotriton arnoldi. Taxonomy (NCBI): domain Eukaryota; kingdom Metazoa; phylum Chordata; class Amphibia; order Caudata; family Salamandridae; genus Calotriton; species Calotriton arnoldi. Next base: position 699,152 of record CAWUFW010010349.1, on the reverse strand, counting down.
TTCGTTCTGCACTTCTCTTGTATCTTTCTGGACCTTGCTTCCTCTTTATGCGCCGTTCTTCCTCTTTCTGCATCTTTCTTCCTCTTTCAGCACCTTTCTTCCTCTTTCTGCACTTCTCTTGCCTCTTTATGCACCTCTCTTGCTTCTTCATGCACCTCACTTGCTTCTTTCTGCGCCTCTCTTGTCTCTTTCTGCACCTCTCTTGCTTCTTTCTGCACATCTCTTGCTACTTTTTGTACTTCCCTTGTTTATTTCTGTACCTCTATTGCCTTTTTCTGCACTGCTCTTGTCTCTTTCTGCACCTCACTCTTCTTTCTGCACCTCTCTTGCTTCTTTCTGTACTTCTCTTGCCTCTATCTGCATCTCTTTTGCTTCCTTCTGCACCTCTCTTGCTTCTTTCTGCACCTCTCTTGCCTCTTTCTTCACCTCTCTTGCTTCTTTCTGCAAATCTCTTGCTTCTTTCTGCATATCTCTTGCTTCTTTTTGCACTTCTCTTGTTTATTTCTGCACCCTCACTCTTCTTTCTGCACCTCTCTTGCTTCATTCTGTAACTCTCTTGCCTCTTTCTGCACCTTTCTTGCTTCTTTCTGCACATCTCTTGCTTCTTTCTGCACTTCTCTTGTTTATTTCTGCACCTCTATTGCCTCTTTCTGTACCTCTCTTGCCTCTTTATGCACCTCACTCATCTTTCTGCACCTCTTTTGCTTCATTCTGTACATCTCTTGCTCTTTCTGCGCCTCTCTTGCCTCTTTCTGCACTTCTCATGCCTATTTTTGCACCTCTCTTGCCTCTTTCTGCACCTTACTCTTCTTTCTGCACCTCTCTTGCTTCTTACTGCACTGCTGTTGCCTCTTTCTGCACCTCTCTTTCCTCTTTCTGCATCTCTCCTGCCTCTTTCTGCACCTCTCTTGAGTCTTTCTGCACCTCGTTTTCTTCTTTCTGTACTTTTCTTGCATCTTTCTGGACCTTGTTTCCTCTTTATGCGCCGTTTTACCTCTTTCTGCATCTTTCTTCCTCTTTCAGCACCTTTCTTCCTTTTTCTGCACTTCTCTTGCCTCTTTCTGCACCTCTCTTGCTTCTTTCTGCACTTCTCTTGCTTCTTTCTGCGCCTCTCTTGCCTCTTTCTGCACCTCTCTTGCTTCTTTCTGCACATCTCTTGCTTCTTCTTGCACTTCTCTCATTTATTTCTGCACCTCTATTGCCTCTTTCTGCACTGCTCTTGTCTCTTTAAGCACCTCACTCTTCTTTATGCACCCCTCTTGCTTCTTTCTGTACTTCTCTTGCCTCTTTCTGCAAAATTCTTGCCTCTTTCTGTACATCTTTTGCTTCTTTTTGTACCTTTCTTCCTCTTTCTGCACCTCTTTTACTTCTTTCTGCCCCTCTCTTGCTTCTTTCTGCGCCTCTCTTGCCTCTTTCTGCACCTCTCTTGCTTCTTTCTGCACATCTCTTGCTTCTTTCTGCACATCGCTTGCTTCTTTTTGCACTTATCTTGTTTATTTCTGCACCTCTATTGACTCTTTCTGCACTGCTCTTGTCTCTTTCTGCACTGCTCTTGACTCTTTCTGCACCTCACTCTTCTTTCTGCACCTCTCTTGCTTCTTTCTGTACATCTCTTGCCTCTTTCTGCACCTTTCTTGCTTCTTTCTGCACATCTCTTGCTTCTTTCTGCACTTCTCTAGTTTATTTCTGCACCTCTATTGCCTCTTTCTGCACCTCTCTTGCCTCTTTCTGCACCCCACGCTTCTTTCTTCACTTCTCTCACTTCATTCTGCACTTCTCTTGCTTACTTATTCACCTCTATTGCCTCTTTCTGCACCTCTAATGCCTCTATCTGCACCTCACTCTTCTTTCTGCACCTCTCTTTCCTCTTTCTGCATCTCTCTTGCCTCTTTCTACACCACTCTTGCTTCTTTCTGCACCTCTTTTTCTTTTTCCTGCACTTCTCTTGCATCTTTCTGGACCTTGCTTCCTCTTTATGCGCTGTTCTTCCTCTTTCTGCATCTTTCTTCCTCTTTCAGTACCTTTCTTCCTCTTTCTGCACTTCTCTTGCCTCTTTCTGCAACTCTTTTGCTTCTTCCTGCACCTCTCTTGCTTCTTTCTGCGACTCTCTTGTCTCTTTCTGCACCTCTCTTGCTTCTTTCTGCACATCTCTTGCTTATTTTTGCAATTCTCTTGTTTATTTCTGCACCCCTATTGCTTCTTTATGCTCTGCTCTTGTCTCTTTCTGCACCTCACCCTTATTTCTGCACCTCTCTTGCTTCTTTCTGTACTTCTCTTGCCTCTTTCTATAAACTTCTTGCCTCTCTCTGCACCTCTCTTGCTTCTTTCTGTACCTTTCTTCCTCTTTCTGCGCCTCTTTTGCTTCATTCTGCCCCTCTCTTGCCTCTTTTTGCACCTAACTTCCTTCTTTCTGCACCTCTCTTGCTTCTTTCTGCACTTCTAATGCTTCTTACTGCACCTCTCTTACATCTTTCTGCACCTCTCGTGCCTCTTTCTGCACATCACTCTCTTTTTTTCAGCACCTCTCTTGCTTTTTTATGCATCTCTCTTCCTTCTTTCTGTACTTATCTTGCATCTTTCTGGACTTCTCTTGCTTCTTTCTGCATCTCTCTTGCTTCTCTCTGCACCTCACTCTCTTCTTTGTTCACATCTGTTGCTTCTTTCTGCACCTCTCTTACCTCTTTGTGCTAATTTCTAATCTCTTTCTGTACATCTCTTGCTGCTTTCTGCACATCTCTTGCTTCTTTCTGCACTTCTCTTGCCTCAGTCTGCAACTCTCTTGCCTCTTTCTGCACTTCTCTTGCCTACTTTTGCAACTCTCTTGTTTCTTTCTGCACCTCTCTTGCTTCTTTCTGCACTTCTCTTGGTTCTTACTTTACCTCTCTTACCTCTTTCTGCACTTCTCTTGCCTCTTTCTGTACCTCACTCTCTTTTTTCTGCACCTCTCTTGCTTCTTTCTGTACCTCTCTTCCTTTTTTCTGAACTTCTCTTGCCTCTTTCGGCACCTCTCTCGCTGCTTTCTGCAACATTCTTCCTCTTTCTGTACCTTTCTTCCTCTTTATGCACCTCTCTTGCTTCTTTCTGCACCTATCTTGCTTCTTTCTCTACCTCTCTTGCTTTTTTCTGTAGCTCTCTTGCCTTTCTGCACCTCACTTGCCACTTTCATCAACTTTCTTGCTTTTTTCTGTGCCTCTGTTCCTTTTTTCTGTACTTCTCTTGCTTCTTTCTGCACCTTTCTTCCTCTTTTTGCACGTCTCTTGCCTCTTTCTGCATTTCTCTTGACTCTTTCTGCACCTCTCTTGCCTCTTTCTGCATCTCTCTTGCCTCTTTCTGCACCCCACTCTCTTCTTTCTGTACCTTTCTTGCTTCTTTCTGCACTTCTCTTACCTCTTTCTCCACCTCTCATGCCTCTATCTGCACTTCTCTTGCCTCTTTCTCCACCTCTATTGCTTCAATCTGCACTTCTCTTGCTTCTTTCTGCACCTCTGTTACCTTTTTATGAAACTCTCTTGTCTATTTCTGTAACTCTCTTGCCTCTTTCTGCACCTCACTCTGTTTTTTTGCACTACTTTTGCTTCTTTCTGCACCTCTCTTGCTTCTTTTTGGACTAACTTTGCATCTTTCTGCACCTCTCTTGCTTCTTTCTGCACCTGTCTTCATCTTTCTGTGACGTTCTTTCCTCTTTCTGCACCTCTCTTGCTTCTTTCTGCATCTTTCTTGCTTATTTTCCGTACCTCACTTGCCTCTTTCTGCACCTCACTTGTATTTTTTGCACCACACTCTCTTCTTTCTTCACCTCTGTTGCTTCTTTCTATACCCCTCTTACCTCTTTTTGCAACTTTCTTGCCTCTTTCTTCACCTCTCTTGCTTCTTTCAGCACCTCTCTTGCTTCTTTTTGCTTCTTTCTTTCTGCACATCTCTTGCTTCTTTCTTAACCTTTCTTCCTCTTTCTGCACCTTTCTTCCGCCTATTGTACCTTTCTTCCTCTTTCGGCACTTTTTTCCTCTTTCTACACTTCTCTTGCCTCTATCCGCACATCTCTTGCCTCTTTCTGCACCTCTTTTGCCTCTTTATGCCCCTCTGTTGCCTCTTTCTGTACCTCTCTTGCCTCTTTCTGTACCTCTCTTGCTGCATTCTACACATCTCTTGCTTCTTTCTACACTTCTCTTGCTGATTTCTACACCTCTATTGCCTCTTTCTGCACCTCTCTTGCCTCAGTCTGCATCTCTTTTAGCTCTTTCTGCACTTCTCTTGCCTATGTTTGCACCTCTATTGCTTCTTTCTGCACCTCTCTTGCTTCTTTCTGCACTTCTCTTGGTTCTTACTTTACCTCTCTTACCTCTTTCTGCACCTCTCTTGCCTCTTTCTGTACCTCACTCTCTTTTTTCTGCACCTCTCTTGCTTCTTTCTGTACCTCTCTTCCTTTTTTCTGAACTTCTCTTGCCTCTTTCGGCACCTCTCTCGCTGCTTTATGCAACGTTCTTCCTCTTTCTGTACCGTTCTTCCTCTTTATGCACCTCTCTTGCTTCTTTCTGCACCTATCTTGCTTCTTTCTCTACCTCTCTTGCTTTTTTCTGTAGCTCTCTTGCCTTTCTGCACCTCACTTTGATCAACTTTCTTGCTTTTTTCTGTGCCTCTGTTCCTTTTTTCTGTACTTCTCTTGCTTCTTTCTGCACCTTTCTTCCTCTTTTTGCACGTCTCTTGCCTCTTTCTGCATTTCTCTTGACTCTTTCTGCACCTCTCTTGCCTCTTTCTGCATCTCTCTTGCCTCTTTCTGCACCCCACTCTCTTCTTTCTGTACCTTTCTTGCTTCTTTCTGCACTTCTCTTACCTCTTTCTCCACCTCTCATGCCTCTATCTGCACTTCTTTTGCCTCTTTCTCCACCTCTACTGCTTCAATCTGCACTTCTCTTGCTTCTTTCTGCACCTCTGTTACCTTTTTATGAAACTCTCTTGTCTATTTCTGTACCTCTCTTGCCTCTTTCTGCACCTCACTCTGTTTTTTTGCACCACTCTTGCTTCTTTCTGCACCTCTCTTGCTTCTTTTTGGACTAACTTTGCATCTTTCTGCACCTCTCTTGCTTCTTTCTGCACCTTTCTTCATCTTTCTGTAACGTTCTTCCTCTTTCTGCACCTCTCTTGCTTCTTTCTGCATCTTTCTTGCTTATTTTCCGTACCTCACTTGCCTCTTTCTGCACCTCACTTGTATTTTTTTGCACCACACTCTCTTCTTTCTTCACCTCTGTTGCTTCTTTCTATACCCCTCTTACCTCTTTTTGCAACTTTCTTGCCTCTTTCTTCACCTCTCTTGCTTCTTTCAGCACCTCTCTTGCTTCTTTTTGCTTCTTTCTTTCTGCACTTCTCTTGCTTCTTTCTGTACCTTTCTTCCTCTTTCTGCACCTTTCTTCCACCTATTGCACCTTTCTTCCTCTTTTGGCACTTTTCTTCCTCTTTCTACACTTCTCTTGCCTCTATCCGCACATCTCTTGCCTCTTTCTGCACCTCTTTTGCCTCTTTATGCCCCTCTGTTGCCTCTTTCTGTACCTCTCTTGCCTCTTTCTGTACCTCTCTTGCTGCATTCTACACATCTCTTGCTTCTTTCTGCACTTCTCTTGCTGATTTCTACACCTCTATTGCCTCTTTCTGCACCTCTCTTGCCTCTTTCTGCACCTCACTCATCTTTCTGCACCTCTCTTGCTTCTTTCTGCACTTCTCTTGCCTCAGTCTGCATCTCTTTTAGCTCTTTCTGCACTTCTCTTGCCTATGTTTGCACCTCTATTGCTTCTTTCTGCACCTCTCTTGCTTCTTTCTGCACTTTTCTTGCTCCTTACTGTTCCTCTCTTACCACTTTCTGCACGTCTCTTGCCTCTTTTTGCACCTCACTCTCTTTTTTCTGCACATCTCTTGCTTCTTTCTGCACCTTTCTTCCTCTTCCTGTACCTTTCTACCTCTTTCTGCACCTCTCTTGCTTCTTTCTGCACCTATCTTGATTTTTTCTGTAGCTCTCTCTTTCCTTTCTGCACCTCAATTGCCTCTTTCATCACAGTTCTTACTTCTTTCTGTGCCTCTTTTGCTTCTTTCTCCACTTCTCTTGCTTCTTTCTGTACCTTTCTTCCTATTTCTGCACTTCTCTTGCCTCTTTCTGCATTTCTCTTGCCTCTTTCTACACCTCTTTTGCCTCTTTCTGCCTCTCACTTGCCTCTTTCTGAACCCCACTCTCTTCTTTCTGCACCTTTCTTGCTTCTTTCTGCACTTCTCTTACCTCTTTCTGCACCTCTCTTGCCTAATTCTGCACTTCTCTTGCCTCTTTCTTCACCTCACTTGCTTCTTTCTACACCTCTATTGCCTCTTTCTGCAATTCTCTTGCCTCTTTCTTCACCTCACTTGCTTCTTTCTGCACCTCTCTTGCCTCTTTCTGTACCCCTCCTGCTGCTTTATGCACATCTCTTGCTTCATTCTGCACTTCTCTTGCTGATTTCTGCACCTCTATTGTCTCTTTCTGTACCTCTCTTGCCTCTTTCTGCACCTCACTCATCTTTCTGTACCTCTCTTGCTTCTTTCTGCACTTCTCTTGTCTCCGTCTGTACCTCTCTTGCCTCTTTCTTCACTTCTCTTGCTTCTTTCTGCACCTCTCTTGCTTCTTTCTGCACTTCTCTTGCTTCTTACTGTACCTCTCTTACCTCTTTCAGCACCCCTCTTGCTTGTTTTTGCACCTATTTTGCTTCTTTCTTTCTGCACTTCTCTTACTTCTTTCTGCACCTTTCTTCCCCTTTCTGCGCCTTTCTTCCGCCTATTGTACCTTTCTTCCTATGTTGGTACTTTTCTTCCTCTTTCTAGACTTCTCTTGCCTCTATCTGCACCTCTCTTGCCTCTTACTGCACCTCTTTTGCCTCTTTTGCCCCTCTCTTGCCTCTTTCTGCACCTCTCTTGCCTCTTGCTGCTTTCTGCACATCTCTTGCTTCTTTCTGCACTTCTCTTGCTGATTTCTGCACCTCTATTGCCTCTTTCTGCACCTCTCTTGCCTCTTTCTGCACCTCACTCATCCTTCTGCACCTCTCTTGCTTCTTTCTGCACTTCTCTTCCCTCAGTCTGCATCTCTTTTGCCTCTTTGTGCACTTCTTTTGCCTATGTTTGCACCTCTATTGCTTCTTTCTGCACCTCTCTTGCTTCTTTTGGCACTTTTCCTGCTCCTTACTGTACCTCTCTTACCTCTTTCTGCATGCCTCTTGCCTCTTTCTGCACCTCACTCTCTTTTTTCTGCACATCTCTTGCTTCTTTCTGAACCTTTCTTCCTCTTTCTGTACCTTTCTTCCTCTTTCTGCACCTCTCTTGCTTCTTTCTGCACCTATCTTGCTTTTTCTGTAGCTCTCTTGCCTTTCTGCACCCTAATTGCCTCTTTCATCACGGTTCTTGCTTCTTTCTGCACCTCTCTTGCTTCTTTCTGTACCTTTCTTCCTCTTTCTGCACTTCTCTTTCCTCTTTCTGCATTTCTCTTGCCTCTTTCTGCACCTCTTTTGCCTCTTTCTGCCTCTCTCTTGCCTCTTTCTGAACACCACTCTCTTCTTTCTGCATCTTTCTTGCTTCTTTTTGCACTTCTCTTACCTCTTTCTGCACCTCTCTTGCCTCTTTCTGCACTTCTCTTGCCTCTTTCTTTACCTCACTTGCTTCTTTCTGCGCCCCTCTTGCTTCTTTCTGTACCTCTCTTGCTGCTTTCTGCACATCTCTTGCTTCTTTCTGCACTTCTCTTGCCTCAGTCTGCATCTCTCTTGCCTCTTTCTGCACTTCTCTTGCCTACTTTTGCATCTCTCTAGCTTCTTTCTGCATCTCTCTTGCTTCTTTCTGCACTTCTCTTCCCTCAGTCTGCATCTCTTTTGCCTCTTTGTGCACTTCTTTTGCCTATGTTTGCACCTCTATTGCTTCTTTCTGCACCTCTCTTGCTTCTTTTGGCACTTTTCCTGCTCCTTACTGTACCTCTCTTACCTCTTTCTGCATGCCTCTTGCCTCTTTCTGCACCTCACTCTCTTTTTTCTGCACATCTCTTGCTTCTTTCTGGACATTTCTTCTTCTTTCTGTACCTTTCTTCCTCTTTATGCACCTCTCTTGCTTCTTACTGCACGTATCTTGCTTTTTCTGTAGCTCTCTTGCCTTTCTGCACCCTAATTGCCTCTTTCATCACGGTTCTTGCTTCTTTCTGCACCTCTCTTGCTTCTTTCTGTACCTTTCTTCCTCTTTCTGCACTTCTCTTTCCTCTTTCTGCATTTCTCTTGCCTCTTTCTGCACCTCTTTTGCCTCTTTCTGCCTCTCTCTTGCCTCTTTCTGAACACCACTCTCTTCTTTCTGCATCTTTCTTGCTTCTTTTTGCACTTCTCTTACCTCTTTCTGCACCTCTCTTGCCTCTTTCTGCACTTCTCTTGCCTCTTTCTTTACCTCACTTGCTTCTTTCTGCGCCCCTCTTGCTTCTTTCTGTACCTCTCTTGCTGCTTTCTGCACATCTCTTGCTTCTTTCTGCACTTCTCTTGCCTCAGTCTGCATCTCTCTTGCCTCTTTCTGCACTTCTCTTGCCTACTTTTGCATCTCTCTAGCTTCTTTCTGCATCTCTCTTGCTTCTTTCTGCACTTCTCTTGCTTCTTACTGTACCTCTCTTACCTCTTTATGCATCTCTCTTGCCTCTTTCTGTACCTCACTCTCTTTTTTCAGCACCTCTCTTGCTTCTTTCTGCACCTCTCTTCCTTTTTTCTGAACTTCTCTCACTGCTTTCTGCAACTTTCTTTCTCTTTCGGTACCTTTCTTCCTCTTTATGTACCTCTCTTGCTTCTTTAATCAACTTTCTTGCTTCTTTCTGTAGCTCTCTTGCATTTCTGCACCTCACTTGCCACTTTCATCAACTTTCTTGCTTCTTTCTGTGCCTCTCTTGCTTTTTTCTGCATTTCTCTTGCCTCTTTCTGCAACTCTTTTGCCTCTTTCTGCCTCTCTCTTGCCTCTTTCTGAACCCCACTCTCTTCTTTCTGCATCTTTCTTGCTTCTTTTTGCACTTCTCTTACCTCTTTCTGCACCTCTATTGCCTCTTTCTGCACTTCTCTTGCCTCTTTCTTCACCTCACTTACTTCTTTCTATGCCCCTCTTGCCTCCTTCTGTTCCTCTCTTGCTGCTTTCTGCACATCTCTTGCTTCTTTCTGCACTTCTCTTGCTGATTTCTGCATCTCTATTGCCTCTTTCTGCACCTCACTCATCTTTCTGCACATCTCTTGCTTCTTTCTGCACTTCTCTTGCCTCAGTCTGCACCTCTGTTGCCTCTTTCTGCACTTCTATTGCCTACTTTTGCACCTCTGTTGCTTCTTTCTGCACCTCTCTTGCTTCTTTCTGCACTTCTCTTGCTTCTTACTGTACCTCTCTTACCTCTTTCTGCACCTCTCTTGCTTCTTTCTGTACCTCACTCTCTTTTTTTCTGCACCTCTCTTGCTTCTTTCTGCACCTCTTTTCCTTTTTTCTGAACTTCTCTTGCTGCTTTCTGTAACTTTCTTTCTCTTTCTGTACCTTTCTTCCTCTTTATGCACCTCTCTGGCTTCTTTCATCAACTTTCTTGCTTCTTTCTGTAGCTCTCTTGCCTTTCTGCACCTCACTCGCCACTTTCATCAACTTTCTTGCTTCTTTCTGTGCCTCTCTTGCTTTTTTCTGTACTTCTCTTGCTTATTTCTGCACCTTTCTTCCTTTTTTTGAACGTCTCTTGCCTCTTTCTGCACCCCACTCTCTTCTTTCTGTAACTTTGTGGCTTCTTTCTGCACCTCTCTTGTTTCTTTTCCGTACTTCTCTTGCCTCTTTCTGCACATCTCTTGCTTCTTTCTGCACCTCTCTTGCCTCTTTCTGCACCTCACTTGCCTCTTTCTGCACCTCACTCTCTTCTTTCTGTACATATCTTGCTTCTTTCTGCACCTCTCTTGCTTCTTTATAGAGGCAAGAGAGGTGAAAAAAGAGGCAAGAGAAGTGCATAAAGAGATGCAGAAAGAAGCAAGAGAGGTGCATAAAGAGGCAAGAGAGGTGCAGAAAGGGCAAGAAATGTGAAGAAAGAGGAATTAAGGTACCGAAAGAGAATGAGAGGTGCAGAAAGAAGAGAGTGGGGTGCAGAAAGAGGCAAGAGAGGTGCAGAAAGAGTTAAGAGAGGTCAAAAAAAGAGGCAAGAGAAGTGCAGAAAGAGGCAAGAGAGGTGCAGCAAGGGGCATGAAAAGTGCAAAAAGAAGCAAGAGAGGTGCAGAAAGAAGCAAGATATGTGCAGTAATAAGAGAGTGAGGTGCAGAAAGAGGCAAGTGAGGTGCAGAAAGAGGCAAGAGAGGTGCAAAAAAAGCAACAGAGGGGCAGAAAGAAGCAAGAGAGGCGCAGAAAGAAGAATAAAGGTGCAGAAAGTAGAAGAAAGGTACAGAAAGAAGCAAGAGAAGTGCAGAAAGAAGCAAGAGAGGTGCAGAAAGAAGAGTGAGGTGTAGAATGAGGCAAGAGAAAGTAGCAAGAGAGGTGTAAGAGGTAAGAGAGGTACAGAAAGAAGCAAGTGAAGTACAGAACGAAGCAAGAGAGGTTCAGAAAGATGCAAGAGAGGTGCAGAAAGTAGCAAGAGAGGTGCAGTAAGATACCAAAAGAGGAAGAAAGGTGCAGAAAGAGGAAGAAAGGTGCAAAAGAAGCAAGACATGTACAGAAGGAAGCAAGAGATTTGCAGAAAGAACAGAGGTAGGTACAGAAAGAGGCAATTGAGGTAAGTGAGGTGGATAGAGAGGTAAGAAAGGGCAGAAAGAGAATTGTAGAAAGAGGCAAGAGAAGTGCAGAAAGAGGAAGAAAGGTGCAGAAAGAGGAAGAAAGATGCAGAAAGATGAAGGAAATGAGCAGAAGAGGAAGAAAGGTACAGAAACAAGCAAGAGAAGTAGAGAAACAAGCAAGAGAGGTGTAAAACTAAGCAAGAGAGGTGCAGAAAAGAGAGTGAGGTGCAGAAAGAAGAGAGGTGCAGAAAGAAGAAAGATGCAGAAAGAAAGTAAGTGAAGTACATAAAGAAGCAAAAGAAGTGCAGGAAGAAGCAAGAGAGGTGCAAAAAAGCAAGAGAGATGCAGAAAGAGTAAGAGAGGTGCAGAATGAGGCAATAGAGGTGCAGGAAGAAGCAAGAGAGGAGCAGAAAGAGGCATGAGAGGTGCAGAAAGAGGCAAGAGATGTGCAGAAAGAGGAAGTATAGGTACCGAAGAGGAAGAAAGATGCAGAGAGAAGGAAGAGAAGTGCAAAAAGAACTGAGGTAGGTGCAGAGAGAGGCAATTGAGGTAAGTGAGGTGGATAAAGAGGTAAGAAAGGGCAGAAAGAGAGTTGTAGAAAGAGGCAAGAGAAGTGCAGAAAGGTGCCAAAAGAGGAAGAAAGGTGTAGAAAGATGAAGGAAATGTGCAGAAAGAGGAAGAAAGGTGCAGAAACAAGCAAGAGAAGTAGAGAAAGAAGCTTTCCTCCTCTTTCTGCAATTCTGTTGCTTCTTTCTGCAGTACTCTTGCCTCTTTCTGCACCTCTCTTGCCTCTTTCTGCACCTCTCTTGAATCTTTCTGCACCTCTCCTGTTTCTTTCTGCACCTCTCTTGCTTCTTTCTGCACCTCTCTTGCTTCTTTCTGCACTTTTCTTGTTTCTCTCTGCACCTCTCTTACCTCTTTCTGTACTTCTTTTTGTACCTCTTTTGCTTCTTTCTGCACTTCTCTTGCTTCTTAAACAACCTTTCTTCCTCTTTCTGCACGTTTCTTCCTCCTATTGCACCTTTCTTCCTCTTTCTGTGCCTTTCCTCCTCTTTCTACACTTCTCTTGCCTATATCAGCACCTCACTTGCCTCTCACTGCACCTTTCTTGCCTCTTTCTCGACCTCACTTGCATCTTTCTGCACATATCTTGCTTCTTTCTGCACCTTTCTTGCCTCTTTCTGCAACTCTCTTGCCTCTTTCTGCACCTATCCAGCCTCTTTCTGCTCCTCTTGCTTCATTCTGCACCTCTCTTGCTTCTTTCCGTACCTCTCTTGCTTCTTTCTACACCTCTCTTGCCTCTTTCTGCACCTCACTCTTCTTTCTGCACATCTCTTGCTTCTTTCTGCTACTCTCTTGCTTCTTTCTGCACCTTTCTTCATCTTTCTGCACCTCTCTAGCTTCTTTCTGCACCTCTATTGCATCTTTCTGCACCTCTCTTGCCTCTTTCTGCACCTCACTCTTCTTTCTGCACCTCTCTTACTTCTTTCTGCACCTCTTCTGCTTCTTTCTGCACCTCTCTTGCCTAATTCTGCACCTCACTTGCTTCTTTCTGTACCTCTCTTGCTTCTTTCTGCACTTCTCTTGTATTTTTCAGTACCTCTATGGCCTCTTTCTGCACCTCTTGTCTCTTTCTGCACCTCACTTGCTTCTTTTGGCACCTCTCTTGCTTCTTTCTGTACCTCTCTTGCTTCTTTCTGCAACTTTCTTGCTTGTTTCTGTACACCTCTTGCCTCTTTCATCACTTCTCTTGCTTCTTTCTGTGCCTCTTTTGCTTCTTTCTGCGATTCTCTTGCTTTTTCCAACACCTTTCTTCCTCTCTCTGCACTTCTCTTGCTCTCTCTGCACCTCTCTTTCCTCTTTCTGCACCTCTCTTGCCACTTTCTGTACCTCTCTTGCTTCTTTCTGCACTTATCTTGGTTCTTTCTGCACCTTTTTTCCTCTTCTGCACCTTTCTTCCTCTTTCTGCAGTTCTCTTTCTTCTTTCGGCACCTCTCCTGCTTCTTTCTGCACCTCTCTTGCTTCTTTCTGCACTTTTCTTGCTTTTTTCTGTACCTCTCTTGCCTCTTTCATCACTTCTCTTGTTTCTTTCTGCGCCTCTCTTGCTTCTTTCTGCGCTTCTCTTGCTTCTTTCTGCACCTCTCTTGCCTCTTTCTGCATTTCTCTTGCTTTTTTCTATACATCTCTTGCTTCTTTCTGCACTTCTCTTGCTTCTTTCTGCTGCTTTCTTTGAGAAGTTGGCCTGGTATATGCTGTCCACTAATTATAGTGGGCACCTTGCACCAGTCCAAACAACCCCTTATTGGAGATAGGTTAAAGACAACCTTTATTGAAAGCTATCCTAGTGGTAGCTATGGAGAGCAGCCTTCAGGCTAAGTCTTGAAGGAATGTAAAGCAGCTTGTTTTACCAGTCTATAATCTCTTGAGTGACCAAATGAAAGAGGACCACACCAGGTATATATTCAAAATATATGTATTTATTGCTAAACACACCCCTCTAGTCTCTTTATGAGGCTAGAGTTCGAAGTACATAAGTTATAAGTTAGTTATCAACAGTAATAGCACAAATACACGTTTGAGCCCTAGGGGCGTACCAAACCATATACCAATAAAGTGGTATAAGAACCACGACTGAGCTAGACACAGGGCCTAGAGCCTGTAGAAGTGCTTGGACCACAAGGAACCACCCAAGGTAGTGACACAGGGGACCCACGGGGGACGCGTGCAGTGTAAGAACACAGACGTGAATTGCTGTAGACTTCTATGGGGAAAGTCGCGGTTGGAATTTTAAAGAAAAGGGACACTTAGAGGAGGACTTGGAGCAAACCCCTTTAGAACTGGGTTGTTCTAGAGTCTATACCCACGGGAGCACCGGAGTACTCGAGTTACCTCACCCAGGGAAGCCGGGTGCATAGGTGTCTTTCGGGGTCGGGTTTTGTCATCGTTTTCAATGGCGATCTGCTGCAAAGTGCTGCTGGCGGCCAAGTCGAAAGTTTTCGGGTGGATCCAAAGGTGGATCGAAGATCTGAAGAACCTGAAAGCAGAGGGGACAGAGTCTGGGTCACTAGCCAGTGACCAGGAGGGCGATGAGCGGATGCCCACCGATGTCGAGTGCTTCAGGTAGATTGATGGTTGTCTTGACTCTTCAGCCACGAGGTCCAGGAAGCGTCGACGATGACCAGGAGCTGGATTCGAGCTGTCCCATGACGTTTGTCGATTGCAGGGGTGTCGGCGACCGGATTGGACCCAACAAGCCTTGGCAACGGCAAGTCTTGTGGAAATAGAAGAAGGACAGTGGTGCAGACCAGCAAGGTCTGAGGGACACACCCAGGGAGGTTTAGTCAGGGCACGCCTGGCGCAACCAGGGAGCCCAAGTAGAAGAAGATTGGCCTTCGGCAGGGCCTACTAGCCAATGGACTAGTGACCGCAAAGGAGCCTTGAGTGGACGCACTTGGAGCTGGCTCACATGACACTCGTGGAGTGGAGGCCAGTGATCTTCGGTGCAGTCGGTGCTGGAGACTGGGGATACTGGGAGCCCAAAGCACAACTTCGTGGGAGACCCAGAAGAGGATGCACTTACAAAAGTACACAGTATCAAGGGGTCATGGTTCCACATTACCCACAATAGCCACGGGCCTCAGCTTTGCTGGGGACTCAGGATAGCCTCGGGGAAGTCTGGAAATCCACCTCTGGTGATGCAAAGACTTCGGCGTCCGGCGGGAGCTTCAGCGATGCAGACCGGACAATTGCTTCGTTGGTGCCTGCCAAGCAGGGGAGTCACTCCTTGACCCCAAGGGAGATTCTTCAGTCCGTCTAATCTTAAAGTAGAGCGTCGAAGGTCCAGGATTCTGTGTCAGAGTTTCGTCCAGGTAAATCTAAAGTCCTAAGGACTGGGGTCCCATACTTATACCAAGTTAGGGGGTTGGACATACTCTGGGGACCCACCTATGGGAGGGTCAGGGCAGAGGGGTGGTTACACCCTTTCCCTTTGTCCAGTTTCATGCCAGAGCAGGGGCTGGAAGCCCCTGAGCCGGTTTGAACTGGGGTATGCACAGGGACACCAAATGTGCCCCCAGTGCAGGACTTCAAAGCACCAGAGAGTGCTCCCGCCCAGCCCCAATACACACTATCCTGTCTGGGGAGGTGGTTACACCTCCCTGAGACAGGAAACCTATTGTCCAGGCCTCCCTGCCTGGAGTTTCAGTCAGCAGCAGGAGGCCAGACTCGTGTCTGTGGCAGCGGCATCCATTTTGTGATGCCAGGGCTTGGAAAGAAGTTACCGGGCAGGCCGGTGTGTACATGTCTCTCCCTCTAGAAGGGTGGAATGCTACCCCCGCCGCCAGAACTGGCGGGGGGGTAGTATTCCAAGATGTTTGACACCAAACACGACATGTTTCCGTGCAGCCATCCCAAAGTTAGCATTTAACGCGAGGTTATAATGCGCTTAAGAGTATATGGTCAGGCTGCACTACAAACAGCATCAGAGAAGGGTCTCCGAACGCTGCAGAGGGGCTCTGCTCATGCAGGGGCACCCTCTCACATAGGAACCAAGCACTCTGCCTTCAGGATTGACAAGGCCTGCCATAGGAGTGACTTATAGGTTTATATGTGTGTATGTATGTAGTGATATAGGTAACCTATATCACAGTAAGGGGTGCATGCACCACCTTACCCAGGCTGCAGTAGCAGACCTGTGGTGTCCTTTTGGCTGGCCTTCCAGGGGTGGCACAATACATGCTTCAGCCCCTGGCAGGCCTCTCAGGTACCTATGCCCTGGGTACATAGTATACCATATACTAGGGACTTATAAGGGCACTCCAGATTCCAATCAGATATGTGCCTAAGGCACATGGAAACCATTTTAGAGAGTAAGCAGCTAGGCTGGGGTTCTGATTAGCAGGGCCCCAGCCAGACTAAAGTCGAAAAACAGTGAAGCATCAGCAAAAAGTGGGGGTACCCATGTGAAGCAGATCCTACTCTCCTACACAACCCCCCAAACGTAGGGACATTAAACTAACCTTGCCCAGTTAAGTCTTCATGTTCTAAGTGGAAGTACCTAGAGAGTCCATCTGCGTTGGCATGGTTACTCCCAGGTCTATGTTCCACTGTGAAGTCCATCCCCTGTAGGGAAATGGACCACCTAAGCAGTTTGGGTTTTCACCCTTCATTTGTTTTAGCCATAAGAGGGGCTTATGGTCTGTTTGAACAAGGAAGTGAGTACCAAACAAGTATGGCCTCAACTTCTTCAGAGCCCAGACCACAGCAAAGGCCTCCCTCTCAATGGCTGACCAACGTTTCTCTCTAGGGGTCAGCCTTCTGCTAATAAAAGCTACTGGCTGATCCTGACCTTCATCATTCAATTGTGACAGTACAGCCCCTACCCCCAATTCAGATGCATCTGTTTGGACAATGAACTTCTTGGAGTAATCAGGACTCTGTAGAATGGGAGCAGTGCACATTGCCTGCTTTAGGTCATCAAATGCCTTTTGACAGCTAACTGTCCACTGAACCTTTTGGGCATTTTCTTGGAAGTTAAGTCATTCAGGGGTGTCACTATTGATCCATACCCCTTGACAAATCTCCTATAGTACCCAGTCAGGCCTAAAAAGGCTCTCACCTGAGTCTGGGTAGTTGGAGCAGTCCAGTCCATGATGGTCTGGATCTTGCTCTGCAAGGGTTGAACCTGGCCTCCACCCACAAGGTGGCCCAGGTACACAACCTGACTCTGCCCTATCTGGCACTTGGTGGCCTTGATAGTCAGGCCTGCTTTCTGCAGGGCCTGCAAAACATTTCTGAGGTGGACCAGGTGATCCTCCCAGGTGGAGCTAAAGACAGCAATATCATCTAGATATGCTGCACTATAGGCTTCCAGACCTGTAAGGACTGTATTCACCAACCTCTGAAAAGTGGCAGGTGCATTCTTCAGACCAAAGGGCATCACCACAAATTGATAATGCCCACTAGGGGTTGAGAATGCTGTCTTTGGCTTTGCATCATCAGCTAGTCTGATCTGCCAGTAGCCAGCTGTCAGGTCAAATGTGCTTAGATACTTGGCTGAGGCCAAAGTGTCTATTAGCTCATCTGCCCTAGGTATTGGATGGGCATCAGTCCTAGTGACTGCATTGAGACCCCTGTAGTCCACACAAAACCTCATCTCTCTTTTCCCACCATTGGTGTGAGGTTTTGGCACAAGGACCACTGGACTAGCCCAAGGGCTATCTGAGGGTTCAATAACTCCCAAATCCAACATCTTCTGGACTTCTGTCCTGATACAGTCCATGACATGGTCAGGTTGCCTATAAATCTTATTTTTAATAGGCAGACTGTCCCCAGTGTCCACTTCATGAGTGCACCAGGTGGTCTGACTGGGTGTCAGTGAGAATATGTGCCTGAACTGATTGAGCACCTGTCTGCAATCAGTTTGCTGCTGGGCAGTGAGGCTGCCTGCCAAGTGCTACACCATCCACTGACCCATCATCAGGGTTCTGTGAGAGCAGGTCAGGGAGTGGGTCACTCTCTTCCTCCTGTCCCTCATCAGTAGCCATGAGCAAGCCCATGTCTGCCCTGTCCACATATGGTTTTAACCTGTTGACATGGAGAACCATGTGGGGACTCCTGGGTGTTCCTAGGTCTACTAAATAGGTAACCTCACCCTTCTGTTCAACAATGGTATGGGGTCCACTCCATTTGTCTTGGAGAGCTGCTGGGGCCACTGGCTCCAACACCCACACCTTCTGTCCTGGCTGGTAAACAGTCAGTACAGCCTTTTGGTCATGCCAGGCTTTTTGAAGTTCCTGGCTAGCCTCAAGGTTTTTAGTTGCCTTTTTCATGTACTCAGCCATCCTGGAGCGGAGACCAAGTACATAGTCCACTATGTCTTGCTTTGAGGGCTTGAGAGGTAACTCCCATCCTTCCTTCACCAAGCACAATGGACCCCTGACAGGGTGACCAAACAAAAGTTCAAAAGGGCTGTAGCCAACCCCTTTTGAGGCACCTCCCTGTATGCAAATAAAAGGCAGGGCAAGAGTATGTCCCATCTTCGCCTAAGCTTTTCTGGGAGCCCTTTAATCATGCCCTTCAAGGTTTTGTTGAATCTCTCAACTAAACCATTGCATTGTGGGTGATAGGGGGTGGTGAACTTGTAAGTCACTCCACACTCCTTCCACATTGCTTTCAAGTATCCAGACATAAAGTTAGTACCCCTGTCTGATACAACCTCCTTAGGGAAGCCCACTCTTGAGAAAATTCCCAGGAGGGCTCTTGCCACCACAGGTGCTGTAGTGGTCCTAAGGGGAATAGCCTCTGGGTACCTGGTGGCATGATCCACTACCACCAGGATAAACCTGTGCCCAGATGCTGTTTGGGGATCCATGGTGTGAGAAGTTGGCCTGGCATATGCTGTCCACTAATTATAGTGGGCACCTTGCACCAGTCCAAACAACCCCTTATTGGAGATAGGTTAAAGACAACCTTTATTGAAAGCTATCCTAGTGGTAGCTATGGAGAGCAGCCTTCAGGCTAAGTCTTGAAGGAATGTAAAGCAGCTTGTTTTACCAGTCTATAATCTCTTGAGTGACCAAATGAAAGAGGACCACACCAGGTATATATTCAAAATATATGTATTTATTGCTAAACACACCCCTCTAGTCTCTTTATGAGGCTAGAGTTCGAAGTACATAAATTATAAGTTAGTTATCTACAGTAATAGCACAAATACACGTTTGAGCCCTAGGGGCGTACCAAACCATATACCAATAAAGTGGTATAAGAACCACGACTGAGCTAGACACAGGGCCTAGAGCCTGTAGAAGTGCTTGGACCACAAGGAACCACCCAAGGTAGTGACACAGGGGACCCACGGGGGACGCGTGCAGTGTATGAACACAGCCGCGAATCGCCGTTAACTTCTATGGGGAAAGTCGCGGTTTGAATTTAAAAGAAAAGGGACACTTAGAGGAGGACTTGGAGCAAACCCTTTGAGAACTAGGCTGTTCTAGTGTCAATACCCACGGGAGCACCGGAGTACTCGAGTTACCTCACCCAGGGGAGCCGGGTGCATAGGTGTCTTTCGGGGTCGGGTTTCGTCGTCGCTTTCAATGGCGATCTGCTGCAAAGTGCTGCTGGCGGCCAAGTCGAAAGTGTTTGGGTGGATCCAAAGGTGGATCGAAGATCTGAAGAACCTGAAAGCAGAGGGGACAGAGTCTGGGTCACTAGCCAGTGACCAGGAAGGCGATGAGCAGATGCCCACCGATGTTGAGTGCTTCAGGTAGGTTGACGGTCGTCTTGACTCTTCAGCCACGAGGTCCAGGAGGAGTCAACGACAACCAAGAGCTGGATTCGAGCTGCCCCACGACGTCTGTCGATTGCAGGGGTGTCGGCGACCGGATTGGACCCAACAAGCCTTGGCAACGGCAAGTTTCGTGGAAATGGAAGAAGGACGATGTTGCAGACCAGCAAGGTCTGTGGGACTCACCCAGCAAGGGTAAGTCAGGGCACGCCTGGAGCAACCAGGGAGCCCAAGCAGAAGAAGATTGGCCTTCGGGAGGGCCTACTAGCCAACGGACTAGCGACCGCAAAGGAGCCTCGAGTCGATGCACATGGAGCTGGCTCACAGGACACTCGTGGAGTGGAGGCCAGTGATCTTCGGTGCAGTCGGTGCTGGAGGCTGGGGCTACTCGGAGCCCAAAGCACAACTTCGTGGGAGACCCAGAAGAGGATGCACTTACAAAAGTACGCGGTGTCCAGGGGTCACGGTTCCACGTTACCCACGATAGCCACGGGCCTCAGCTCTGCTGGGGACTCAGGGTAGCCTCGGGGAAGTCTGGAAATCCACCTCTGGTGATGCAAAGACTTCGGCGTCCAGCGGGAGCTTCAGCGATGCAGACCGGACAATTGCTTCATTGGTGCCTGCCAAGCAGGGGAGTCACTCCTTGACCCCAAGGGAGATTCTTCAGTCCTCTAATCTTAAAGTAGAGCGTCGAAGGTCCAGGATTCTGTATCAGAGTTTCGTCCAGGTAAATCTAAAGTCCTAAGGACTGGGGTCCCATACTTATACTAAGGTAGGGGGTTGGACATACTCTGTGGCCCCACCTATGGGAGGGTCAGGGCAGAGGGGTGGTTACACCCCTTTCCCTTTGTCCAGTTTCGTGCCAGAGCAGGGGCTGGAAGCCCCTGAGCCGGTTTGAACTGGGGTATGCACAGGGACACCAAATGTGCCCCCAGTGCAGGACTTCAAAGCACCAGAGAGTGCTCCCGCCCAGCCCCAATACACACTATCCTGTCTGGGGAGGTGGTTACACCTCCCTGGGACAGGAAACCTATTGTCCAGGCCTCCCCTGCCGGAGTTTCGGTCAGCAGCAGGAGGCCAGACTCGTGTCTGTGGCAGCGGCATCCATTTTGTGATGCCAGGGCTCTGGAAAGTCAGTACCGGGTATACCGGTGTGTACATGTCTCTCCCTCTAGAAGGGTGGAATGCTACCCCCGCCGCCAGAACTGGCGGGGGGTAGTATTCCAAGATGTTTGACACCAAACACGACATGTTTCCGTGCAGCCATCCCAAAGTTAGCATTTAACGCGAGGTTATAATGCGCTTAAGAGTATATGGTCAGGCTGCACTACAAACAGCATCAGAGAAGGGTCTCCGAACGCTGCAGAGGGGCCCTGCTCATGCAGGGGCACCCTCTCACATAGGAACCACGCACTCTGCCTTCAGGATTGATAAGGCCTGCCATAGGAGTGACTTATAGGTTTATATGTGTGTATGTATGTAGTGATATAGGTAGCCTATATCACAGTAAGGGGTGCATGCACCACCTTACCCAGGCTGCAGTAGCAGACCTGTGGTGTCATTTTGGATGGCCTTCCAGGGGTGGCACAATACATGCTGCAGCCCCTGGTAGGCCTCTGAGGTACCTATGCCCTGGGTACATAGTATACCATATACTAGGGACTTATAAGGGCACTCCAGATTCCAATCAGAGATGTGCCTAAGGCACATGGAAACCATTTTAGAGAGGAAGCAGCTAGGCTGGGGTTCTGATTAGCAGGGCCCCAGCCAGACTAAGGTCGAAAAACAGTGAAGCATCAGCAAAAAGTGGGGGTACCCATGTGAAGCAGATCCTACTCTCCTACACAACCCCCCCAAACGTAGGGACATTAAACTAACCTTGCCCAGTTAAGTCTTCATGTTCTAAGTGGAAGTACCTAGAGAGTCCATCTGCATTGGCATGGTTACTCCCAGGTCTATGTTCCACTGTGAAGTCCATCCCCTGTAGGGAAATGGACCACCTAAGCAGTTTGGGGTTTTCACCCTTCATTTGTTTTAGCCATAAGAGGGGCTTATGGTCTGTTTGAACAAGGAAGTGAGTACCAAACAAGTATGGCCTCAACTTCTTCAGAGCCCAGACCACAGCAAAGGCCTCCCTCTCAATGGCTGACCAACGTTTCTCTCTAGGGGTCAGCCTTCTGCTAATAAAAGCTACTGGCTGATCCTGACCTTCATCATTCAATTGTGACAGTACAGCCCCTACCCCCAATTCAGATGCATCTGTTTGGACAATGAACTTCTTGGAGTAATCAGGACTCTGTAGAATGGGAGCAGTGCACATGGCCTGCTTTAGGTCATCAAATGCCTTTTGACAGCTAACTGTCCACTGAACCTTTTTGGGCATTTTCTTGGAAGTTAAGTCATTCAGGGGTGTCACTATTGATCCATACCCCTTGACAAATCTCCTATAGTACCCAGTCAGGCCTAAGAAGGCTCTCACCTGAGTCTGGGTAGTTGGAGCAGTCCAGTCCATGATGGTCTGGATCTTGCTCTGCAGTGGTTGAACCTGGCCTCCACCCACAAGGTGGCCCAGGTACACAACCTGACTCTGCCCTATCTGGCACTTGGTGGCCTTGATAGTCAGGCCTGCTTTCTGCAGGGCCTGCAAAACATTTCTGAGGTGGACCAGGTGATCCTCCCAGGTGGAGCTAAAGACAGCAATATCATCTAGATATGCTGCACTATAGGCTTCCAGACCTGTAAGGACTGTATTCACCAACCTCTGAAAAGTGGCAGGTGCATTCTTCAGACCAAAGGGCATCACCACAAATTGATAATGCCCACTAGGGGTTGAGAATGCTGTCTTTGGCTTTGCATCATCAGCTAGTCTGATCTGCCAGTAGCCAGCTGTCAGGTCAAATGTGCTTAGATACTTGGCTGAGGCCAAAGTGTCTATTAGCTCATCTGCCCTTGGTATTGGATGGGCATCAGTCCTAGTGACTGCATTGAGACCCCTGTAGTCCACACAAAACCTCATCTCTCTTTTCCCACCATTGGTGTGAGGTTTTGGCACAAGGACCACTGGACTAGCCCAAGGGCTATCTGAGGGTTCAATAACTCCCAAATCCAACATCTTCTGGACTTCTGTCCTGATACAGTCCCTGACATGGTCAGGTTGCCTATAAATCTTATTTTTAATAGGCAGACTGTCCCCAGTGTCCACTTCATGAGTGCACCAGGTAGTCTGACTGGGTGTCAGTGAGAATATGTGTCTGAACTGATTGAGCACCTGTCTGCAATCAGTCTGCTGCTGGGTAGTGAGGCTGCCTGCCAAGGCTACACCATCCACTGACCCATCATCAGGGTTCTGTGAGAGCAGGTCAGGGAGTGGGTCACTCTCTTCCTCCTGTCCCTCATCAGTAGCCATGAGCAAGCCCATGTCTGCCCTGTCCACATATGGTTTTAACCTGTTGACATGGAGAACCCTGTGGGGACTCCTGGGTGTTCCTAGGTCCACCAAATAGGTAACCTCACCCTTCTGTTCAACAATGGTATGGGGTCCACTCCATTTGTCTTGGAGAGCTGCTGGGGCCACTGGCTCCAACACCCACACCTTCTGTCCTGGCTGGTAAACAGTCAGTACAGCCTTTGGTCATGCCAGGCCTTTTGAAGTTCCTGGCTAGCCTCAAGGTTTTTAGTTGCCTTTTTCATATACTCAGCCATCCGGGAGCGGAGACCAAGTACATAGTCCACTATGTCTTGCTTTGGGGGCTTGAGAGGTAACTCCCATCCTTCCTTCACCAAGCACAATGGACCCCTGACAGGGTGACCAAACAAAAGTTCAAAAGGGCTGTAGCCAACCCCCTTTTGAGGCACCTCCCTGTATGCAAATAAAAGGCAGGGCAAGAGTATGTCCCATCTTCGCCTAAGCTTTTCTGGGAGCCCTTTAATCATGCCCTTCAAGGTTTTGTTGAATCTCTCAACTAAACCATTGCATTGTGGGTGATAGGGTTTGGTGAACTTGTAAGTCACTCCACACTCCTTCCACATTGCTTTTAAGTATCCAGACATAAAGTTAGCACCCCTGTCTGATACAACCTCCTTAGGGAAGCCCACTCTTGAGAAAATTCCCAGGAGGGCCCTTGCCACCACAGGTGCTGTAGTGGTCCTAAGGGGAATAGCCTCTGGGTACCTGGTGGCATGATCCACTACCACCAGGATAAACCTGTGCCCAGATGCTGTTTGGGGATCCATGGGACCAACAATGTCAATCCCCACCCTTTCAAAGGGAACCCCCACCACAGGTAGTGGTATCAGGGGGCCTTTGTAGTGCCACCTGCCTTGCCACTGGCCTGGCAGGTTACACAGGAGCGACAAAACTCCTTGGTGTCTTCAGACATGTGGGGCCAGTGAAAGTGAGGGACAATTCTGTCCCAAGTCTTGTTCTGGCCCAGGTGACCTGCTAAGGGAATGTCATGGGCTAGGGTCAATAGGAAGCCCCTGAACTTCAGAGGTATAACCAACCTCCTGGTGGCACCAGGCTTGGGGTCTCTACACTCTGAGTACAAGAGTCCATCATCCCAATACACAGTATGGGGACCACTAGCTTTCCCAGCAGCCTCAGCAGCAGCTTGCTGTCTGAGGGGTTCAAGAGAGGGGCAGCTCTGCTGCTCCTGGCTCAGATCTGCCCTGGAAGGGCCCCCTGTCCCCAAGAACTCAACCTGGTCAGGTTCAAGCTCCTCTGGGACAGTTCCTTCCTCAGGACTGAGATCATCCCCCTCAAGAGACTGATCTTCCTTCTGAGCCAAGGGGGAAGGCACTGCCTTTACCCTACTACTCCTCTTCTTGGAGGGCACTTGGTCCATTATTCCAGAATCCAAGGCCTGTTCAGTGTTAGACATTTTGGCTTGTGACCTGGTCACAGCAAACACATCTGCAGGGATGCCCAGCATTTCTGCATGGGTCCTGAGCTCCACTTCTGCCCAAGCTGAAGTTTCTAAGTCATTGCCAAGCAAGCATTCAACGGGTAGGTCTGCACTTACCACAACCTTCTTAAGGCCAGTTACCCCTCCCCAGGAGAAGTTAACAACTGCCAGAGTATGGTCTGTTCTGACGTTGCTAGCATTGGTCACTTGGTACATTTCACCAAGTATAATCTGCCCAGGATTCACAAGGTCTTGTGTCACCATGGTGACACTTGCCCCTGTGTCCCTAAATGCCAAAGCCTCTTTTCCATTGATTAAGGGCTGTTGCCTGTACTTGCCCAGATTACTGGGACTCACAGAGGAGGTCACATCCATGCCTCCATCACAGACTAGGACAGCCTGAGTGAGTTCTCTGACTAGGTCAGAGCTCATCTCCTTACCCAGGGTCAACCCTACTAAACCCTTGGCTTGTGTAGTCCCACCACCAACTGTAACTGCACTAGGGGGAGCAGGTGCCTTAGGGGCATTGGTGGGGGCTGGAGTAGAGTCTTTGGACTTGGTGCAATCACTGGTCCAGTGGGTCTTTTGCTTACAGACCTTGCACCATGGTTTCCTTTGGCCTTTCCCTTTGTTAGACTGTGAATCCCCACCTGAAGAAGATTTTTGGGGGCCTTGTGAAGACTTTTGATCTTTACCCTTCTCCCCACCCTTATCAGAGTTTTTCGAATCTTGCTTCTTAGGGTCACCACCTTGGTTCTGTACCTTCTGCCTCACCCTGGTTCTGACCCATTTGTCTGCCTTCTTTCCCAATTCTTGGGGAGAGGTCAGATCAGAGTCCACCAGGTGCTGATGCAACAGCTGATTTTGACAGTTATTAAGAATCTGCTCCCTCATGATCAGATTGTACAATCCTGTGAAGTCACACACCTTACTGCCCAATAACCAACCTTCCAGAGCCTTGGCAGAACAATCAACAAAGTCCACCCAGTCTTGAGTCTGTGCTTTTTGGGTATCCCTGAACTTTAACCTGTATTGTTCAGTGGTTAGGCCAAACCCATCAATTAGAGCACTCTTCAAGACTTTGTAATTATCAGCATCCTCCTCTCTAACAGTGAGGAGCTTGTCTCTACCTTTGTCTGCAAAGGAGAGCCACAAGATTGCTGCCCACTGCTCCTGAGGGACCCTCTGTACTTTACAGGCCCTCTCTAGAGCAGTTATCCATTTGTGGATGTCATCCCCACTCTGGTAGGGAGGGACAATCTTGCTCAGGTTTCTATGGTCATAAGACCTTTCCCTATCTTTGGGGAAACTGCTGCCACCATGGGACTCTAGTCCCATCTTTTGTCTCTCTCTATAGAGATCTAGGGACTCCCTGTCTATAGCCAATTGCTGTTTTCTGAGTTCAAGCTGGGCTTGCTCATACTGAATCAGTCTCTTTCTCCTTTCATGAGAGGATTCCCTCCTATGAGAGGAGACAGAGGTCCCTATTGAGGTGTCAGAGTGGTTGGACTCCTGAGAAGGAGACCTAGACCTTCTGGGCACACTCAGTACTCTTCCTGGGAGGACAAAGGGGAGGTCATTCTGATCCTCCTCCTCCTCCTCCACAGGAGAAATCGGGTTTTCCAGGACAAGGTCATTTTCACCTTCCTGGCCAGTTTCAGAGGGGGGGGCCTGGGTTTCTTCACCCCAGGCCCCTTCCTCATCTTCTGCCCCACCCTCTTTGCCTACCCCTTCAGACCCTATGGGCCTGCTGAGATCATCAGCTAGTAACACCTCCCTGAGGTGTTGGGTGCTGGCACTTTTGCCTGCCTTCAACTTCCTAGTATTGCATAATGCTCTCAATTCCAAGAATGGGAGTTTATCATACTTGGAGGGAAGAAGCCCACTGGCTTCTGGCGAGGACTCACTGGGTCCTGGCTTTGAAGACATTACTAGTGAGGTGTGGTGTATGCACTACCTACTCTAGTGTGGCCTACTAAACTCTCTTGAGTTGTAGAAAGGGTGTGCTATCCCTTAACACACAACTCTAAGTTCAGTAGAACTTACTGTATTACTAAGCTTGATTTATATGTACCTTAGGTACCCTTAGTGGTTTTCAGTTGATCAATTCAATTGAGATTATCTGGTAAAACAATAGCAAGCTGGAATCCCACACGCTGCACACCAATGTGAGAAGTTGGCCTGGCATATGCTGTCCACTAATTATAGTGGGCACCTTGCACCAGTCCAAACAACCCCTTATTGGAGATAGGTTAAAGACAACCTTTATTGAAAGCTATCCTAGTGGTAGCTATGGAGAGCAGCCTTCAGGCTAAGTCTTGAAGGAATGTAAAGCAGCTTGTTTTACCAGTCTATAATCTCTTGAGTGACCAAATGAAAGAGGACCACACCAGGTATATATTCAAAATATATGTATTTATTACTAAACACACCCCTCTAGTCTCTTTATGAGGCTAGAGTTCGAAGTACATAAATTATAAGTTAGTTATCTACAGTAATAGCACAAATACACGTTTGAGCCCTAGGGGCGTACCAAACCATATACCAATAAAGTGGTATAAGAACCACGACTGAGCTAGACACAGGGCCTAGAGCCTGTAGAAGTGCTTGGACCACAAGGAACCACCCAAGGTAGTGACACAGGGGACCCACGGGGGACGCGTGCAGTGTATGAACACAGCCGCGAATCGCCGTTAACTTCTATGGGGAAAGTCGCGGTTTGAATTTAAAAGAAAAGGGACACTTAGAGGAGGACTTGGAGCAAACCCTTTGAGAACTAGGCTGTTCTAGTGTCAATACCCACGGGAGCACCGGAGTACTCGAGTTACCTCACCCAGGGGAGCCGGGTGCATAGGTGTCTTTCGGGGTCGGGTTTCGTCGTCGCTTTCAATGGCGATCTGCTGCAAAGTGCTGCTGGCGGCCAAGTCGAAAGTGTTCGGGTGGATCCAAAGGTGGATCGAAGATCTGAAGAACCTGAAAGCAGAGGGGACAGAGTCTGGGTCACTAGCCAGTGACCAGGAAGGCGATGAGCAGATGCCCACCGATGTCGAGTGCTTCAGGTAGGTTGACGGTCGTCTTGACTCTTCAGCCACGAGGTCCAGGAGGCGTCGACGACGACCAGGAGCTGGATTCGAGCTGTCCCACGACGTCTGTCAATTGCAGGGGTGTCGGCGACCGGATTGGACCCAACAAGCCTTGGCAACGGCAAGTCTCGTGGAAATGGAAGAAGGACGATGTTGCAGACCAGCAAGGTCTGTGGGACTCACCCAGCGAGGGTAAGTCAGGGCATGCCTGGAGCAACCAGGGAGCCCAAGCAGAAGAAGATTGGCCTTCGGGAGGGCCTATTAGCCAATGGACTAGCGACCGCGAAGGGGCCTTGAGTTGACGCACGTGGAGCTGGCTCACAGGACACTCGTGGAGTGGAGGCCAGTGATCTTCGGTGCATTCGGTGCTGGAGGCTGGGGCTACTCAGAGCCCAAAGCACAACTTCGTGGGAGACCCAGAAGAGGATGCACTTACAATAGTACGCGGTGTCAAGGGGTCACGGTTCCACGTTACCCACGATAGCCACGGGCCTCAGCTCTGCTGGGGACTCAGGGTAGCCTCGGGGAAGTCTGGAAATCCACCTCTGGTGATGCAAAGACTTCGGCGTCCGGCAGGAGCTTCAGCGATGCAGACCGGACAATTGCTTCGTTGGTGCCTGCCAAGCAGGGGAGTCACTCCTTGACCCCAAGGGAGATTCTTCAGTCCTCTAATCTTAAAGTAGAGCGTCGAAGGTCCAGGATTCTGTATCAGAGTTTCATCCAGGTAAATCTAAAGACCTAAGGACTGGGGTCCCATACTTATACTAAGGTAGGGGGTTGGACATACTCTGTGGCCCCACCTATGGGAGGGTCAGGGCAGAGGGGTGGTTACACCCCTTTCCCTTTGTCCAGTTTCGCGCCAGAGCAGGGGCTGGAAGCCCCTGAGCCGGTTTGAACTGGGGTATGCACAGGGACACCAAATGTGCCCCCAGTGCAGGACTTCAAAGCACCAGAGAGTGCTCCCGCCCAGCCCCAATACACACTATCCTGTCTGGGGAGGTGGTTACACCTCCCTGGGACAGGAAACCTATTGTCCAGGCCTCCCCTGCCGGAGTTTCGGTCAGCAGCAGGAGGCCAGACTCGTGTCTGTGGCAGCGGCATCCATTTTGTGATGCCAGGGCTCTGGAAAGTCAGTACCGGGTATACCGGTGTGTACATGTCTCTCCCTCTAGAAGGGTGGAATGCTACCCCCGCCGCCAGAACTGGCGGGGGGTAGTATTCCAAGATGTTTGACACCAAACACAACATGTTTCCGTGCAGCCATCCCAAAGTTAGCATTTAACGCGAGGTTATAATGCGCTTAAGAGTATATGGTCAGGCTGCACTACAAACAGCATCAGAGAAGGGTCTCCGAATGCTGCAGAGGGGCCCTGCTCATGCAGGGGCACCCTCTCACATAGGAACCACGCACTCTGCCTTCAGGATTGATAAGGCCTGCCATAGGAGTGACTTATAGGTTTATATGTGTGTATGTATGTAGTGATATAGGTAGCCTATATCACAGTAAGGGGTGCATGCACCACCTTACCCAGGCTGCAGTAGCAGACCTGTGGTGTCACTTTGGCTGGCCTTCCAGGGGTGGCACAATACATGCTTCAGCCCCTGGCAGGCCTCTGAGGTACCTATGCCCTGGGTACATAGTATACCATATACTAGGGACTTATAAGGGCACTCCAGATTCCAATCAGAGATGTGCCTATGGCACATGGAAACCATTTTAGAGAGGAAGCAGCTAGGCTGGGGTTCTGATTAGCAGGGCCCCAGCCAGACTAAGGTCGAAAAACAGTGAAGCATCAGCAAAAAGTGGGGGTACCCATGTGAAGCAGATCCTACTCTCCTACACATGGGACCAACAATGTCAATCCCCACCCTCTCAAAGGGAACCCCCACCACAGGTAGTGGTATCAGGGGGGCCTTTGTAGTGCCACCTGCCTTGCCACTGGCCTGGCAGGTTACACAGGAGCGACAAAACTCCTTGGTGTCTTCAGACATGTGGGGCCAGTGAAAGTGAGGGACAATTCTGTCCCAAGTCTTGTTCTGGCCCAGGTGACCTGCTAAGGGAATGTCATGGGCTAGGGTCAATAGGAAGCCCCTGAACTTCAGAGGTATAACCAACCTCCTGGTGGCACCAGGCTTGGGGTCTCTACACTCTGAGTACAAGAGTCCATCATCCCAATACACTGTATGGGGACCACTAGCTTTCCCAGCAGCCTCAGCAGCAGCTTGCTGTCTGAGGGGTTCAAGAGAGGGGCAGCTCTGCTGCTCCTGGCTCAGATCTGCCCTGGAAGGGCCCCTGTCCCCAAGAACTCAACCTGGTCAGGTTCAAGCTCCTCTGGGACAGTTCCTTCCTCAGGACTGAGATCATCCCCCTCAAGAGACTGATCTTCCTTCTGAGCCAAGGGGGAAGGCACTACCTTTACCCTACTACTCCTCTTCTTGGAGGGCACTTGGTCCATTATTCCAGAATCCAAGGCCTGTTCAGTGTTAGACATTTTGGCTTGTGACCTGGTCACAGCAAACACATCTGCAGGGATGCCCAGCATTTCTGCATGGGTCCTGAGCTCCACTTCTGCCCAAGATGAAGTTTCTAGATCATTGCCAAGCAAGCATTCAACTGGTAGGTCTGCACTTACCACAACCTTCTTAAGGCCTCCCCAGGAGAAGTTAACAACTGCCAGAGTATGGTCTGTTCTGACATTGCTAGCATTGGTCACTTGGTACATTTCACCAAGTATAATCTGCCCAGGATTCACAAGGTCTTGTGTCACCATGGTGACACTTGCCCCTGTGTCCCTAAATGCCAAAGCCTCTTTTCCATTGATTAAGGGCTGTTGCCTGTACTTGCCCAGATTACTGGGACTCACAGAGGAGGTCACATCCATGCCTCCATCACAGACTAGGACAGCTTGAGTGAGTTCTCTGACTAGGTCAGAGCTCATCTCCTTACTCAGGGTCAACCCTACTAAACCCTTGGCTTGTGTAGTCCCACCACCAACTGTAACTGCACTAGGGGGAACAGGTGCCTTAGGAGCATTGGTGGTGGCTGGAATAGAGTCTTTGGACTTGGTGCAATCACTGGTCCAGTGGGTCTTTTGCTTACAGACCTTGCACCACGGTTTCTTTTGGCCTTTCCCTTTGTTAGACTGTGAATCCCCACCTGAAGAAGATTTCTGGGGGCCTTGTGAAGACTTCTGGTCTTTACCCTTCTCCCCACCCTTGTCAGAGTTCTTAGAATCTTGCTTCTTTGGGTCACCACCTTGGTTCTGTACCTTCTGCCTCACCCTGGTTCTGACCCATTTGTCTGCCTTCTTTCCCAATTCTTGGGGAGAGGTCAGATCAGAGTCCACCAGGTGCTGATGCAACAGCTGATTTTGACAATTGTTAAGAATCTGCTCCCTCATGATAAGATTGTACAATCCTGTGAAGTCACATACCTTACTGCCCAATAACCAACCTTCCAGAGCCTTGGCAGAACAATCAACAAAGTCCACCCAGTCTTGAGTCTGTGCTTTTTGGGTATCTCTGAACTTTAACCTGTATTGTTCAGTGGTTAGGCCAAACCCATCAATCAGAGCACTCTTCAAGACTGTGTAATTATCAGCATCCTCCTCTCTAACAGTGAGGAGCTTATCTCTACCTTTGTCTGCAAAGGAGAGCCACAAGATTGCTGCCCACTGCTCCTGAGGGACCCTCTGTACTTTACAGGCCCTCTCCAGTGCAGTTATCCATTTGTGGATGTCATCCCCACTCTGGTAGGGAGGGACAATCTTGCTCAGGTTTCTATGGTCATGTGACCTTTCCCTATCTCTAGGGAAACTGCTGCCACCATGGGACTCTAGTCCCATCTTTTTGCTCTCTTTGTAGAGATCTAGGGACTCCATGTCTATAGCCAACTGCTGTTTTCTGAGCTCAAGCTGGGCTTGCTCATACTGAATCAGTCTCTTTCTCCTCTCATGAGAGGATTCCCTCCTATGAGAGGAGACAGAGGTCCCTATTGAGGTGTCAGAGTGGTTAGACTCCTGAGAAGGAGATCTAGCCCTTCTTGGCACACTCTCAACTCTTCCTGAGGGGACAAAGGTAAGGTCATTCTGATCCTCCTCTTCATCCACAGGAATAGCTGGGTTTTCCAGGACAAGGTCATTGTCATCTTCCTGGCCAGTTTCAGAGGGGGGGCCCTGGGTTTCTTCACCCCTGGCCCCATCCTCATCTTCTGCCCCACCCTCTCTACCTACCCCATCAGACCCTAGGGGTCTGCTGAGATCATCTGACCGAAGCACCTCCCTGAGGTGTTGGGTGGTGGCACTTTTGCCTGTCTTCAGCTTTCTAGTATTGCATAATGCTCTTAATTCCAAGAATGGGAGATTATCATACTTGGAGGGAAGAAGCCCACTGGCTTCTGGCAAGGACTCACTGGGTCCTGGCTTTGAAGACATTACTAGTGAGGTGTGGTGTATGCACTACCTACTCTAGTGTGGCCTACTAAACTCTCTTGAGTTGTAGAAAGGGTGTGCTATCCCTTAACACACAACTCTAAGTTCAGTAGAACTTACTGTATACTAAGCTTGATTTATATGTACCTATGGTACCCTTAGTGGTTTTCAGTTGATCAATTCAATTGAGATTATCTGGTAAAACAATAGCAAGCTGGAATCCCACACGCTGCACACCAATGTGAGAAGTTGGCCTGGTATATGCTGTCCACTAATTATAGTGGGCACCTTGCACCAGTCCAAACAACCCCTTATTGGAGATAGGTTAAAGACAACCTTTATTGAAAGCTATCCTAGTGGTAGCTATGGAGAGCAGCCTTCAGGCGAAGTCTTGAAGGAATGTAAAGCAGCTTGTTTTACCAGTCTATAATCTCTTGAGTGACCAAATGAAAGAGGACCACACCAGGTATATATTCAAAATATATGTATTTATTGCTAAACACACCCCTCTAGTCTCTTTATGAGGCTAGAGTTCGAAGTACATAAGTTATAAGTTAGTTATCAACAGTAATAGCACAAATACACGTTTGAGCCCTAGGGGCGTACCAAACCATATACCAATAAAGTGGTATAAGAACCACGACTGAGCTAGACACAGGGCCTAGAGCCTGTAGAAGTGCTTGGACCACAAGGAACCACCCAAGGTAGTGACACAGGGGACCCACGGGGGACGCGTGCAGTGTAAGAACACAGCCGCGAATCGCCGTTGACTTCTATGGGGAAAGTCGCGGTTGGAATTTTAAAGAAAAGGGACACTTAGAGGAGGACTTGGAGCAAACCCCTTTAGAACTGGGTTGTTCTAGAGTCTATAACCACAGGAGCACCAGAGTACTCGAGTTACCTCACCCAGGGAAGCCGGGTGCATAGGTGTCTTTCGGGGTCGGGTTTCGTCGTCGTTTTCAATGGCGATCTGCTGCAAAGTGCTGCTGGCGGCCAAGTCGAAAGTGTTCGGGTGGATCCAAAGGTGGATCGAAGATCTGAAGAACCTGAAAGCAGAGGGGACAGAGTCTGGGTCACTAGCCAGTGACCAGGAGGGCGATGAGCGGATGCCCACCGATGTCGAGTGCTTCAGGTAGATTGATGGTCATCTTGACTCTTCAGCCACGAGGTCCAGGAGGTGTCGACGACAACCAGGAGCTGGATTCGAGCTGTACCACAACGTCTGTCGATTGCAGGGGTGTCGGCGACTGGATTGGACCCAACAAGCCTTGGCAACGGCAAGTCTTGTGGAAATAGAAGAAGGACGGTGGTGCAGACCAGCAAGATCTGAGGGACTCACCCAGCAAGGGTAAGTCAGGGCACTCCTGGAGCAACCAGGGAGCCCAAGCAGAAGAAGATTGGCCTTCGGGAGGGCCTACTAGCCAACGGACTAGTGACCGCGTAGGAGCCTCGAGTGGACGCACTTGGAGCTGGCTCACAGGACACTCGTGGAGTGGAAGCCAGTGATCTTCGGTGCAGTTGGTGCTGGAGGCTGGGGCTACTTGGAGCCCAAAGCACAACTTCGTGGGAGACCCAGAAGAGGATGCACTTCACTTACAAAAGTATGCAGTGTCCAGGGGTCATGGTTTCACATTACCCACGATAGCCACGGGCCTCAGCTTTGCTGGGGACTCAGGGTAGCCTCGGGGAAGTCTAGAAATCTACCTCTGGTGATGCAAAGACTTCGGCGTCCGGCGGGAGCTTCAGCGATGCAGACTGGACAATTGCTTTGTTGGTGCCTGCCAAGCAGGGGAGTCACTCCTTGACCCCAAGGGAGATTCTTCAGTCCTCTAATCTTAAAGTAGAGCGTCGAAGGTCCAGGATTCTGTGTCAGAGTTTCGTCCAGGTAAATCTAAAGTCCTAAGGGCTGGGGTCCCATACTTATACCAAGTTAGGGGGTTGGACATACTCTGGGGACCCACCTATGGGAGGGTCAGGGCAGAGGGGTGGTTACACACCTTTCCCTTTGTCCAGTTTCGCGCCAGAGCAGGGGCTGGAAGCCCCTGAGCCGGTTTGAACTGGGGTATGCACAGGGACACCAAGTGTGCCCCCAGTGCAGGACTTCAAAGCACCAGAGAGTGCTCCCGCCCAGCCCCAATACACACTATCCTGTCTGGGGAGGTGGTTACACCTCCCTGGGACAGGAAACCTATTGTCCAGGCCTCCCCTGCTGGAGTTTCAGTCAGCAGCAGGAGGCCAGATTCGTGTCTGTGGCAGCGGCATCCATTTTGTGATGCCAGGGCTTGGAA
Organism: Calotriton arnoldi; assembly: GCA_963921515.1. NCBI lineage: Eukaryota > Metazoa > Chordata > Amphibia > Caudata > Salamandridae > Calotriton > Calotriton arnoldi. The sequence continues at coordinate 665,421 of CAWUFW010010349.1, read as the reverse complement.
AGAAGTTACCGGGCAGGCCGGTGTGTACATGTCTCTCCCTCTAGAAGGGTGGAATGCTACCCCCGCCGCCAGAACTGGCGGGGGGTAGTATTCCAAGATATTTGACACCAAACACGACATGTTTCCGTGCAGCCATCCCAAAGTTAGCATTTAATGCAAGGTTATAATGCGCTTAAGAGTATATGGTCAGGCTGCACTACAAACAGCATCAGAGAAGGGTCTCCGAATGCTGCAGAGGGGCTCTGCTCATGCAGGGGCCCCCTCTCACATAGGAACCAAGCACTCTGCCTTCAGGATTGACAAGGCCTGCCATAGGAGTGACTTATAGGTTTATATGTGTGTATGTATGTATGTAGTGATATAGGTAACCTATATCACAGTAAGGGGTGCATGCACCACCTTACCCAGGCTGCAGTAGCAGACCTGTGGTGTCCTTTTGGCTATCCTTCCAGGGGTGGCACAATACATGCTTCAGCCCCTGGCAGGCCTTTGAGGTACCTATGCCCTGGGTACATAGTATACCATATACTAGGGACTTACAAGGGCACTCCAGATTCCAATTAGAGATGTGCCTAAGGCACATGGAAACCATTTTAGAGAGGAAGCAGCTAGGCTGGGGTTCTGATTAGCAGGGCCCCATCCAGACTAAAGTCGAAAAACAGTGAAGCATCAGCAAAAAGTGGGGTTACCCATGTGAAGCAGATCCTACTCTCCTACACTTTCTTCCTCTTTCTGCACCTTTCCTCCTCTTTCTGCAATTCTGTTGCTTCTTTCTGCACTTCTCTTGCCTCTTTCTGCAGCTCTCTTGCTTCTTTCTGCAGTCCTCTTGCTTCTTTCTACACTTCTTTTGCTTCTCTGTGCACCTTTCATCCCCTTTCTGCACTTCTCTTGCCTCTTTCTGTATTACTCTTGCCTCTTTCTGCACCTCTCTTGCCTCTTTCAACACCTCTCTTGCCTCTTTCTGCACCACACTCTCTTCTTTCTGCACCTCTCTTGCTTCTTTCTTCACTTTTCCTACCACTTTCTGAACCTCTAGCATCTGTCGTCACTTTTCTGGCTTCTTTTCCGCACTTCTCTTGCCTATTTCTCTTTCATCTTTCTCCACATCTCTTGCCTCTTTCTGCACCTCTCTTGAATCTTTCTGCACCTCTCTTGCTTCTTTCTGCACCTCTCTTGCTTCTTTCTGCACTTCTGTTGTTTCTTTCTGCACCTCTCTTACCTCTTTCTGCACCTCTCTTGCCTATTTCAGCACCTCTCTTGTCTTTTTCTGCACATCACTCTCTTCTTTCTGCACCTCTCTTGCCTCTTTCTGCACCTTTCTTGCTTCTTTTTGAACCTCTTTTGTTTCTTTTTTGCGCTACTCTTGCTTCTTTAAGAACCTTTCTTCCTCTTTCTGCACGTTTCTTCCTCTTATTGCACCTTTCTTCCTCTTTCTGTGCCTTTCTTCCTCTTTCTACACTTCTCTTGCCTGTATCAGCACCTCACTTGCCTCTCGCTGCACCTTTCTTGCCTCTTTCTGCATCTTTCTTGCCACTTTCTCAACCTCACTTGCTTCTTTCTGCACATCTCTTGCTTCTTTCTGCACCTTTCTTGCCTCTTTCTGCAACTCTCTTGCCTCTTTCTGCACCTAACCTACCTCTTTCTGCTCCTCTTGCTTCTATCTGCACCTCTCTTGCTTCTTTCCGCATCTCTCTTGCTTCTTTCTACACCTCTATTGCCTCTTTCTGCACCTCTCTTGCCTCTTTCTGCACCTCACTCTTCTTTCTGCACCTCTCTTGCTTCTTTCTGTGCCTCTCTTGCTTCTTTCTGCACCTTTCTTCCTTTTTCTGTACCTTTCTTCATCTTTCTGCACCTTTCTTGCTTCTTTCTACACCTCTATTGCCCCTTTCTGCACCTCTCTTGCCTCTTTCTGCACCTCACTCTTCTTTCTGCACCTCTCTTGTCACTTTTTGTACCTCTCTTGCTTCTTTCTGCACTTCTCTTGCTTCTTTCTGCACCTTTCTTCCTCTTCTGCAACTTTCTTCCTCTTTCTGCAGTTCTCTTATTTCGGCACCTATCTTACTTCTTTCTGTACCTTTCCAGCTTCTTTCTGTACCTCTCTTGCCTCTTTCAACACTTCTCTTGTTTCTTTCTGTGCCTCTCTTGCTTCTTTCTGTGCTTCTCTTGCTTCTTTCTGCACCTTTCTTCCTATGTCTGCACTTCCCATGTCTCTTTCTGTGCCTCTCTTTCTGCACCTCTCTTGCTTCTTTATGCACTTCTCTTGCTTCTTTCTGCATCTCTCTTGCTTCTTTCTGCACTTCTCTTGCTTCTTTCTGTGGCTTTCTTCCTCTTTATGCACCTTTCCTCCTCTTTCTGCAATTCTCTTGCTTCTTTCTGCACTTCTCTTGCCTCTTTCTGCACCTCTCTTGCTTCTTTCTGCACTTCTCTTGCCTCTTTCTGCACCTTTATTTCCTCTTTTATCACCACACTCTCTTCTTTCTGCACCTCTCATGCTTCTTTCCGCAGTCCTATTGCTTCTTTCTGCACATCTTTTGCTTCTTTGTGAACCTTTCATCCCCTTTCTGCACTTCTCTTGCCTCTTTCTGCACCTCTCTTCCCTCATTCTGTACCTCTCCTGCCTCTTTCTGCACCACACTCTCTTCTCTCTGCACCTCTCTTGCTTCTTTCTATACTTTTCCTACCACTTTCTGAACCTCTTGCATCTTTCTGCACCTTTCTGGCTTCTTTTCTGCACCTCTCTTGCATATTTCTCTTGCATCTTTCTCCACATCTCCTGCCTCATTCTGCACCTCTCTTGAATCTTTCGGCACCTCTTTTGCTTCTTTTTGTACCTCGTTTGTTTCTTTTTTGCACTACTCTTGCTTCTTTAAGAACCTTTCTTCCTCTTTCTGCACGTTTCTTCCTCCTATTGCACCTTTCTTCCTCTTTCAGTGCCTTTCTTCCTCTTTCTACACTTCTCTTGCCTCTATCAGGACCTCACTTGCCTCTTGCTGCACCTTTCTTACCTCTTTCTGCACCTCTCTTGCCTCTTTCTCAACCTCACTTGCTTCTTTCTGCACATCTCTTGCTTCTTTCTGTACCTTTCTTGCCTCTTTCTGCAACTCTCTTGCCTCTTTCTGCACCTATCCTTCCTCTTTCTGCTCCCCTTGCTTCTTTCTGCACCTCTCTTGCTTCTTTCTACACCTCTATTGCCTCTTTCTGCACCTCTCTTGCCTCTTTCTGCACCTCACTCTTCTTTCTGCACCTCTCTTGCTTCTTTCTGCACCTCTCTTGCCTCTTTCTGCACCTCTCTTGCCTAATTCTGTACCTCACTTGCTTCTTTCTGGACCTCTCTTGCTTCTTTCTGCACCTCTCTTGCCTAATTCTGTACCTCACTTGCTTCTTTCTGCACCTCTCTTGCTTCTTTCTACACTTCTCTTGCATCTTTCAGTACCTCTCTGGCCTCTTTCTGGACCTCTTGCCTCTTTCTGTACCTCACCTCCTTCTTTTGTCACCTCTCTTGCTTCTTTCTGCACCTTTCTTGCTTCTTTCTGTACATCTCTTGCCTCTTTTATCACTTCTCTTGCTTCATTCTGCGCCTCTTTTGCTTCTTTCTGTGCTTCTCTTGCTTCTTCCAACACCTTTCTTCCTCTTTCGGCACTTCTCTTGCTCTCTCTGCACCTCTCTTTCCTCTTTCTGCACCTCTCTTGCCACTGTTTGTACCTCTCTTGCTTCTTTCTGCACTTCTCTTGCTTCATTCTGCACCTTTCTTCTTCTTTCTGCACCTTTCTTCCTCTTTTTGCATTTCTCTTGCCTCTTTCTGCAACTCTCTTGCTTCTTTCTGCACTTCTCTTGCCTCTTTCTGTACCTCTCTTGCCTCTTTCATTACCTCTCATGCTTCTTTCTGCAGCTCTCTTGATTCTTTCTGCACTTTGTTTGCTTCTTTCTGTACCTTTCTTCCTCTTTCTGCACATCTCTTGCTTTTTCCTGTACCTCTCTTGCTTCTTTTCCGCACCTCTCTTGCCTCTTTCTGCACCTCACTTGCCTCTTTGTGCACCTCACTCTCTTCTTTCTGCACATCTCTTGCTTCTTTCTGCACCTCTTTTGCTTCTTTCTGCACTTTTCTTGCCTCTTTCTGCATCTCTCTTGACTCTTTCCGCACTTCTCTTGCCTCTTTTTGCACCTTTCTTGCCACTTTCTGCACCTCTCTTGCCTCTTTCTGCACCCCACTCTCTTCTTTCTGCACCTCTCTTCCTTCTTTCTGCACTTTTTTCACCTCTTTCTGCAATGCACTTGCTTCTTTCGGCACCTTTCTTTCATTTCTGTATTTTTCTTCCTCTTTCTGCACCTCTCTTGCTTCTCTCTGCACCTCTATTGCTTCTTTTCCACACCTCTCTTGTCTCTTTCTGCACCTCACTTGCCTCTTTCTGCACCTCACTCTCTTCTTTCTGTACCTCTCTTGCCTCTTTCTGTACATCTCTTGCTTCTTTCTGCACTTCTCTTGCTTCTTTTTGCACCTCTCTTACTTCTTTCTGTACTTCTTTTGCTTATTTCTGCAACTCTCTTGCTTCTTTCTGCACCTCTCTTGCCTCTTTCTTCATCTCTCTTGCCTCTTTCTGCACCTCTCTTGCTTTTTTCTGCACCTCTCTTGCTTCTTTCTGTACTTCTCTTGCTTTATTTCTGTACCTATCTTACCTCTTTCTGTACCTCTCTTGCCTATTTCTACACCTCTCTTGCCACTTTCTGCACCTCACTCTCTCCTTTCTGCACCTCTCTTGCTTCTTTCTGCACCTGTCTTGCTTCTTTCTGTACTTTTCTTACTTGTTTCTGCACCTTCCTTCCTGTTTCTGCTCCTTTCTTCCTATTTCTGCACCTTTCTTCCTCTTTTGCCACCTTTCTTCCTCTTACTACACTTCTCTTGCCTCTTTCTGTACATCTCTTGCCTTTGTCTGCACCTCTCTTGCTTCTTTCTGCACTTCTCTTACCTCTTTCTGCACCCCTCTTGCCTCTTTCTGCACCTCTCTTGCTTCTTTCTGCACTTCTCTTGCTTCTTTCTGCACCTTTATTACTCTTTCTTTACCTTTTTTCCTCTTTCTGCAGTTCTCTTGCTTCTTTCTGAACATCTCTTGCCTCTTTCTGCGCCTCTCTTGCTTCTTTCTGCACTCCTCTTGCCTGTTTCTGCACCTTTCTTGCCTCTTTCTGCACTTCTCTTTCCTCTTTTTGCACCTCTCTTGCTTCTTTCTGCTCCTCTCTTGCCTCTTTCATCACTTCTCTTGCTTTTATCTGCACCTCTCTTGCTTCTTTCTGCACTTCTCTTGCTTCGTTCTGCACCTTTCTTTCTCTTTCTGCACTTTTCTTCCCTCTTTCTGCATTTCTCTTGACTCTTTCTGCACCTTTCTTGCCTCTTTCTGTACCTCTCTTGCCTCTTTCTGCACCTCTCTTGCTTGTTTCTGCACTTCGCTTGCCTCTATCTGCACTTCTCTTGCTTCTTTCTGCACATTTCTTCCTCTTTCTGCACTTCTCTTGCCTTTTTACAGGGACATTATAGTTATGAGTTAGCCTTTAAAAAACCTTAGAAATTCATTGAAAAAACCACAGGTTTCAGGGACATTATAGTTAGGAATTATCATTTAAAAATCCTTAGAAATTCACTGAAAAAACACAGGTTTCAGGGCTGTTTTATTTAGAAATTAGCATTTAAAAAACCTCAGATATTCACTGAAAAAGGTGGGGGATGAAGTCCACTTTAGTCCTGAGGTCCTCAGGACACAAGGGGACCTCATCACCCCACTAGCAGTGCGCCAAGAGGTGCGTTTGCAGAGTGGTGTAAAAAGGGGCATGGCTTCGTACCACCTCTCAGCAATCCCACTGCGTGGGGCTTACTGGAGGTCCCTGGTGGCCTAGTTGGCCCTTAGGGACCCTCAGTAGCGATGAGGACTTTATACCCCAACCCAGAGCATGCCAGGAGGCGTGTTTGCAGAGTCGTGTAGGGAGGGCGGGGTCTCCGGGAGTTGCTGGTTTCTTTTTTTTAAACTTTTTTATTTTATGGGAGGGAGGCCATGTGGCCCCCCTTCGCAGGGCCACATTTGGCCCCGGGGACCTCATCCCTGGGGCATACCAAGCCTTTTTTTTATTTTGGAGGAAGCCCACATGGCCCCCCTCCTGAGGCCAATTTGGGCCCCGGGGACCCCATCCCCGGGGCTTGGCCTTCTTTTGTTTAAAAAAAATGGCCACCTGCCCTAAAATAACTTAATGCCCCGGGGAGGTGGCGGTCCCTGCGGCTTGCGGGGGCGCCCACGAGGCCCTCCTGTCCTAAATAAATTATAGCCCCGGGGAGGTGGCGGTCCCTGGGGCTGCGGGGGGGCTGCATGCCCCCCGCATATGATAAACTAAGCCCCGGGGAGGTGGCAGTTCCCGGGGCTGTGGGGGCCATTGCAGGCCCCCGCTACATAATTAGGTATTGCACCCGGGACCCGGACCACCCAGGGGCTTATAGAAAATGAAGCGTGGGAGGCCGCGCTTCGTTTTTTTTTTTTTTCACTGGGATTCGCGCACCTAGTGCGAATTCTGCCGATTCTTTTTTTAATAAAATGCTTTTTTTGGCCCTGGGGGTCCTTGTGGGACCCCCTGAGCAGGCCTAGGGGGTCAGGGTGTTTCTACCCTGCCCCCATATCTTGATTTTTATCTTTTTTTTACTGTTTTCTTGTGACTCGGTTTTACCGAGTCACAAGATGGCTGCCAACACTTTTTGGTTTTGAGTGTTGGCAGCCAATCAGAATGAAGCTCGTGCTCGGGAGGGTTCGCGAATCCTCCTCGGCCACCAGATATCAATATTTTTCTTTTTTGAATTTCTCAGGAACTACTGAACAGATTTACACCATTTACAAAAAAGCACGCTTTCTGAACCAAGAGCTACCCTTTTGCCAAATTTGGTGTAATTCCGTTCAGCAGTTCAGGCTGTAGCTTTGTCTAAAGTTTCCTATGGAAATTAACATGGAGAAAATGCGTTTTGGGACCCTCCTTTTCACTCGGCCCCTGCTCGACAAATCACCCTGAACCTTTCAAAACAGGAGCTGACCTGAGTGAACCATTAGTTTTGAAAATTTCGTGAAGATTTGTCAAACGGCGCCAAAGATATTGGCAAAAAAAAACGCTTTTTGAATAGAAACAAGGTCCTAACTATAGGTAATATATATGTGTATATATATATATTATATATATTATATATAGTTATATATATATATATATATATATATATATATATATATATATATATATATATATATATATATATATATATATCTACTGGCGGTCGCCAGTAGATAGTTATAGTTAGGACCTAGTTTCCATAGGAAAAGCGTTTTTTCTTTTCCCAATAACTTTGGCGCCGGATGACGAATCTTCGTGAAATTTTCAAAACTAGTGGGGCGCTCCGGTCAGCTCCTGTCTTGAAAGTTTTGGGGTGATTCGCCAAGCGGGGGCCAAGAAAAAAGGGGGGTCCCAAAACGTGTTTTCTCCATAGGAAACTTTAGACACGGCTACAGCTCGAACTGCTGAACGGAATTACACAAATTTGGCAAAAGGTAGCCCTTGGTTCAGAAAAAGCCCTTTTTTAAATGGTGTAAATCCGTTCAGTAGTTGCTGAGAAAATCAAAAAATAAAAGTTTAGATATCTAGAGCGCGGTGGATCCGCGGACCCTCCCGACCACGAGCTTTATTCTAATTGGCTGTCAACACTCCAAACCAGGAAGTGTTGGCAGCCATCTTGCGACTCGGTAGAACCGAGTCACAAGAAAACAGGGAAACAAATGCGAAAAACAAGAAAAGGGGGCAGGGTAGAAACACCCTGACCCCCTAGGCCTGCTCAGGGGGTCCCACAAGGATACCCAGGACCAAAAAAAGCATTTAAAAAAAAAAAAAAATCGGCGAAATTCGTGCTGTGTCCGCGAATCCCGCCGAAATTTTTAAAAAAATGAAGCGCGGGCTCCCGCGCTTCATTTAATTGAGGCCCCCGGGTGGGCCAGGTCCTGGGGGCATTTGCAAAAAATATATGCGGGGGCCCGCCACCCCCTGGGGCTTGGTTAAAATGATGTGCGGGAGGGCACTTGGCCCTCCCACAGCCCCGGGGACCGCCACCCCCTGGGGCTTCTTTTTAAATGTGTGGGGGGGCCTCCAAGTATTCGCGGGGGCGCACAGCCCCCCCGCAGCCCGGGGACCGCCACCCCCGGGGCTAGTTTTGAAAAATAAAACAATCCTGTGTGGGGGGTCGAGCCCCCACATGCCCGAGGACCGCCACCTCCCGGGGCACTAAAATGGAAATGCAGGGGGTCCGTTACGGACCCCGAGCCCGAGGGACCACCACCTCCCCGGGGCTTTAATCACATAGGAGAGGGCCGCGCAGCCCCTCCTGGAGCCCATGATGGCCCTGGGGACCGCCACCCCCAGGGCCGGCTACTGCAGTGTCCCAGGGTGCCCACCCCGGGACACTGCTGTTTGCTATGGCAGGACGGGAGCCTCGCGGCTCCCGCCCTGCCATAGCAAACACTGGTTTGGATTTTGGAAGCGAGAGCAGGGAGCCTGCTCTCGCTTCAAGTCAAACCAGATGCCTTTCCACAAGGGAGCTGCATGTCAGCAGCTCCCCGTGTGGAAAAGCAATGCCGGCTCCTGCAGGACGCGGGGAGCCGGCAGGACCGTGGGGGCATTGGGGCTCCCCCCACGGTCCCCAACGGATAGGGCCTGCCCTTTGGGATGGGGTCACCGGGGCTAGAAGTGGCCCGGGAGGGGGGCCACGTGGGCCCCCTCCCTAAAAACCAACAAAAAATTAAATAAGTAAAGGCCGGCCCCGGGGGATGGGGTCCCCGGAGCCAATAGAGGCCTCAGGAGGGGGGCCACGCAGCCCCCCTCCTTAAAAAAAAAAAAAATGTGGCAATGCCCCGGGGGATGGGGTCCCCGGGGCCGGAATTGGCCACAGGAGGGGGGCCCACGCAGCCCTCTTCCCGTTGAATTTTTAAAAAAAAAAGGGTTCAGGCCCTGGGGGATGGGGTCCCCAAGGCCCAAAAAAAGGAAAAATAAGGGGGGCCACATAGCCCCCCTTCTAAAAAAAAAGAAATTAATAAAAAGACTGGCATTGTGCCCCCGCCCCCTCCCAGCAACACTCTGCAAACGCGCCCTGTGGCGCGTTTTAAGTTGGGGAATTAATTCCCCTTCAATACTGGGGGTCCCTGGGGGCCAACTAGCCCACCAGGTACCTCCAGTATGCGCCACAGGGCTGCCTTGCAGAGAGGTGGTCCGAGGCCACGCCCCTTTGAACACCTCGCTGCAACGCAGCTCTGTGGCGCTTACTGGAGGTACCTGGTGGGCTAGTTGGACCCCCGGAACCCTCAGGATTCAAGGGAACTTAATCCCCCAACTTACAACGCGCCACGGGGTGCGTTTGCACAGTGGTGAAGGGAGGGGGCGGGGCCTGATATGGCAAGTGTGCAAATGAGCCCCCTGGCGCATTGTAACTTAGGGGATTAAGTCCCTTGAATCCTGAGGGTCCCTGGAGGCCAACTAGCCCACCAGGTACCTTCAGTTTGCGCCACAGAGCTGCGTTGCAGAGAGGTGTAAAGGGGCGTGGCCTCAGACCACCTCTATGCAACGCAGGTCTGTGGCGCAAATTGAAGGTACATGGTGGGCTAGTTGGCCCCAGGGACCCTCAGGATTGAAGGGGAATTAATTCCCCAACTTACAACGCACCAGGGCGCGTTTGCACAGTGGTGCAGGGAGAGGGCGGGCCTGATATGGCAAGTGTGCAAATGAGCCCCCTGGCACGTAGTAGCTTGGGGATTAAGTCCCCTTCAATCCTGAAGGTCCCTGGGGGCCAACTAGCCCACCAGGTACCTTCAGTTTGCACCACAGAGCTGCGTTGCAGGGAGGTGGAAAAAGGGGCGTGGCATCACACCACCTCTCTGCAACGCAGCTCTGTGGCGCAAATTGAAGGTACATGGTGGGCTAGTTGGCCCCCAGGGACCCTCAGGATTGGAGGGGACTTAATCCCCCAACGTAGAACGTACCAGCGGGCGCGTTTGCAGAGTGCTGCAGGGAGGGGGTGGGGCCTGATATAACAAGTTAGCAATTCTGCTGTGTGGGATTTACTGGAGGTAATAATAGGGGTAGTTGGCCACCAAGGTTGACGTTGGGGGCTAACTATCCCTCCTGTTACGTCTGCTAAATCCCACACAGTGGGATTGCTAAAAGGTGTTTGAAGGCCACGCTCGCCTTTCTCCACCACTCTGCAAATGCGACTGCTATGTTATAGATAGAAATTAGCATTTAAAAAACCTTTAAAATTCACTGAAAAAACCATAGGTTTCAGGCACGTTATAGTTAGAAATTAGCATTTAAAAACCGTCGAAATTCACCGAAAAAAACATAGGTTTCAGGGACGTTATAGGTAGTTGGACATTTCACTCATATAAAACCATAGAAATTCCCCCGTTATAGTTAGCTCAGCTAAGTATAACTCGCGCCCCCGCAATGCACTGCTGATGACATCACATATTACATCATTCATGACATGGTCAGTGACATCACTGATGACATCACTGATGACATCACTGATGACATCTCAAATGACATCACTGATGACATCATCCAGTGACTGTGTGTTTCTGTAAAGTTTAAATATGTTTTATATATATGCCAAGATGTATTGAAGAATGAGTGGGTGTATAAGTATCTGGATGAAGGATTTAGTAGGTGTGTGACTGACTGTATAAGTGAGTGATTAAATGTGTCTTGCTGAATACATGCGTTAGTGACTAAACTGTCTGAATGTGTGCATCAGTATGTCTGTTGTTGTGTAAGCTGCTGCATGTGTTGGTCAGTAGCTACATGAGTGTCTATATGGGTTATTGATTGGTTGCCTGAGTATTTGTATGGGAGACTGAGTGTGTGTGTGGGTGGGTGGGAGGTGTGTGACTCTGTGCATAGATGTGTGAGTGGTTGATTCACTGGATGTATGGGTTCAAGAATGCATGTGGAAACAGCTGTATGGGCGGGTGAGTGTGTGTATGGGTGTCTTGGTGAGAGATTCGATGTCTCAGTGGTACATGTCCAAGTAACTACATATATAAAAGGCAGTGTATGTGAGAGTTGGAGTATATAAATGACTACATGTGAGAGTCAGTGATTGTGAGAGTGGCTGTATGGATGAGTGTGTATTTGTCTCAGTGATTGTATAAGAGAGTAAGTATGTGTTAGTATATGTTTGAATAAGTGAGGTGGTGTGTGTATAACTGTATAGCTGAGGAAATGGGAGTGTGATTGATTCTTTGCAAGACTGACTAGGTGTGTGAGTAACTCCATGGGTGAGTGGCAGTGTGTGAGTGTCTGTATAGGTGTATGAGTGCATATGATAGTGTTGTATTGATGAGTGACTGTATGTATGAGTGATTGCATGGGTAAATGAGTGGATGTGTGTGTAGACCTAGGAATCAGTGAGTGCGTATGTAGTAACTGGTATTGGTGTGTCGATGGTTTTGAAAATGGTGGTCTGTATTTTACAGTGGGTGTATCAAAGGTTATATTAGAGTGTGAGTAGGTGCATCAGATTTTCACGTGGATGATGTCATCAGTGATGTCATCAGTGATGTCATTTGAGATGTCATCAGTGATGTCACTGACCATGTCATGAATGATGTAATATGTGACGTCATCAGCAGTGCATTGCGGGGGCGCGAGTTATACTTAGCTGAACTAACTATAACGGGGAATTTCTATGGTTTTATATGAGTGAAATGTCCAACTAACTATAACATCCCTGAAACCTATGGTTTTTTCAGTGAATATATATATATATATTATCTACTGGCGGTCGCCAGTAGATAGTTATAGTTACAACCTATTATCCATAGGAAATCCGCGACATTCTATTTGAGATAACTCTCTTGCCGGTTGACGTATCTTCGCGAAATTTTCAAACTTTGTGGCCCGCTCCGGTCCGCTCCTACCCTGAAAGTCTCGGGGGATTCGTCAGCGGGGGCCGAGAAAAAGGGGGTCCCAAAACGCGTTTTCCCCATGCATTTTCCATAGGAAACTTTAGACACGGCTACAGCCCGAACTGCTGAACGGAATTACACCAAATTTGGCAAACAGGTAGTTCTTGGTTCAGAAAGAACCCTTTTTGTTAAATGGTGTAAATCCGTTCAGTAGTTGCTGAGAAAATGAAAAGTAAAAAGTTAGTGATATCTATGGCCGAGTAGGGTCCGCGTACCCTCAGCGCACCCTGCGCGCACCGTCCCGATCCACGAGCTGCATGTTAATTGGCTGTCAACATTCCGATTCAGGAAATGTTGGCAGCCATTTTATCCCTCGGTAGAACCGAGGGACAGAAACAAGTGCGCGAAGCGCACAAAGGGAGCAGGGTAGAAACACCCTGACCCCTAGGTTTGCTCAGGGGGTCCCACAAGGACCCCCTGGGCAAAAATAAAATAAATTTTTTTAAAAATCGGCAGGATGCGCTCAGGGTGCGCGAATCCTGCCGAAAATAAAATCGAGCGCGGTCTCCCGCGCTCGATGTTAGTGGCCCCGGGTGGCCCAAGTCCCGGGGGCATGGTGGGGGGATAATTTAAAGTGTGGGGGCCTCAAGGGCCCCCAAGCCCGAGGACCGCCACCCCCGGGGCTTTTTAAAAATGGTGCGGGAGGGCTCTGAGCCCTCCCGCAGCCCCGAGACCACCACCTCCCGGGGCTTTTTATAATTAATTACAAAACCTGTGTGGGGGCTCCAGCCCCCACACGCCCGAGACCGCCACCTCCCGGGGCTTTGAACTGAATGGGAGGGGGCCGCGCGGCCCCCTCCTGGAAACCCTTGATGGCCCTGGGGACCACCACCCCCAGGGCCGGCTCCTGCAGTGTCCCGGGGTGCCTACCCCGGGACACTGTAGTTGCTATGGCAGGACGGGAGCCTCGCGGCTCCCGTCCTGCCATAGCAAACTGCTTGGATATTGGAAGAGAGCAGGAAACCTGCTCTCTCTTCCAATATCCAAAGCACATTGCTTTCCACATGGGGAGCTGCATCTTAGCAGCTCCCCATGTGAGACAATGCCGGCTCCCAAGGGACGTGGGGAGCCGGCGGGACTGTGGGGGATTGGGGACCCCCACAGTCCCCAACGAGAGGACCAACCCGGGGGATGGGGTCCCGGGGCAAGTAGTGGCCCGGGAGGGGGCCACGCGGCCCCCTCCCCCAAAAAAACAAAAAAAAAAAACGGAATGGCCGGCCCCGGGGATGGGGTCCCGGGGCCTTAAATGGCCAGAGGAGGGGGCCACGCAGCCCCCTCCAAAGAATATAAATAAAAACGAGGCCATGCCCCGGGGATGGGGTCCCCGGGCCAATACAGGCCCAGGGAAGGGGGCCACGCGGCCCCCTTCCCGTTTTTTAAATTAAAAATTAAAAAAAGGGGTAAGGCCCTGGGGGATGGGGTCCCCAGGGCATAAAAACAGGAAAAAGGAAGGGGGCCACACAGCCCCCTTCAGAGGACAAAAAAATAAAAAAATAAAAAAACGATCGGGCCCGCAGGCCCGCCCCTTTCCTTCACCACTCTGCAAACGCGCCCCCTGGCGCGTTTGCAGAAGAGACAATTCCCCTTGAATACTGGGGGTCCCTGGGGGCCAACTAGCCCACCAGGAACCTCCAGTATGCGTCAGGGAGCTGCGTTGCAGAGAGGTGTAGAGAGGCCACACCCCTTTTACACCTCTCTGCAACGCAGCTCTGTGGCGCTTTTGGAGGTATATGGTGGGCTAGTTGGACTCCGGGGACCCTCAGGATTCAAGGGGACTTAATCCCCAAACTTAAAACGCGCCACGGGGCGCGGTTGCACAGTGGTGAAGGGAGGGGCGGGGCTTCAGGTGACATGTGTGCAAACAGGCCCTGTGGCGCGTTTTAAGATGGGGAATTAAATCCCCTTCAATGCAGAGGGTCCCTGAGGGCCAACTAGCCCAACAGGTACATCCAGAAAGCGCCACAGAGCTGCGTTGCAGAGAGGTGTAAAAGGGTGTGGCCTCTCTACACGTCTCTGCAACGCAGCCCCTGGCGCATATTGGAGGTTCCTGGTGGGCTAGTTGGCCCCTAGGGACCCTCAGGATTCAAGGGGACTTAATCCCCCAACTTAAAACGCGCCACGGGCGCGTTTGCACAGATGTCACCTCAGGCCCCGCCCCTCCCTTCACCATTGTGCAAATATTCTTCTAAAATCATCCGAAATACGAATTCCGATTTACTCACCTGTTATCAGGAGAGACCTCAGTGCTGTATCTTTCAGCCCAGTACTGGTCCTGAAAAGTAATTTTAACCGTACTTACCAGTAACTTGAATTTCCTTCCATAGGCTAACATTGACTGGTTTCACTTGGAAATTCTTCTAAGTGTGGAGTTTTGGAACTTTAAAATATTCCTCTAAAATCAGCCGAAATACGAATTTCGATTTACTCACCTGTTATCAGGAGAGACCTCAGTGCTGCATCTTTCAGCCCAGTACTGGTCCTGAAAAGTAATTTTAACCGTACTTACCGGTAACTTGAATTTCCTTCATAGGCTAACATTGACTGGTTTCACTTGGAAATTCTTCTAAGTGTGGAGTTTTGGAACTTTAAAATATTCCTCTAAAATCAGCCGAAATACGAATTCCGATTTACTCACCTGTTATCAGGAGAGACCTCAGTGCTGCATCTTTTAGCCCAGTACTAATCCTGAAAAGTAATTTTAACCGTACTTACCAGTAACTTGAATTTCCTTCCATAGGATATCATTGCCTGCTTTTTGTTGAAAAAGTTTCTAAGTGTTGATTTTGGAACATACAAATATTCCTCTAAAAACAGCCGAAATACGAATTCCGATTTACTCACCTGTTATAAGGAGAGACCTCAGTGCTGTATCTTTCAGCCCAGTACTGGTCCTGAAAAGTAATTTTAACCGTACTTACCAGTAACTTGAATTTCCTTCCATAGGCTAACATTGACTGGTTTCACTTGGAAATTCTTCTAAGTGTGGAGTTTTGGAACTTTAAAATATTCCTCTAAAATCAGCCGAAATACGAATTCCGATTTACTCACCTGTTATCAGGAGAGACCTCAGTGCTGCATCTTTCAGCCCAGTACTGATCCTCTAAAGTAATTTTAACCGTACTTACCAGTAACTTGAATTTCCTTCCATAGGATATCATTGCCTGCTTTTTGCAGAAAAAGTTTCTAAGTGTTGATTTTTGAAACATACAAATATTCCTCTAAAATGAGCCGAAATCAGAATTCTGATTTACTCACCTGTTATCAGGAGAGAGCACAGTGCTGCATCTTTCAGCCCAGTACTGGTCCTGAAAAGTAATTTTAACCGTACTTACCGGTAACTTGAATTTCCTTCATAGGCTAACATTGACTGGTTTCACTTGGAAATTCTTCTAAGTGTGGAGTTTTGGAACTTTATAATATTCCTCTAAAATCAACCAAAGTACGAATTCCAATTTACTCACCTGTTATCAGGAGAGAACCCAGTGCTGCATCTTTTAGCCCAGCACTGACCCTGAAAAGTAATTTTAACTGTACTTACCAGTAACTTATATTTTCTTCCATAGGAATCCATTGTCTACTTTTCAGCAGAAAAGTTTCAAAGTGTCGATTTTCACAAACTACAAATATTCCTAAAAAATCGCCTGTATGACTTAAACGCATTCTTTCAACTGTTTACAGGAGATGCACCAGTGCTGGATCCAGGATCCAACACTGAGTAAGAAAAAAGTAACGATAACAGTTTTTACCTTCTAAGTGAATTTCCTTCCATAGGATAACATTGGTGATTCTATGAGAAAAAGTTTCTAAGTGTCAACTTTTAAAGTACAATAATATTCCTTAAAAATCACGACTGTAACCAAAACGCTTTTACTCAACTGTTTACAGGAGATGTGCCAGGACTGAATCTAGGATCCAGTCCTGTGGTTAGACAAGTAATCCATAAAGTAACTAATTGCATTTAACTAGAAATTCACATTGAGCTGAATGTTGCATTGTGTTTGAAAATGTGTTGCCCATTGCAACAACTGTAACTACTGTACTTAAAAGTCTATTGCCTATGTGCAAAGTATTTAAACTAAAGTAATTCATTCTGAGAAAGTATTTTTTGTAATGTAATGTATAATGTAATTACAATGTAATTTAAAAAATAAAATATGTAAAAAGAATTGTTTCTAAAAATGTAGTAAATCAGTATTAAAAAAATTTATATAACAATTAATATTTTTAAAAATTGTCATTTACAAAACCTTTGAAATTCACTAAAAAAAACGTAGGTTTCAGACATGTTATAGTTACAAATTAGCATTTAAAAAACCTTTGAAATTCAATGAAAAAACCATAGGTTTCAGGGACGTTATAGTTACAAATTAGCATTTAAAAAACCTTTGAAATTCACTGAAAAAACCATAGGTTTTAGGGACAGTTATAGTTAGTTGGACATTGCACTCGTACAAAACCCATGAAATTACCCCGTTATAGTTAGTCCAGCTAACTATAACTCGCGCCCCCACAATGCACTGCTGATGACGTCACTTATTACATCACTCATGACATGGTCAGTGACATCACTGATGACATCACTGATGACATCTCAAATGACATCACTGATGACATCATCCACATGATAATCTGATGCACCTCCTCACACCCTAATATAACCTTTGATACACCCACTCTAAATTACAGACTGCCATTCGCAAAACCATAGACACTCCAACACCAATAACTACATACCCACTCACTGATTCTTAGGTCTACACACACACATACACTCACTCACCCGTACAGTCACTCATACTTACGGTCACTCAGTACAGGACTATCATATGCACTCTTACTCCTATATAGACACTCAAACACCGCCACTCATCCATAGAGGTACTCACACACCTAGTCAGTCATGCAAATAATTAAACACACTGCCATTTACTCACCTATACAGTTATACACACACCAGCTCACTTAATCATACAAATACTAGCACATTGTTACGCTCTTATACAATCACTGATACAAGCACACACTCATCCATACAGTCACTATCACAATCACTCACTCTCAGCTTATAGCTATTTATATACTCCAACACACATATATACTGCCTTTCACATATGTAGTTACTCACACATGTACCACTGGGACATACATTCACTCACTAACACACTCTTACACACACTTACCCACCCATACAGTCTATCACAGATGCACTCTTGAAACCATCCACCCAGTGAATCACCCACTCACACATCTATGCACAGAGTTGCACACACCCTCCCACACAAACACTCAGGCACCCATACAGATACTCAGACAAGCATTCAATAACTCATATAGACACTCATGTAGCTATTCACAAACACATGCAGCCACTTACACAGCAACAGACAGACGGATACAGACATTCACCCAGTTTAGTCACTAACCCATGCATTCAGTAAGATACGTTAAATCACTCACTTATACAGTCAGTCACGCACCTACTAAATCATCCATACAGACACTTACACACCCACTCATTCTTCAATACGTCTTTTCCTATATATATTAAAAATATTTAAACTTTACAGAAACACACAGTCACTGGATGATGTCATCAGTGATGTCATTTGAGATGTCATCAGTGATGTCATCAGTGATGTCACTGACCATGTCATGAGTGATGTAATAAGTGACGTCATCAGCAGTGCATTGCGGGGCGCGAGTTATAGTTAGCTGGACTAACTATAACGGGGTAATTTCATGGGTTTTGTACGAGTGCAATGTCCAACTAACTATAACTGTCCCTAAAACCTATGGTTTTTCAGTGAATTTCAAAGGTTTTTTAAATGCTAATTTGTAACTATAACGTCCCTGAAACCTATGGTTTTTCATTGAATATATATATATATACACATATATATATTACCTATAGTTAGGAAGGAGTATTTCAGTTTAGTGGAGCCAACCGGATACCTGGCTAAGGGAGAGAGAGGAGGCGGCTAATGCAGTTTTTGATGAGAAAGCAGTGGGCACGATTGGTCGCAATAGAGGGTTGGAAACCTTATCGACTGAAGCAAATCTACAGACTCTAATGCGTAAACTTGAAAGGTTGAAACAGACGGGAGTTTCAAAGTGGTGGGAAGTGAAATCGCTGGAGAGGTATTTAGAGGTGGGGAGAATCCCACGAGGCCTGAGAGTATTAATAGCTCCCACATTTGAAAACCCAGATCCTGAAATGCTGCAGGAGTGGGCCATGAATAGTGCGGAATCCTCGCAAAATATGGTGAGAATCTTGGTAAAATATGCAAAGAGGGATCGTGAAAAAAGATTGGAAGAAATTAGGAGCCTGGAAATGGAGATATTAAAAATGGCAAAACCAGAAAATTTGGTGAAATTTGAAAATGATTTAGAGGTTAAACTAAAGAAGCATGAACAAACAATCAGGGATAGGAAAGCTACGAAGTTTTTAAGGGGCAGGTTGGACTATCAAAGAGGTCAGTTATATACATTTGCCCGATGCTTTGACAATATACGCCGACAAAGACTATCCAGCAACATGGTTTTGGAGAGAAGAAACAATGAGTGACAAACAGTTTTAGAAAACAGCTCTGGAGCAAGCTCCAACATGAGTTCAGAATTAGATACTGAATCAGAGGATGGGGCCGGGTGCTCAAACACCAATAGGGATCAACAGGAACCCCCCTCAGTTATTGAAGAGCTGCGTTTTTTACGCTTGGACAGGACTTTAAACATCAGACAGAAACCACAACGAAAAAGAACAGACTACCAAGGAAACGCAAAGCCCGGAGGGGAGGGAATGGAGCTGCCCTCAGGTGTCAGAGTGAAGGAACCCTACCAGCGCAAATGAAAAATGACCCAGCAACAGTCATCAATCTGACGAACCTGAAACTTACAGATGAAGAACCAATTTCAACTACAGCCAAACCCACATTGACTTTTTCAAGTTCATTAGAAAATTAAAACTTAGGAAATTTTTCTTTAATAAAGCAGAACGATCAGTTGATAGGCAATCAGCTCTTGAGGAGGCATCCAATTTGGAAGTCGTGATCTGAACCTTCTGCATGAATTGAATCAACTTGAAAGGGAATGTGAGGGAATGACTTTGCCAGGAACAATAGGAGAAACTGTTGAAACTTTAGGACTAGATATTTATGAAAGTATTAAAACACCATTCAGACCAAAATATGTTTTCATTCCTAACACACCGAAAGACTCAATATATATTTTTTTCTGATTTAGTTGTGAAAGATCTAAAGGCATTATCCATATTTTCGAGTGAGGGCTTTTTGAAGGGCGGTAACCAGTATAACAAGAAATATACCCTGCTTATAAACAAGATCAAGAGCAGAAAGGATATAGTAGTCCGCCAATCAGATAAGGGTGGAAATGTGGTACTCTGGCCCCTCAGTATGTATAATGAGGAAGCAAATTCCGAGCTAAGAGATACAAGATGTTACCAAACTGTACCACATAGCAATCCCCTGGAGGTGAAAAATAAATACCATAAAGATCTGGCAAGTTGGAGAGGCCTGGGCATGATCTCTCAGGGAGAGTACTTGTACCTGAAGGTGGATAACCCAGTTACTCCTATCATGTATCTTATTCCGAAAGTGCACAAGAATAAAGAGGTCCCGCCAGTTAGACCCATTATTTCAGCAATAGGTAGTCTATTCAAACCAACATACAGATACCTCAACCATTTTTTGCAAGAGTTCATTAAAGAACTCCCGGCCTACATACAAGATATGGGGGACTTCTTGAAAAAAATCCAAAACATTGTGTGGAGGGACTCATTCCTCCTGATCACGCTTGATGTAACATCTTTATATACAAGCATAGTACATGAAGATGGGCTGTGTGCAATGAGATACTATTTAAACAAATGAAGCATTGCACTATACCAATACTCAGGGATGCTGGCGGAGATGGGTAGGCTATGCTTGGAGAATAACTTCTTCATGTATGGCAGTGATACTTTTAAACAGATGAGAGGGACTGCCATGGGGCACCTGCTTCGCCCCCAGCTATGCTAATTTGCATATGGGCTGGTGGGAGGAGCAGGTGCTCCGGATTGAACATGCCAGGGAATGCAAGGAGAATATTATCGTGTGGACGAGATTTATCGATGATCTCTTCCTAGTATGGGAAGGGACAAAGGAATCAGCTGAACAGTTCATTCTGAAATTAAATGACAACTCATTAAATCTCAAATTCACTGATACAATAAGTAAAACACGAGTTTGCTTCCTTGACCTGGAAGTATATGTAAAAGACAACATATTACATACTTGCACATACATGAACTCCATGGCGGGCAATTACATCCTGCATGCCCGGAGCTTTCATCCGCAGAAACTAAAAACAGCATCCCTTACGCTGATCACCTAAGGATGAAGAGAAATTGCAGTGAGGCGTCAGCGTTAATGGAAGCCCAGAGAAACCGCACAGAAAGATTCACCAAGAGAGGTTACAGTACACAAGTACTTGATCAAGCTTTGAGTAAAGTGAGTAGGATCAGGAGGGAGACACTACTCCACCCTAATGAGTCAACAGGAGTAGACAACAGGAGAAACAAGGAAGAAATACGTATGATCACTGAGTACAGTCCCTACCATGCCAGGGTGAGAGACTGCTTGAGTAGACACTGCTACCTATTGAAAAGGGACCCCATACTAAACACCATGATCCCCCGCAGACCACTAATTACTTTTAAAAAAGCAAGGTCCATGAGACAGGACTTGGTTAATAGCAGTCCGGAGATTGAAAGTACTAAGGGATGGCTGAAAGCCAGTCCAGGCTTTCAGAAATGTCCGAAATGCAAGGCCTGTAAATTTGGCCGCAATGAGAGGCAAGTTATATGTCCTTTGATGAAAAGCCGATGGAACATTAGAACCTTCCTAAATTGTAAAAGTGATTTTGTGGCGTACATTTTACAGTGCACATGTCCAAAAATATATGTGGGAAGCACCATACACATGGTGCACGTATGAATATTGCAGCACCTGAGGGCGGTCAAGAATAACGATAAAAATTACCCTGTTCCCAGACATATCAATGCAGTACATAAGAGAAATGTGAATGACCTCTCGTATTTTGCAATAGATCAAGTAGCAAGAATGAGAAGGGGAGGCAATTGAGAGCAAAAACTACGACAGTTAGAGTACAAATATATACTGCTATTCAATACTAAGATTCCGTCAGGTCTTAATTCAGAAGAGGACCTATTTGTACACCTAGGACCCTAGAGGTATCCATACTCCCAGTTTTTATTGGCAGTAAGGAACTACATGGTATAGGAAGATGTGACGATATAGAAAATAGAGCCTTTTTGGGAACCATACCATTGTTGAGGTATATATTTATTTATTTTCAATTTTGAAATTTTATTTCAAATAGGTTTTCTTTTCAATTTTAGTTTTATTTAGAAGACCAGGGATGATAAAGTAATATGTAGCATAGGAGTGAATGCAACTCGTACTCAGATGATATCATCTTATGTTTGGTTCTCTCATGAGTTTATGAGAGAACTTAACTGGTCATTTATTAAGTATGATCAAGTGTGCTAATTAATTTTATGATGACCGAAATAGATGGTTTTGTATTTGTGAATAGTGCAGTGGAAATTAGCATAACCAAAACTTTTTACTTGAGGAAATGATGAAATTTTAACAAACAGCATTTGCACTTTATGCCCCCCTAAACTCACCCGTAAGGATATAAGCATTGTGAGCACATGCTCGAATGTTTTTACATACAGGTGATGAACTGGAGAGCACTGGCACTCCATAATGGTCACACTTTTTGGCCAGTAGGTAAGAGGTACTTTTTTTACAACCTAATAACCTTTATTATTGCACTTGCACTTTATTAATGATGTTTATAGCGGGATAATCGAGACAGGGGGCTAACTCGTGTGAAAGGCTGTGGCAGAGCCTTGGAAATATTGGAGCATTTGCACTTTGGACAATGGCACTTTTGTGACATACATTATTTAGGGGAATTGTGACTTTGTGAGAATTACCTTGGTCATTTTATCAGCTTTCAACCATAATTTTATGTCTATTTTTAACCTAACATTCATTAAGGTTATCTATTGTGGACATTCATGATTTTGTGGTATAAAGCATATGCACTTTCATTTATAAATTGAGGCACTGATATAACGATAAACTCAACTCTGATTCCCATTTTTGAAGATGTGATAGAAATTGGTCAACACATCATGATACAACCATGCCAGATTAATTAACAATGGAAAATGAGCACCCGGAAACTGTTTTTTATTTTTTTATTTATGTTAATATTTATTTACAAGAAATGGTCTTCATAAAATTCGGGGAAAGATTCTTGAAACGCAAAGATCTCTTGATGCAAAAGATGGATGCTGAGTCTGTTTTCCATGGCTGTCGAAGTAGAGAACCATGTGTCCAGAAGTTCCTGTATTTTAATGAGGAAATGTGAAAACGCTAGTTGTGTGAGCAAGGCAGCAATGCAGAAATGCGTTACAGCTGAAAAATAACGCCAAAGTAATTGGAAATCCAGTCCCGGTGTCGGTGTCTGTTTCATATGAAGGAATCAATATATATATATATATATATATTAACCAAAAAAAACAAAGGTTACAGGGACGTTATAGTTAGGAAATAGAATTTGAAAAAAACGTAGAAATTCACTGGAAAAATAAAAAAGTTACAGGGACGTTATAGTTAGGCTGACATTTCACTTGAACAAAACCAGAGAAATTCAGCAGTTATAGTTAGCTGGGATAACTATAACTCACGCCCCCACAATGCACTGCTTATGACCTCACATATTCCACCTTTCATGACATGGTCAGTGTCATCACTAATGACATCACTGGTGACATCTGAAATGACATCACTGATGACATCATCTGGTGACTGTGAGTGTTTCTAAAAGTTTGAGTATTAAATATATATACACCATGGTGTATTAATGAATCAGTGTGTGTATCAGTGCCTGTATTGATGATTTAGTGGGTGCCTGACTGACTGTATAACTGAGTGAGTTACATCTCTCAGTGAATGTATGGGTGAGTGACTAATTTGTGTGAATGTCTGTATTAGTCTATCAGTTGGTGTGTAAGTGGCTGTATGGGTTGGTGAGTAGGCACATGAGTGGCTGTATAGGTTTTTGATTGGTTGTCTGAGTACCTGTATGAGTGTATGAGTGTCTGTGTGGGTGTGTGACTCCCTGCATGGATAAGTGAGTGGATGAATCAGTGGCTGTATGGGTTCGGGAGTGCATCTGTGAGAAGCTGTATAAGTAAGTGAGTGAGTGTGTGTATGACTATTCGGTGAGTGAATGGATGTGTCAGTGGTATATGGGTGAGTAACTGCATATGTGAAAGGCAGCATAGGTGAGTGTTGGAGTATATAAGTGACTGTATGTGTGAGTGAGTGATTGTGAGAGTGGCTGAATGGGTGAGTGTGTGCTTGTGTCAGTGACTGTATAGGTGAGTAAGTATGTGTTAGTATCTGTATGAATAAGTGAGTTGGTGTGTGTATAACTGTATAGAAGAGTAAGTGGCTGTGTGATTGACACTATGCATGAGTGACTAGGTTTGTGAGTAACTCTAAGGGTGACTGAGAGTGTGTGAGTGGCTGTGTGGCTTTATGAGTAGATATATCAGTGGCCTTATTAGTGCATGAGTTGGAGTACAAGTGGCTGTATCGGTGACTGAGTGGTTGTGTGTGTAGAGCTATGAATCAGTGAGTGGGTATGTAAGTACTGGTATGGTTTCGAGAATGGTAGTTTTGAAGTTGGACTGGGTGTATGAAAGTTTTTTGGGTGGGTTATTGGACATAACACCCAGACTTCACTAAAGAGAACCTGGGCAGTACTGCATTCCTTTACCACGCATGTCCTTACAATAACATGCCTTAGGTAAAGCAGCGTCAGCATTGGACTTTAAAGTCCAATGCTTTCCCTACTGTTGCATGGACTGGAGTTGGAATAGTAAATTATACTGTTCCAAAGTCCAGCGCTTTCCTAAGGCAACTCGTTGTAAAGACTTGCATGGTTAAGGAATGCGTGGTTAAGACACATTCGTTATTCCGGCATGCATGGTTTAGCCTTGCGTGGTTCTGTTCTACAACTTCTTTTAGGGTTTAGGGATGGGTAGTAGTAAAGGAAGTTTTAGGAGTACATTAAAAAAAATGTAATAATAAATTAAAATGTGTGATAAAGGCATCTGCTTGGTAAAGGCATCTGCGTAGTAAATGCATGTGTGGTAAAGGCATGCACGGTAAAGGCATCTAGTAAGTCACTACATGAAGGAGTGTGTGTGTGCTTGTCCATAACAAATATTGTTGGTGTACCTAATGTTGTACTAAAAGGCAAAATGGTGTCAGAAGAGTGAGATTCCATGCGGTCACATAATCCTGGAGGGAAATAGGACCACCTGACAAGCTGTTGGCGGTCCCGCACCCTGAATCACGATACAACCATCTTCAAGGTCGTCGCAAAGTGTATAATTTGTATTGCTGTGGGTGCTGCGGGCTGCAGCACACGCTGCAGTACAAAATATGCACCCTGTGCATATCCCTGCACTATGTGGCAGGCACCATGCTGTGCCTGCCCCATGGTACAGGGATATGTTGGGGGGCACCATAGGTGCCCCCCAGGGGCCATGTCGGAGGGCTGGGAGGAAGGGGGCGTGCTAAGGGCACCCAATGTCCCTTTCCGCCTGCCTTTTAATGGCGGGGAAACCGCCATGAAACAGCCGGCTGGAAGGGACATTGTAATCCCTATGGTGGTGCTGGCAGGCACAGCCACTGTTGTACGGATACAAGTCCCTCCGACGGACTGACGGGCTCCTTGAGCCCATTGGATCCGTGACGGTTGGTCTCTCCGCCCACCAACAATCCGCCCGCCATCCGAATGTGGCGGGTGGTAATCAGAATCAGTATTACGATGGCGGTGGGACCTCCACCAATGGGCTGTTGTGGCGGTCCCACTGTCATAGTAATCAGGCCCATAGTACGGAACAGTGTGCACACACTAATATGCAGCCATTCATGATTTGTAACACCCTAAACATTGTCTCATGCTTGCTTAGAGAGTCTGTTCACTGAGACAAAGCTTTGATATGTTTGATTAGCGAGGACAACTATAAAAGGCATTGCAAATACCTGAGGCCATTATTGCATCTGGTTTGGAGTGGAACACTCAAAAGGGCTATTGCCACTATTACAGCCCACTACGACAATCTGTTCTGTTACATTCATGCTTTTGATAATACCTGAACTCCTTTACTGTAACCATAACTGTAAACTCTTTGAAAAAGTTAGCTAGTATGCATGGAGAGATGTTGAGGTGTATGAACCAAAAGCTTCAAAAAGTGTTTCTGTGAACTAACTACTAATAACTTTCATGTGGTAAACAAAAATATTATTTATCGAAGTTGCGGTCAAAACTGTCATTAAAAGATGTGGCACCCTTAGTAGATTTGTGAGTTGCGTTTGAATTTGTCATTTGTAAAATATGTCACTGGTACTAAAATGTCTCATTTGGCACTGTGTTAGCATTACATGGGATCATAAAAAGATGTTTTCATTTTTGTAAATGCAAATTAAAAAATAAAATGTTGCAGATCAAATTTAAATGTTGTTGTCGGTTTTCACCACTGACAAACTCAAATACTGCCAATATAAGACTGTTTACATGATTCAGCCATTATAGAAGACAAATTGCAATAGGGCTTCCACAAAACCTTTTACATGGTGTTTGCTCAATCAATCAAATAATGAACATGAATGATGATAGTTAAAATTGAATTAAAAAATCCATCCTGCTACGATTCCATGAACACTCCAAATGCAATTTGATTAGACATCATCTTTCCACCTTACAGAGACCTGTCAGCAAATATATGTGAGAAACATATTGACCTGGCTCGCTATGACATCATTGGGTGGATGAACACTGTAAGCACCATAAGCAGTGGTCATGTCCCACGCGTCGATGATGCCAACGTTCATATCTTGAAAGATGAAAGACATTGCAAGATTCTGGAGGTAGCCATGAAAGTCACTGAACCGTTCTACATCAGGGGTCTTGTCCCTGGTGTTTTCCAGTTTCACAATGACCTTGGTGTCTGGACTTCGGATCAGGAGACGTAGAACAGCTTTGCGGATATTGATATCACGTCTGATAAAGATGGTGATTGGGAAGGGCCTGAAATGCTGCCCAAGAGTTATAACAAGGGCGGTGTGTGCATCACCAGACACCAAGTCGATCTCGCGAGGCAGGTAGGCGTGATTCTTAACAGTGTACAAACTCACAGTTACAAATGGGTGGCCGTGCTTCTTCCACTGGATTTTAAGGTTCCTGCCCATATCCAGAGCCATCAAAGATTGGTGTGGACCACTTTCATGCAGATCAAAGAACTTGAGGCCTACACAAAATTGAAAATATAAGACAGAAAAATGTTTTTAAAAAACCATGAATCAAGGCACCAATAAACATTTTGGACTGAAATTTGTTTTGAATAAATATATTTGAAATTAGATTTGGCAGACTTTACTTTATTCTATGTGTGTTGAAGTGGTTTGTGAGAAAAAAGCTGCACAGCAGAAAAACCTCAGGTGTCTTTGTGTAGAAATACCCCTAAATTGTATTTGCAGAGGCGATATTGGCCCAAAACATAGTCTTCTGCATTAGTAACTTTGAGTTGCATAGATGACATAATAGTCTCTGGTAGCAAATGGGCAGGCCCTATTTGGTCTGTATTGGCCACTATCTTTGAGGAGCTTCCTTTATTGTTGCATCTGCATATATAACCAAGTACTCCTTACAACAATGTGGAGGAACTTAACTCATGCTATCCACTGGTTAATAGCTGCACAGAGCTATCTGCCTGCAGCAGTTTCACGCATATATGGTTAGCGTGCACTACTTGGGCCTGCTTTGAGTTGGGCAGTAAAGAAAAATCTTTGATTTCTGGAAGTATGTGAGACTATTCAGCCTTAGGGTGGTCTTCTCTCAAACCTTTTGCCTACCCTCTTCTATTTGTTGAAATTCGTTTTTGTTAGCATTATGACTCTGTGTACTTTACCACTGCTGATCAATGCTAAAGAAATTGTGATCACACCTTAAAACATGGCAAAATTGACTAACAACTGATTGGCACATTTCATTTACTTATAAGTTCCTAGCAAACTGGTACAACATGTACCTAGGACCTGTAACTTATATGCTACTAGTGGGCCTGCAGCACTTATTGCGCCACTCATGTAAGTAGCATTTTAAAACATTTCTCAGGCCTCCCAATACAGCGTGTCTGCAGTTTTAAACTGTGAGCTCACTAGAAGTAGGTTTTGAGAACGTACTTCTAGTGAGCTCACATTTAGATAAGGAGTATTACGGTCTCCCACATAGGGCCTTTCCCTTTGATTCCTAGTATGTTTTAATAAGCACGTTTTAAACTGCCAATTCGACCTGGCAAAATAAACCCAGTGCCAGACCTTAAACACCCTTTTTCATACATGTATGTCACCTCTAAGGAAGGCCCTATTCAGCCCATAGGGCAGGCTGCATTGTATTAAAAATGTTTGACATTGACTTGTAAGTTTTACATGTCCTGGTAATGAAAAACTCCTAAATTAGTTTCTTAATACCGAGAGGCCTTCTTCTCCCATACAATAACATTAAGGGGCAGATTTACAAGCCCCTTGCACCACCGGTCCATCACTTTTTGTGACGCACCGGCCGCGCATTTCCAGCCCCATATTTACAAGGACAGGAAAAGCCACCCTGCGTGGCTTTTCCTGTCCTCGTAAAAATGGCCCCTTTACACGCAGCACTTTGCGTGAAAGGGGAGTTCCATGGGTGTTGCTGTGGGTGGTCCCAGGCAACACCCATTGAACCTGACACATTTCCAGATTTACAAGAAATTGTAAACCTGGAAATGCGTCTGAATGCTACGCCTCCCCAGGGGAGGCGTAGGGAGGAGCAACGAGGAGAAATGTATTCATTTCTCCTTGTTTTTTCCCTCTTTCTATGCGTGCTGCATTCTGCAGCACACATACAACAAGGAAATCACCTCTGGTAATTGTTTATGTACAGGAAGGTGCCCCTTCCTGCACATAAACAATCATTTAAAAAATGACGTTTTGCAAGTTCTATGTGTGCTGATACTGCACACATAGAAGATGTAAAATGCCATTTCAGATTGTTGATGTTCAGAAAGGGAACCCTTCCAGCGGATAAACACTCAATCCAGTGATGCAGGCATCCTTGCACCATAGTGCAAGGGTGCCTGCGTTGGCGCGTCACAGTCCATTGTGCGTCAGCACAGGGGAAAGCTTAGGAATGTGTCATATTATTGTAAATATGTTGCATCCCTGTGCTCTGAAAGTGCTGCAGCGTGGCGCAGCCAAAGGGCTTGCAGTGCCTTTGTTGTAAATGAGGCCCTAAGTTTCTTATTACATTCAATAAGTGGTAACTTGTTTGAGAATCGATAGAAATCTCATGTTTGGTCTGAAAAGAATTGTAATTTAAAATCCTCTTTAATGATAAAGTCAGGTTTTGAGTCACATTTCTGAAAATGCCATTTTTAGAAAGTTGCCATTTTCTTGTCCTGCAGCTTGTGCCCTGGGTCACATGACAGTGATTAGCATGGCAAGTGACCTTTGTGTATTCCTCCCAGACAGAGACAAAAAAAGGGACTAGGATTTGGCAAATGGACAATCCTGCCAAGATGTGTGGGGCAGAGCGTGTTCCCTTCCTCCCTTCGCCACTTACATTTCAAAGGAGCTGCCTCAGGACACTCATAAAGAACACACACTAGCCTATTGTCTCCCCAAACCATTTGGAGCCAGGGTAGGGAGGAACGAAATTCAAGAACCATCGGTGGGGGGAAAAATCCTGAAAGTTTCTTCCACTTCAAAGCTGGCACCAGGTATAACAATAGGACCCTAAGACCCACTCTTCAGTACACTCCTGATGACTCAATGCTACAAAAGGAGAACTGCCTTGCTGCCGGAGGACTGCCCTGCTGCTTGAGTCCTCACTGCTTTCTAAGAATAAAGACTGGGCCTGCACCCTTCATCCCAAGCAGAGTGCCTCCAAGGCTCAGGTTGCTTACCTCCTGTTCTATGCTACAGGTGCACAACAAATTGCAGGGCCTCTCTGAAACTGCCCAGCTGACCTGCTGGACTGGACCTGCAACTAGACCTGTAACTAGACCTGTTTGAGCCCTGCTGACCTCTGCTGGTGTGAGTTCTTGATCCCCAAGAGGTACCCCCAGGTCCTTGACCCTTGGCTGGCACCAGTTGAGCTCCTCCCTTGAAGAAAAGGAAAATCCTAAAGTTTTAGTCTCTTTGCAATCTCAAATGGTCCTGTTCACACCGAGATATTGCTGCCAGCCATGATTGCCAATGCGAAGCTCCGGGAACGAGACTCTTCATGCTACAGTGACCGCGGGCCGTGACCAGCAACACAAGATCTGCACTTTACACTACAGCATCAACAGGCCGTGGTGACTGTCAATATGAAGCTCCAGCAGTGACCGTCTGCAGTCCCTGACAGGATCTTTGCCCTGCTACAACAACTGTCTGAAATGCTCTTCATGCTACAACGAGGACCATCCGCAATGCTGTCCTTGCGCCCTCCTTCACCGCAAACTGAACCTTTCATGCCTGACTTTAAGGAGGTAATTCTTTTCAGCTGGGCTTATCTGTGCAGCATCCACCCCAGCTCTGGAGCACACAAATGACTATGCCACACACGGAGCTCTGGAAAATATATCTTTATTCTTTGACATGCAACTATTCCCTGAACGTACTGCTTCATAGACTTTATTGACCACACCCAGATACACCAAATATCTCCCAACTGATGATATAACTTTGTAAGGAGTCAGACAAGGACCACAAGGGTCCCACTGCACATGATCACACAACACTACATCTCCCCAATTTGTTAAATAAAAAATATGGATAACATATATTCATTAGAGTTCCTCAATGAGTCATCGAAGTGCTCGCACCAATCTTCCAGATCAAGCTGTATGAGGTGAAGGAGTTGCACTGTCATCTGGCATCAGCTGTAGACTCAGACGCTTGACTTGGGGACTCAGGTTGGCTTATTTCACTCATGAGGTCTGGAACTTACATTGAGGCAGATGTTTGAAATGAGTTGATTCTCTTGTAATGGACTTTCCGGGACAATGACGGTCTCCATATGTCCTTTACTTGTCACGACTCAATGTATCAGCATCAAAGTATCAGTCTTGCATTTTCGTTTTTGCTTAGCTAGGATTTGGTCTCCTTCTTCAAAAAACATGTCCCTAGCGCATATGCGCTTATCTGTATAGGCCTTCGTCTTTCTTTTCCAATAAGCGTCCATGACACGAATCTTATCAGTGTCTAGTACTCGACTCGTGGTCCATTGTGGTTGCTTTGTCTCAATGTGTCTCCCAGACAGCAAGATGGCAGGGCTTTCACTTGTTGTGTAATAGGGAGTTGACCGATATGCATGAAGGGCTGGACAGAAAGCTGACTTGAGTTCAATTCCTTCAAGCGCAGCACGCTGAACCACTTTCTTCAGGGTGCCCATAAATCACAAAGGTGATGAGGGTGAAATGCTTTCCGCACAGAAACACATGAAAATGCTCTAGAGTCCACGCTACAGCCAGGCTCTCTTTTTCTGAGTGAGAATAGGCATGTTCAGTCTGAGATAGACTTTGCCTGGCATAGGCTACAATGTGTCTCTGAGCATGTGGATGTCCATTGTGTTGAGCAAGAATCGCGCCCAACCCCACCCAAAGTATGTAACTTTGGACAAAAGTGAGCCATTTCAGTTGCATTTTCAATTGCGTGCTTGATTTTCTTGAAAATTCAATCACATTCAGAGGACCATTGGAAGGGAACATTCCTCTTTGTCATCTCTCGTAATGGGGCATTCACCATGGCAAAAATACAAATTTACTTGGAGCAATAGCTGGCAATACCTAAGAAGGATTGCACAGCATTGTTACATCATGTGGGGACAGGTGGATGAGAATGCTTGTACATTTTCAGGGTCAGGAGTCATTCCCTCTTCAGAGAAAATATGCCCCAAAAATTTGAGTTTGGTTCAGTGAAACTTGCACTTTTTTGCATTTAACATGCAACCTGCATTGGCGAGCAAACAGCACACTTGCATAAGAGCTTTGTCAAGTTCCTTTTTCGTGGCCCCAAACACTGATATATCATCACTGTAGTTAAAAACATGGGTGACAGGTTAAATTATTTGGTGAATGACATCCTGAAAGATTTTTGAAGCCGACGACACGCCAAAACTGAGACTTTTGTATAGCGGTGGGTGGAGCTCGTGGAGTTATACTACACGGAATTCCACAGAGCTGGCAGAGTTACTCCACTCACCCACCCCTACAGTGTTTTGCCTACACTGAATGGCCCCTTTAAAGGCATTCACACAGTGGAGATCAATCCTCTGCCAAATGAAATTGCTACACTTGTGAGAGAAACTTTATACATTCCTACACCCCCTTGAAGACACATGCAGCACGTCACTTTTGGCAGCCCATTAGAGAAACATATTGATTTTTCCCACTCAAATCGAACACTTAATATTGATGTAAATTCGGCAACATTTATCAGGCAAGCAGCTGTCCATGATCCATGTTTTATTTCAACAAAAAACGTCACTGAATATTTCCGTTTGAAAGGTTTTTTTTCCTCCCTTCCTTCTCTCTCCCCCAACCTCCCTCAAGCCCCTCGTAGGAATGAGGGGCTTCTTTAGCCTTCTCCTGCCACAAATGCACTAGGTATCTTCACTGCACCCACTGCACACTGCACTGCTCTGCGCCACACAGTGCCGGAGCTCGCAAGACTATCAGGAGTGCACAGTGCTTGAACCTCTGC
This sequence comes from Calotriton arnoldi, assembly GCA_963921515.1. NCBI lineage: Eukaryota > Metazoa > Chordata > Amphibia > Caudata > Salamandridae > Calotriton > Calotriton arnoldi. The sequence continues at coordinate 633,509 of CAWUFW010010349.1, read as the reverse complement.
AACGGCAGGGCTGTGCAACACAGCCCCGTACCCTCTGGCACACAAGACACAACTCCCTTGTTTACTTACCCATCTTGTGCCTTTGTCCTTATGGGGGTCCACCCAGGAGTAAGCATCGCTTTCTGTCAGAGCTGTACAAGTAATGCTCAAGAATATAGGGCTACCCACTCGTCAGGAAAAGTAACTTTTTTTTTAGGCTCGTCCTGTTATGTGGATTCCCGATTGGGCCGCAGTAAAGTCATTCTGTGTAATGGGCGAGCCAAGGCTGAGGCGGGCTTTTGGAAGTCTGGGGGCTGTAGTTGCTTGTGCAGAGGTGCACTGCGCATGATCACATGCAGAAATGCGATACCTTGTAAAACTTTGAGTAGATAATTTTCTCTTAGTTGCTCAAGTCACCCCCCACTCTAGCTTAAGGCAGACAGTGTCTTGTGCAGCTCGGGAAATGAATTACTTGCTAACCTCCCATAACACGCAATAATAGAAATACTCATAAGTGGAAACAGGCAGAAATGTAAAGATTAAAGAAACTACGCTATGTGGCGTAGGCAGAGTTTTTGCCGCCCATTTTCTCTTCTTGTTGTGATATACTTAGTTTCTTTTTAGCTTTGCAAACCATTATGAGATGGTTTTCTCTCCCACAGCCTATGCATATCAGTCCAATGGTTGGATATTTACCTTTGTGTGGGAATGAAAATCCATATCGGAAATACAATCTGTTTTTATTCTGAGTCATCGTCTACTGGACATTCACTTTGTGTTTCTACTTACTTTTCATGATCAACACTGATTCATTCTGGGTTGCTCCAGTTTCCAATTCACCAGCCTGTCAATCTGCACATTCCTCAGCTCTCGCAGCCATGAGTACCTTTCCTAGACTGACCGTTTCATTTAGCATGCTTCAATTGAATGCATCGGAGAGATAACAATTATTGACTCTGAGACACAGAGCTTCTTCATCATTGAATTCACTGAATTTGCAATGCTTGATGAGGGTATCAAGTCTCTCAGCAAACTCATTGATCGCTTTACCAGGTTGCTGTCTGGCCTGGTTGAAAATGTATCTTTCATAGTCGACATTCGGAATTGGATTGAACTTGGCTTCCAATGTTTCCTTGATTTGACAATACCAGGTTTTGTCAGCTTGTGATTTTTTTATCATGTCTTTCACACCATCCCCTGCAACATTCTTTAAGTATTTGATGATCTTTATGTCATCTACTGCTTCTAAAGCATCTATGAAGTCATTGAACATTTCATTCCTAGCAGTCCATCTCACACCAATATTCAGTTTTTTGGCAGTATCGAATTGTGGGGGTGTTTTGAGGAACGTGGCTGCACCATATTTGACATTCTTTTCTGTGGCCCTTTGAGAACTTCAGTTTCTTGAAGACCTTAGTTGTGCTGAGTACCCCCAGCTGCCTTTTTGGTAATTTCTTCTGGAACCAACGGCTTCGTAAGCACAACCCCCGCATTTGCGCTCGAGTCGCCTCGCAGGATTTTTAGGTTGTACTGCGTTAAGTCTGTTTTTCACTGGTGAGTAGACTTTTGCTTCTTGTACCTGATTGCCTCTGCCTTTAGTGTTTCTTTGCGCCTGTTTGTCTCTTCTTCCATTGCTTCCTTAAACCTAGCTGTTGCTGCCTTTAATGCTTCTTCGTACCTGATGGTAGCTGCCTTGAGTGTTTCTGTTTTGTATTAATGATGGCTTTGTGTTACTCATGTCTTCTTTTGGCCTTACAAGTAGGCTGCTGGCAGGCTCTCTGACGGTGCTCCTATGTAGGGCCTTCATCTTCTTCGAGGGCCGTGTACGAGCTAGAGCAGTGCTTTGACTCCGCATAGGCCAACTACAGCTTGCTTCTTCAGGTGCACGTGGCATGCACAAGCAGCTTACTGGACCTCGGAAAACTCTCAGGGAGAGCAGTGTTGTTTCTTCGGGGCACGTATCATCCACTCGTCACCAATTGCAGCATTCACCCTAGCTCTGGAGCATGCAAATGACTACGCCATACACAGAGCTCTGTAATACACATTTTTATTCTTCGATATGCAACTATTAACTGAACGTACTACATTATATACTTTATGAATCACACTCAGACATACCCAAATACCTACCAAATGATTACATAACTTTGTAAGGAGCCTGCCTAGGACCACAAGGGTCCTACTGCACATGGTCACATGACACTACAACGTGGTCCCTGTATCTGGCCCGCACTTCATCGTGGTTGGCCTGAACTTGTGACTTTCCCCCAGTCTAGAATGACCAGATAACCGCGAGTGGCTCTTTGTGCTTTTAGGTACTATACTTACCTAAAACTTTGAAACAGCACATTTTCAGTTCTACAGATTCGATTTATGTCATTTTGGTGTCATTTTATGTATTACATTATACTCTATCTTTCTATATTGGTTTCACTTTATTACTGTTTGTGTGCTGCCTAAATACTTTACACATTGCCTCTAAGTTAAGCCTGACTACTTTCATGTCAAGTTACCAGAGAGTTAAGCACAGGTAATTTATTGGCTTTTTGAGGTTCACCCTGACAGTGATTTTGGATGTTACTTGAGAAGGGTTCACACTCCCCATACAACAACCCAATTTCCTACAGGTACTAAATCAGGAAGAGAGTCATCCAGTGAAAGTTCATTGAGCATTAAAATAGCATCACAGATAAAATGATATTGGTGGAAAGAAGCTTACAACAATGCAATCCAGATGGCAAATTATCAGTAGCTGAAATTCTTCAACAAGAGTCTGCAGTTAAAGGAGGGAGGCTTCTCTATGAGTGTGGTGAAAAGTGACTGAATTGCAATTGGGTTTGTAATACTTGCAGGTGTGCAGAGGCTAGTGAGGGCTTTTTGAGGAGGGTATTGTTATGTTTCCTTAACTAGGCCTAAGTAGCAACGCGACCTTTTACCTACATTTGTACTACCTTGCTCTACATAACGGTTCTAGCAATGACCTTTTACTTAATTATGAGCTGTATAAATGTTAAGTTATTTCTTCAAAACGAGCCTCATTTATTGTGCATGAGGATTCTTAGCATCATATCTTAATCCCCGGCACATGACGTACATGACGGGATTAACATACTCTGTACAAAAGTCATCGCTATTTTCATCTTCAGGTAAAAGGGCTACTTTGCATAATTACAATTATTGATTTAGGCTCATTTACAAAATCGTGCTCACAACACATTGATTGTGGTAGAACCCCGGGCTATGTTTTTGGTATAAAAGAACCGCACCTTCATTATTAACTAAAGGAGACGCTTCCACGCTGACACTGGGGTCCTGCATGCTGAAGCTCCAAAACACAGTTGTCTGACATCCCTTGTGGGTTGTCCAACTCTTGACCAAGACGGGGTCCTTCATTCTCTCCCATCAGGTAATGGGGTTGGCTCTTTTCTAGGGGATTCTTGGCTTCACACCCACATACATGCTAGGTTCACTGAGGTACACTTAGATAGAGTCCCCATCGTAGGAGTACGCTAAGATTACTATTTGCTATATATGCCTGCATATATTCATTGCTTTAGCACAATGGTGGAAATGTATCTACTGTTCACTCTTTTGGTGCTTGTAATCCGCTACATATGCTTCTGTCTACTGATTGTTGCAGCACATATGTTTTATACTAGAATGATGCTGGTTCAATAAATGCTTATTGAAAACGTCCCCAATGTTTATTCTGTGTATCTCTCTGAGACTAAGTAGGCACGATTGACTGAGCGAAAAGTGCTGTAATGTTTCCACGGTCCCTGAGGGGTCAGGGTTGTCATATTCAGTGGTTGCTAGAAACTATTTGCTCCTTGGTAAGGTTTGAGGGCTTATAGTGGCACTGTGAGCTAGCTGGCCTATATGCTGACATATTTTGTGGGGGTGTCCGGAATCAGTCTTGACACCAAGTGCTTAGTTTATGTTGTCCAACAAACACACAGATCCTATGTATTTTTAGGAACTACACAACATGGCGCCGCCAACGTTGGTTTGGTTCTTATTTTACGGTCAAATCTGAGTAGTTTAGTCATACTTTCTCAGAGATCCCTACTCACATTTAACCAGAGACATCTGGAGTGGGAAGGGAAATCCGCCTCAGCTGAGTAGGTATATCCTATGTATTGGCTGTAGGTTTTTTAAGCTTGAAGGTTAGAATTTCCCACATTGTGCACAACCTTATCTCTTTTCCTTACTACTTCCTCCCACAATGTCTGTCACTGGAGATGGTGGTACAGGTACAGGAGAAGGAGAACAGGAAGGTGTTCTTAACATAACAGTAAATTGCAGACATGCAGTTACTATTAAATTATTAAACTATGGCCTCCCGGCAACAGGTGGTAATGATACCTTCGTGATTGAGGCACATGAGACATTCAGAACATAGGTATTCTATTCTTGGGTCAGATTCCCGCCTGCAGATGCACGCACACAGTTGTTTTATACTTACATTGAAAATGACACTCCTGAAGAATACTTTCCATACGTGGATGTAGAAGTACCATTAACTTACCAAGAGCATATTAATTGGTTTAAAGGTGCACTCCCCCACACCACAGCTAATGTGAGACTCAGTCGGCTCATCAGAGATGGAGTGACTTGGCCGGTCCTAGCTGCTTACACACCGCATTCAGACATTGATAGATTGCAGCAGCAGAATTACATACACTTTACAGAGACGTAGTAAAACTATACAGAAACCTTACACAGTTCACTTACAATTCAAACTGTGAGGATTGCTCAAGCTGGTCAACCTCAATTGACTACACCAACTATCAGCCCACAAACACTGAATGTGATTATGGGTAGAATGCCCACCAAGCGGGAGAAAATTCTGAATAGCACAGAAAATAGCACAGCTTGAAGCAGTATTTCCCCTTACGGGCCACAGGAAAAACACAGAATGTTAGCAATTTGCTTGCCAATGGGGATTGCTCCCCCGACAGAGGATTGTACCACCTGGGGTACAATTTTCGCTGCTGTTTATATCAGAATACATGGTACCCCCTCAATAGCAGTTATACCAGATGTATTGAAACAAATACAGAATGAGTATGGGGCATAACCTGCCCTGGACTTGGGGATGAAACTGATGGGCAATTTTGCCCAGGTATCAGCAATTATGTTAAGTAACATAAGAGGGGAAGCAGCAGCGGGGGCTATATGCCAACGCCTAAGGGAAGTCACTCCTGCACAACAGAAGCAAGAACTAATTAAAATTCTAGAAGAAACCTATGCTTCGCTGGGTAGAGATCATTTGGCAGCCGGACCTTGGAAACCACAAGTGCTGGGTAATTCTGAAAAGGATAACTTGAAGCAAGCACCTGATTCTTCTAAAAAGAAATGGGATAACAAACAATCAAAAAATAATAAGCAGAATGCACCAAGATCACGGGGTGGGTCTCCTCAACAGGAGCCCTCTGAAAAGAGATACAATCTTAGGAACCGTGATAATATTAAAAAATCTGACATGTATCAGGATACTGATACACAATCCTCTTGTTCCTTTCAGGGTTCATCAAAACACTCAGAGAGTGAAGGACGGTCAGAACACAGATCAGAAGAGCGAGTCAAGCCAAAAAGGGAGACACATCGCACTTCAGACTACACTATCAAACAAGAAGAAAAACCAAAAACTAAACCTCAATTCAGTCAGTCAGTCAAATCACTTTATTCGATGCTTAAAATGATTAAGATCATAAAAGTACAAGGAATACAGTATAAAATATGCATGCTAAAAAATACAGTTTTCATAATTCGATTGATGACAATAATTTGATTAAAACAAGCGGTTTTTAAAAACAGGATAAAAATCATGGATCATAAGGCACATTGGCCCAACCGCCTAGTCTTCCATGCCTGAAGGAGATATGAGGCTACAGTAAAACATACTAATTCGTTAGGTAGTGATTGTAAAAAATAGAAGGCCGGACGACACTGAATAAAGTCAATTCAAAAAGAAGAAGGTAGCTGGCCTTAAAATTAGAAATGCCCCGGCTACTGAGGACTCTGCTTCTGAACTGGGAATGGGCTCTGACGATGTTAGACAGCGCAGCAGAAGTAACAATAGCTCATCAGAACCTGATGGAATTTCTGGTGACAGCAGCGTTGAGTGAACATATCACAGTGGCGACACCGGATACAAGGGTAAGTGTCCCACATTGTTTATACGAAATAACACTCCAAGCGGAGGGGGACATACCCAGGAAAGTGAGAGGTCTCTTTTGGGAGAACCTGACTTATGGATACAACATCCTTTTGGCTGAAAGAGATTGGCCCCCTGAGTTCATTATGGAGTGCACTAAGGGGGAAGATGTAATTTTACCAGCTTTCTCCGACCTCATTCCAGAATCACTAAAACATTCATATTCGCAGGAGTGGATGTTAGCGCTAGCTCCCGCTCTTTACCGCAATAATGTAGGGTGGGATGCTGAGTCACCTCACCATGAAATCCCATTAAAATCTACTCCAACTCCACAGAGAAAGTGCCCAATAAAACATGACGCAAAGAAACAAGTCAGGGAGATCTTAGATCAACTTGAATACCAAGGTGTGATTAAAAATTTCACCTTCTCCATGAATAATCCTTTGTTTCCCGTAATGGAACCCGACAATTCATACCGTCTCATTTTAGACTACAGGCATTTGAACACATGCACATGAACATTTGCAGTACAAAATGCACACAGTGCCGCATTAATGAATACCATTGTGTGGAAAAAATACAAAACAACACTAGATATCTCAAATGTTTTCTTCTGCCAAAATATAGCGACTGGAAGCAGATATTTTACAGCATTCTTGGCCCTGGGCACTCAACGCCAATTCTGTAGACTGCCCCAAGGGTACAGGAAAAGCCTTGGGTTGTTCTCAGCAAGAGTAACAGAGTTACTTCAGAATTGTGATGAGGAGGCATTGTCCTATGTAGATGATATTATTCTGATGGATGATGAATTATTGGAACACTTGAACAGGGTGAATAACATCATTTTGGGGTTCGCCAATTTGGGCTACAAATGTCACTTTAAAAAATCAAAAATTGCCCGACTGCAATGTCCTATTTTTGGGATATGAGCTATCAAGTGAAGTGAAAAGCCTGGCAGCTCATTTTTTTGAAAAATGTGCGCTGCTCCAACCTCCAAATACTCTGAAAGATTTACAATCCATTTTAGGATTCCTAAATTTTGGCAGAACATACATTTTGGATTACGCTGAAAGTGAAAAACCAGATTTTTCAGTCCAACATTGAACACAGGAACACACAGAAATTCTCTGTTCCGTACAAAATGACATGATAGCTTGCAAGCACTTACACATGTGTAAATACCACTAATCTGGTAATCGGTGTAGTCGCAGGTCAATCAGGGTACACTTACATCCCCTTCAATGAAGGAGAAACAGTACCCATTGTATACAAATCACATTTGTACACAAACGCTGAAATGCGTTTTGCATCCACTGAAAAGATACTCACAGCAGTACAGACTGCTGTAGAGAGGGAAAGAGCACTAGCATAATTCTCGTGACTCTAGTACCAACCTTAGAAGCTGTTACAAAAGCAAGCATTCCAAACATGAAAGCACTGCATCCACGATGGATACAATGGGCTAATTCTCTCACTGCAACCGATGTAGATTACAGATATGATCCTACACTGAAAACACAAGCATTTCTGCAGTACGAACAAGAATATCCTCTCCTCAATGAAATAAGTCCTGCCTCTCGATCAGTATGAATGAATCATTTATACTGAGGGATCTGCCCAGCCCGACGTAGGATGTAAACAGCAACATATCGCAGCATGTACGATTGTGAAGGGACGTATGGGGGATGGCAAGTTTTGTCCTAGTAATACACAGACGCAGTCTCTAGGAGACTGCACTGCTGGCAGAACTAAAAGCCATGACACTACAAAATACGGATCCGAAATTCACAACACTCATTGTGTGCGATTCGTTTTATTGTTTCCAGTCATACAATGGATATCTTCACTATTGGGGCCAGAATGGGTTTAGAAATTCCAAAGGTTGCACAATGAAGCAGAAGCTGCTTTGGGAACAGGCGGCAAAGCCAAAAGAATGCTTGCCACGGGCTCATGTAATTCACACATTGAGTCATCAGCGTGTTGGCGTGCACGTTGAAGGGAATTCATTGGTTGATGAAGCTGCCAAGGTGACAGTGCGAACTGCTGCTGTTGCTACAATCACTCGTTCCAGCACGAGGATAGAGGGACAAATAATGATAGCTGTAAACACCACGCATAACAGCTCAGCCTTGCCAAAAGGTTTTCCACTCAAGTACTCCTACAAGTTAAAAGCGCAAAACAATCTGTATGCTCAAATTCCAGGGGTGGGCGATAGAGTAATACCAAACATGGATCGCAGATTAGGATTAATTCTATCTGCTTACGAGGGTCTAGGCTCAACACACACAGGTATCGCTGTGACAGTTTCACTACTAAAGCAGCATTATTGGTGGCCAGGTCTTGCTAAACAGACCAAGGGTTTTGTCCTCAAGAGTGGCATCTGTCAACAGATGAAAGGCTCCACGTAGCACGTCCACCACAAACACCACTACTGATAACAGACAGACCTCGTGCATGTGTCTATTTGGACCACTGAGGCCCCCTACAATCTGACGGGGCTTACAAGTACATCTTGGTGGCAGTGGATTCATGCTCTAGAATCCTGTGGGTTTGGCCTCAGCGCTCGGCTGACGTCCGAACTGTTATAAAGGATTTGAGAGTCTTCATTGGGACATATGCAATTTGCACATTACATTCTGACCGTGGTCCCGCGTTTAGCTCTCGGGCTTACAAGGAAGCCATGGGAAGTTTAAGTGTAGCATTGTGGTACTCCTCTCTGTATCATCCTGAGGGAAATTCTATTGTGGAAAGGAAAAACCGGGACCTAAAGCAATCCTTAACAGAAAGGGTATTAGACTCGGGTGGCAGTTGGGTCAATCACCTATATGAGGTCCAGAGGGCACTTAATAACATGCCAAGAAGCTCCCTGGGAGGCCGTACTCCATATGAGGTCTTGTTTGGGACGAGAATGTGGGTACCCGACCTCGATGGTGGCAGCACAGTGGAGGATGAAAAACTATTTGACATCAATGATTGTTTGGCTGTTTTACAGGAAGTCAATGGATTACAGGCATTATAAAGCAACATCCAAGAAAAATGCACTGCCACTGGAAAAGTGAAAGCTGTTCTGGCAAGACCTGTCTGGGTCCAGAAGGTTGGGGACCTGGTCAGAGAAAATATAGTGGACAAAAAAGAATTTGGGCCATCTTAAAGAGCTTAAAGAGCACCTGTACCTGTCCTCGCTGTCAAAGGAACAAGAACAGTACTTCTTCCGCCCCTTGCCGGCTGCAAAGACAAGCGATTCGTCTCAATAGATCTGATCAAACCACACTATGTGGCCGATTCTCAACAGTAGGCCACGTGGGCTCCTGGCTAGCCACCGATCTCCTCTCGCTACCATACAGGAAGTTCAGATGGAAAGATGAACAACTTTTGAAGACTCAAATCTCCAAAGTGAAAGAGTTACCAACAATAGAATGCAACTTGTACCTGTTGAAGTTAAGCATCATCAAATTACAAAAGACACAAAGATTTCAATTCGGCCAAATACCGAAATCTATGTCTCGAAGCGAAACATCTGCCAGTTCCACAAAACCTGCTGAGCTACCAAAGATAGATCAGACTGCGTCTGGCTACTTCATCTATTTTGACGATTTCTCATCGGATCAAAGTAAACCAGAGTTACCGCCACCTCCTGTTCCCCACAAACAACGATTTCGTGATTTCTACCTTTGGCTGAAAAAGACTTACTTTGTTTTTCACTGGCTACAGCTCTGGATTGCAATTGGTCTACTGTTCCTAGTCCTTTGGATTGGTATGGTGACTGTCTTTTTCTTGCTCCTGACTGGATGTAATCTCCCAGAATGCTCTGCAGTACAACATGTGAACTTGGTCTTGAAACCACATGCATCATCACACTGTGAACAGAGGGACCTGTCCTTAGTGAACATTACAGCAGGTCCAGTTCCTGAAGGAATAGTTTGGGACAGAGTTTCCTATGATGTGTATGGTCCTACTGAACCTTTAAAAATACCTCATTTATTCACATTTTCTATTAATATCATCACCTCTAGTACCCTCTCTGATCATTGGGACATTGACACTGTGCATACTATGCTATCTGATTTAGAACAATCTGCTGCATTTTCAAATGATGAATTGTATGATGGTACATCTAATTTTGACACCATGTTTTGTTACCAACACTATGGTCACCATGTTTTGCACAAAGCAAGCATTCCACATAATGTGTTCACTTACCATCAATGGGAACATTGCCCAACACCACCAAAAGGTAGTCCAACTACGTTTGCACAGAAATGTGCTTATTTTTCTGGGTTTAACACTTCAGGCCCGGCCTCTTATTATTATAGGCTTGCATCTACAACTGCAAAGAAAAATATGCTCACTAACACTAAGCTGATATACTCTGCTTCCTTTATGTCCCAGCTGTCTTTATAGGGTTTCGACTTTTGGAGGGTCACTATAGACACAAACTCTGTCTGGGGGACTAAGGAATGGCAAGTTCAGGGAACTGAGGCCTTATTTAGAGCATGCCTCATACCACATCAAATGATTTTCCTGAACAAAACAGTACAGAAGACTTCCTATCTTGGGTTAGACAAGATTAAGGAATTGAACACACCTCTGATTCCCTCGCTTACACACTTCGAGGGTTGGCACATCTATACACTACACAGTGAAGATACATTAGATGCCCTGCTGCACAATAGTTCTCACAATTCATCAGACCCCAATTGGAAGGGACGGCTGGTTTGGCCTATCGACACAAATAGGTGTCAGTCAGTATTCAGGGGTACCACCGAAGGATTTAGTATCCATAGACCTGACCCATACTATGTACTGTCAGAATACTCAGGGTTGGTGACATCTTACACTGTTGGGAAGTTAAGCCTAGAATGGCTAAAGATCACGACACTGTCCCAAGTGAAGCAACACTTGTCCCTTCTATCAGATGACATGGATCTTAGGGATTTTTTGTTAGGTCCCCAGAAGCCCAGTCAGAAGCGCTTCTTGTATGCTATTTACAACAAGCTATGGAACATCTCCCCACAGGAGGCTGCTGAGAGATTGCGTGAAATAGATAGGGTTAACCTTGAAAAGGCTTTGGTTGTGGTTGACAATGGTATGACCACACAATCATCCAGAATTTATTCACTGGGCAACATTGTGTCTTCTGCAAAAGATATAATGGAACAGGATTTGTCTATTTTACAAAATGGACAATCACAATTGCGGTCCATTATATTATTAAGCTGGATGCTACAATGATTGCGTTCTGATCAAGTGCCCTGGCATTACATCACAGCACAACTCTGTTTTCTGCATAAAATCTAACGGAAAGACAGATGGTAATGGCACGAAGAGATTTAAAGTATACCATGTTGCACATTGAAAAATTGGACCAATTACCTTTCACAGTGGCAGAGTCTACTTCCACAGAATGGTTAATCCATGGCTAAATTACACTGCCAGTCACGACATTCTGATTTCAATACTGTCTCAAATACCATCAAGTAGGCAGATATGAAGCGCTAGGAGAAGGGTACATACACGAGTACTGAGAATTACCGTACAGATTTAGATGCAGGAATGGGGACACTGAAGTATTTCTCAGCGGTTCAAACTGTGAATGTGGTTTAAGTGGGTCCTTAGTTTGCAAAGATATTACGCTTCACATGGCCTGTAATGCTTCAGTTGCAAACTTGTCCTGTTTTTTGAAGGGTTCCCCAGCTGCCGTGATTCATCCGGTGTTCGAGCTGCTCTCAAATGGGAGCTATTTGATGCTGAATGATCAAGGCTGTTGTGAGATGGTACCAGGCATCGCATATCTGGTCACAGTAAGTTCCAGGGTTACTTGTTGTATGTACGTATTGTTTCCACAGGCCCACACAGGTAGGGAGGCAATGCTATGGCCTTCATTGAATGTTTACTTTACATGGTTTGATTCTCCAAGCAGACTGAAAGTCATGCTTTTTCAGAAAGATGTGGCCTCAACCTCAGCCCGAGAGACATTTGATCTTCATGTTGCAAGGTCTTCATCTGAAATACAGGCACTAGTCCGTACGAACTACCCGCTCCATTTCGGGAAAATGGTTCATTGCATCTTTAACATGTCTGATACGAGAAGGATCGTGCACCTATTTAAATGGACTGGTTAGCATCTTTCAGACAATCTTCAGAGTAATTCCATCATTTATACACTCCGTATTGGGAATCGCTTTTGGAGGTCTTTTGCTCGTCCTTCTACTTGTAGTGGGCACCCTGGTTTTAATTTACATGCTTCGCAACGGACGCCCCAGTTTATCAAGAGATGGAAAAAGCACTGCTGCTGCGATGTTGTCGTGAGCGCATGGTGCTCCATCTGGGCAAACCTCGGCTTTGGGAGCTAAGCGAGCATTGGTTCCTATAGTTCAGACCAGTCTGGTTTGACTGCATCTTGCATGTGTCTCGCTGCCTATTCTGCGGATACGAATGCATGTTGGACATGTGTCTGACAATCCATTGGTTGCGCCACCAGACATAGACGTACTATTGGACCCCTTACAGGCCCATGTGTATCGATGTCCTCAGCGTATTCCCATATTGATGACAGCATTCTTAGAGACTCCATGGGATGCTTCAGCTCCTGGCGGAATGGACAACGGCTCTACAACAGGCTCATATATGTTGAGTGCTTCCTCAGCGGCTGCTGTGGAAACAGGAGAAGATCACCTTTGCTCCATTGACCTGATACATGAGGTGTTGGAGGTACCGTCGCCTATGAATGTGAGTGACAGTGATGTTGCGTCTCCCACACAGGACACAGAAACAATTTGCTCTCCCTGTGATGGGAACAATTCGGCCTTTTTTCCAAAACATACCAAAATGGAATGAGAAACATGGTTTTGTTTTATTTTTCTTCTGCTCTCACTGAGCATCATGGCTTTCGATGTGCTCAGTTAGTCTGATCATATATTGACTTTTAGTAGACTTGTAGAGCTTTTGAATTTTAATAGCATCTTTTTCCCGTTTTTATATATAACATGTTTTTAGATGTTTTTCGACACTGATTTTATGACAATGTTTTTATGCTTTCTTAGCAGGCTTATTTTAGCATTAGTTGATGTTGTCGACCTTCAGATGAGGAGTGGGTGTTTTGTTTCCTAACCTACGCCTAAGTAGAAAAGCAACCTTTTACCTACATTTGTCCTACCTTGCTCTACATAACGGTTCGAGAAATTACCGTTTACCTAGTTATCCGCTATATAAATGTCGAGTGGTTTCTTCAAAACGAGCCTCATTTATTATGCCTGAGGATTCTTAGCATCATGTCTTAATCCCCTGCACATGACGTACATAACAGGATTAACATACTCTGTAGAAAAGTTATCGCTATTTTCATCTTCGGGCGAAAGGGCTACTTTGCATAATTACAATTATTAATTTAGGCCCATTTACTTAATCGTACTCACAACATATTGATTGTGGTAGAACCCTCTGGCTACCTTTTTGGTATAAAAGAACTGCACCTTCACTAGGTAACTAGAGGAGACGCTCCAACGCTGACACTGGGGTCCTGCATGCTGAAGCTTCAACACACAGAGGTCTGACATCCCTTCCGGGGTGTCCAACTTGTGACGAAGATGGGGTCCTTCATTCTCTCCCATCAAGTAATGGGGATGGCTCTTTCCTAGGAGATTTTTGGCTTCGCACCCATATACATGGTAGGTACACTAAGGTACACTTAGATAGGATCTGCATCGTTGGAGTACGCTAATATTACTGTTTTTTATATATGCCTGCATATATTCATAGCTTTAGCATCATGGTGGAAATGTATCTACTGTTCACTCTTTTGGTGCTTGTAATCTATTACATTTGCTTCTGTCTATTGATTGTTGCAGCACATATGTTTTATACTAGAATTACGCTGGTTCAATAAATGCTTATTGAAAATGCCCCGAAAATGTATTCTGTGTATCTCTCTGAGACCAAGTGAGCACGATTGACTGAGCGAAAAGTACTGTACTGTTTCCATGATCCCTGAGAGGTTAGGGTTGTCATGTTCAGTGGTTGCCAGAAACTATTCGCTCCTCGGTAAGGTTCGAGGGCTTATAGTGGCCCTGTGAGCTAGCTGTTCTACAGGCTGGCATATCCTGCGGGGGGGGTCTGGAATCAGTCTTGACACCAAGCCCTTAGTTTATGTTGTCGAACAAACGTGCAGATCCTATGTATTTTTAGGAACTACATGATAGTATGAAGGATGATTTTTTACAGAATGGTCAGATCTTGATAGCTTAGAGGCCAAAGGACATTTGGAAGAAGTTCTTCTTTAGCCATGAAACCCGTCCCAGGATGCTTGTTTTCTGATCCAGGGAGGAACTGGCCTGGCAGTTCGGGCTGGACTGTTCCCATGGGGAACAGAGTCAAGGCTGATTTGCATATGGCTGGGTCCAAATTGGAATGGCGTGGCGAGCAAAATAACGGTGGATTAAACCCAGATCTGTTACTGGGTGTTAATGTTTGACAATGTTCAACATTCCGTCCACCATCTTTTTTTGTTTGCACAGCATCACCACCTTTTGCCAAAATCTACTAGGATGTGGACCTCTTACTTCTATCTATAAATCACAATGTCACCAGTCCCATCTTGCAACCCTCTTGTAAAGCTGTCTTATCACCTAAATGACCATATTAGAAATTGGGTTGGTGGTTGCCTGGGGTGTGAGTCCTGGGCAAGCAACAGTCACAATCCCTTGCAGTGTGAACCGCAAAAAGTCACTAAACTAACCTTTGCTTAACCCCGGTTAGCTTGGCACAAAAAGCAGTCTGTCTTAACTTAGAGGAAATGTGTAAAGTATTTAAGCAGCACACAAACAGCAGTAAGGTGAAAACAAAACAAGAAAAATCTCACACCAATATAGTAGGATAGAGTAAAGTTTAACAGATTAGTGGACACCAAAACAATAAAAATCCAATCAGTGCACCCGAGTTATGAATTTTAAACGTTTTTACTAAAAACTAGCACCTAAAAGATCAAACCGCCAACTGCTGACATATAGTCGTGTGTGACTGGTTCAAAGTTGAAAAATATGGAACGTGGTTCGGATACAAGAAGTGGATTGGGCCCGGTCAGCTCTTACGTTTGGACTGAGAAGAAATTTTGAGAAAAATGTTCAGAGAAGATAAAGTTCAGCTGGCAAGGCTGCAGAAGGTATCCGAGGAGGGAGTGTCGTCATCGGGGATCCTTGGGTCGAAGTTGTGGTGAAGATTTCTATATTTGGACTCATTTGCAAGTTGAAAATCTCCAGTGAGACGAGACAGAGGGCTGTAGCTGAAGACAGTTCCACATGTCCAAATACCCCTTTGAAGAAGGGCCGCTCACATAAAAATCCCCATTAGGGCCCTAGCCACTGCAGGTGCAGTTACCGTCCTCTGAGGTATTGCCTCTGGGTATCTAGTGGTATGGTCCACCAAGAACAGGATAAATCTGGTGTCTTAGGCTGTCTTGGGGTCCAAGGGTCCTACAATGTTGATGCTGACCCTATCAAAGGGGCTGTCAATGACAGGTAAGGAATTCAGAGGAGCTTTCAGCTTTTTCCATCTTCCCACTGACCTGGCAGATTAGGCAAGCCCTACAGAATGCATCTAAGGAGATCCTCTTCCAGGGCCAATAGAAGTGGGGGACAAGCCTGGCAAAGGTCTGGTCCTTTCCCAGATGTCCTGCTAGGGGTATTTCATGAGCCAGCCCCAGTAGAAAAGCCCTGTAGCATTGGGGCACTACCACCACACATGTTGCCTCATGCACAGGTGCTTTAGGCTCACTATACAGGAAGGCATTCTCCAATGAGGTTGAATTGAATTTGAATTTATTACATTTGCATAGTTACTGAAAACCATTGCAATACAAAACATCAATTTAAAACCATAAGATCATAGTGATATATTAAATACACATTTGTAAATTCCATGAACAATTAAAACTATAAATAAGTTAAATCACTGACAAGTTAAAAACACTTTGATGCTAGTGCAACCTGCTGCCAGGATAATTAACCCTTTCCATGCTTATGACAAACTGGACTCGTCATGGCACACAGTGGACGTGTGCTCATGACGAGTCCAGCTCGTCATGGGACCCACCCACGGGAAGCGCTGGCGCTCCCCCACGGGTGTCCAATTTCACCCCCACAAAGGGGGTGGCAGCGGAAGAGTTTCCGCTACCACCCCCGACCCCTCATGGGAATCCCATGACGTCAGCGCGCACAGCGCACGCTGACGTCATCAGGAAGTCCCAGACGCTCGGGAAGCCATTTGCTTCCTGAGCGTCGAGAACAAGGTAGGTTTCCTCGTTCCTGGGGGGTTTAGGGAATGCATCGAGGCATCGGGGAGAGGAAAGAGATTTTCCTCTCCCCTGATGTCTGTTTGCAGGGCATTTCTGCTTCACGATCGCGCACAGCGTCGCGATCGTGCAGCGGAAATGCCCCCACTAGCACTAGGGATTTGTTTTTTGCGCAATGGAAGCGACCCCTTGGGCATTTATTCAGGAATGTCTTTCTGCCCCCCCTGGGGGCAAATCGGGCTGTTTTTTCATCCGTTTTGCCCCTAGGGGGGGGGGTGGGGGCAGAAAATGCCACTAGGCACCAGGGATTACTTTAGGGGCCATTTGTTTTTGTATGGAAGCGACCCCTTGGGCAAGGGTCGCTTCCTAGGGGGGCATTTATTTAAGAATGTTTTTCTGCCCCCCCTGGGGGCCAATCGGCCCATTTTTTCATCCGTTTTGCCCCTAGGGGGGGCAGAAAACGCCACTAGGCACCAGGGATTACTTTGGGGGCCATTATTTTTTTGTATGGAAGCGACCCCTTGGGCAAGGGTTGCTTCCTAGGGGGGCATTTATTTAGGAATGTTTTTCTGCCCCCCCCTGGGGGCAAATCGGCCCGTTTTTTCGTCCGTTTTGCCCCCAGGGGGGGGGGGCAGAAAACACCACTAGGCACCAGGGATTACTTTGGGGGCCATTATTTTTTTATGGAAGCGACCCCTTGGGCAAGGGTCGCTTCCTAGAGGGGGCATGTAATTAGGAATGTTTTTCTGCCCCCCCCGGGGGCAAATCGGCCCGTTTTTTCGGCTGTTTTGCCCCCAGGGGGGCAGAAAACACCACTAGGCACCAGGGATTAATCTGGGGGCCATTATTGTTGATGGAAGCGACCCCTTGGGCAAGGGTCGCTTCCTAAAGGGGGCATGTGTTTTGTAATGTTTTTCAGCCCCCCCCTGGGGGCAAATCGGACCGTTTTTTTGTCCTTACTGCCCCCGGGTGGGGGGGGGGGCAGAAATCCCCAGTAGGCACCAGGGATCTATTTTTTTTTCCAGGGGGCGACAAATATCTGTCTGTTTTCTGCCCCACCTGGGAGATAGAGTGGCTTGGTGGAAAACCTCACCTAATCCCCATTTTTCTCAGCCCTATTTGAAGGCCCATGTGGCCGAATGACCATTTGGGTAGCGACATTGTGTGTTATAATTTTAATTGTCATATTGTTTGTGAAATGTAATAGTAATTTTTTTATTTCTCTATTTTATTCTAGTTCAAGGCTTTTGCTGTTTACACTGTTCCAGGTTGCGGTTTTGTTACTGCTGGTTTTGCAGCTTGTGTTGTTGCATGTGCTTGGTAAGCAAATTTATTTCGTACTATTTACTGTAAATTAGATTAATTTCCCTACATGAATGTGTTTTTTGCAAATGGTGTAGTAATAGCAGTATGTTTGGCTTCTGTGTTTTGAGTGTCAAAATCTTTTTGCATTAGTGCTTGATGTGTACTTTGTTGTCTTATGAGTAATTGGTTTTGTTTTTTTCTTTCTAGTGGGATATCGTTGATTTTTGCTGTGTCTCTGCAGAGTAGGTGCTGGTGAGTGTAGCTATCTTTGGTAAGAGTTATATTGTTTTTGAGTATATAGATCTTTGTGCTAAAGCCACACTTTGTTTACTACTTATTTTGCACAGTGTTGGTTGTTGTTGACTTGTTTGTGCAGTCTCCTTTCTTAGTAAGGATAATGGCTAGCCGCAGGATTACTGCTCAGCAGGCTGTTGGTATGCTTTTTGAGTCTTCCTCTAACCTTGGTTCAGAGACTGACTCTGATTCTGAGGCAGAGGTGGGAGGGGATGATTCAGGCAGTGAGTTTTCTCTCCACATGGAATCATCGGATGATGAAGCTTCTCTCAGTGCGGATGAAGTGCCTGTGTTAGAGGAGGACATTGATGTGCCGATAGTGCGGCAAGAGGCATCTGGGCTGCAGCGTGCAGCTGCAAGGCTTCACGTTGCTGTAGTGCGGCAAGAGGCATCTGGGGCTGCAAGGCTTCCCGTTGGTGTAGTGCGGCAAGAGGCATCTGGGCTGCAGGCTGGGGCTGCAAGGCTTCCCGTTGAAAGTGCTGACCTCTGGGTTGCCCCTGGCATGGTGCAGCCGGCATTGCCAGACTTTACTGGTGTTCCAGGGTGTAGAGTGAATACTGAGAACTTTTTGCCGATAAATATTTTTCAGTTGTTTATGGACGATGTGTTTTTGGCAGAGATTGTTGAGCAGACTAATTTGTATGCCGAACAGTTTTTGAGGGACAACAGTACCAGCCTTAAGCCCCATTCTAGAGCTACCCGGTGGACTCCCACAAATCTTGCAGAGATGAAGAAGTTCTTGGATTAACTTTTTTGATGGGCTTGCTAAGGAAGCCATCAATGACTTCATATTGGTCTACTAGTCCCTTGATGGCAACGGCTATATTTCCGGCAGTCATGAGTCGTGATAGGTATTTGCTTCTGCTTCGGAAGCAGCATTTTGTCGATAATGGTTTAGCGTTGCCACGAGATCACCCTGATTGTGACAGTCTTTTTAAGATTCGGCCTGTTCTTGATCACTTTGTTGATCGATTTTCTGAGATCTATGCTCCAGGAAAAGAAATAGCAGTGGATGAGTCTTTGGTGTTGTTCAAGGGCCGCTTGGTTTTTAGGCAATACATTCCTAGTAAGAGGGCACGCTATGGAATTAAGTTGTATATGCTGTGTGACAGTGGGACTGGATATGTCTCTAATTTCAGGGTGTACTCCGGTAAGGAATCCAACATTAACCCCCCTGGTTGTCTGTCCACTTTTGGAGTGACTGAGAAAATTGTGTGGGAGCTTGGTAGAGGATTATTTAACCAAGGCCACCATTTATATGTAGATAACTTCTACACTGGTGTGCGGTTGTTCAGGGAATTGGCTAAAGTGGGCACTGTTGCTTGTGGCACAATCCGCTGTAACCGTAAAGGTTTCCCAAAATAACTTGTTTGTCAAAAGCTTGTGCGGGGACAGTGCAGTGCGTTGCGTTGCGAGGAGCTTCTAGCTGTGAAGTTTTCAGACAGGAGAGATGTCTACATGCTGACTACCATCCATGATGAAAGCACTGCACCTGTGACTGTTTGGTGTCAGGTTGCTGAAGTGCGCAAACCTGTGTGCATTTTAGACTATAATAGGCACATGGGTGGTGTTGACAGAGTAGATCAGAGGTTGGAACCTTACACTGCTCTTCGTAAGGCTTACATTTGGTATAAGAAGTTGGCTATCCATCTTTTCCACTTGGCAACCTTTAATGCTTTTGTTGTGTTCAAGGATTCTTGTCCTGAGTCAAAGATGACTTTTGCTAAGTTTCAGGAGTCTGTAATAGGCAGCCTTGTTCTAGTGGAACAGGCAAGTGTTCCTAGAGTTGGAGTGGTGGAGGATGTGGCTCGATTGAAAGATCGCCACTTTCCTGATTACATTCCTCCCACATCTTCAAAAGACTTTCCCACTAGGAGATGTAGAGTCTGTTGGCGAAGAGGTTTGCGGAAGGAGACTCGTCTTTTCTGCCCTGAGTGTCCTTCTAACCCTGGGCTGTGTGTGCCTGCTTGTTTTAGAGCGTACCACACGCAAAAGAATTTTTGGGAGCATCCATGAGTGGTAAAGTGAACTGCCTTGTCTGTATTGTGTAAAAAAATGTATTCTGTTTCTAGGTTGGCATTAGTGCAATGTATTTAGTTTCAGATTTTGTGTTAGCAGATTTGTATCTATTTGCAATTTGTTTGTGGTTTTTTTTGTATAAAAAAATCCTAAATGTGATGGCGGTGTGTGTAGGCTGGCGCTTGGCTGGCGGTGTGCGTGGAGTGGCGCTTGGCTGGCGGTGTGCGTGGAGTGGTGCTTGGCTGGCGGTGTTCGTGGAGTGGTGCTTGGCTGGCGGTGTGCCTGGACTGGCGCTTGGCTGGCGGTGTGCCTGGACTGGCGCTTGGCTGGCGGTGTGCGTGGACTGGCGCTTGGCTGGCGGTGTGTGTGGACTGGCGCTTGGCTGGCGGTGTGCGTGGACTGGCGCTTGGCTGGCGGTGTGCATGGACTGGCGCTTGGCTGGTGGTGTGCCTGGACTGGCGCTTGGCTGGCGGTGTGTGTGGACTGGCGCTTGGCTGGTGGTGTGTGTGGA
The DNA here is from genome assembly GCA_963921515.1 of Calotriton arnoldi. Taxonomy (NCBI): domain Eukaryota; kingdom Metazoa; phylum Chordata; class Amphibia; order Caudata; family Salamandridae; genus Calotriton; species Calotriton arnoldi. The sequence goes on along the minus strand of CAWUFW010010349.1, from coordinate 612,953 downwards.
CTGGCGCTTGGCTGGCGGTGTGCGTGGACTGGTGCTTGGCTGGCGGTGTGCGTGGACTGGCGCTTGGCTGGTGGTGTGCGTGGACTGGTGCTTGGCTGGCGGTGTGCATGGGCTGGCGCTCGGCTGGCGGTGTGTGAGTAGTGACTTGCTGCTGGTCACTACACACACTGCTAGCTGAGCGCCACTCCACGCAAAACCATCAGTTTGTGTAGTTGCTGTGTCAGGAATGTGGGCGTGTGAAAGTGATGGGCCCTTGAATGGCGCTGTCTGCGGGTGTGAGTTTTGTAATGTGATGGGCCCGCGGCTGGCGGTGTGAATGTTTTGTATGTGTTACACGTATGAAAGGTGTATGAATGGCCTGTAAAGAGGTTGGTGCCTTCTCGTGGCTTTACAGCTCACGAGCTGTGAGTCAATGGTTCAGTTTCTCGTCCTTTCAATTATTAACAGTGCATTTCATTTTTGTGAAATCACTTGCTAATACAATTGTATATACTGAACCATCACTCACCCTCGTGCCAAATCCAACCAGTATGTGTGTGTGCTTGAGGATTAGATGGCTGTGCAGTAATATTTGTCTTTTTTGTCTTTGTGAAGCAGGGTGTACCTTGTCCCTTTTTGTGAATGTTGTGATGTGTTGGTTTTGTGCCTGGTGGTGTGAATGGTCTTGTGTGTATCACGTATGAAAGGTGTGTGAATGGCCTGTAAAGCGGTGGGGGCCTTGCCGTGGCTTTACAGCTCACGAGCTGCGAGTCACTGGTTCGGTTTTCTGTCCATTTAATTATTGACAGTGCATTTCATTTTTGTGAAATCTCTTGTTAATAAAAATTATATATACTGAACCATCACTCGCCCTCGTGCCAAATCCAACCAGTATGTGTGTGTGTTTGAGGAATAGATGGCTGTGCAGGAATCTTTGTCTTTTTAGTCTCTCTGCCAAGGTGTACATTCCATCTAAGAATAACCTACCAACTGTAGATAATGTCGTAAACCCATGGGAGTACATGGTGATGTCTCTCTTGTGAATTCCAACAAGTTATTTTATCCACAATGTCCTGCAAACCTCAAAATGTCTGTCAGATTTTCCTTGCAATATTGTGCCAAAATTTTCACGCTGCAGAAATAAACAACACATTATCTCAAAACGACCTGGTTTTGCAAGGGGGGTCACCTGGGTTTTTGGCCCGGGGCTCGGCGGCCACCTAGGGAAACCTACCAAACCCACACATTTCTGTAAAGTAGACACCCGGGGAATTCCAGGGAGGTATGGCTTGCGTGGATCCCCCAACGTTTTCTTACCCAGAATCCCCTGCAAACCTGACATTTTGCTGAAAAAAATCACTTTTTTCACACATTTTTGTGTGGTAAAGTCGTGGCATCACCGGGCTGACACAAATTTCCTACCACCCAGCGTCCCCCCAGGTCTCCCGATAAAAATGGTGCCTCACTCGGGTGGGAGGCCCAAGTACCCGCAACAGGCAAGGGCCAACAACGTATTGAGGCGACCTCAAAATGGCCTTTCACAAAACTACCTGGTTTTGCAAGGGGGGTCCCATGACGTTTTGGCCTGGGGCTCGGCGCCCACCTAGGGAAACCTACCAAACCCACACATTTCTGAAAAGTAGACACCCGGGGGATTCCAGGGAGGTATGGTTTGCATGGATCCCCTAACGTTTTCTTACCCAGAATCCCATGCAAACCTGACATTTTGATGAAAAAAATCCCTTTTTACACACATTTTGAGTGGTAAAGTTGTGACATCACCGGGCTGACACAAATTTCCTACCACCCAGTGTCCCCCCAGGTCTCCCGATAAAAATGGTGCCTCACTCTGGTCGGAGGCCCAAGTACCCGCGACAGGCAAGGGCCCACAACGTATTGAGGCGACCTCAAAATGGCCTTTCACAAAACGACCTGGTTTTGCAAGGGGGTCCCATGATGTTTTGGCCTGGGGCTCGGCGGCCACCTAGGGAAACCTACCAAACCCACACATTTCTGAAAGTAGACACCGGGGATTCCAGGGAGGTATGGCTTGCGTGGATCCCCCAACGTTTTCTTACCCAGAATCCCTGCAAACCTGACATTTTGCTTAAAAAATCACTTTTTCACACATTTTGTGTGGGAAAGTGTGGCATCACCGGGCTCACACAAATTTCCTACCACCCAGCGTTCCCCCAGGTCTCCCGATAAAAATGGTGTCTCACTTGTGTGGGAGGCCCAAGTACCCGCGACAGGCAAGGGCCCAAAACGTAGTGAGGCGACATCAAAATGGCCTATCTCAAAACCACCTGGTTTTGCAAGGGGGGTCACCTGGGTTTCGGCCCCGTGCTCGGCGGCCATCTAGGGAAACCTACCAAACCCACACATTTCTGAAAAGTAGACACCCGGGGGCTTCCAGGGAGGTATGGCTTGCGTGGATCCCCCAACGTTTCCTTACCCAGAATCCCCTGCAAACCTCAATTTTAGCTGAAAAAATCACTTTTTTCAGACATTTTTGTGTGGGAAAGTGTGGCATCACTGGGCTCACACAAATTTCCTACCACCCAGCGATCCCCCGGGTCTCCCGATAAAAATGATGCCTCACTCGTGTGGGAGGCCCAAGTAACCGCAACAGGCAAGGGCCCAAAACATTTTTGATAGGCAATGTTGATGTTGCCTCAAAACGTTTTGTGTCCTTGCATGTCGCGGGTACTTGGGCTCCCACACAAGTGAGGCACCATTTTTATCGGGAGACCTGGAGAACGCTGGGTGGTAAGAAATTTGTGTGAGCCCGGTGATGCCACACTTTCCCACACAAAATGTGTGAAAAAAGTGATTTTTCAGCTAAAGTTGAGGTTTGCAAGGGATTCTGGGTAAGAAACGTTGGGGGATCCACGCAAGCCATACCTCCCTGGAAGCCCCGGGTGTCTAGTTTTCAGAAATGTGTGGGATTGGTAGGCTTCCTTAGATGGCCGCCGAGCACGGAGCCAAAACCCAGGTGACCCCCTTGCAAAACCAGGTGGTTTTGAGATAGGCAATTTTAATTTTGCCTCACTACGTTTTGGGCCCTTGCCTGTCGCGGATACTTGGGCCTCCCAAACAAGTGAGGCACCATTTTTATCGAGAGTCCTGGGGAAGCTGGGTGGTAGGAAATTTGTGTGAGGCCAGTGATGCCACACTTTCCCACACACAAATGTGTGAAAAAAGTGATTTTTCAGCTAAAATTGAGGTTTGCAGGGATTCTGGAAGGAAACGTTGGGGGATCCACGCAAGCCATACCTCCCTGGAAGCCCCGGGTGTCTACTTTTCAGAAATGTATGTGTTTGCTAGGTTTCCCTAGGTGCCCGCAGAGGTAGGGTTCACAAACTACAGCTAGGCACTTTGCCAAAAAGGGTCATTTTTCACTGCGAAATTGAGGTGTGACCACGTTGCGTTTTGCGCCGTTTCCTGTCGCAGGCACTAGGCCGACCCACACAAGTGAGGTACCATTTTTCTCGTAAGACGTTGGGGAACGCGGGGTGGGCGGAAATTTGTGGATCCACGCAGATTCCAGAACTTTCCACCACAGAAATGTGGGGAAAATGTGTTTTTTTTTACAATTGTTTAGGTTTGCAAGTTATTCTGGGTAACAGAACCTGGTGGGAGGCAGTCAAGTCACCCCATCCTGGATTCCCCTGGGTGTCTAGTTTTCACAAATGTATAGGTTTGCTAGGTTTCCCTAGGTGCCGGCAGAGGTAGGGTTAAAAAACTACAGCTAGGCACTTTGCCAAAAAAGGGTCATTTTTCACTGCGAAATTGAGGTGTGACCACGTTGCGTTTTGCGCCGTTTCCTGTCGCAGGCACTAGGCCAACCCACACAAGTGAGGTACCATTTTTCTCGTAAGACTTTGGGGAACGCGGGGTAGGTGGAAATTTGTGGATCCACGCAGATTCCAGAACTTTCCACCACAGAAATGTGGGGAAAATTTGTTTTTTGGGACAATTTTTTAGGTTTGCAAGGGATTCTGGGTAACAGAACCTGGTGGGAGGCAGTCAAGTCACCCCATCCTGGATTCCCCTGGGTGTCTAGTTTTCAAAAATGTATAGGTTTGCTAGGTTTCCCTAGGTGCCGGCAGAGCTAGGGTTCAAAAACTACACCTAGGCACTTTGCCAAAAAAGGGTCATTTTTCACTGCGAAATTGAAGTGTGACCACGTTGCGTTTTGCGTCGTTTCCTGTCACAGGCACTAGGCCGACCCATGCAAGTGAGGTACCATTTTTCTCATAAGACTTTGGGGAACACGGGGTGGGTGGAAATTTGTGGATCCACGCAGATTCCAGAACTTTCCACCACAGAAATGTGGGGAAAATGTGTTTTTTTGGACAATTGTTTAGGTTTGCAAGGGATTTTGGGTAACAGAATCTGGTGGGAGGCAGTCAAGTCACCCCATCCTGGATTCCCCTGGGTGTCTAGTTTTCAAAAATGTATAGGTTCGCTAGGTTTCCCTAGGTGCCGGCAGAGGTAGGGTTCAAAAACTACACCTAGGAACTGTGCAAAAAAAGGGTCATTTTTCACTGCGAAATTGAAGTGTGACCACGTTGCGTTTTGTGTCGTTTCCTGTCGCAGGCACTAGGCCGACCCACACAAGTGAGGTACCATTTTTCTCATAAGACTTTGGGGAACACGGGGTGGGTGGAAATTTGTGGATCCACGCAGATTCCAGAACTTTCCACCACAGAAATGTGGGGAAAATGTGTTTTTTGGACACTTTTTAGGTTTGCAAGGGATTCTGGGTAACAGAACCTGGTGGGAGGCAGTCAAGTCACCCCATCCTGGATTCCCCTGGGTGTCTAGTTTTAAAAAATGTATAGGTTTGCTAGGTTTCTCTTGGTGCCGGCAGAGGTAGGGTTCAAAAACTACAGCTAGGCACTTTGCAAAAAAGGGTCATTTTTCACTGCGAAATTGAGGTGTGACCACGTTGCGTTTTGCGCTGTTTCCTGTCGCGGGCACTAGGCTGACCCACACAAGTGAGGTACCATTTTTCTCGGAAGACTTTGGGGAACGCGGGGTGGGTGGAAATTTGTGGATCCACGCAGATTCCAGAACTTTCCACCACAGAAATGTGGGGAAAATGTGTTTTTTTTTACAATTATTTAGGTTTGCAAGGGATTCTGGGTAACAGAACCTGGTGGGAGGCAGTCAAGTCACCCCATCCTGGATTCCCCTGGATGTCTAGTTTTCAAAAATGTATAGGTTTGCTAGGTTTCCCTACGTGCCCGCAGAGCTAGGGTTCAAAAACTACAGCTAGGCACTTTGCCAAAAAAGGGTCATTTTTCACTGCGAAATTGAGGTGTGACTACATTGCGTTTTGCGCCGTTTCCTGTCGCAGGCACTAGGCCGACCCAAACAAGTGAGGTACCATTTTTCTCGTAAGACTTTGGGGAACGCGGGGTGGGTGGAAATTTGTGGATCCATGCAGATTACAGAGCTTTCCACCACAGAAATGTGGGGAAAATGTGTTTTTTTGGACAATTTTTTAGGTTTCCGAGGAATTCTGGGTAACAGCACCTGGTGGGAGGCAGTCAAGTCACCCCATCCTGGATTCCCCTGGGTGTCTAGTTTCCAAAAATGTATAGGTTTGCTAGGTTTCCCTAGGTGTCGGCAGAGCTAGGGTTCAAAAACTACAGCTAGGCACTTTGCAAAAAAGGGTCATTTTTCACTGTGAAAATGTGGTATGTCCACGTTGCATTTTGAGCCATTTCCTGTTGTGGGAACAAGGCCTACCCACACAAGTGAGGTACCATTTTTATCGGGAGACTTAGGGTAACACAGAATTGTAGAGCAACTGTTATTACCTATTGACTTTCGATGCATTTCTGCCTTCAAATGAAAGACAATGTGTAAAAAATAAGTCATTTTGAAAAATGACCTATAATTCTCATGCTAGTATGGGTACTCCCAATTTCGGAAATGTGCAAATATCTACTGTTTCTAAAATCTAAATTTTGTTCCCATTTCAGAAATACATAGGTGTCTTTCATAACAATTTTTCCATGTATACATTTTCCCAAAATAATTGCTATATACCCGGTACATAATAAAAAACCATTGCAAGATGCTGCTCAGTTATTGGCTCTGGATTCGTTGGGTTCTTGGTGAACCTACAAGTCCTATATATCCCCACAACCAGAAAGGTCAGCGGATATAACGGTATATTGCTTTCAAATAGCTGTCATAATTAGAAGGCGTTACAGGTGAAAACGTTGACACAAATGGCTGTTTTTTTCAACTAATTTTCAATTTTTCCTTCATTTAACTGTTAGTTTCTATAAGGAAAACTTTAAGGATCTACACAAATGACCCCTTTCTGAATTCAGAATTCTGTGTACTTTTCAGAAATGTATGGCTTTCCAGGATCCATTATTAGTTTCATACCCATTTCTACCATTAACTGGAAGGAGGTTGAAAGCACAAAAAATAGCAAAAATAGGCTATGTCCCAGAAAAATGCCAAAACTGTGTAAAAAAAGTTGGTTTTCTGACAAAAGTCTGCTTGTCCCTGTAAGCTGGGAAGATGGTGATTTCAGCACCACAACCCCTTTTTTGATGCCATTTGCAGGGAAAAAACAAGACGCTTTCATCTGTAGCCCTTTTTTCGCATATTTACCCCAAAAAACAAAATGTTGCTGTATTTTGGCTAATTTCTGGGTCCCCTCCAGGGGAATCCACAAACCCTGGGTACCATTACAATCCCCATGATGTTAGAAAAAAAGGACGCAAATTTGGCGTGGATACCTTATGTGGTCAAAATGTTACAGGGGCCTAAGCGCGCACTACCCCAAATAGCCAAAAAAAGGCTTAGCACAGGGGGGGAAAAGGCCTAGCAGCGAAGGGGTTAATGCAGTCAGTGCAGAATTCGTTGCTGAATCAGGTAGTGCAATCTGTCCCGAGAGATGCATAGCGAAGGGTCCAATCTGTACACTCGATGAGGGCTTCCCAGATCTACCTCAGTTGGAACGGCCTCTGATCTTGAGTTAAATGGAATTGCGCTGTGATCGCTGGTGTTTAAACTGCCGGCAGTAATTTGTGACTGGGCCTACATAGAGTGATAACAAGTAGGGCTGCTCCTAACCCCAGGTGAGGCTTGATTTTGTGGTGGCATTTTTTGCTCAACTAGTGCAAGAAATCGTACTAATCTGCAGTTTAGTTGTGGTATAGCTGGGTCAAAGCATGCCAAAACTGCTTGCCTCCTTGAACGAATTCCCCTTTGGTTAAAGGGGATTTTTAGCAGCTGTCTCCTTTCCTGCAGCAATTTCTTGCAGGAGCATAGTAAATGGGTAATGTCTCCCTGGCTGTTTTTGCACAGGCTGCAAGAGATTGAAGTTGCCACACGCTTCCACGGTGGAAGGTTTTGGGTGCACAGGATCATGCCAAGGTGAAGCTTCAAAAATGTTAGTTTAAAAATGTTTGGATATCCCAAATTAAAATATTCTTGAGGGGCTAAGATCTTGTAGTTATTCAAAGTCATCCAAGTGTGAGATCTGGCTGAAAAGGCAGCTTTATCCTCCACCAACGACAATTTTTTCAAAGATCTCCAGACCAGTTTCTTAAAAAAGGCTAGGTGATCGATCTGTGTATTCCAAAGGGCCAAGAACCCAGTGCTTGCCAAAGCCTCCTGAAGGTAGATTCTTGCAGGGGAATTCTCCCTCTGTTGGAGATCTTGCCATAAGAGCTGGTTTAAAGTATTGGGGGCCGATGATCTAATCTTGTTCCAGCAGATGATGGATGTACCGAACCTGGCCCATGATTGCTTTAGTAGACCAAACTCCAACCTTAGTTGTGCCGGGGAGGTATAGTTAGGGAGGCTAAACATAGTTCTATATGCTTTAACTAATGTTTTGTCCAACAGTTTAGCATCTCTGCCTCTCATTATTTCACTTCCATAGGTTATAGTAGGTAGGATTTTAGCCTGTGCTACTTTCTGAAGGGGCTCAATGTTGGAGCCGTTAATTTGGATGTTAAGTTTTTCACAGTTAGTGCTAGCACCAGCCCTTTTCTTTTGATCTCTTCTTGATGTTGTGCGAAGGATCCTTCTTTATCTATGTAGACTCCTAGATACTTGTAAACCGCTGCTGGTTCTATTAGTGTGCCACCCAAGTGCCAGAGTCCTGTTCCTTTCCTCTTATTATTAATTTACATTGTCCTTGTTTTCTTTAGGTTAATTGTCAAGTTGTTAGTATCTGCGTAGTCCTGCATTACTTTGAGGAGATGTTGCATGCCGACTGCTGTATTGCTAAGCAGAATTACGTCGTCGGCGTAAAGGAGATTGGACAAAGTTGTGCCTCCCAGCCTGGGCGCATGGGAATTGCAGAAGTTAAGTGTCTGCGGTAAATCAGCCATAAATAGATTGAATAAGGTAGGCGCCAGCACACAGCCCTGTTTCAGGCCTTTCGTTGTTGTTACTTTTCTCGAAAGGTGCGTCCCTGTTCCTAGTTTCACCTGAACCCAGGTGTCTGTGTGGAGGAGCGTTAGCATTGTAAGTAGAGCTTTTGGAATGCCCCAACAGGCTAACTTTGCCCACAGTCTTGCCCTATCCACGTTATCGAAAGCAGCACTAAAGTCGATGAAACAAGGGTGCAGCTGCATTTTCTTCGATACTGCTTCATCGATAAGCAAAGACATTTTTAGAATGTTGGTTGTTGTGCCTGTTTTTTTGCGGAAGCCTGTCTGATTTAATGGTATTATTTCGTTGGCGTCAGCCCGGGCAGTAATTTACTCCAGCAACGTTCCCGCAAAATATTTGGCCTCGTTGTCAATCAGTGCCACTAATCGGTAATTGGAAGGCAAGGCCTTATCGCCACTTTTGTGAATCGGGATGATCGTGGAGCCTTTCCATGAATCAGGGATTATGCCCAGTAGTCTCACTTCCGAGAATAGTGGTTGAAATATACTTGCCCACTCTGCCACCCTCTATTTGAACAGGGCAGGCGGGATTCCGTTCGGGCCCGGCGCCCCTTCCTTTCTTCCCTTTGAGATCTGCTGCCTAATTAGGAGCAGCTCTGCAGCATGTGAGTTTTCCTCCGGCGGTTCGTCTAATTCGTAAGATGAATGTGGGTCTCCAACCTTTATTCGAATGCCTGCCGAACAGTCATCCGGTGACGCCCTCTTTTGGCCAATCAGGGAGGGGCCTGCAGTTTGATGGTTGAAGTGATTTTTTAGGTAACTGGCCCAAGTTTCCTCTAGTATGTGGGAAGAGGTGCCTCCATGCTGCGGGTGGATGATTGTGTTTACCATTTTCCAGAAGCGGGCGCTGTCGTTGTGGCTTATGCTGTAAAGGAGCGTTGCCCAGATGTCATCTTCATGATTTTTATTAATGCCCCATTTCAGCTTCTTTAGTTCTGTTCTCTTTTGTCGCAAAGATGAAAGGAGACATGTGTTCCCTGGATCATGTTGCAAGGATCTTATAGAGCCGTTTATAAATCTTTTGAGGTCTTTTATTTGCGCCCCTTGTGCTGTTGTTAGCCTTTTTTCTTTCCTGGTGGCCAGAGTGTGCTTCATTTTTATTTGCAAAGCGTGATGGAGTTCTATAAAGGTGGTTGTAAAAAGTTCCCAATTTGATATATGATTCATTTCAGTCGATTGTGAGAGTATGAGATTGATTGCTGATCCTGACAGGGACTCAATATTTTCTGCCGCAAATTTAATTCACTTGTAGTTTGAGGTATAACTGGAGCCCCAGAGTGGAGCTGGCTGAATGCCAGAAGGTACTGTAGCAGCTATGAGGAATTCTTGTGGGCGATGATCGCTGTCCCCCTTGTCACCCATTCTAAAGCCAGTTATGAATGAGAACAGCGAGAGACTGGTGAACATATAATCCAGGATCGAGCAAGTTGAGACGGAATAATGGCTGGCTACAGGGGGGATGTCGCCGGCAAATCTACCATTTAGGGCCCTGAGATTAAAATGTTCTAGATCCTCTAGAAAGCGTCTGGTTTTTTTAATTGATTTTTCTGTGGATAAAGCCACATTGAGCCGGTATATTGCAATTGGAGGATTGAAAGCTTGCTTCGTTACCTTCTGACGTTCCCAAAAGATATTGGTTCAAATCCCCCGACAGAATGAGGTTGGGCGTATCTACACTGCCTATATAGGTTGTTAGTTGGCCAGTTAGCTTCGCAGAATCAGTTGCAGTGCGTTTTGGGTGGATGTATGCATTGACGATCATTACTTTGTTTTGTGCCCCTGACAAGGAGAAAATAAGTTTGACTGCTAAGGCAACCTCTGTTGCAGGGCCGACTTCAGCTGCTGATGATATGGTGGTTATGGATATGTAAGTTGCCAGCCCTCCTGAGGGATGCCCCAATTTCCCGCCTTTTGTGGCTGGTGTGGTAAAGCATAGGAACCCTTGTAGGTGTAATGGTTCTATAAGCCAAGTTTCCTGCAGCAAGATTATGTCGAACGAGTTACGGTATTACAGGAATTCTGGGTCTGAACTTTTTGTGGCTAAGCCGTTAACATTCCATGAGCAGAGGCAAATCTCCATTTCTTTTTTTGCACTGTTGCCTGCTTCCAATTGCCTATGTTGTCATTGTGTCTCTGGCGAAAGGGTAATAGTTTTTGTAATTAGCTCTGGATTCCAAAGACTGCTTTGGAGAGCTATCTCTGCCTGGGGGGAAACGTGCTGGATGCCCAGATTGCGAGGCCTTCGTTGTGGAGAATAGCCCAGTGCCCCTCTGAGGACAGAGATTGGGGGCATTGGGCGGCTTGTTGGGACCGGACCTTGGGCTGGGGATTAAAAAAGATGCTGGGTAGCCTGAGTTTTGGTGAGGAGTAACAATAATGCCCCAAGCTTTAAAGGTGTGGTACTCGTCTAATACTCTCTGTGCAATCGCGGTTGTTATCCACGTGGCCCTCGTTGTCTCCGGCATTACTGGGTTTTCGGGGTGGAGAAACTCTATTGCAAGAAGGTCAGTTAAGTTTAGGTCTGCGAGTTTTGGAGTAGCTCGTAGTAATCTCAAGATGTTCCCCCTGTTCAGGATGTCTTGATTCCCTTTTGAAATGTACTCAGGTTTGAGCAGTGTAGAGGTCGAACCGGGTGTCATTCTGTTCAGGGCTTGCACATGGATTGATGGTTCTTTGGCGTGCAGCTCAGGGGCATGATGGTAATTAGGTTGGACGTCCTCCATCGGTTGGAGTTGCTCCTCTTCTCTAGCATGATGGTAGTTAGGTTGGACGTCCTCCATCGGTTGGAGTTGCTCCTCCTCTCTGGGGGAGCTGTCATTGATTTCAGTGCTTGCCATGGTGGGTGGTATACCTGGTGGCATCTGTTGCTGCGAAGGCAGAGTGCCCTGAAGCAGCTGGAGTAAGTCCTTCCGTAGTTGCTTTCCTTTTCTGGGTTTGTCATGATTTTGGGTGTTGAAGTTCGTGCAGGTGCTTGTCCGGTCATTATTGACGTAGTGATTGACAATGGTCCTCCTAGTTGCGTCCGTTCTGGGGTCCCAGTCTCTTGCTATTGCTGGATATGAAGTTTCTTGAGATGCTTCCTGTCCCTCAGCCCGAGTTGGATCGATTGCTGGCTTTTGGGGCGGTGATAAGAGTGCTAGATTTGGATCTCTGTTGTCTTTTCCTCTATGGGAGACCGTCATTTCCGGAAGCGAGTTCCTGTGTCCTGTATCGGCTAGGGGCCTCTCGGTATTAAGGAGACGAGGTGGTGCTTCTGTGTCTGGGTAGTTGCTGGTTTGTGCCGGGACTTTGTTTTGTTGGCGACGGTGCAGTTGAACTGGGAAGGTTAAGGTCCGAAGTTGCTATGTTAATTTTTGGATGCTGGCTGCAGGGGTCATTTCCATGGGGTACTGATAGAGAATTCTGCCTGCTCCTCCCAACAGCTGAAGGGCTTGAAGAGGCTATGGGAGATTGGTTGTTAAAGTTGCCCTTTTCCTTATGCATGTGACGGCCTGATTCTGGTAGATCAGTTGAAACATGCCCCTGCTGAACAGCCCCCGCTGCTGAGGGCATGGATGATACTATTGCTAAGTTAACTGGGTTTACTAGGGCCTGAGCTTGTCAGCCGATTGCCGATTGCTGAATTTGCTGGGATCCTAGTCTTCCAGTTATGGGCTCAGATGGGTTTGCAAGGGTCAACGATGATGCTGAGGGTTGACTGAGATGACTCAGGGACATAGGCAATATGCTAATTGAAGGTGTAGGTGCCTCTAAAATGTTCTGCGTTGAGTAACTGTTAGACGATGCGCAGATATGATCCTCCGTGAGCGGTATGGTTGGCTCGTTGGGTTGGGTGTGGACTAGAGCCATGGTTTGTTGTAGAGACTGAAATGTTTGTGCAAGTTGAAGGGGGGACTGAAGGCCTTTGAGTGCTGCATTACTTGAGTAGAGAGCAGCACCAATGTCTTTTAAGAAATTGAGGGCCATATTCTCAAGAAAGGCAATAACATTATCGCCGCTTTAGCGGCAGGAAACTGCCGCTAAAGCGGCGATAAGGGCTTTATCGCCGCTTTAGCGGCAGTTTCCTGCCGCTAAAGCGGCGATAATGTTATCGCCGTTCTTGAGAATATGGCCCTGAATTTTGTATAGATTTTTGGTTGAGTTGGAGACACCATGAGGTTAGAAGAGGCTCCCCTTCCTCTTAGCGACGCGCTATCCGTTGGATCGACCTCTGTCGAGATTAGGGAGGTTTGGACACTGAGTTGGACTGTGGTAGAGCAAGATTTGCGCTTCTTTCCCTTTCTCCCAGCTGGCCTAGGCGGGGCGGGCTCCCTTGATAGCCCTGATCTCATTGTGTGGCAGCAAGTCTCCCTCTAGGGCTCCCTCTAGAGTGCTCTGTTTGTAGCGCGGCAACTAATAACCTGGTGAACTGGAGGTGTCTCCCTCCGTTGTCGGCCTTTTCTTTAAGGTGCTACCAATGATGCTGTCTCTTTCAGTCAGGCCTGAGGCATGCTCTTTGTATCGGGTCTGTTGAGAAATTGTTGAGAGCTGAAGAGGGTGCGTAGGGGAAGATAGTGGTAGTGGCAGTTGTTCACTAAAGTCCCACTCATGCAGGGCAGTCTCGGGACCTCCTGTGACCTCTTGTGGATGCTATTGCACTATGAGGTGACTTGGTGCTTGGTGCTGCGACTTGGTGCTAAGTACTGGTGCTTAGTGCTGCTCGGTGCTTTGCTTTGCTCTTCTTGCCACTTCCCTTCACCTATGGTGTGGAGCCTTGAGCCTGGAGTGTAGTGGCTGGACGCTGACGTTGACGTTATGCAAAGCGGGAACGAGTTAACCAAGTATTCTTTGCTCCGTCCCTACACCGAGCCCCACAATCGGGACTTTTCTCTCTATGGGCGGCTTATTGTTCCTGGGACGTTACCTTATTTCTCCAGGCTCTGCTCTTCCATGTATTCGGATTATGTCAGAATCTGAGGTCCTTGCTCCTACTCCGGTGGGGGGCAGGACCCACCTGCTCTGGTTCCGGGATTGCCTTTTCTACGGGCTCCCTTCCTTCGCCCCAGGCCCGGGTTTTCCCTCTCCTCGGCTCCCCCCGACCCCGGCTCTGCCCACACCGGGCTGCGCTGGGCTGCGCTAGGCTCCGCTGCCGGCTCCATGCACCATGAACCGCAGCTGCTGCTCGGGGGAGGTAAGTCCGTGGGCAGGACAGGGTGCTGCTCTCTTGCTCCCTTCGCTGCGTTACTCTCTTAATTTGCCCGCAGCTTTTAAGCGTCCTTGGCTTTTTACATGCTTTTCTTACAGTTTCCTTACTTTCCTGGCGTTTAAACCGGCGTTTAAACCGACCGAAGTGGTTTCCTCGTAGGAAATGGGGGGCAGGGGAGTGGCCACGAGGAGATCCAATGATGGAGGGGTGCTGCTGTGCTGCAGTGCTGCAGTCCTGCGAAAGCGCTGGCACTGCCACAGGCACCGGTTGAGACTCAAGCGGGAGACACGAGCACCCGCAAGCCGCGCCCAGACCTGGCTGGGCCGCTTCCGCGGGGGCCCGACATCTCTCTCTCCGCGAGGGTCTGCTAAGGCCCCCGCGCTTGAGCACCTTCGCCGTTTGAGGCTCACCTGGCTCTCGCTGAGGCAGCCGTCCAACCCCCAGGCAGCAGGGCACGGAGCTGCAGGACCGGCTCTCCTCCCAAGCCGAGCCAGGCTTCTCTGTCCACCGTCCGCCGTGCAGTGCAGTCAGCCTCGCTTGATCGCCTGACTTCCTGACTTCCTCTCTTTCTGGATCCAGAACTACTTTCAAGATTGCTACCAGCTTTGTCAGACGGTAAACAATATATGTGCTGCTCACCTACGAGCCCTTCAATGAGGTGATCTTTAGAGGTATCACAAGCTGCCTGGGCTTTAGCCTGCTGCCTCATGCCCTCCAGGGTTGGGTCCTCCTTCTGTGCCCTACAGAACTAATTCCTGGTGATTCACCCTTTTACTTTCCATCCGGCAAGTTCAGGCAGAATACCAAGGGAAGCAATGTTCCCCCGGTAGGCTGTGGGGAATCTTCCTCTGGTGCCCCATACACCAGTAGCATGGGACATTCAGGGGCTGATTTCCCATCCCACTAGCCCTTCCCTATCTTGGCAGCTGTCTGGGCAGTCATGGACCTGGTGGTTACGGAGACACACTCAGGCAACCCCAACAATGCAGGTGTGACCTGAGCTCCACTTCATTCCAGGCAGTGTGCTGTAGATCATTCCCTAACAGACAGCCCACAGGCATGGCAGGGCTCATAGCAAGTTTCAGAAGACCTGATACCCCCTCATTCAAAGGGGATCAGAGCCACAGGGCAGTAGCTCTCCCGTTTGTCTGCTACTACAACCTTGTGGAATGTATTGGAAATCACTTGCTATGAGGACACCAGATGACAATCTGACAGTAGTCATACTGGCTCCTGTGTCCCTCAGAGCCTCACCCTCTTCCCATTGATCGTGACTCACTGCCTGTACTTGGAAGTATTGGAAGGCATGTGGGATTTGGGCACCATCTTCTTGTCACCTTGGGAATGCTGGGGTAATCTCACTGATCTCCCCCGCTGGGGCCATCTCCTCCTCAAGCACTACGCTAGTCATCCCCTGCGTCTGCCCACCACTGGGGGCCTGTGCCTGCTTGAGACACTTGGAATTACCCTTGGTATGCCCATGCTAATAACACTCAGATAACTTGGGGACAAACTTGCCAGTGTTCTTATCAAAGAAGCCTTTCTTCTGTAGGCCAGATTGGGATTGGGATCCTTTCCCCTGAGAACTATTTTGGGGGCCTTTAGGGAACTCTTTATTGTTCTTATCTCCTCCCTTTTCTTCTGGTGGGAACCCTGACCACCCTTTTGGGAATCCTCCCAGATGCCTTCTTGGACACACTGGTGCTGACCCCGAGGTCCGTCTCCTAAGCAAGCCTGCTGGGGTCAGTCAGCTTGCTATCTACCAGGTGTTGGCACAGCTTTATAAAACAGATATTGAGCATGGGCTCCCTCCGAATCAGGTTGTACAGCCCAACAAATTCATCTACCTTGCTACTCCTCACCCTGCCCCCCATTGCCTTGCTGGACTAATTTAAGAAGTCCACCCAGGACTGGATTGGTAGTTTGTGGCTGTCCATGATTCTCTGACGGTATTTATCAGGTGCCAGTCCAAATTTAGAAAGAAGAATGGCCTTTATGGGGGCATACTGGGTCTGGCCCTCTACCTCAAGTGTAAGAAGTGTATCCCTCTCCACTGTAGGCATCTACCTCCACAAACTACCCCCTCAGGACTCCCCTGGGATCCTGTGTACCCTCAGAACTATCTCATAGGCAGAAAAACATTACCAATATCATCCCCCACCACATATGGTGCGCCATCTACATGAGTATGTGGACTCTCAACTCTCCAATTGATACTGTAGGTATGCTGCCATCATTGTTTCTAGACTCTGGGATCTGTCTTGCTTTTAGCTCCAACTCCTCCAGTCCCATCTCATGTGCCAGCAACAGTTTTTTTATCAGCCAGGGCTCTCTTAGCCTCATCCTTCCTCTTCTTTGCTTCCAGTCTCATCGTGGTCAGCTGAAGTTTGAGCTCCCTCTCCGCATTCTTTTCTCACAGTTCCTTTGAGGTCAGGCCCCTGGCAGATACACTATTCCCTGCTCAACACTAGGAATCCTGGTCATCTGCTGGTATCGAGTTGGGCTCTCCTTGCAGCTCCTAACACTGGACTGGGTCCTCTCTACCCTCCTCTTCTGCCAGTGTTCCCTCCTCCTCATTGTCATCACCATCATCCTCTCCTGAAGCGGACTGCCGCCTTTGCACCTCCTCAAAGACTCTGAAGGCTACCTGGAGATCCAGTTTGGTAGCCCCCTTGTCTGCTTTCAGCCCCTTCTGTTTGCAGAGTTTCAGCAGCTCAGCCATGCTGAGGATATCAAAGTATCACAGTTGAACAGCTCCATCTCCATGGTGCAAAAAAAGGACCATATGGCACTTAAATTTAGAAAAGGGGTAAAACACCCGATTGAAATCTAAGAAGAATTTAAAAAGGAGTCAACTCTGATGTCAAATTATTTGTCTCCGATTTTTTTGTATAACACAAATTACTACATGGTCCTTCACAATCACAAGTCCTGATCCACACCACAGAACATCAATGTGAGCAATTGCGTTGTTGGTTGATTGAGGTGTGAGCCCTGGTCAAGCAACAGCCGAGATCCCTTGCAAAGTGAACCACAAAAAGTCACTAAATAACATGTGCTTAACCCTGAGTAGCTTGGCACAAAAAGCAGTCAGGCTTAACTTAGAGGCATTCTCTAAAGTATTCATGCAGCACACAAAAAGCAATAAAGTGGAAACACAATACAAGAAAAATCCCACATTTTTTAGGAAAAATAAATTAGGTATTAATAAATTATTTGCCACCAAATGACAAAAATCCAATCAGTAGAGACAAAGTTATGATTTGTTTTTACTTTTTAGTAAAAACTAGCGTCTAAAAGATCAAAGCTTCAATTGTGTACATTTCGTCGTACAAGATAGGGTCAACATCGGAAAATATGGGCCACCGTGATGGAGCATGGTTCAGATACAAGTAGTGGATGGGCCCGTCAGCACTTACCTTCAGACTTAGAAGATATTTTGAGAAAAATGTTCTGAGATAATAAAGTTCAGTGTGAAAGGCTGCAGGCAGTGTCCAAGGAGGGAGCGTAATCATTGGAAAGCCTTGGGTCGAAGCCACAGTGACAATTTCTATTTTTGTACTTAGTGGGGTATATTCACAAGAACGTGTGATAACTACCGCAAGAGTAGCGTAACGCAACTTTCAATATCGCAGCCTATCTCGGGAAAATAACCCAGTGTCAACGTGGAATTCACAACAAGGCGGTAGCATGCGATAGACACCAGATAATGCGTCAAATGTCAGCATGAAAATCAACGCCACGCCCAAAAAGTGCGAAACGCGAACGTCAAAAAAACATGCGATGACGCCAATCGTGGTACAGAAATTAGTGAACACCAGCCACAGGCCTGCAAATCCCACGCGTCCGGCGGGAAAAAGCACCATAAAAGAACGAAAAAAAAAAGCCCAAAAACAATTCATACTGCGTAGCAACATGGATGCACCCGGACCGAGTGCAGAGGACAAGCCGAACACCACAAGCCCCACTGAGGACCAGCCAGGAACCCCGCGTTCGGGGAAGGGCAAGGACAAGAGGAAGAGGAAGACGGGGTTCAGTCCGCAGGAAGACCGGATCATCGTCACGGAGGTGATAGAACACCATCAACAACTGTTCGGCACCTCCACTGCGGCACTGGCAAGCCAAACCGAAATATGGCAGGCCATCCTTACCAACGTCAATGCAGTCGGAGTGTCGAGGAGGTCACTGGAGGAGGTCAAGAGGCGCTGGCATGATCTGAAAAGGCAGACCAAAGATAAGCTCGCCGCCAACAGGGAGGCAGCAACGGCGACTGGAGGTGGGAGTCCTGCGACACAGGAGGAGCTGGATGAGCTGGAGCAAATGGTGGCCACAGTCAGCAGTGAGGAGACGGTGGCAGGATTGGGGGGCCTGGACACAGCACGATATGACCTGACCCAACAGCAACAGGGTGAGTAACGACTAGGGACAGGGGGGACGGGGGGAGATGGGCACAATGGCACACATGCACAATTACGTGTAGCACACAGCACACACACAATGACCGTGGAACATGTGCCTGATTGCCTTGGCACACTGCAGCACACATAGAAACGCCAAGTAGGCCCCCATCCACAATGTGCACAGAGGGGCCCCCCCTATCACCAATATCACAACCGACCCATGCACATGCGCTGAATCCAGCAAAGCAGCGGCTCTGTGACCCACACTGACTATGCAAGCAACACTGCCTGTCCGATAGCATGGCAGCAGCCAAAAAAAAATTACATGGCCCACCAATCGATATGGAGGTAGCCCAGTGCGGATCACATCCGTAAAGGAGCAGGTCATACTCCGACATGTCCACGTGCACCCACAACCCATGCCGTACAATACACGCAGCAGACGAACAATGCACCAGGCCACAAAATCTGTCCGAGAGCACATATGACCCAAGTCAAAAGCAAATCAGGCCCCGAGAAGCAAACAATTCAAAGGCACCCCGCCTCAAAGGGAGAAGGCTACATGAAGTCAGAGCTGCAGGGGCAACTCTCCCACAATGCAGCACACACACATAGCAATCACAGAACATCAGCAATGACGGCAATGTGGTACAAAGTGCAACACCAGCACCACAGGACAGAGCTCACAACAGGTTCCGCTCGTGTGTAGTAACTGTCCACTCACATCTGGCATTGCCTGACACTGTGTGATGATAATGTACGGGTACTACCACACATCCGTCATGTAGTCGAAAAACACACTGACTGCCATCAAATAGCCAGCTCCCCCAAAACAGTCACAATGACATTGGCATGCAGTCTGAACGTAAACATCTGCAAATCATCAACATACACGTGAAACTCTGTTAACCTGCATCTCCCCGTTACATTGCAGAGGGATAAACAACACCTCCTGCAGAGCACACCAC
Source organism: Calotriton arnoldi (assembly GCA_963921515.1). Taxonomy (NCBI): domain Eukaryota; kingdom Metazoa; phylum Chordata; class Amphibia; order Caudata; family Salamandridae; genus Calotriton; species Calotriton arnoldi. Next base: position 593,983 of record CAWUFW010010349.1, on the reverse strand, counting down.
ACTTCCCATCATTGATGATGAAGCAGACAACCTGCACATATGTCAAGACACCCTCCAACGGATAATGGACAGCCTCTGCACCCCACCCCCAGGAGCAGGGCAGGCCAGCTGCCTCGAGGTGACCCCACCACCTGCACAGACCACACAGCAGGAAACACACACCACCACGGCTGTCTCCCAGGACCCCCCCGACCAATACATTGAATTCCTACAGCGTGTGTTGGGTTGCCAGGCGGAGTTGGCTGATCAGCTGCGGGTGGGCTTCGAGCTCGTGGCAGCCAAATTCGATGCCATACGTGGGTGTCTGAGTCCCATCAGGGACCACGTACAGTCCCTATCGGACACCCCTGTACGCACCATGCTCCGCCACAGACCTTGGCTGACCTCGCTGGTGCCATGAATCGAATACAAGAACTGTCAGGTCAGACAGGCACCAGCCATGACAGCACAGAGTTGGCACAGATGCGGAGGTCAATGGAGACCATGGAGCAGATGCAGGCTGGAAGTATGTCTGCCACGGCTGGACACCAGCGAGTAGTAGCTGGGAACTTCAATGCCCTGCAGTACTTCATCTTGTCATTGCTGCCACTGAGCCGTTCCCCGATGACTGCAGCGGGAACATCGACACACACAGCTCCGACCCCTGATGTGTCCGTGGCACACTGTGATGCTGCCCCATCACCTACGCAGTCTGATGTGTCAGTGGCACACAGCGATGCAGCCATCACCCCGCCACACACACCGGACACAGAACCCGTATCAGGGGAGTGAGAAGGGGATGGGAACTACTGTGTGAGGAAGGAGGCAGTAGCATCATCACCGCCATATGGCCTGTCCCTGCCTGGTTATGACCTATGCATCATGCCCTGGGAAATACCTCCTACTGTCCCCGGGACACTCTGCGACATTCACCCGGACCCCGACACGGACTGCCATTTCTTCACCGCTGGACAATTACACAGCAATCCAGCTGCGGACTGCACTCTCCCTCTTCCAAATCACTGTGCAATCCCCAAAGGACTCTGGTTGGCCCACCACTGGGCTTCCATGTGATGTGGGTTTGGATGGCCATGTACAGCTCCAGCTCCGTCAATCACCTGAATGTGAATAAAACATTCTAAATCACACAGATGTGTCATCACTATGTTCACTCACCAGGGCCGTTTCTACCATTAGGCAGAACTAGGCAGCCGCCTAGGGCAGCAAAAGGGGGAGGGCGGCAAAAACAGGAGTTTGGGAAATTCCCCTTGAACGGCTGGAAAGCGCATTGGGAAGCGCCTTCACGTTCACGCCACGTTCTGCGCCACGGGCGGGGGCCTTGCGCGCCATATGCGATTTCTGATTTCGCTCTCCACCGGATCGGAGTCGGACCTCTGAGTGAGGTAAGAGACCCACACACTTCCGCCCGGGACTACTCCCCACCCACCCCCAAATCTCTTATAGTCAGAGGAGCTGCCAGTCCGGCTCCAGGGGCCGGGGCGCAGCTCTCCGTGAAGAATGCAGGCCTGGAAGGATGACGAGGTTAATGAGGCGCCGCGCTGCTGCAGTAGCTGAGCTCACAGGTACTTCTTGGCTTGGAGGCCATCATTTTCCATCTCCTCCTGTTGAGTTTTGGGGTTCCGTTCATGATCTATAAACTGACTCTTTCGAAGATTAGAAGTAGATGCCGTAGAGTTCTGTGTGAAATAATGCCTTAGCTCTCGGGCCTGTGGCACCCTTGCTGTGCCACTGCACGTGACACATGTTGCACTTCCCATTGCTGTTCCCTTTGATTCTTCCCCCTAAGCAGTGCTTAATTTGAGCCGTGGTTTCCGGTACTCCCTAAGCTTTTACCTCAGCTTTTCGCAGTGCATAGAACGAGGAATGCGCACTGATTATGGATAGTAAACCTTATGAGTAAAACAGCCGAGGGCCTGCCGACCATTCCGCGGAAATAAACATACATTGTAGGGCAAACATTAAAGGGGCTCAGAGAAGCGTAACCCATTATACTCTACCAGTGCCATAAGAACCCCTTTCAGTAGCACTCCTGTATGGATGGGTGGAGTTAGTGGTAATCAAATTCTGGAGAGAAAACTGGCATTTCCTAGCACATTTGTTATTATATATTTGAGAGGCATAAAATGTTTAGTGTAAATCCATATGCATCCGTAAATACTCCATCTCAATGTATCCCGAGGAAAAGTGAGGCTGTGAGGAGACCTCCCAGGCTTCGGTTATCCCCTCATCAGGTGCCCATTAGGCATTCAGCTGCCCCGGCCGCATCCTGTGGGGAATGTCGGGCTCTTGAATATTTAATGAGGGGCCGGTAGGCAGGGGAGAGAGGATGCTGCTGCAAGGGCGGGAGAATACTGGATGAAATGACTGGTATTGGATCACTCATCAAATATTCAGCAGCGGCCCAGTGTGTGAGACGCAGAGGTTAGTGACTGGGAGGGGAGGTGGGTTAGGTGAAGAGAAAGGACAGGGAAGAACAGCACCGCCCCAACTGATTTGGCCCAGACTTGGCAGGCAGTCCCTTCCTTCTCTTCAACTCCGAGGTCCCATTGTGCCAAACATCTGTGGAAATCCCTGTCTTGCGCATGTCCCGTGAAGAGGGGTGGAGCGAGAGCTAACAATGGTGCAGCAGGTGCGCTGGCATCTGGGCCCAGTAGTCCGAGGAGGGGGGCGGGGGGTCTGTACTCTGATTATTGCTCTATTTTTCTATCCAATCAGTGGTCAGGGGCCCATTTTCCCTGCTTGCACTGGGGGCCCCTGTCAGTCTTCTCTGTGATTTATTGACTATTATTTTTTTTAAATGGACTCTTCACATGCTCAACCTTAACCTGATGTGGAGTTTTCTTTGACAGCAGATGAAGAGGGATGGGGAGGGAAGGCGAAAAGAATGAGGGCAGGACGAAGAGGGAAAGGTCACAGTGGGGATGTAACGATGTGTGTTATGTTTTTTGCCTCAACCATTTTATTGTGTTCCAGCACATTCCGTAACTTGGCGCTGTTTCCTGCGGGTGTTGGAATGCCCCTGAACTTGACAAACCATTGTTTGAAACTGTATGTCTTTTGCTAGTGTTAAAGTAACATGAGTGCAGCCTTGGAAGTTCTGTGTGGTGTTTTTCTGTTAATGGGTGGGTGTGCTGAATGACTTCTCTGCAGTTGTCCAAGTGCATTAAAAAGTATGGGAACTGTGATGCTGCGCAATGGAGGTGGGGGTAAGTGAGAGTAGTAAAAGGGAGGGGGCGGCATTTTTCAATTCTCGCCTAGGGCGGCAAATCACCTAGAAATGCCCTGTCACTCACGTATGGAAGTATGGCTGGATGTGGGGACGATGATTGCACATGAAGGCATACCCTGGTAACTGACATCTATGCGCATGTGTATTCCTGAGACACATGGCCAATTGGATGACTGTGAAGGTGAGTACTAGCTGTGTCCCCATTGCACATCAACAACAATCACACAACCCCCCAACGTAGGCACACGCCCATGTGTTGAATAGGGCTGTGTGTAGCACTGACCCAAACAAAAGCAGGCCAGGAGTGGTGTCCTACACCACATGTGACAACAGAACTTCACGTCGCATACCTACTCACACACATCTGTGTGGACACATTCTGTAGTGTGATATGACATTGCTCCACATGATCTGTGGTTGGACACCATACTCACATTGCTGATGTCACGTGAGTGCACATGTCGTTCAGCACATATCCAAAACAATGTCTGGCTCACAGAGGTGTAGCTTGCCAAAGGGACACACCCACATTGCACATGTGTCAGTCAGTTCCTCCCTGTGTAGGGACGATGCTCATTGTGGCACACGAGTGGACAATCTAAACAACACACCTCACAGTCAGTCACCAGTGGAGTGGCATAGACTTTATTGACATGTGCGTGTCAGTACAGACGAGGCAACGGCCACAGCAGGCAGGGACATTTTATTTATTTTATTTTTATTTAGAGTTTTTATAGAGCGCGAACTTGACCCGTTAGGGTATCAGAGCGCTTTACAGGAATCTGCAGTAATAGACAAAAGACTTGGGGTGGGTGGAGGGAGGGGGGTGCTGGCAACATAGGGGATAAGATGAGAAATAGTTACATTTTACATTTACAATATACAAAAAGCAGGTACCGGAGACCATGGAGGGGAGCACGGAGGAGCCGGGTGGATGATGTGTGGGTATTCCAGGGGGATGCCTTAGACTGATGTGGAGCAAGGACTCTGGATGATTAGAAAGTAATGTTTAGGCGAGGAATTTGCCCATTAGGAAGGTTTTGGCATCTTTTTTGAAGCGAGCCAGAGAAGGGATTCGTCTAATGGCGGGCGGGAGAGAGTTCCATATTCTTGGTGCGGCTCCGGAGAAAGCCCGATTATAGGTTTTCTTTTTCCGAAAACGTGCAGGTTGGAGCAAGAGGTCTCTGGTTGACCGGGAGTTTCTGTTTCCTCCGGATAGCACAAGTTTCTGGGCAAGATATGCAGGGGAGTTTGAGTATAGTGCCTTGTGCGTGATACAAGCCAGTTTGAGTTGGATTCTGGCCTGTAGAGGAAGCCAATTCAGAGCTTTCAGATGTGGTGAGATGTGGTCAAATTTCCTAGAGCCAGTTAATAGTCTAGCGGCTGCGTTAAGGCAGGCTTTTAACGGTGCCAGGGAGATCTTGGGTAAACCCGATAGGGAAGAGCAGCCATATTCGAGTCTAGAGATGACAAGTGACTGGACTGCCATTTTTAGGTCGGGAGTATCAAGGAAGGGTTTAAGTTTCCTTAGGTAGCTCAGGTGGAATCTGGCTGATTTGGCCATCAAGTTGATGTGATCCCGCATGTTCAGCTTACAGTCAAGGGTTATTCCGAGGGATTTGGCCGAGTCCACGATGGTTGGAGAGCAATTTAAGGCTGTGATGGCCTTAATCCATACCTGAGTCTCAGGATTGTTTTTGGGAGAGGAAATTAGTAGAAATTCTGTCTTATTTGCGTTGAGTTTGAGTTGGTTGGAGGAGAGCCATTGAACAGTCAATTTCAGGGCTTCATTAAGGGAAAGAATATCCTCGAAGGAGGAGATTTTGATGTAGATCTGGGTGTCGTCAGCGTACATGTGGTAGGAAATGTTTTTGGTGTGTAGTACTTCAGCGAGTGGCTCGAGGTAGAGATTGAAGAGGGTGGGGGACAAGGTTGATCCTTGGGGGACTCCAACCGTGACCGGCGAGGTAGCAGACAGGTTGCCGTTAACTAGGAATCTCTGAGAGCGGTTGTGGAGGAAGGACCTAAACCATTCAAGAACTGAGCCATCAATTCCCATCCTGAGTTTGAGGCGTTCGAGTAGTTTTTCATGGTTGACCGTGTCGAAGGCCGAGGATAGATCTAGGAGGATTAGGAGACAGGTTTTACTTTGGTCAAGGGCTCGGAGGGCATCATCAACAATGTGGAGAATGGCAGTTTCCGTACTGTGCCCTGGTCTGAAACCGGATTGGAAGTCATCTAGTAGGTGGAAGTTCGTGATGTGTTGGCTCAGTTGCTGTTGCACACATTTCTCCAGAACTTTAGCTAGGAGTGGAATGTTGGAGATGGGTCTAAAGTTGTCAGGGGAGGCAGGGTCAAGCGCTGGCTTTTTAGGATGGGTAGGACTTGACCGGCTTTCAGAGAGTCGGGTATCGATCCCTGTAGAAGGGAGGCGTTAATTATTGCAGTCCAGCTAGGAATGATGGAATGGGCGGCAGCAGCTAGGCAGTTAGAGGGGAGTGGGTCATTAAAGTGGTTGTTCGGATTTAGGGTGGATAGGATTTTCGAGATGGAGTGTTCATCATAGGTTTTGAAGTCAGTCCAGTGCGCTTCGCTTTTGGGTGAAGCCTGTGGAGGCGACTCGGAGGGAGGCAGAACTGGGAGGGGTTGAGAGTGGGTAGCGGACCTGAGTTTGTTTCCTAAGGCTGTGATTTTGTCTGAGAAAAAGGAAGAGAATTCCTCGGATGATATTAGTGACTTGGGGGTTTCTTTCGATGATTTGGCCAGTTTGTTGGATTGGTATTTAACCAACTCGAAGAGTTTGCGGGGTCTGTTCTTGGCGTTTCCCAGTTCAGATCTGAAGAATTCTTTTTTTGATTTGAGGATATTCCTATTGTAGGCGTTTCTGGCCTGGCGGAGCAGTTTTAAATGAGCGGCTGAGGGGAGCTGTCTCCAGATCCTTTCTGACTGCCGGAGGGATTTCCTCTCGCTGTTGAGGGACCCATTGAACCAGGGATTTCTGTCTTTGGTTTGGGTTCTTTTTAGTTTTAGCGGGGCAAGGTCATCAAGGATGTTAGTTAGAGTCGCAGAGTAATGATCATTGAGGTCACTAACTGATGTGATGTGGGGGGCAGGGGGGTCAGACTTACAGCGAGCTGCCAATTCCCTGGGATCAAGGTTTTTGGTGTCTCTCACCCAGCGTTTGGGAAACTTCTGTTGCGGTGCCCTTGTCTTGTGGGTGCTAGGTAAAAGGAAGGAGATAGCATGGTGGTCCGACCAGTCACAAGGGACAATAGCGATAAGCTTGACTAGTGTTTCCTTAGCGATGATCCAGTCAAGAGTGGCGCCTTTCGAATGTGTAGGAGTGCGCATGCTTGGGATAGGGCTTGGTCGGCCAGGAGATCTTTGATGGCGTTGACATGAGGATCCTTGGGGTCGTTCCAGTGCAGGTTGAAGTCACCAAGGAAAATGTCTTTAGAGTTGGAGGAGGACTTGGCTGTGATAATTTCCATAAGGTGGTCAGTGAAGGCGTCATTCGTGCCTGGGGGGTGGTAAAATATGTGCAGATTGCACAGTTGGGTGGTGCTACTACATATGGAAAGAGCCAGGTATTCACAGGAGTTCGAGGTGTCTGCCAGGAGTTCTGTGACGAGAAGGTTAGAGCGGTAAATGCAGGCAATGCCTCCACCTTTTTTCCTAGATTGCCTGTCCAGTCTTGCTATGTTGTAGTTGGGAGGGACTAGGAGGTCCAGGCATGGAGATGAGGATTCGTTAAGCCACGATTCAGTCAGGATTGTTAAATCACAGCGATATCGGCGGCATGCTTAACTGCTGAGCGGCAGTTAATTAGGAGGCCAGATAAAGGGGGGTCGGAGGGAATGTCATGCAGTGGGGCAGACAGTGGTACTGGCGCAAGGTTGCTATCAACCACACTTCTGTTGCGGATGGTAGCTGATCTGTTGGGGTTGATAGCAACCGTGCGGATGGCATGTTCGACATTCACGTCTAGTGTACTGGGGGTTACTGGGGCAGGGTTGCGGGAAAGGAGGATGGCTGGAATTTCCTCTTCCGTAAGGTCCAGCGGACTTGGGGTGACAAGGGTAGAGTTGTAGGAGAGGAGGAGAGCTAGAATTTCCTCCTCAGAGAGGTGGCATGGTTGCTTACGAGGACGACGATGTCTCAAAGATAGCGGTAGTGGGTGAGTGGGGGGCTCTGTGGTAGGGAGGGGGGAGGGGCTCCATGGACGCTTGAACTTAGAGAAGGAAAGTTCAGTAAGGTGAAGGAGGTTCTTTAGATCCAGAATGGAGTTATGGATGCTCTGCGTTAATTTGGCTGCTCTGTAGTGCAGAGTTCGATATCAATATAGGAGGAAGGCGCATGAAGGCGGGGGGACAGTGGTTTGGTGACAGTTCTATTGGCATGCGTTGGTGGTAGGGTAGGGGGGCAGGGTCGCGTTGTGTCGTAGGTCGGTAGAAGGGTTTCAGGCTCAAGGTCGGAAGGAAGAGCTGTTTTGTAGTATAGAGATTTGGTGTCAGTAGAAGTATAAGAGGGCGCTTGGAGGCAAGGGGACAGTGGTTTGGTAGCGGTTCTGTTGGCATGCGTTGGTGGGAGGATCAAGGGGCTGGGTCGACTTGTGATGCAGGCCAATGGGAGCGTTTCGGTCTCAAGGTCAGAGGGAGGGGCTGGCGGGGAGGAGACCAAAGGTCTGGGAACGGTTCTGTTGGTAGGTTTAGGTGGGGTGAAGGAAGGGTTAGATTGGTCTGAGTTGTGCGCCCTTAGGGGGGTGCTTTGTGGGTGGCTGGGCACGCTAGTAGGAGGGTCGTTGGTTCGGGTGTTTGTTGCCCTGCAGCTGTCATGCACATGGTTTTTGAGGAGGGTGAACAGGTCCGCAAATTTATTGAGGTTGTTAGAAGTAGCTTGGATCAGGACGATGCCGTTTTTGTACACGGTGATGGTGAGGTCAGCTCGCAAGATTGCCGAGGGCACTATCGTGAGTTTGGTCCCATTCGGTATGTTCCTGGTTCCGTGTACATTGAGGAGGTGCGCGATGGTTTTGCGCCATGCGGATGTTCTTCTGGTGTAGAAGATAAGGTCATTGATGACTATGCCCTTGTCAGCGTAGTATCTAGAGTCAGAGATCAGGGTCTCTGGGTGAGTTTTCAGGATGGAGTGCTTGAGAGATTTGGCAGCCGTTTTAGAAATGTTGGGAGGATACGCAAGAGTATGATAATTTTCCCCAGTAGCTGTCAGGCCGGGTCCTGCCATGCTGGCTAGGATGGGGCAGTAAAAGATCGGAAAAGGGTCACTAAACTGTAGGAGGGGAGATTCTTCCCCGAGCGGCCAGGCTAGCCTCAGCGCCTCAGCCTCAAGGCAGCGCCCGGACCGGCAATGAGAGTTATTTATTTTGTTTTACTTCTTTGTTTATTTATTTGCTTTTTTTTTTTTTATATTTATTTATTTATATTCCCTCTTGTCTGGAGACACCATTGTGCTCATTGGATGAGGATACGAGGGGGTTGTCTGAATTTTATGGGAGTCACCATTTGTGCTGTTGTAAGAGAGATTCAAAGGTGCCCAAAACATATAGAAGGCATCATTTCAAGATGGCCGCCCTGTTTACTTTCAGAGAACTGTTCCAGTGCAGAGGTCCTCTTTCGCTTTTGTACTCCAGGGGTGTAGTCCTTTTTCAATGTTTAATGCAGTGATGTGGAAAAGACCCTGAGGAACAGTTGACAAAGTAGATAGGAATAGAAAGCTTCTTTTGCGTCTTTGATGTGGCAATGTCCCGGATAGCTGATAAATGATTAAGTGAAAAGAGATGTTCTCCTTTTTTTTATTTTTTTTATTTGGGGCGGTTTTTGGGGATAAGCTAAGCTACTTTGTCCCCACTGAATATGCAAATGATGATTGCAGAGCGCCTGGAGGCAGAAAGGCAGCGCCCAGCTCCGCTTACTACGCCCCGGACTGGGGGGGCACAGCCTTCGGCGTCAGGACCTGCGGGGGAGCAGCGAAGTGCAGCAGCACTCACCCTTAGGTCAACCAGCGATGCATCCCTCGCGGCCGTCACCCAAGCACGCCAGGGGTCCCGGAGACCGTCTCTGTACCACGTCGGGATATGCAGGGGAGCAGCGGGTGCAGTCGCCCTCAACCCCAGGTTCGGCTGGCACACTGCGGCAACGGAGGCTGTGGGGCTGCCGAGATGTCGAGATTAGGTGAGTAGAAGTAGGTCCGGGCAATGGCACACGATGTAGGAGCGAGAGGAGGGCAGCTGGCGGGGTTAACCGGGGATATACACCGAAAACGGCAATCCCCAACCCGGAGCTCCTGCCGGGAGCTCCTACTGAGCGGCCATTCAGGGACAGAAGACACTTATATGCAGCATGGGTACATGTCGAGGTTCAGACAATGTCGGGGCTAAAATGGACAACATTCACCACGGATGGCAACGCTCACAGCCCACCTAGCCTTGCTGGATGAGTCATGTGTTGTTTGGCGTCTGCCCATTGCCCCGTGTGAGGGGACATGACTCACTGCACATGGGATCTGCATAGTGCTCTGCCTCCGGAGTGCGCCGATTGTCTGCTCTGCTGTCAGTGATCAGGTGTGAGGGTCCGACAGGTTCACATGTCGTGCTACATTGCCATGTGTGTGCTCTCCCCTAGCAGTGTGTCCAAATTGGCAACGTTGCCAAACGACGCTGTGTTTCTCCGACCATGGACCTGCGTCACCTTGCACAGGTGTGCGTACACACGCGTTGTTCCACACACATGCATCCAGAGCCTGAACGAAGGCAGACGTGTCCTCTGTTGTGGTGGGATATGTGAGCAATCCCCATGATTCAACAAGTTGTTGGGCCATGTGCTGTGGGTGACAATCGGATGTGAAAGCAGGATCGTAGTTACTCGTCCATGAATGCCCGTGCAGCTTCATGTGCAATGTGTTCCAATAGTAAGTCGTTGTCGTGTTCAAGGAACACCAGGGTGAGCCAATCCATTAGGTGGTCCGGGCAGGTGTACTCAGCCCACGCCGTCTCACCGATGCGCAACACAGTCCAATAGGGGAGCGCCTCGATGTGGTCACTGCACACGAGGAATTGTGCAATCTCCCATGCACAACTACCAATACATACGCAGTATGTCAAGGCATCCCATGCACGGCTGTCTCGGTTACACTCCTGCTCGTGATCCAACAGGGGGCGCAGACACAGGTCATAGTCCAATTCATCAACAGTTGTGTTGGATAGGCATACATCCATGGGACACTCGAATGTGCATGTTCGGTAGTGGAACCAGGGCTGGACGCAGGTGACGTGGGCAATGCAGAAGCTGAGCCTGTAACTGATCCGCAGCACTGCCAGTGGCAGTGCGCCCAGTAGTTGCAGCATACGTGCACGGTACTGTTCCACGTGACGGGGGTTGTGCATGCGGCCGGTATGGCCTGCCATTGCGTTGGTGCGTCTCGTGAACCGGCAGCCTTCTGAACTGCGGCAGTTGTGTGGAGGATATGCCACAGCTCTGAGCAATGATTCGAATGTGTGTGCAACGTTGTGGGTAATGGGTTGCTGTTTCCGTGAGTGTCAAGGTCATCCCATGCGGGGGTACCACAGGCAGGGGCTTCTGTGTGTGGGCTGTGGATAAGTCGGATGGTTAATTTGCGGAATGCGTGGTGTGGGAGTCGTCCCCATCTGCCATTGCATCTCTATCAGGGTGTTCCAGGCGCGTTCTGGAACAAGGTCAGAGGTGCAGGTGTCCTCCCGCCTTCTGCGTTGGCACAATGGTGCTTTCATCCCTGATGTTTGTCTGACTACTACTTGCGTTTTCGGAATGTGATGTGGCTTTGGTGCTGAGATTGGGACACGGCCTTGGGCTCATGGTGTACGGATGGCGATGCACACACACATGTTGGCATATGGAGCCAGGTGCCCGAGCGGCCTTGCGCAGCTTGTGCTATCTCACTCCGTCTCTCTCCCTTGCTCTCTCCCTCTCTTTCCTTTGTTGGGCGCATGGCACACCTTCTTCTCTTGGATTTGGGCTTCCTGGCTGTGTGCTACGGATTGTCCAGTGAGGAGCCGCTAGGACTCATCCTAAGGGTTGTTTCTGCTTTTGTTTGTATGGTGTTTTGTGTTGGTGATTGCATTGCTGTATGACTGATTCTCCATTTTCTGGCCACGCATGTATGTTTATTTTCCTGCTTGTGCGACATCAGGCAAAATGTTTGTTTTGGGATTCGTGGTGTTGGTGTATAGTTTCTTAGTCCGGGGTGGGGGGTGGTCCGGGGGGTGGGGGTGTTGCGGGCCTGGGTGTGGTGTCGGTGGGTGTTATGGCCCTCTTGGGTGTCCGTGCTGCATGTTCAGTTGCTCGTGGGCATCTGTTGTCCTTCGGATGTGGCCCTGGGCTGTGCTCCCTTTTGTGGTGCTGGCTGCCGTCTGACTTTACACCAGGTCAGAGCAGGTGTAAATTTCCTGGTGCTAACGCGCCTTATCGCCTGTTTTGTGTTTTTATCGCCGATGTGGCTGGTCGTTGTGAATGTTGAGGTGTGATGTTGTCTCGGCTTTTGGCACGGGAACGCCTACTCTGCATCTCAATAGCGATATTTGTGGGGGTCCTCTGTTGCGATGTTTTTTGCGGCTGCTATCACGGGTAAACTGGTGCTGTGGGCTGTTTACACCAGCTTGTGAATGGGGAGGTACATTTATCATGACTTTGGCTGCGATAAAGTGCCGTTAATTCGGCGATAGCTCCTTGTGAATATGCCCGTGTCTTTTGTGGAAGTTGAAATCTCCAGGGAGATGAGGCAGAGGGCTGTAGCCAAAGTCAATTCCAAGAAGCCGGATACCCCTTTGGCGAAGGACAACTAAGCAGTATTTCCTGCTGTGGAGAAGAATGTATTGGGAGAAATGGCGATGTCAATCCAACCAGCGATGCACCTCGGGTGGATAGGCAGGCAGGTTGGTCAGGTGGGTCCTGGTTCTCAGAGCAGTTTTTGACCAAAAGTTTTCTAGGTCCTCAGTTTTGAGTTTTGGCCATCTGGGCACCTTTAGCACCACAACCAAGTGTCCAGGCCTGGTGGGAAAACCACTTGGGGGTTCAGAACCCACTTTGGCTGGTTCAAGGTGAGGATCCAAGATGGTAGAAGCCATTTGCGTCCCTTTGGCTCTGAACAGGAGGCCATCACAGTAGCCTTTGGAGTCACTCTGGTAGTCTTGGGTTCAGGTAAAGATGCAAGGTTCAGCAGCAAGGCTGGCCTTGGGAATTCAAGGCAGGCTCCAGGCAGCAAAGAAAAGCAGTCCCACCAGGTACTTCAAAGCAATCTTGTAGAGTACACAGCAGGTCACAGCAGCGGGCAGTCCTCTGACAGTCCTTTCACAGATCGAGGAGTGAACTAAAGAGTGGATCTGAGGTCCTATTTTCATACCCTGGTGCCCTTCCTGTGAAAGGTGGAAGAATCTTCTAGAAAGGTTCCTTGAAGTGCATGGAATTTCCTGACTCCCCTGCCCCGACTGCAAGCTAGCTGCAGTGACAATGTGGTGGTGATAGATCCTTTGTGTGAAGGCAGAGCGCACCCTATTCAGTTGTAAGCGGGGCTGTGCTCAACTCCGCTCCCCCATCCTGCCAGTAGATGGCCCATTCAGGCACACCTAAACCCTCTATTGAGTGATTGTCTGGGAGGAATTCACTATGTTTAACTGTCAGTTACACCCAGTCATGTGACCCAAGACACAGGCACAAAAGGGAAAAGGGCAGGAAAATGCCAACTTTCTAAAAGTGGCATTTTCAAAATTGCAAATCCGAATTTGCCATTAAAGAGGATTTTTCTTTACAATTTTTTAGTTACCAAACATGAACTGGCTACATGGTCACAATTAAAGGTTAGCACTTATTGAATGTAATAAGGCAACCCAATGTTATCCTATCGGACAGGCAGGCCTCACTGTAGTGAAAACCACATTTAGGAGTTTTTCACTACCAGGACATGTGAAACTTAAATGTACATGTCCAACCTTTTAATTACTATGCACCAAGCCATATGGGCTAGGTAGGGCCTAGGGCCTACCCTAGGGGTGACTTATATGCAAAAAAGGGGAGTTTAAAACTGCATGCAGGCTGCAATGGCAGGCCTGGGAAATGTTTCAAGGTGCTACCTAAGTGGGTGGCAGAATAAGTGCTGCAAGCCTACTAATAACATTTAATCTACAGGCCCTGGGTATTTTGTATACAACTCTATAAGGGATTTATGAGTAAATTAAATATGTCAATCAGGAGTAATCCAATTAAAGCATGTTTAGGGGAGTGAGCACAAGCCCTTTAGCAATGGTTAGCAGTGGTAAAGTGCACAGAGTCTAAAAGCCAACCAAAACGATTTTCAGCACCAAAAATGGGGGTACGTAGGCAAACTAATGCTGACATGTCTAACACTATACATTATCTTTCATCCTACCTTGATTGCATTTACAGAAGTCCCCTACCACTCTAATGAGGAAATAGATTAGTGACTGCTTTAGGTAAGGGTGTCTGGTAGGTCCAGCCTGAGAAGTAAGGCCTCAACAACTTTGGCTCAGACTCACTTAGAGAGGGTATATGGAAGAATGCATTCGATTTTGCAAGAACAAAGATTGCCACTAGATGTTTTCTGGTAAATTACATCTTTTTTTCTGCATTTGCATACATTTTGAGCTAGAAGGGTGGGAGTGATTGTTGGAGGGCATATCAAGGAAGGCTGCTTATGTTTAGTGAAAAATCACTGCCAGCGCTGAAACCTTTTTACATGTATTTCCTTCTAGCACCTTAAAAGGTAAGGGCATCCTCCTGTTTATATTTGTTCAGTCCATAGTAACCTAGGAACAGCTTTTTGCATTTTTGAGTTTAGTTCATCCTAAAAGACAGACCTTGGAAAGATGATCATAGGACCACTCAGGTACAGGTTGATGGAAATGTTCCCGAAGACCAGGGAGAGTTTTTATGCGTTATCCTAACTAAACCTCAGTGTTGATGATCCTCTCCTTGCGGCAGACTGCGCGGGTTAGGAAGTGGGCAATCTCTGCTTCTAGTTTGGCCTGGGAATTCGGTCATTTCCACGGGCAAAGGATATTTTTTAATTTCATATTCGAGTGACAGTGATTTTGGGATACCTTATAGTCAATGTAGACAGAGGAACGCTTTTTTTTTTTTTTGCTTCAAAGAGAGTCTTTTTTGCCTTTCCAATACGGTGGAGGCACTTTTATCTCGTTAGCACACAGTATGCCCAGCAACCGCCCTCTTAGTCAGAGAATGTCCTGTGAAAATGCGGGCCTACTCAGAGGATTATGGCTACTGCAGGATGGTACTGTGACCCCTCTCCTGGCTTAGGTAGTGCACCCACCAAAAAGAGAGTCTGCACAGTGCAAGAATTTTTAGCTTGATAGGCCCTATGCACTTGGAGCTGCATGAAGGGGGGACTGCACGCTACTCTAAGACTCCCGCTATGAATCTCAAACTCAACATGGACTCCTTTCTTCCTGGATCCACATGGCTTCATTGAAGTGGATCACAGGTTTGACCTTTGACGGATCTCCTATCAGCTACTATGGTGTTTGTCTAGACCTCGTCCTAATTCATCCTCTGACACATAATCAATTGTGGACTATTATGTATTCTGAGAGCGATCCCAGGGATCTCAAACATTTCTGAATCAGAAGTCAATTTTTCTTGCCAATATATTTCAGTAGATGTTTACCTTCACCAGCTCAGTGCATATCCTCATGAAAAAGGGGAGCTTGGGATAGCAATCCGACCTCACCCTGTTTTTTGTGGACTGAGGACAAACATTAACTCAAAGCCATATACAGGACATGTCAACACAAATGATCAGACTTAGAGTTGAACATAGAGGCGCACTTCACCCTACTGCACACCCACCAACATTGATTTCTGAGAATAAACAAAGAAATTGTGAGATCTGTGGCTGTCCCAATGAGATTTCTGCTTCACTCAAACATAAAGAACAAACCTACTCTTCATCATGCTTCCAAAGTACTCTATCCACTGGCGCAGAGTGGAATCTCCCATTAAGTAGATCATCTTATGTTGCAGGCACTTGTCCATCTGAATGTCAGTGACTGTGCTGGAAGAGAGGGCACAAAAAGATGGCTTCCACTCATTTTTCAAGAAGTATCCACTGGGACCTGGAGATTTCATCCCAATCTTGCACGTTTGGTTCGAAACTGAGGTGGTTCCTGAAAAAAACAGACATTGAACTTTGCGAGATTCCTAGAAAACATTTGTTTTGAGAAAGATATACGCTACTACAGTTTGGAAGTTCATCGTGAGAGGATATGCATAAATGCAAATTTTATACGATGCAACCTTGTCTGCAATTACTTAGTGATGAATAGTTGCACAGATTTCTATAAATTGTAATAACTAATGTTTTATACTGAAATATTAACTGTGCAAAATGGTATTTTAATAATGGCCAAAATTCGATGTGTTCATTGTAACAATCAGCTCAACAAGACTTCTTGATGCATGTGCTGATGTTTTGTCCAGCATTGCTGTTCTTGAGCCAAAGTTTCTTAGAATGTTTATTTTGAATATTTCTTATGGAAGATAAGCTCTGAGTTTTACAACTAATCGGAGGACAGCATTCGATATTTTCAAGATATGTAATGTTGTTTGAGGTTTTATACCGTTGTAAATGTTATTTTAACTTATACTGTATTGTTTACACTTATCAGAATAATTCGTGTGTTTATTCCCATTATGCTGTCCGTTTAACATGCAGAAATAAAATATATGACAACTTTCTGAGAATACATTGCAGACAGTCGTTCTCTTTCATCACATTATGCAAAGTTGTTTCCATGAGCCCCACATCCCATGGTCTAAACGTTAATGGTTTTGATTTTTGTGACCTAGGTATCGATTCTTCTGCCAATCACGCTGCAGTGACCTGCGCAAGTTTTCCCTCCCACTCGGTCGCAGGCAATACATTGTTCCTTTCACTACAACTTTCTCCTTCTTCATAACTAAACTGAAGGTTCATTAAAACCGTCTTGCGCCGCCGGTGCGTCACTTTTAATATGGGAAAAAGTAACCTACCTGCGGCGCAAGGGGTTGTAAATAACCCCTAAGTTTTTCTTGTCCTTGACTGCTCATCTCTTGTCCTCCTCTCCATTTCCTTTCTCCCATCTTTCTCTTAGTCTCGCTCCTCCTCAGATCCTTTCTCTCACCTATAACTTTCCTACCCTCAATCCCGCTAAATAAGCCACTTTACTGGGGTTACTCCAGTAGTGGCTGCTACTGAATGGGGGCGGTGGGGTTTAATTAACAAAAAAAAACACTTACCTCAGAATGGCTGGCCGCCCCCTCCTCTGACTCTTCTTTTCTGCAGTCCAGCGGCAGCAGGAAGCACCTGGCCCACAGGCTCCCCTGGGCCAATAACAACACTGCAGTGCAACGTTGTGATTGGTCTGAGCGCTGTGGATCGGCGCTCAGACTGCAACAGGGAGCCTGTGCATGTTCCTGACCAGGCTGTGTAATGCAGCCTGGTAGGAATATGCAAATTGCACACTAACCGTTTGGTCGGCCCAGGAGGACCGGCCAAACAGTTCATGCGCACTTTGGGAGAGCAAACCACTCCTTCCCTGCTCTAACTAGCCCCGCCCCACACAGGCAGCTGACTGCATGCAATAGGAAAAAAAAATGACAATAACGATACGTTATTGTCATTTTATTTTCCCTTTGTGCGCAGTGGGGCAACGCTCCTCCGCCTTAGCGGAGGAGCCGCACTGGGTTTCTCAACTGAAGAACAGGACAGGAAATGAAAACCTCCTCCTGTCATTTTTTTTAAATTCAACCCCACACTGCATGAAGCTCCCACTAAAATGGGATCAAGGCAGCATGGATGAGTCATGGCACCCCACCTTGCTCTGAAAGCAGCCCCCTAGCCGAATGTCTTTCACGGAAATGCCATGGAGCAGAATGTCAAGTCCGGGTGCTCCTCATCTGTTAATTGTCCTCTGTCTGTCCTTTATGTAACTCTTCTGTCTGTGCATGTCTATCTGCCTCTGTCTGCTCCCCAAGCCTCCGCATCTTTTTATTGCTACTGCTATTTTGCCAATGAAGGTGGGTGTGCTTTGCCAAAGCATGAACTTTCTCATCCAGGTTTGTGGTGGTGCTGTCGGCACCGTACTCACAGGCATCTAGCACACTACACGCAGTAGCAGCAGGGCACCACTACGTCCTAGACCATTAACACCCCACCTTTTAGAAATATCCTATTATTCAGGAAGGGAAGCCGCAGCGGGAAACTTGAACTATCAGTAGCTTTACATTCCACTATGGACAGGGATAAGATAGCGGAAGAGCTTTTTGAGAACCTGGCTAGAGGCGTAACAACTAGTGCCGCCTCAACCACTGGAAACCCACTACGTAGAGAGGGACTCAGAGAGAAATTTCTGAGGCTGGAGAGACTAAAAAAAACAGAGAACTCAAAATGGTGGGATGGGGCCACCCTAAAACAATACCTGAGACTGAACAGGGTTCCAAGGGGTCTCAGGTCTCAAATCTTCCCACTTATGATGACCTTGACGAAGACCTTTTGAAGAAATGGGAAGAGGCCCTTATGGCTAATTCCAACACTTTATTGAACATACTTATAGAGAACGCAGAACGCAAATTGGCTAAACTCCAGCTCAAGATCGCATCCCTAGAAAGGGAAATCAGGGACCTAGATTTAAAGGAAGCGACTGAGAAAAACTATGTCATTCTCAATGACATCCTACTAAAACACCAGAATGACATTAAAGAGAGAAAGGCAAGAAAGCTCAAAAGAGATGAGATTGATTATAAGGAGGGAAGGATCTTCACATTTGCCAAGAAATACGACCAACTAGTGCAGACAGGTCCACAGGGAGATAGATCTGCCAGACTAGATACCATCTCTATCTCCTCGAGCCCCACTACCGACAGTGCACCCCAGACCAGTGATAGTGAGGCTGAAAACTACACAGGTACAATGAGTGAGGCTAGACAGACCAACTCTTCTTTTTTGAGGGAGGGACAAAGAATACGAAAAGGCAACAGAACACAACCCAATCGGGGAGATCAAGACACAAGACCCGCAGAGGCAAAAGGTCAGGACAAAGAGGATTACAGAAGAAAGTTGAGATCGGGAGACGGGAAGAACAAGTAGATAACACAGGGAGGGAGATACAAATTGTTAACCTCTCCTCCAAAACACTTACTACGGACATGATTTCTTTACTTAGCAAGGGTTTGAGCTTCAACCCACACGAACAAGGGGACATTGTCAGACTCAAAGTTGACTTGTTTAAGTTTGTAAGGGGTCTGAAACTTAAAAGCATTTCAACTGTAACCCAACCACAAATAAAGCCGGGTTGGAACTATCACCGGCGGAGTGGTGAGGGTTTTTGCTTTTACTTTCCTTGGGCACTTTTACTGTACCATTTCCTCCTTGCTCTATCCAGTTTAGTTTCCCTTAACGATGGTTCCTCTCACCATCTTATTTCTTTAGATCTGTAGAAATCTACACACACAACAGGACCACCCTCATATAGGTAAGAGTTGTGAGGAATTTTGGCAGCCTCAAATCTATCTGACATTCATGATTGTACTACGAATGTATAGCCGTTAAATGAATGCATAGTCGTTAAACTAATCATCTGCGTTATTCATTTAGTTGTTTCCTTGTTTTAAACCATTCAAACTTAATCGCGGAGCCACTAAGCCTTTATATATTTGACCAGTCGGGTCGGAATTTATCACCGGCAGAGCGGTGAGGGCTTTTGTTACTATTTCCAGATACTTTTATTGTGTTACTTTCTCTCCCTGCTTAATCCAGTAGAGTCTCCCCTAACTAGGGTTCTTTTCACCATCTTATTCTTCTAGATCTGTAAAAATCTACAAACAAGAAGTACAGGTAGAACTCCATCCACATGAACATGTACCATATTGACTCATTTCTTTGAAATAATGCGCAACGGTGGTATCGCTTTCTGTTTTGAAACCTAACAATGATCTCATGGCGTAAATGTGATGCGGGTTATATGGTTTTCACTATAAGATATGTGTGGCACTTTTCACATCACCCCAGATAGGATACGTTTGTTGTTTCCTTCCTTGCACTTTCGGTCTGCCAAGCGATCGAAATGTCACGTACGGTTATATAACCTGTTTAGGGTTTCCACGCTAACGGTGACCTATTTCACTCTATGTAATGAGAGGTGCAATTCCTCCCATTCTTTATACCATGTAGTATTTTTTGCTTACACACAACATATTGTATCATTCCCAGCCCTGAAGAAGTCGCGGGATATTTCCAAGTGTGACGAAACACGTGTTGGCTGGTTGCTCTCTTGATGTAACATGGAATAAAAGACAAAAAACAGATCTTTTGGAACTTTAATGACTTTTATGTTCACATAATTTGATGAACTTTCATTAAGAACTCTTATACATGTGCACAGGACTTGGGCTCACAACTTTCTCGTCCAGGTTTGTGGTGGTGCTGAAGTGGTGAGCAGGACTAACCATTTACTTCCTCTTAAGCTTAAGGACTTTCCTCTAACATGCTTTGGAAGGCATAAAAGTGCGATTTATCCGGGGAAGCTTTCTCCCCAAACCAGTGAATTCTGTAGTTCTTCCTCCTCCACCAACCTGCTTCAGCAACATATGGCCACTTTTACATCCCAATATGTGATGTGCAAGCTTTCACTGGCCCTTAGAGAAGGTGGCCCCATAAAACTAAGGAAAGAGAAATTTGCAAAGACAGCCTGTCATCCTCAATTGCCAGTGGGACATGAGCTGAACAAACAAAGAATAATATCTCTCACCCTCAAAAATATAGCGACTGAAAGAGACCGGTATCCTGTATCCTTCCACCCTATATCACCATCGGGAATTGTTCCAAAAGCATATTTACACTGAACTATTTTGAACTTGCAAATTGTTATCGAACTAGCCGTGACTGCTAAATAGTGCACACAATAACATACATGAAAATCGCAAAACTGTATGTGGGTTGTGTGGTATCCTAGGTTATAGAACCATCGTGACATGTGGTACTGTAACCTAGGAGATTTGATCCTGGACAAGGAGATTAACGGAAGACTTGGGCTGCAGCGGTTGCTTTGCGGAGCGCTTCTGTGAATGGGGTCTAGAATACCTCTGTCTTAAATAAATCCATTTGAAGCTTCATCTGCGTTGGATTCACTTTATTACAGGTTGCTCCCTACTAGAATACTCTTTTGTGATACACAAATGCTCAGGCGCTGAGTAGGCTGTCCTCACGGACATTTCTTCTATCATCTGTTAAGCAGATGTTTGTGAACTTTCTAGCATTAAGCAAGCGAAACCTACATAAAATGGTGTGAATTCCACATCCCAGACTGACTAAAGAGAGAGTCAACAAGAAAGAAGACCTACAGTAATGGTAGTAGGTGAGGACAGATCAAGTAGAGAAACTGAAGACCAGTATAGATAGCTAAACTTGAAGACAAAATCAGCCGAGAGAAAGAAGACCAGCCAAGATGGTAAAATATGGCCACATACTCAGCAGAAGGAAAACAGTCCCATGGAAATGGGGGAATGTGAAGCCCCATAGAGGTGGAAGAATGTGAACACAGATTCAGCAGAAGTAACTGGGTAACAAGTATATTCTGGGTTTATATATGGGGCCTCAGACTCCAAATATTTTTGGGTTTGGGGACTCAGACACAAGACATGGTTATGGTAGGGGCCTTCGGTATTCACTAGGTTTGGGATGGGATTTCCAACACCAGAAAGATTTTGGGTTGTGGCAGTAGACCAATCCAGTGTTGTACTGGATGAGAGAGCCAGGCATTAATTTAGGTTATGGGTTTGAACACTAGTTGTTTTGGTTTGGGGGTGAGACACCAAGTATATTTTAGGGTGGCAACTTGCTGTGCTGTTCACCTAGGTGAAATGTGGTTCTATTTTAGCTTTCTTAGTGAGAGCCCTACAGCTCACACATTTCTAGAGGTGTTGGTTAGCATAAAATGATAGTATGGAGTGCCCACACTTCACTAAATATTTCGATGATTGACAAATTTCAGTCAGTTGAACATCACTTTGAGGATGTTCCTATTGCTGCTACAAAGAGAACACAGAGTTTATGTCTGTGGGAGTCTGACACTGGCTCCATTACACTACAGCCATCTTGAATAGACTGGAACCTTGTAAATTTGGCAGAGGTTTGGCAGCCAGGTTAAATCTCAGCCTCAGGAGGCCTGGTTAAACAAGAGAGGCGCTCAAAGGAATCACCTGGCTTTCAATGGACCACAGGGTCAGATCGTGTGTGTGTGGTCAGTCTGCAACACACACTGGAAAATGACATGAAATACCCAACACATTTGGGGCTTGATTCTCAAACTGCACTTTGTAGTATGTTTTGTAGTACTACAACACATACTACAAAAAGTATCAAAAAATAAGTTTTGCCTATACTTATGTGTAAGGAGGTCTCTACCCAACTTGTGAGACTCTGCAGATGTAAGTATATATTTTAGTAGTAAATGTGGGAGAGACAAAGGGGAGTGGGTGGGAAAAGGGGCAGATGTACTACTAAAGAAGATGGGATTAGGGAGGAGTCAGAGCATTTTAGAGATGGTGAAGAAGGGGTGTATAGAGAGATTTCAGCCACCCACACAAGAGTAAGCTAATTGCATGAATCTGAGGGTGGAGGCATGCAACTCACATTTTATAGTAGGTTTACAATCTAAAGGCTTGATATACAAAGGTAAACTTACACATTTGTGTAAGTTTATGATTATTGCTATTCACAAAGGTATTTTATGAATAGAATCTTTACAACTGCAGAGTCTCCATACATAAAAAGATTGGACTGTCCTTTCTTCTTATGTGTGGAAACTCCACTCTCATAAAGATACTAATAGTAAAATACCTTTGTAAATAGCAAAAAAAGGTAAACTTACACAAAAGTGTAATTTTACCTTTGTGAATCAGGACCAGAGTTTGTGAATACCGAAAGTAGTAAACTTTCTAAAAAGTGTAAAGTTACTCAAAAATGTAACTTACCTTTGTGAATCAGGCCCAGTACCTGCAAATTACATCCTGAGATGGTACCTCGGATCAGCAAGCTTCAGACTGTTCAATTGAAATTAAGAATGGAGTTCCACAGGAAAAAGTCACAAGAGTAAACACCACCCCCCTTTGGATTGTCCTGCACACGTGCAGGTTCATGGCCAAGCTACTCATCTTCAAAGAGGTAGTAAAGCAGACTAGGTCTTGTTTTCAGCTGATCCTTCCCCACCCAACCCATTAAGGACTGCGTTCCTTTGTCACAGTGGTGTAGCTGGTGGGGGGGGAGGGTGTTTTGGGGGTGGCGGCAAACCGCGAGTTGAAGGTAAGTTTAGTTTTTTCCTTATTTTCCCTCATTGGTGCCGCTAAACGTCCCCGCTCGTTGTCGTCTGCTGCCCGCACTCCCCCCCTCTGCTCATCATGGTCTTTCGCCAGTAAACCCCGCCCCACTCTTACAGGCACTGGGCGGCAAACTCAGCAATTGCCTCAGGGGTCAAAAGCCCTAGCTATGCCACTGCTTTGTCAGCAGACAGAATTACTCTTTGTCTGAAACGGATGTGGTCTGTCTGATATGATACAAGGAATATCATGATCAGAAATATCATGACATAAATATTGTGTTCTAAATATTGTTTACAAAAATATCACACCATTGGAGTTAATAATAGAAAATCTACACCCAATGGGACAAGATTTTTGTATACAATATTTAGGGCACGATATTTCCGTCTGATGAATCTTTTCCAATGATATTCTGAAATACAACTGTCAGATTCCTAAGTGATAGATCTGGAAGGCAGTTTTCTAACTCCCTGCAGAGGGTGCTGCTTTTCTCTTCTAACACTCCATTAAGCCTCAATGCCACAACGAAGTTGCATGGCAACATGGGAATGCTTTTCACAACAAAGAAAGAAATTGGTGAATAGGTAATGTATTATTCACCAATTGCTGGTGTGGAACATATCACATTAAGGGATTGCATGCTGCGGCAACATTCATCAGCTACGTCATGAACATGGAGGTGAACTCATGGGAGAGTTCTGGCTAGGCCCTATTGCATACAATTCAGAGCAAGACAGCCCTGCTTTAAAAGCCCTGCATGTCACCCTCAAAAAGCAGGGAAATCATTGAAGACTCAGGTATGGAACGTAGGTGCACATCTCATTGTACTGAATTATTCAGAGCCAGATCCGAAGCTACCCGTTTCAAGGACAACATTGGCAGACAGCTTACATAATCCCATTACTGAGAATGTCACCCTTCACAGAATTTTCTAAGGGAAATTCTGAGGTTGAAACACCCTCTCCTCTAACTCCCAAACCTAGGATGTGGGTTCAAATGTCAGTGCCTTGGCAGAATTCAGAAGCTGGAAATAAATCGTCCAAATTGTATTGTGTTATCCACTGCAGTGCATTGGTACCACTCATGTGGCATTGGGGTGCTCTTCTATCCTTGTTCAACTTGTAGCAAGCCACAGCTTGTATCAATGGTTGGCACAGGTACGTTTAATGTATGACTTATATCAGAAGCGTTAATTTTCACATATGAGGGCCAGAAGGGATCAAGTCTTCTTGCTGCAGACTTGGTGTTGCATATTGGCCTGATTGTGTCCCAGTAGATGACAACACCTTTATCACATGTATGTCCACATCGGAGATAAATGTGAGACACCAGTCCATTTCTTCACTCTAATATTATCAGACCTTTACAAGATTATTAACCTGTGACAATTGAAAATGCTTTTATATTAATGTACTGTATCACCTGTTATGCAATATGAAAAAAACTTTCAAGCCCTAAGCAAGTCATCGGGTTTCATGACAGTTAGATGAAAGACGCTAGCGGCAAGAGGAACATTACCACAACACCGCATCTAGGATTGCTGGAGCTATGTAGATTGGACTCTGCGTCAGTATCAGAAATTTGAGACATTCAAAGATAAATAAGTAACTAATGGATTAATTATATGGTGTTCAAGTACCCTAATATATTCTCAAACTTGTCATTGAGGTATAAGGCAGTTCAAATTTCTCACGGTACCTGCTGCAGGGTCATAAAGGTGTTTCGATTTAATGCCCATATAATTCTTGGCTTCTCTGCAGGGCGCACAGACCAATGGTAACATATGTGCCATTTGTAATTGACATTTTAAGTGCAAATGTGTGTTGAAAGTATAGACAGTTTTGAAATATTGATAGCACCAAGGGAAAAGAAAATGCTGTTTTTACAGGTGAGGAGTGAGAGATAGAGGGTGCAGTGTCATGTGAGTTAGCAATGACTGAACACTTTTGGGCCCTGATGGACTCAGTAGAACTGCGACATAATTGTTAGAGTGGAGTGAAGTGATTGCAGGTTTAGAATAATGAGTTTGTGATTTCATGCAGACGAATGAAGACATGTTATACTGAGCTCCGTGTGTGGCATAGTCATTAACGGGTACACAGGCTGGGGAGGACGCTAAAACTGGTGATGAGATAGGGGACAAGTAACCCAAAGATCGACAGTGCTCTTCCAGGGAGTTTGCAGCGGTCCAGCAAACTGCTTGTGTATGCCACATGTGCCTCAGTTGAAGTGCTGAATCGACATTTGGTGAATGTGGAGTCAAAGCGCAACTCCAGTCCATGTAAAGCATTTGAAGATAACGAAAACTTCACTGAGAGGTCTACACATCGTTGGCCAAGAAAATGCTGGTGAGGAAATAAAGAAAGGTACTGCACTACTACGCAACCTAAAGCTATACATCATACGGAGTGATAACATTAAAGGAGGATACAACCAGGTTTTGGAAAAGCTGCAAATAGCAACAGTAAATTGCAAGATAACGCTGCGATCAGAAGCGCTGCAAGGCAGAGATCAACCAGGTGTCTGACAGTGCAAAGAGCCACTTAAAATCAAAGCGATTCAGATGCAAGAAACGGTCATCTGCTTAAAAGAACTGTATAAATAGAGTCATCATACCACAGCGTTGAGGGAAGTAGCCCCAGAAGAAGTGCCTGGGGTTGTGCTTATGGAGACGTCCATACACAAAGCGGCACACCTCCAACACTACCGGGCGGTGGCTCAGAACAACTCCAAAGGTCTCCAGAAAAGTGAAGGGCTCTAATGGAGACCAAGAGGGAGGTTCAAGTTTCCACAGACTGGCCAAGATGACCCAGAAGCCAGCACAGCACAGGGCCTCAGAGATGGTATGGATGAAGCAGGTCCTAGAGGACAGTAGACAGTGTTGGAGAGAACTCCACTCTCTGGGTCAGCAAATCTCCTAAATGTTTGCAATGCCACTGCCTTCCTGAAACCATTAACATCATTCAATGCTGCCAAAAAGCTGAATATTGGCAACAGATGGACTGCTTAAATAAAGACATTTGATGATTTTATTGATGCTCTAGAAGAAACAGATAGCAAGAAGATTATCAAATAACTTAAGAATCTAGCTGGTGAAGATGTAAATGAGGTCATAAAGAAAATGCAGCAAGATGACAAAATTGGATACCGTAAAATCAAAGACGCCTTGAATCTCAAGTTTAATCCAATGCCGAATCTAGATTATGAAAGGTACATTTTCAGTAAAGAACAATACAAAGTTGTAGAAACCATCAACAAATTTGTTGAGAGACTGGATGCGCTCATCAAACACTGTGTGTTCAATGAACTTCCGGATGAGGAACTATGCGTCTCAGAATTATTGACGGATGACTGTCAGATTAATTCAGACGATGAATGCTGAAAGAAACTCTCATGGCTGCTAGAGTTGAAGAGCGTGCCTATCGACAAGCTGCTGACATGGAGGCCAGAGGTGCTCAGAGCTAGTCAGTCATGAACATGAATAGTAAGCAAAAGCACAAGGCAGAGGGACACAGAGTGATATCTCCATGAAAAAAGAAGTTGTGCTTCAGGTGTGGATTTTCGTTTCCACACAAAGGTAACCATTTGCAAGGCGATGGAAGAAGTAAGTGCGTCACAACGCAAAGACAAAGTGGCCGCCCGAACGCTTCAGCAGTGACGTTCACTGCAATTCCACAAGGCCAAGCGACCACACTAATTGAGGCAAATAGACACCAAACGAAGTCAATCATCATCTAAATCATGGTCAAAAAGGTCTTCAGTATCAACATCAAGTGAAAGCAAAGACAATGGTTGTACAGTGTCAACGTTTACCTCAACAAAACGTGTGCATGTTGGACTGGCCGCTTCTGAAGAAAAATGCAAGTCAAAGAAAATTTGACATAAAAAAGCACACAAGTCATTCACACATTGTCTGACACTTACACTAAAAGTAAACGGTTGGTCAAAACCTTTTGTTTTTGACAGCGGTGTGTCAATAAACATAATTTCTGAGAAGAAATACAATCAACTATCTCTATTGCCACGACTTAAGCCATCGAAAACTAAAGTGTATACATGGGCTGCATCAATGCCATTAAAAAGTCAGGGTATATTTAAAGCAATGATGAAACACAAAAAAATAAAAGTACTAGCACCCATTCATGTACTTCAAGGTATGTTGTCAAGTGCCTGTTTACACAGTTTCAGCACAGCAGCTGATATGGGATTGATATCAGTGAATTATAACGTGAATGCTCATCACGAAATAGTAAGTCAGCTCCCTTCATTATTTCATGGGTTAGGAAAACTCAAGACTATGAAAGTACAATTACACATTAATGAAGACATCTGTCCCCAATAGTGGTAGTGCCCAAAAAGAGCAGGGGATGAGCTGTATGCAATTGCTTTGATATGCGTTAAGCAAACAAAGCAATTGAACAAGAATGACATCTAGGTGTCCACATCAATGACATGATAACAGAATTGAATGGTGCGAAGGTCTTCTTTTGCCTTGATTTGAATAAAGGATATCATCAGTTGGAACTCAAGGAGAGCTGCAGGTACATTACAACATTTTTTACAAATATTGATCTTTTCCAATACAAAGGACTAAGTTTTAGTGAGTCATCAGCTGCAGAGCTGTTTCAAAATGCTGTTCGACATACCATACAGCCTGTCATAAATGCATTTAATTATAGTGATTCCATATTGGTTTTCAGAGCTTCAATGAAAGAGCACAATAAAGCTCTCATGCAAGTGTGTTATTTATTTGCAAATGTAGGTTTGCCTTTGAATGCTGAAAAATGTGACTTCCATAAGACAAAGCTAAAATTCTTTGGCCATATCTTTTCTGATGGCGCTATGACACCCGATCCAGCTACAGTGTAAGCGCTGTCAACTGCCAGTTCCCCACAAGATATTTCCATGTTATGCTCATTCCTTGGCATGGCTAGCTACTGTTCTAGATACATACAAGACTTTGCCACTGTAAGTGGTCCATTGAAAGTCTTGAAGAAAAAATATGTTTCATTTCATTGGTCACATGAATGTGTGCAAAGTTTCAAGAGAATCAAGCAAGCTATTGAGAACGCTACTGAAATGGAATACTTTGATCCAAAGCTACATACAGAGGTTGTTGTTGATGCTAGCTCAGTCGGCGTAGGCACAATCCTTGCACAGCACAGTGGACACCCAAAAACTCAAAGACATATTGTGGTATATGCAAGCAGACGTTTGTCCCAAACTGACTGTGCTTTTTCACAACCTGAGAAAGAAAGTTTAGCAACGGTGTAGACTTGTGAAGATTTCCACGTATTCTTATATAGAATGCCTTTCATGCTTGTAATAGATCATCAAGCTTTTTTGAACATCTTTGGCAATCCAAAAGCGAAAATGCCACCTCGCATTGAACATTGGGGTCTACCATTACAAGATTACAACTACACAATTGTGCACCATCCAAAGAAAGATCAAAACCCTGCCAACTATTTTTCACGAGTGCTTCTACAGTGCCATGGTGCCCCTTCCAAGACGGCTGAAGCCTACATAAATTTAATTGTGAAATCAAGCACACCAGCTGCAATTTTGTTGGGACAAATTGTCACTGCCACGAGTCAAGATAGTGACATGTTAAACCTAGAAGACATTATTACACATCAGTCTTGGAACCAGCACACTCGACCTCTTATCAGTGACAGTGAATACCAGAAGTTTAAAAATGTCAAAGAGGAACTGTCCGTTAGTCAAGAAGGCATTATCCTGAGAGGTTTTTCCAGAGAGTATGCGACAACAGATAATTGAAGTGGCTCATGAAGAACATTGTGGAATTGTTGCCACAAAACGAGCTCTCCAAGACTGAGTCTGGTTTCCTCTACTCGATGAGAGAGTTGAAACAGAATTAAAGGCCTGTCATCTATGCAATTGCCTTTCATTAAAAGTCACTCAACACACCTTAACCATGTTAGAGTTGCCAAAGCATCTATAGGAAAAAATTGCTGTTGACTTCTTTGGTCCTCTTGAGAAAGGACATCAGCTGGTGGTGTTTGTTGATAAATACTCCTAGATTCAATGGATAGAATATCTTTCATCTCCCACTCAAGTAAGAGTCATTGAGAGATTAGACGGCATCTTCACAACATGGGGTGATCCTGTGATCTTAAAATCTGACAACGGTCCACCTTTCAACAGTCAAGAATTCAGAGACTTTCTCAGTCATCTTAATGTGAAGCATCAGAAGAGCACAACTCTTTGGCCACAGGCCAATGTCCTTGCTGAACGTTTCATGAGTACTCTCAATAAAGCTGTTCAGCGTGCTCTATTTAAAAAGCTCAACCTTGAAACTGTCTTGAATTCTGCTCTTCAAGCTTACCAGTCAACCCCTCACTCGACCACAGGTGAAAGCCCTGCAACCTTGATGTTCGGGAGAGCCATCAAGACCAAGTTACCTCAATAGACCAACAGAAGATCAAGTACTGAGGAAGAAACACATACAAAAGGCTTGGATCGTAAAAGGAAAATGAAGGCTAATGCAGCCAAGTGCCGACATGCAAAAGATGTTACTTTTACTAGAGGAGATCAAGTGCTTGTTCATCAGTCGAAAAAATAAAAATCTGATGCTCCCTTAGATGCTGAGCAATTTTATCTTGTGACCAGCAAAGGACCCATGGTGACTGCCTAACGTCCTGGAAAGTCCATTACCTGAGATTCCTCGCATTTCCAACATGTGGCTCATCACTTGTCAGACACTGATGTCAATGTAGAGACTGGGTCATAAAGGACAATTGAAGACACCCTGACTGCTATTGTTCCTACATACCCAACGCAGATCATGGGCACTTCGACTGCCTGACTCCAGTTTCCAAAGACACAGTCGGAGGTGTGATCAGAGGACCTTGAAAACTCATCAAAGAGCTATGATTGTATATATTTGTAAACATTTTAAATTTTTTATTTAACAGTGTAGGAGATGTCGTTTTGTGTGAGTTAGCAATGACAGAACCCTCTTGGCTCCTGATGGACTCCATAGAATTGTGACGTAAATGTTATAGCAGAGTGAAGTGAATGCAGGTTTAGAATGTTGAGTTAACAGTTGCACACAGATGAATAAAGACGAGTTATAGAAAGCTCCTTGTGTGGCATAGTCATTAGCAGGTACCCAGGCTATAGAGGGAATGGTGAGTGGGAGGTAACACAGGAAATTACCAGCAGCGGTCCGTGCAGATAAGAGTGGTGGTGAAGTGGGGCAGGGTGGGGGGGATTTCGACAGATGACGACGAGGGAAAATTAATTACATATTTAATTTTCCCTCGTGGTCATCTGTCGAATCGCCCCCCAACCCGGCCCTACCGCCCCACTGCTCTTACCTGCACGGGCTGCTGCTGGAAATTACATAGAGAAAGATGTAGCAAAAAGGGAGTGAAGAATAGGAAAAAGATGTGTGAGATATGAAGACAGAGGAATTCAGAAAGATGTACAAGGGAAAAGGGCATAAAAGTTTAAATGAGTGAGAGATTTCACAGTAAAGGAGAGTTAAGGGGAGAACTCGAATGACTTAGACAATCTGAAGATCACTACCTCATCCACAGACCTTAAATCAGTCTTTTTTTTCAGAATTGAAACATTTTAAACTCTAATTATTCACAGCATTGTCGTTGTTACACATTTATTTGAGACTGCTAAGAAGAATTGGCAAAGCCCATAGGTTTGGATTGTTTTAAGTGTATGTTTATTGTTATGTGATATATCTGTATAGTGCTGTAAATAAGGGGGTCCAGGCACATGCTGTATTCGGCAGCTATTATTGACCTGTGTCTGGACGGGCCCCAGTGAAATGTGCTGAATTTGTCTCAGTATAATCTGCAAACATCAGTACACATTCAGCAGCGCTGCCACATTGTCTGCTTTCTGTTCGGAGCAGCAACCTTCATGGAGTGAGGGGTATTTCTTAGTTTCACTTGAAGTTGGGCCCAATATAAAGGTTTTACTTAAAAGGGGCAATAGCCCTCATTTTGTTGGAGTCTCATCCCAGCTAGGAGCTATATGGAGCCTAACTCGAAGATACAAAGGTAACGGAGCGAAATAAAGGCACTCAGCATATTATCACTTCACAACTGCTTGGTGTGGAGAAACATAAAGTAAGTATTTCACATGTAATGCAGTGGTTGGGTTTTCCTATACTAATAAGACTTTATAACTAAGAAAATTAAGCCTCTTTTGCAACTTTATAATTTCGAATGATTGAAAAGCACAATAAGGGACACTGCCTCAGGTTATTAGAGACATTACTGGAGATACGATATTTTCTCTTCATAGGGATGCCCATATTCAACAGATGCTGTCAGAGTCTAAATAGGCTTCAAAAACCCTGATTTTTGCTTGGCTTCCTCAAGTATCTGCATGGCCCACCCAGGCTTCTTCATATGCCTCCCAGTTCCAGAATCCTAAAGCCGGGTCTGACCTGAGGGCTGGTAAATTCAAGATTACTGGAAAGGAAAGGCTGATCTAGTGAAAACTTGCTGACTAGGCATAATAGTATTTGCATGCCATATTGCTCTCAAACTGGCCTCTCGATTAAGGGATATTTGATTCGTTATTTTCCTGAACAGTAATAAATGAGCTCATTCTCTCATCGTCTCAAAGATGTATTTTTATCTTGAAGGGAGGGGGTGGCAAGACCATCTCTTTTGAGTCTTAAATAGTAATATAGCATGGTGTACGTTTATTTAAAAAAAGAACAGTCAGATAATTAGAGGCACATACTTTCCAATCAGCACACCATACCATACTGTAGTTACATTCATATAGCGCTCATACATCTGATGAAGCAACAAAGTGCTTTGGACAACAAGCAGCATGCAGCTTCGCAGGTTGTGCATGGTTGTAAGGTGTGGGTTTGTGTTGTGTCCGGTGTGGGAAATGTCTCAGAACTGTTCGGGGACCAGTGTTGCTCTTTTATATTTTGTTGCTGCGCCTCGGTATTTAGTGGGAAAACGTGGCAGGACACTTATGTTTACAAGCGATGCTGTGCTGTGTTTTTTTACAGCCAAATGGAAAGTAACCCTATGGCCGCTTGCTGGGGAGAGTTTGGCCCTAAATGACACATATTGCCATAAAATGATGAGAATCCTACCAGTGGCCCCCACATACACTCAGGACCGCTTTTAGCGCCGGTGGCGCCCTGTGCGACAATCTTTTTAAGCGCCCCCCCATGACCTCCTCCTCAGATTCTCTCACTACCACCGGCAAAAGGGCCCCTTATCTCTTCATAGACCCTCTCTCACATGCATTTAATTTGTTTTAAAGCGATGGTAAAGGCTGGATTTACTAATCCACTCAGCTATCCACTTTAA
This sequence comes from Calotriton arnoldi, assembly GCA_963921515.1. NCBI lineage: Eukaryota > Metazoa > Chordata > Amphibia > Caudata > Salamandridae > Calotriton > Calotriton arnoldi. Next base: position 562,046 of record CAWUFW010010349.1, on the reverse strand, counting down.
ATACAGATCTGTTCTTTGCAGTGGGCATATTACACCTCTGCGCTACTGTATGGTGAGTAAAAACTGCCACTAGACAAATCTCCATCTCTCACCCTAGCAAGAACATTAATCACAAGGGTTATCTTGACATTTTTGCTGCCTGAAATTTGGACGCACAAGGAACTCTGCATCAGGTGCTTTTAAATCCTAAGTTATTGCTAAACACAGCACCCCCACCTGAAGTCAGCACCCCTCCCCCCAGGTTAAGACTAGAAAGCAGCTTGGTGGTTTATGACCCATCACCACGACTGGGTTTTCCTGAAATGCCCCAAGGCATAGAGTGCCCCGCCCACTTGTCCGTCTGTCAGTGATTAAGGGCGACCAACCACCGAAGGGATATCTAGCCCATAAATCGCCACAACATACTAATAGTAGGGCAGTAGCTTCTGCCTTAGTCGTAGCAGACCCACAACCCCTTTACACAATATTAACCAGTTGTTGAAGTGGGCCGGAACTGAATTTTTTAATGTAAGAAATACAGTTCTCCAACTTTTTGTGAAAAGACAACCCTCAAAGGGCGGTGAATTTTGAGAGTTGAAATGCTTTAGCTGAAGTGTAAGGCATGGAGTCTCCTGTGCTGTGAAACTGAGGTAGTGGCAGGTAGCTAAACAAGCCTTCTTGTCCGGGTGCCTGCTTACCTGAAAGTAATGTAAATGTGTAGAACTGGTTCATCTGCTTGGAAGCTGGTATTGGCTTTGACTGATGGAATCACTTGAAGCCTGCTGATAACACAGATTTGCTCTTTTTGAGTGATTTTGCAAGGGAGTTACCAGCTGAGCTGTTAAGTGTATGCTTTTAAATGACAGTTATAAAAAAGCTAAACTATGCACAGTCTTAGTATTACTAGTATTAATATTTTGGAAGCACTTGTTTATCTTAAACCTTTTTCCTAATTTTGTCACAGCTTTTCTTATACTGTGTGTAATGAAAGTTTAAAATAATGACTTACATATTCACAGTGCTTTCTGTCACAGACTGGGACCTCCTAGCACTAAATATAGTAAATAGACACAAGTCACTATTCTCCATTCTAGAAAAATGAAAATATTAATAATAATAATAATAATAATAATAATAGTAATAACAATAATAATAATAATAATAGTAAACATGATTATATTAATATTATAATAAAGATAATAATAATAACAATAGTAATAACAATAAAGATCAAGGGCCCAAAGTTTCTCCTAGGAGACTGCCGCTAGTGTTGCCAATTACCAGGGTTGACAAATACCATGGCTGCCTATCCTTAAATCCACCTCATGACTCTTTCTTTCACCACTCTGCCCTTCCCTTTTCTGTATCTCACTCTTCAAGGTTATTTTTCATCCCTGCTTTCTCCCGTTGTCACTTTTTCCTACCGTTCTTCTGTCCCTTTCTTCCTTTCTGTGTCTTGCTTTCTTCAAATAAATTCTGATGATCAAAAATAGGCCTTGGTCCTCAAAAATGAGTGCTGAAGTAGACCGCCAGCAACCTTATATTTCCTTACTGAGATGCCAAGCATTCACAGGAGTGGTTTCTTGTTTTGGACAAATCAGGATAAAAACAGGTATTTTACTTGGCCAATTCTTTGAGCAGGTAAGTTTGTCCTATGGGACTCGGACCCAAGGAATCCTGGATGGCTATTACGCACTTGGTAAACAAAACACCACTGAGGCCACGTCATGATGCCGCTTTCTGCATTACTTTAGCACAAAGGGGTCAGTGTGCTTCATTTTGGTATCTTCAGCGTGTACCTCAACTTGAAAGATCTATGACTTCATCCATGCTTTGCTGACAGCAGAGCACAGTAACCCAGGACAGTAATCACCTCATTGAGTTGCCTGTCCCATCCAGCCATTTGTTCTGCATTTCCTTCATATTATTGGTTGTGGTGAGCGTGAATGTCAACTAATCTGACTGATCACACATATTTCACTTCTCAGTAGAGCCAGGTATTGCGCCTTGAAAGGCAGTGCTTAGAAAGGGCTCCCTTGTTGTTGTGTTTTAAATGGTACCTCACTTAATTCACTAAATTCTCTTGGAGAAGGTTGCTGGCAGAAGAGAGTAATTCTTGCTTTTGGGGCTACAGGATAGCTGCACTCCAGAGTGGCTACCCATTGATTCATCACTTCTAAAAAAAACTCTATTGTCCCAGTAATGAGGTCTTCTTGACACTCATTCTGGTGTCAAAATAGTACACTTTACAGAAGGTAATTTCTGCATCGCAGGTAAGGAGAAGAGGGTGAAGGAGGAAACAGCTAGTTCAGATGGTAGTGTGACCAAGTGTCCCGGGTTTAAAAAGTGCATTTAATTTAGTCCCTTAGTGCATGTCTGTGTTTCCATGGTAATGACTGCTGTCATTTATGTCCATCTGTGCCCCTTTGTAGTTCTTCTATTTTTGCTAAATGTTTTAGCTTCTCAAAATCTGGTCACTCTATCAGACTGGCACAGCCGGGCTTCAGTGTTTGTCCTTGCAAAACTACAGTAGCCTACAGCTGTAAGGCCCAGTCAAGGGTGAAGCTTAGTCAGTAAAATTGGGGGGAGGGGTGAGCTTCAAATTTCCCAACAATCACTCTGGCATATCTTGCTAACATATATTATATGAGAAGCAGGGCACGAGGGGGCTAGGGGCAATGGAAAAGAGAGCAGTGCATATTGTTAGGGTTAATTATAAGACAACCCGACATATCACGGAATGCAAAGGAGCAGCCAAAAATGCTGTGCTGGGTTGCATGACAGGGAGGGAGCAGGAGAGCGCCATCTCTACTGAGATATGGCACTCTCCTCCCCTCTCCCTTGCGACGGCACAGAATCTTTCTGCTATGCGCCATACACACCTTTGCGCCATGGTGCAAGGGTGTGAGTGTGAGTCTGGCATAGGTTTTGGACTGGAAGGGTTCCCTTCTAGTACAAAACACTATGCCTATACAAGTCTTAAAACTTTTCCTGCTTTGCATGTGTGCTGTCCTTTTAATGCCTGATTACAAAAGGCATTAATTTTTTATGCAAAAACCTCTCTCAGTTTTTAGGTAGATAGGGTTTTTGTATCAAAAAGCATAGGTGGGTGCATGGGAACGCCCATGTAAAACCCCCTTGAAACAAAGTGAGGCAAAGCAGAGCTTCATGCTACTTAGTGTTACTTTCAGGCAGTTTCCAGAGTAAAACAAGATTTGCACTGAAAAGTAAAAAATAAATAAAAAAATTGTGCTGGTTTATGTTACTTTCGTGACGGAAGTACAGCACAAAATCTTGGTAAACCTGCCCCAATATGTTGTAATGTAACCAGCAGTTTTAAAACTTCAAAACAGAGTGTGTGTGTGTTTGCTTGAGTATGCATGTAAAAATCCTAGGTGAAATCTAACAAACACTTCACTATACCTGACTGAAAAACCGAAAACACCAGTAGCCAACTATTTACTAGAGAATCTATTTATTGGGGGGTGTAACACCCCAAACACCCCCTTCCCTGAAGCTACACCCCTGAATCCAGTAGGGAGCCCATCCCCTGTGAGTCGCACATTGCTGGATCATGCCTGTGAGGCATAGGGGTGGGCCCCACTTCCCTGGACCTCGTAGCCATTATCCAGTGCTGTGAGGCCCAGGCGAGAGGACTTCTCTCCTGGGCCACATAGTGCAAAATTGAGGCTCTGAGGAACAGGGGAGGGGGCTTTATAGGGTTACAGTTGGGCTGCAAAGTCCATAGGAGGGGGGTTCTGAGCCTCAAGGACATTACCCAGCATTGTGAGTCCCAAGGGAGTGGATTTCTCTCTTGGGCCTAGCAGTACTACGCTATGGCTGTGAGGCCCAGAGTAGAGGCCCCCATCAATGAACAAAAAACACTATGTGTGATTCCAACCACGGATTCATAGTTGAAACGTGTGAAAAGGAATAAACCACTTACCCTCTGTGCTAGACACAACAAGTTTTGTGCCTGCTCAAGTGCAACCATAAGTAAGAGTAATTTTTAAAAGGGAACTCATACCAGTGAAAAGGTGGACAATTGGCTATTCATGTTAAAAGGAAGTGCTTGTTAAAAAGGGATTACAGGCTACTGCCCTGTGTGTTAGCAAGGACCTGTACCTAAAAATAGTTAACTCTGTCCAAGTTGTTAAGTACTGTGCACTGTCCATCCATCTTTCCATCCAACTCCATATCTACCAGTCTATTTATAAAACCCACCCATCTGCCATTCAACCAATAAAATCCAGCCATCTGTTCATCAATCAATAATGAAAACCATTACTCACCCATTCATGTGTAGTGCCAACTTTAATAGACCTCACAGCCATGATCAGCATTAAGATGCCCAGTAGAGCCCCTTCCACTTTTCTGGACCTAGCAGCAGTGTATAATCACTGCGATAATCGAACCCCCAGAAAATTGGAGAGGTGAGAGATCAGCTTCATATAAAATGTCTACCTGCCCCCACCACCTCCCACGGACATTAATTCAGCAAATCACCATCGACGTAGTTCCTGGCTTCACTATATTAGGGTGTCACTAATCCTCGCTGCTCCGTTAATGTGTGTCTGTTTCTTGGTATCTCTGATCATGGCTATGCTGTCTCTCTATGCGATCCTGCCCTGTCTCTTTGGCTAAGAAGGGTCCCATCCTCACTGTACTGCCTTGCTATGGGTGTCGTGGTCCCCTCCAATGAACCTTGCAGTGATGCACCACACCTGAAAGGTGTGGGAGAGGCAGGGCCGGATTTAGTGCTGGTGGCGCCCTGTGCGACAATGTCTGTTGGCGCCCCCCAATGACCACCTCTGCCACGGATTCCCTCACTAGCACCCTTTAACAGTGCCTCTCAAGTCTCCATAACCACTGTCTCTCAGATTCATTTAGTTTTATAGTGCCACTCATACCAGTGCAAGGTGTCAGAGCACTTTACACCACATACACATTGCACAGAAACAATCATATGTGTGTAAATCAGTGTATAGGAAATGTAACATCAGACAGTACTACAAGGTGTAGTGTAGGAGTGACATTTCATCGATACTGGTAGGCAATATAGTTTAAGTTCTTATTCAGGAAAAGCACAAATTCAGAATTTAAAACGTAACATCGTTAGGGGTTCTCTTTCATAAAAAGAATTGTTTTCTACCCAAATGAACCCTTTTGGCAAGATTAAGATAATAAAAGACTGGGCAAAAAAACATATAGGTCTAACATATTCCTTGCAGTTTGCATGCAGCTCTAGGGTGACAGTTAATAGCTCAATGTTCTATATTAGGATTTTGACTTATAAATGACAAGTAACAAAAGGAGCTCTCTTACAGAAGCAGTAACCAACTGACCTATTTACATTATATGCACTTCCTTATCTGCATGGTACACGTTCTTAGCAGCAGGCATTTTAACCCACTGCGCTACCTTAGGATGAGTCAAAACTTCCACAAGACAAACCTCCGGTCTCTTTCCAGGAAGACGATTAATCACCGGACTTCTCTTGACATTTTAATTGATGTCTGAAAGTTGTTGGAGGCCAGGAACGAGGCAGCAGGTGCTTTTAAAATGATAATACACATTTGCAAAAATGACGCCCCCACCCCAAGTCAACGCCCGGTGCGGTCGCACCGATCGCACCGCCCTAGAGCCGGCCCTGGGGAGAGGGTCCTCAAAGGCTGAGAGGGTGAGGAGAGGGTCTTCTCTCCACTGGGCATCGCAGTGCTGGGTAATGTGTTTCAGGCCCCGGAAGGGGGATCCCATGCACTAGGCCTCTCAGACCTGATCCAGTGCTATATGGCTCAGGAGAGGGGACCCTTCCTCTCAGCTTCTCAGTCTTGTATAATATTTGCCTATCAGTGAATTAAAAAGTCAGTGAAATCCGGAATTTTGTTTCTATTTTGAAATATAAATGTTAAAGAGCAAAAACAAGAACGAATCACTGAAGTACCTGAGAGCTGTCTTATGTTATTGCTCAATGGTTATAAAGAAAACACAGGGATACCCAGCAGAACTTGGGGGCATATTAACAAGGCGGCGTTAATGAATTATCGCCGCTTTAGCGTCCGTTTTCGGACGAAAAGCGGCGATAATTTTATCGCCGAATTAACAAGGACACGCTAGCGCGTGATTCCTGACTTAGCGTCCGTTTTCTGCACGCCTCCCATCGCATCGCTAATGAGATGCAAAGGGGGCGTGCCTGTGAAAACAACAGGGTGAAATATCGCTAACCCAGGTATCGCCATATTAGCAACGTGGGTTTGCGATATTTTAAATTGCGTTAAGTATGCCTTAACGCAGGAATTTAACGTCTGCTAAATTCCTGACTAAGGCATACCTAACATGGGGGTGGATTGTGTGGCTAAGACCACAGGCCCTATCGCCAAGTATATCGCCGTTTTCCATGGGACATCGCTGGAAAACCAGCGATGTTCCATGGAAAACATCGCTATCACTGGAAAATTATCGCCTTTGCGCTAAGCGTTGTTAATACAGCGCTAGCATGGCGATAATTTCCAGCGATAGCCGGCGATAGGATTCCTCACGCTAAGCACGGCCAGCGATAATTATCGCTGGCCGTTGTTAATATGCCCCTTGGTCCTTAAAGAGCATGATCATGTAAACACATGACCATTTTCTTTTCCTTCTGTTTTTTTAAAGAAAGGTGGCAACTCTACCTAACATAGCATAGTGAAGGGAGCCCTCCTTAATCAGGCCTCACAGCCATGGGCCACCATTGCGATGTCCAGGGGAGGGGGCTTCTTGGCTAGGCCTTGTAGCGCTACACCATGCTCGATGCCCCAGGGCCACACAGTGCTGGAGAGTTGTCTAATTTCTCACACAAATGCCAGTCAATTGTTTAAATGTCTCTACTCCGGAGGGAACAAATTCTGCTAGGTGGAAAAAATATGTACAAAAACATTGTTATTTCTTTGTGTCTTAGCAACTAACCAATGTGCTTGCTTTTATAATCATTTGGAATTAACTTAAGACAACTCACAAATATCTTATGTGTTTTCTTCTTTTGCTGCTGCATATATTGCAAAATGGAAAAAACACAGATTTTACTGCTTTTTTAAAGTTATTTGTGAGTATGGACATAAGAATATAGACCATGCTAGTAAAATAATGATCAGGTGCCAATCCTAGCATTGGATCACAAAAGCTTGCAGCGATGGTCCAGTGCTCACGGGGAGCAAGCCCTCTTCTGGCTTTGTAGCACTACACCATTGCTGGGAAGCCCAAGGAAGAGGGCCCCCTCTTCTGGGCCACACAGCCCTGGATCATGGCTGATGTGCTTAGAAGAAGGGCCCACCAAGTTTCAAACTGCATGTGTGTTATACGTCCAAGATTGTAGTGCGTTTATGGATGATATCTTTATAGCATATGAGTGACATTAAAAGTGACAATTAGGAGAGGTGCTACAAATGTGTTTTTGGTATTGTTGCTAGTTCTAGAGACGCATACTTTTTTGAACGTAAAGGTCTAGAAAGCAACACATGAAAATCTTCACTTTTCGAACATTTAGGGCCAGATGTATGAAAGCATTTAGCATTTCTCAATGGACCAAATCGCTATTTAGGGCCATTAAGAAATGCTAAATGGCCTTTCCATATGTGCAAAGGCAATTTGAGAATCGCAAAATGCAATTTCTACCCAGTAGAAATCACATTTTGCGATACCCAAATAGGAGATCGCAAATAGGGATTTCCTGTTTGCGATTTCCTAAGCACATGTACAAAGAATTTCCTAAATGAGCATTTAGGAAATGCAATTGCCTTCGACTCTAAGTCAATGATAGCCATGTGCATTTTAAAAAAAGCACTCCAAATGCTTTTTTAAAGTGCGTGTGCTTTAGATGTGCACCACTTTATCGGGGGTGCATTAAAGGGGTCTTAGACCGATAGTCACCCTTGCGTTAGCATTTCTTAATTTGCGATTTCCTATTAGGAAATCGCAAATTAGGAAATGCAAAACCATTCAGACCTAGGCCCAAGGTTAACAAATGGTGTGGTATTTCCTAAATAGCGATCTCCTAATAGCGATTCCTAATTTGTCGAAATTGCTATTAGGTAATATCTATTTATGTACATTCCATTTTGCATTTCCTAAATAGCCTTTTCTTAGGATTCACTATTTAGGAAATGCAAAATTAGAATTTCGTCTGTCTGGCCCCTAATCTAGGAAACTTTCCCAAGCTTTAAATCAGTCTGCTTCTTTTTTTTGGTTGAGGCATGCCCTGCTCACTACTATCTGGTTATTATGGGTTGCCTGTGGGGCAACTGTACCCAAAATATGCTTTCCCTCTTCAGTAATGAGCCCTCCCTCGTGCCACACCTCAGAACCTTGGTACCTGATTGGGCTGCTCAGTGAACTTGGAAACAACTACAGGAGTACACAGATAATTACTTTAATTTTTGCAGAATAAACCTTTTATTGACTAAACTACTTAAAGGTATGAAAATGATCCTGTGTGTCGATCTCAAGCTCTGAATATACCTTCCATCAGGCATGAATAGCACTTCCAGTCTTATTTTGCATCTGAGACTTGTAGTCGTCCCGGCTATTAAAACACAGAACTAAAAGAACCAGAATGCAAAGAGGAATGATTTAGCTGGCCTTTCTCTTTGGGATGTGTCCTTCTCTTGGCCGGATGTATTCATTGCAGTACAACCCTTCAACTCTGCACCAGCATATCTCCTTTAAATGAAGTCTCTCAGCTACTACATGCCTCCTTGCTTATAAGCTACTTGACACAGCACCCACCTTTTCCCAACCTAAGACCATCCAGCAGGACTCCACACACAAGAATCAGTTAAATGCTGTCACTCTTTTCCATGCTCAAACAGGCAAATAACTGCTAATTTGTGGTGCAAAATCATGAACTACTGCAGAGCTATATGCATTCTGTCAATTGTGTGACAAACTGTTTTAGAGCATACATTCAGTGAAGACTAACACATGCAGTTATCTAACCTGTGATGAGTGATATTTGGCAGGGCTGGCCCTCTCCCATGGGCCTTGAGGTGCAAGATCATCGCTGGAAGGGCCTGGGGAGTAGGCTACCTCCCTTGGGCTTCACAGTGCTGTATGATGGCTATAAGTCCATGGAGAGGGGGGCAGGTATTTGCTGGTAGGTGATCTTTTTCCCTTGCAACCTTGCTGCTCTAGTGTCATGAAAGTTCTAGCTGCTCCCCTTAGCAACCTTAGCTCTGTCCCTAAATCACCCTGTCTATGCCTGTTCCATTCCTACACCTCCCAATCTCTCCCTGCTGCATTCATACACCACACAATGTCTGCCTGCCACATCCCTACACCACCTGATCTCAAGCTTCTTGACTGCTCCATCCTGTACCAGCCAAGATTCTTATTTCAGAGCAGCTCTTTAGATTGAAAGAAACATATATCACCCTGTTGAAGTAAGGGAATCTCCACACATATAGATTTAAGCAAATGCCTGGACACAGAAAGGCACACAGAAAGCTCTGACCTGGAAGGTATGAACCAATTGTGGGTGCATTTATCTGCTAACTAGTAGGAGTATGCGTCTTCGGGAAACAGCCTGAACAACGAAGACAGAAGCTAATGGAATGCGTGGTTTATGTACAGTTAATATACTAGCATCTATTTGCGTAGTTCAGATGTGGTTGCTAAACACTTTCGTGGTTTAGGCATCGTCATTGTTCCACTTGCGTGGTTAAGGCACACGTGTTTCATGCCATCGTTATTCTGTCATACAACCGCTGCTGAAGGACTGTCACTTTGCTGGACTGCTGCTCTGGAAAAATTGTTGCCTTGCTGACCTGCTGCTTGCTGCCCTCCTTGCCTGGGTAAGAAAGACTGGACCTGCACCACTTGTCCCCAGACCCCAGAGTGACTCCAAGGGCATGTTGACTGGCCTCCTAATCTGAAGTTTAAGGGGCATAAAAGACTTCCAACTATCCTGCTTCTGCACCTGGACTCTGCCATCTGTGAGTCTGCCTGCCAAGTGGTGCCACCCTAGTCCTGGACCCTTGGAAGTGGGCCTAAGGTGCTTGCTCTAACAGAACTGAATCATTGTCACCACTGCGGAGAACAGAACTGATGCATCGCCACTACTGCGCTGATCGGAACCGGAACACTGCCCCTGTTGCGTGGATCATAACCGGCTCATCACTGCTGTTGCATGGTTTGGAGATGCCACATTGCGTTCAGAGCTACCACAGCACGACACTCTGCTTAAAGCAAGGTCACCGCATACCCATCGATGACAGCCTCAATGACAACTAAACTCCGCATTGTAGCAACCCGTTCACCCCTTGTAACGTTGACTTGTTGGCATGTTGACATGCTGATGCTGACGCGCTTTTGCCGGAGGAGGAGGTCAGAGTACTCGGATCATGGCACTCGTTGTCTTCATAGCATTTTGGCTAGCTGATGAACCTCTTTCAGGTCTCTCCATCATCAACCTCCACTTGCCCGTTTAAGGGTGCCATTCAAAGGTGCCTCAGCGAGCTCAACGGTTGCGGTTTAGACTATACCGGCATGGTTTAGCATTGGATTGGAGAACTGCAGTTGAGGCAGGACTGTGGGGGGCATGCTGCAGCGTGAGTCAATTACTGTTGCCACAAACCTGCAGCAGTGACCCCCGAAGGGGGTCTAGCTCCGACGCCTTGGCTAATGTACTTTTGCTCAGCAGGCCAAGCCTGGTCCATGTAGCTGGCCTGCGCTTCATCGCGGTCTGTCTGAACTTTTGACTTTTTCCCGGTCCAGAGCGGCAAGATATCCCTTGTTGATGCTTTGTTCTTTTTGGCTCTATTTCCACTTAATTCTTCAAAAATCAATATCTCTGGTTTTGCTCATTGGAATTTTGTTATTTTGGTGTCAAATAGCTTATTAAAATATAATCAATTTTATATAATTTGGTTTGGAATTTTTCTTTTGTTGTGTTTTCACTTTATTACCGTTTGTGTGCTGCACATTGCCTCTAAATTAAGCCTGACTGCTTGGGTGCCAAGCTACCCAGGGTTAAGCACAGGCTATTTTAGTGACTTTTTGTGGTTTACCCTGCAAGGGATCCTGGCTGCTGCTTAGCCAGGGCTCACACCCCAGTCAACCAACAATCCAATTTCACACAGCACCATTGATAGTAACCACCAAGGCCTCGAATATGAGTTTTCATATATGCTTCAATATTTATTGCAACCAATATTAAGGATACTTTGGGGATCATTTTTATCAGATGTGGTAAATGCTGGCTATTATGAGTTTAGCCCTAAAAATGGGGAATAACATGGAGATTTTGGTGTTTAGCACACCAAAACCTGCATTTCTAAGTATATAGTAGGGAATTTTCACCTAATAAATCTTAGATTTCGCCTGCCGAAATTTATCGGGTGAAAAATCCAAATGGTGGATTTACTTGCAAACGTATTATTCCGAAACCTGATCGCATAGAAGGGGTCTGCACGGGTGTCAGAATTTTTTACAAGGCAGGAAGTCGTAATCAAAGAAATAACCCAAGGTAGGAGCAGACAAAAATATTTGCAGTAGAGTCAACAAATAATGGAAGAACTGGCTACTGTCTCTAAACTCGTAATAGCCTTTCAAGGAAATGGTGCTGTCTGTGCTTTAAAAGTGCATCCAGTTTCATGTTCACTACTTTTGCCTTGAGCAGGAACACGTAATTGATATTCCAAGCAGTTATTACTGCTACACCCAGATCAGGCTCACTTATTTCATAATTTGACATGTTTGCATAAGATAACGGCTGAGCAAACAGGACACACCCTTTAAAAGCAGATCTGTGTTAATTACGTTATTTGATTTTCAAAAAATCCAAAGAGTGTGTGATCTCCACGGTGGACCCGAATAATACACATGATCATAACAGAATATTGTGCTTCCAAGTTATAGCACAAATCGCTAAAAGTTATTGTCTCCTTCATTTATGATGAACCACAGACATAAATCAAAGTGGTATATATAAAGACTGCATCTGTGAGTTTAACAGCAGCTAGTCTGGAAATAAGAGTATGTAAAGAAGATAAAAAAAACAAAGAAAAAAGAAGATGATCTTTTCAAGACTTATTGACCCATCCCCGCTCCCTTCAACTCAATTCCAATAATTGTCTGATAATTTAGCGAGATATTAGTAATTCAAACATGGGATTTTAAGACTCCGGTGCGAATATTTGGTCCCCAAATAACCTTGAAGAAGGTTAGTTGATCGTTCAGTGTGTAAATCAAACGCTCATAAACCACCACTTGTGCCATGGTCTCTGATCATTCTTATGGAGAGGGAGACAGCGGGGATTTCCAGCGCCCCAGGACACAGAGGGGCATATTTACTGGAAAGTCACGCAGCGCAGCAACTCACCTTACTGCGCTGTGTGACAGGGAAAGGGCAGGAATGTGTTGTATTTTAAAGAATATAGCACATTCCTGCCTTTGTCCCTGCGCTGGCACCATGGTGCAAGGGTGCCTACATTGTAAGGAGGATTGTTTTTGTGCAGGAAGGGGCACCTTCCTGCACAAAAACAATCCCCTGAGGCATATTCCTCTTTCAATGTGTGTTGCAGAATGTGTTAAAAAATCATGGGAGTTGTATGGGAACACCCACGCAACACTCATGGAACGCCTTCCCAGGGAAGAATAACGCAATGCAGTGATTTGCGCTGCATTGCGTTATTCCTGATTTATGAAGCCACTCAGGGATATGCTAAGTTAGCCTTGCGTAGCTTCATAAATCGCATTTGGGACTTGCGTCGCCATTGCACCACATTGCATGGCGCAAGAGTGAAGCAACTCCTCTCATAAATATGCCCCAGACGTTAGCCACTGCTAGGGTAGAGTCAAGGCTTGGTGATTCCCGTAATCTCCAATGTTTCATGAAGAATGGCTAATTCGACTGAAAGGCTAAATCGTAACTTGAGGATTTTATTTGGCTCTAGATGAAGCTCCTGTAAGAGCTCGTCTTAGGACACTTCAACAGAATAGGCAAAGTCACCCTGTCTGATTGACATCTCCAGCAAGTGGAGTTTGGGGGGGGAGTTTGGCTGGACGTAGTCTATCGGTGACTAATGCCAGTCTTGAATGATTTTAAAGTAGCTGAATTTCAACCAGAACTTTCTGAGCCCTGTATAATTTGTGGCTAGTAATTTCTGCCAGCCTTCTTCTGAGTATTGTTTATGGAGTCTCGGCTAACACTAGTGTAGGAAAGTAGGATCTGCTTCTTTTGGTTACTCCCACTTTTTGCTTCATGTTATACTGTTTTTGACTAGTCTGACTGGGATCCTGCTAATCAGGACCCCACTCTATCTGCTTTCTCATTAAACTGTTATGTCATGTACTTAGGTACACTCCAGATTGGATACTGGGGTACCCTTATCAGTCCCTAGTATTTGGTATCCATGTACTCAGGGCATAGGTACCCCAGGGGCCTCCCATGGGCTGAAGCATGCATTATGCCACCCATGAGAGGTCATGCAAAATGGAACTACAGGTCTGCCATTGAAGTCTGTGTAAGATGGTGCATGCACCACTTACTCTAGATATAGGTTTTCTATATCTAAGGGTCACTACACTTAAAATCTATAAGTCACCCCTATAGCAGACCTTGACGATCCTGAAGGCAGGGTGCTTGGTTCTAAGTGAGAGGGTGCCACTGCATGAGCAGGACACCCCTGCAGCCTACGGAGTCCATTCTCTCAGGTTGTTAGTACTGCAGCCATTTACGACATAAAGAGTGGCATTATACGACCGCATGATGACCAACTCTAAAACGGCTGAAAGTAACCCTATTGTGTTTGGTATCAAACATTGTGGAATCATACCCCAACACCGGTAACTGGTGTGGGAGGTATGATTCCACCCCTCAGAAACGAGCTTTGTGAGGTCCCTGGTGTTCCCGGTACCAGCCTTCTAGTCCCAGGCAGCCCAAAAGAGTTGCTGCCGACCAGAGACACATTTCTGCCCTCCTGCTGCTGAGCCAAGCTCGAGCAGGGGAAGGCAGAACAATAGGCATCCTGTCACAGGGAGGTGTGACCACCTCCCAGACAGGATTTAGTATATTAGGCCTTGGTGGGTGTGCTTGCCAGGAGCTGAAAGTCTGCATGAGGGGCACATTTTGTGTCCCTGTGCATAGTCCAGTTCAAACCAGTCCTGGGAGCCGTTATCTCCTGCTCTGGCATGAAACTGGACAAAGGACATGGGAGTAACCTCCCCACTGTCCTGTCCTTGAATCTGTCCAACCCTCTCCTGTGGGTATAAAAGGGCTTACCTGACGGTAGGACCCTAGATTCGATGTGGACAAGATTCTGATCAAGAAACCACTGACCTTCGACCGTCTGGACACTCTGGACTTCACTGGACAATGATTGGGCCCGACTTCGTCTCCCTCTCTGTCCAAAGCATCGTTTGTGCCTGTGCACCATACAGGCTCCATGTAGGACCTGTGGAGCATCAAGGACAACTGAAGATATCTCCCTTGGAGTGAAGGAGTCACTCCCCTGCAACCGCAGGCACCACATCTCAACTGACTGGTCTTCTGCACCTGAGCTCCTATGGACTCCAAAGGCTCCAGCAACACAGGTGGTAGGTTTCCAAGCCCCTTGAGGTCCGAGCTGCCCTCTCACCAAGTTTGAGGTCAGAATCCCTCGTGGGGGCTGCATTGCCTGTAGCCCTGTGCACCGCATACTTTTGCAAGTGCATATGCTTTTTGGCATTCCCAAAGCAAGTGCACTGGGCTCCAAGTAGCCCCAACCTCTGGCACCATTTTCACCAAAGAACTTTGGCCTCCTTCCACCGAGTGCTCCGTGGCTGTTGCTTTGCGAAACTGCTCGAGGTCCCCTCGCGACCCCTGTGCCTCCAGCCTGTGAGTCCTCTTGAGGGTCAACACTGCTTTTCTAGGACTCTCCTGGTTGCTCCAGACTTGCCCTGACTCCCCTGTGTGTGGTGAGTCTTCTGGACCTTGCTGGTCCGAACCGTAACCTTTCTTGAACATCTTCATGGGTTGCCGCTGCCAAGGCTTGGTGGTGCTCCAGCCAGACACCGACCCCTCAGCACTCGACATCCTTTATGGGACAGGTCGCATCTTGCTCCTTGTTGTCCTCAACATCTTCTGGTCCCTGTGGCTGCAGAGTCAAGAACCCCCTCAACGCACCTATAACACCCGACACCGGTGGGCATTCGTCTAACGAGCCCCTGGTCACTCCTGAGTGACCCAGACTCTGTCCCCTCTGTTTTCAGGTACTCTTCATCAAGAATCCACCTTTGGATTCCGACGGGCACTTTCCTTCTTCCCAGCAGTGGCTCTTCTTTGAAGTCCTCCATATTGATCGATGTTGGTTTTGACACCACTTCAGACCTATGCACCCGGCTTACCTGGGATAGGTAACTCTGGTACTACGGTATCCACTGGTGGGGTGGCTCTACAACCTCCTAAGTTCCATGGGGTTTCTTCGAAGTCCACTTAGAAGGGTCCTTACATTTTAAAACTGCAACCGCGACTCTCCCATAGAATTGTACAGCGCACTCGGTCATGTTCCCACACTGCACCCGTCCTCCGTGGGGTACCTATTTACTCACCTTGGGTGGTTCCTTGGGGTCCCAGCGATCCTACATCCTTTAGACACTGTCTTGACCCGAGTTGTGGTTCTTATACCACTATTTTAGTATATGGTTTGGTCTCCCCCTGGAGCCCACTGTGTATTAGTGCTATTTACTATTGTTCCTGTGCTACAGTATTGTGTGCTTTGTGAGTGTCTTCATGTAGAAGATACTGTGTTGTACTTAGAGTGTGTTATATCAATAAATACATATTTTTATAACTACTGTGTGGTTCTCCTTTTATTTAACCAATACTATAAGGTTGCATTCTTGTAAAACAAGCGCGCTTAACATTCCTTCAAGACTAAGCCTGAAGGCTGCTCTCCACAGCTACCACTTGGATAGCTTTCTAAGGTTATCTTTGACCTCTTAAATCACCATAGGGGTTGTTTGGACTGGTGCAAGGTGCCCACTTTAAGTAGTGGACATCATATACCAGGCCAACTTCTCACATTGGTGGCAGCGTTGGGATTCAAACCTGCATTGTTTTACCAGATAAATCTTTGCATTGATTAACTGAAAACCACTAAGTACTAGGTACATATAATACTAGCTTAGAATAAGTAAGTTCTACTGAACTTACAATTGGGTAAGTCAAGGGACTAGACCACCCTTTCTCCAACATCAGAGAGTTTAGTTCCCACAGGTTAGGTAGGTGCAACACCTCACCACACTTAGTATGTCTTCTAAAGGAGATGCCAGTGGCTTTCTGCCCTCTAGATACAGTAAGCTTTCATTCCAAGAATTGAAAGCCCTGTGTGCCTCTAGAAAGCTGAAGACAGGGAGAAGTGCCAACACTCAAGGTCTAATGGAGATGTTACTGTTAGATGACCTAAGGCAGACACCTGGGTCAGATGAACAGGACAGAGTGGTTGGGACAGGGAAGGAGGACAGGTCACGAGGTGACACCTTTTATGACCTTGACTCAAACCCTGGCCAGGAGGAACAAGATGGTTCCCACCTGGATAACTCAGATCTTCAAGAGGGTCAGGGAGATGGCTCTGGGGAACCTCTCTTCACCCCTCCTGGAAGAGTGCAGATTTTACCAAGGAGATCTAGATCTCCCTCTGCAGAGTCTAATCACTCAGGACAGTCTGTAGGGACCTCTGTATCTAGCAAGAGGGACCACTCTTTTGACAGGGAATATGAATTTCTTGAATTTGAGAAATCTTTAAGCTTAGGCTCAGGCAAGAGCAATTGGCCCTTGATAAAGAGTCCTTTGAAGTCCAGAGAGCTGGAAAAAAGTTGGGACTAGAGTCCCATGGTGGCTGCAACAGTGTCCCTAGAATTAAGGAACATTCCTTTGATAATAGGAACCTGAGCAAGATTGTCCCTCCCTACCATGTTGGGGATGGCATCCATAAATGGATAACTGTTTTAGAGAGGGCCTGTAAAGTTCAGAAGGTCCTCAGGAGCAGTGGGCAGCTATCTTGTGGCTCTCTTTTGCTGACAAATGTAGAGATAAGCTCCTCACTGTTAGAGAAGAGGATGCTGACAACTATTCAATCTTGAAGAGTGCTCTCATTGATGGGTTTGGCTTAACCACTGAACAGTACAGAATTAAGTTCAGAGACACCCAGAAGACCCAAAATCCAGATTGGGTGGACTTTGTGGATTGTGCCATTAAGGCTCTGGAAGGCTGGTTGCTTGGCAGCAAAGTGAATGCTTTCAAGGGATTGTACAATTTGATTATGAGGAGCAGATCCTTAATAATTGTCAAAATCAGTTATTGCATCAGTACCTGGTTGACTCTGATCTGACTTCTCCCCAAGAATTGGGAAAGAAGGCGGATAAGTGGTTCAGAACCAGGGTGAAACAGAAAAACCAGAACAATGGTGGTGGCCAAAAGAAGCAAGATGCTATAACTCCAGATACGGGTGGGGACAAGGGTAAAGATCAAAAGTCTTCATCAGGGTGCCAAAAACCTGCATCTGGGGGAGAGTCACAATCCAACAAAGGTAAAGGCAAAAAGAAACCTTGGTGTTACTTGGGTAAGGTAAAAACCCATTGGACCAGAGATTCTGATTGTCCAAAAGCCAAGGAAAATCCTCCTACCACCACTGCCCCTAAGGCAACTGCGCCCTCTAGCACTAGTACAGGTGGTGGTACAGGGAACAAGGGATTAGTAGGGTTAACCTTTGGCTCTGAGATGGGTTCTGGTCTAGTCAGAAGAACCCCAGCTCAGGCTGTGTTAGTCTATGATGGTGGCATGGATCTTGCCACCTTATTTGTCAGTCCCAGTAACCTGGGCAAATACAGACAACAGCTTTTGCTCAATGGTAAGGAGGCCATGGCATACAGGGACACAGGTGCAAGTGTCACTATGGTGACAGAGAATCTTGTGGGCCCTGACCAAATCATACTTGGAGAAATGTATCAAGTGACCAATGCTAACAATGTCAGGACTGATCATTCCTTGGCAGTTGTTAATTTCAGCTGGGGAGGGGCAACTGGCCCTAAGAAAGTTGTGGTTAGCTCAGACCTTCCAGTGGAGTGTTTGTTGGGCAATGATTTGGAGACTTCAGCCTGGGCTAAAGTAGAGTTAAGGATTCGTGCAGAAATGCTGGGCATCACTGCAGATGTGTTTGCTGTGACGAGGTCACAGGCCAAGCTGGCTAACACTGAACAGGCCCTGGATCCTGGAACAATGGAGCAAGGGCCTTCCAAGAGAAAGAGCAGGAGGGGAAAGGCTGTGTCTTCCCCCCACTCAGTGTGAGGATCAATCTCTTGAGGTAGATGATCTCAGTTCCTGTGAAGGAGCTGTCTCAGATGAACTGGAACCTGATCAGGTTGAGTTCCTGGGGACAGGGGGCCCTTCCAGGGCAGACTTGAGTCTGAAGCAGCAAACCTGCCCCTCTCTTGAACCCCTCAGACAGCAAGCTGCTGCTGAGGCTGCTGGGAGTGTCAGTGGATCTCACAAGATCTATTGAGATGAGGGACTCCTATACTCAGAGGGTAGAGACCCCAAGCCTGGTGCCACCAGGAGGTTGGTCATACCTCTGAAGTTTAGAGGCTTCCTACTCACCTTGGCACATGCCATTCCCTTAGCAGGACACCTAGGCCAAAGTAAGACTTGGGACAGGCTTGTCCCTCACTTTCACTGGCCTCACATGTCAAAACTTAAGGCACAAAGGAGTTTTGTTGCTCCTGCACCACTTGTCAAGCCAGTGGTAAGTCAGTGGTACCACAAAGGCCCCCCTCATACCACTACCTGTGGTAGGGGTTCCCTTTGAGAGGGTTGGGATTGATATCATTGGTCCCATGAACCCTCCAACTGCATCTGGGCACAGTTATATTCTAGTGGTGGTGGACCATGCCACTAGGTGTCCAGAGGCTATACCCCTTAGAACCACTACAGCTCCTGTGGTGGCCAGGGCCCTCCTGGGAATTTTTTTCAGAGTGGGTTTCCCTAAGGAGGTCTTAACTGACAGATGTACAAACTTCATGTCAAGTTATATCACTGCAATGTGGAAGGAGTGTGGAGTGAACTACAAGTTCACAACAACCTATCACCCACAATGCAATGGGTTAGTTGAAAGGTTCAACAAAACCCTGAAGGGCATGATCATGGGCCTCCCAGAAAAGCTTAGGCGAAAATGGGATGTCCTGTTGCCCTGCCTTCTCTTTGCCTACAGAGAGGTCCCACAAAAGGGCGTTGGCTACAGCCCTTTTGAACTTTTGTTTGGGCATCCAGTTAGAGGTCCCTTGTGTTTGGTGAAGGAGGGATGGGAGTTACCTCTCAAACCTCATAAACAAGACATAGTGGACTATGTACTTGGTCTCCGCTCCAGGATTGCTGAGTACATAAAGAAGGCCAGTAAAAACCTTGAGGCAAGTCAAGAATTGCAAAAAGCTTGGCATGAACAAAAGGCTGTCTTGAATGTTTATCAACCAGGGCAATAGGTTTGGGTGTTGGAGCCTGTGGCCCCAGCAGCTCTCCAAGGCAAATGGAGTGGACCCCATATCATACTTGAGCAGAAGGGAGAGGTCACCTACCTGGTGGACATTGGTACTCCCAGGAGCCCCAACAGGGTGCTCCATGTGAACAGGCTCAAACCTTACATTGACAGGGCTGACATGGGCTTGCTCATGGCAACTCATGAGGGACAGGAGGAAGAGAGTGACCCACTCCCTGACCGTCTCTCACAGAACCCTGGTGATGGATCAGTTTATGGTGTAGTCTTGGCAGATAGCCTCACTGGTCAACAGCAGCTTGATTGTAGGAAGGTCCTCAATCAATACAGGCATTTGTTTTCTCTGACACCCAGTCAGACCACCTGGTGTACCCATGAAGTGGACACAGGTGGGAGCCTACCTGTTAAGAATAAAATCTACAGGCAGCCTGACCATGTCAGAGATTGCATCAGGGCAGAAGTCCAAAAGATGCTGGAATTGGGAGTAATTGAGCCCTCAGATAGCCCTTGGGCTAGCCCAGTAGTCCTGGTACCTAAACCTCACACCCAGGGTGGTAAGAGAGAGATGAGGTTTTGTGTGGACTACAAGGGACTTAATGCAGTCACTAGGACTGATGCTCATCCTGTTCTTAGGGCAGAAGAACTAATTGATACTCTGGCCTCAGCCAAGTATCTAAGTACATTTGACCTAACTGCTGGCTATTGGCAAATCAGACTAGCTGAGGAGGACAAACCAAAAACAGCTTTTTCAACCCCTAGAGGGCATTATCACTTTATTGTGATGCCCTTTTGTTTGAAGAATGCACCTGCCACATTCCAAAGGCTGGTGAATAAAGTCCTTACAGGCCTGGAAGCATATAGTGCGGCATATCTAGATGCTATAGCTGTCTTTAGCTTCACCTGGGAGGATCACCTGGTCCACCTGAAGAATGTTTTAGAGGCTTTGCAGAAAGCAGGACTCACTATCAAGGCCACCAAATGCCAGATAGAGCAGAGTAAGATTGTGTACCTGGGCCACCTTGTGGGTGGAGGCCAGGTTCAACCATTACAGAGCAAAGTCCAGACCATCATGGACAGGGTTGCTCCAACTACCCAGACTCAGGTCAGAGCTTTCTTGGGCCTGATTGGGTACTACAGAAGATTTGTGAAAGGGTATGGGTATATAGTGACTCCCTTGAATGATCTTACATCTAAAAGAATGCCCAATAAGTTTCAGTGGACAGTTAGCTGTCAGGAGGCATTTGATGATCTCAAGCAGGCCATGTGCACTGCCCCCATTCTGCAAAGTCCTGACTACTCCAAGCAATTTATTGTCCAAACAGATGCATCTGAGTTGGGGGTAGGGGCTGTGTTGTCACAACCTAATGCAAGGGGTCAGTATCAACCAGTAGCTTTTATCAGCAGAAGGTTGACCCCCAGAGAGAAACATTGGTCAGATAAAGAGAGGGAAGCCTTTGCTGTGGTCTGGGCCCTGAAGAAACTAAGGCCATACTTGTTTGGCACTCACTTCATTGTTCATACAGACCATAAGCCCCTCCTATGGCCAAAACAGATGAAGGGTGAAAACCCCAAACTGTTGAGGTGGTCCATTTCCCTACAGGGGATGGACTATACAGTGGAACATAGACCTGGGAGTAAGCATGCCAATGCAGATGGCCTCTCCAGATATTTCCACTTATAAAATGAAGACTCAACTGGCCAAGGTTAGTCTCATCTCCTTACGTTGGGGGGGTGGGTTGTGTAGGAAAGTAGGATCTGCTTCTTATGGTTACCCCCACTTTTTGCTTCATGTTATACTGTTTTTGACTAGTCTGACTGGGACCCTGCTAATCAGGACCCCAATCTATCTGCTTTCTCCTTCAACTGTTATGTCATGTACTTAGGTACACTCCAGATTGGATACTGGGGTACCCTTATCAGTCCCTAGTAAATGGTACCCATGTACCCAGGGCATAGGTACTCTAGTGGCCTCCCATGGGCTGAAGCATGTATTATGCCACCCATGAGAGGTCATGCAAAATGGAACCACAGGTCTGCCATTGCAGCCTGTGTAAGATGGTGCATGCACCACTTACTCTAGATATAGGTTTTCTATATCTAAGGGTCACTACACTTAAAACCTATAAGACACTCCTATAGCAGGCCTTGACGATCCTGAAGGCAGGGTGCTTGGTTCTAAGTGAGAGGGTGCCACTGCATGAGCAGGACACCCCTGCAGCCTACGGAGTCCATTCTCCCGGGTTGTTAGTACTGCAGCCATTTACGACATATAAAGTGGCATTATGCGACCGCGTGATGACCAACTCTAAAACGGCTGAAAGTACCCCAATCGTGTTTGGTATCAAACATTGTGGAATCATGGAGGGTGTGGCTAACCGCCGAATATGGCAGACGCAAAGTAAACGAGCTCCGCACCCGGGCCAATAAATCCTGGCTAAATCCTACCTACCTGCACCTCGCCAGCCATACCATCTGCAGCGGTGTTCCTGCGGAGTACCCAGGGCGTGGATTGCTTGCCGTCGCAGCGTTAAGTGCCCCCTGTACCGCTGTGAGGGAAATGTGCGCCGGACACTGGAAAGAGGCCGCATGACTGCCGGGCCCACGAGGCGGGGAGCTGGCGCTGTGCTGCGATGGTGATGCACTGCTGTAACGGAGCCTTGTAACGACGGAACGGGCCCTCTGCCCACCCTTCGGAGGTTGCAACCTGCCGCCTGTGGAGCGCTTGGGACCCAGTGCGCGAGGACTGCGGACAGCGGCCTGATCCGGACCCCCCGGTGCTGGATGCGTGCTGCAGCACTGCACCGCCCTCTGACCCCTCTCTTGCAGCAGCGGAATACCTGTGGGACCCCCCGATTCCGTGGTGCTTGCTCCTGCCGCCTCGCTGCTGGAGGTGTGCTGCTGGGCCACGCTGCCCTGTTATTTCTCTGCCATCACAGTGGTGCGCCCAGGAGCTCCCTCGTCACCGCGGTGTGAACTCCTGCCCCGGGCCTTGGCGCTGGAGGACTGAGATGCAGCCGGAATGCCCTGCTGTACAGGATAAACTCTGACACGAACGGTGGGAGGCTGCTGCACGCTTTCACGAGCGGAGTGCGCTATCTGCACCGGGGTCTCTGCCCGTGGACCCAGACCCGCCTCTAACTACGCCACCTGGCTGGTGAGTACACTGCGGCCTACCATGAGGCCTTCTACTGGGCGGACTCTTTCGTGGCAGAGTGAGTGCGCTTCCGTGATACCATTGACTGTGTGCTGTATCGCTCGCTACCCCTCTCCCTGCTAAAAAGCGTACCCCCCCCTGCAGTGTGTGCCTAGGACAGAGATGGGGCCACAGTCTCTCCTGGATTCAACCTGGGCCTAGATCTCAAGACGTGGCCAGTTGGGCGGGCCTGGATGGGCGGCGGACCTGCGGTGTATGCCTCCCCCTCCACCACCCAGTGGGAATCCGTGACCCTTGCAGACCCCTATATCCATGATTGTTGTTGTGTCTGATTGTGGGGAGTGCTGGGGGTGGGCCGCGGGCTGTGTGGGGGAACCGGCAACCGCATGGCGGCCATTGCAGAGGACGATCCCTGCTTGTGAGAGGCCCTGACATTTGGGTGTCTGTACGAAGGCGGTCCACAGCACAGGTGGCGGCAACACAGGCGTTGACCCCGGACGGAAAACAAACCCAAGGGACTACTCACTACATAATGGGGCGCCCCAAAGGCAATTCACCGGATGCTAGCACCGCTGACACACAGCAGGTGGTAGACAATGATGCCCCTACGCAGCTAACGGACTGTGTTCCACCCACCAACCTGGAAGCTGTACCAGACAAATTAGATCTAATCCTACAGGAGGTGAGAGACTCCAGGAGATCCATAGAACAACAAATTGGATCCCTAACAACTGGGTTTACCCTCCTGAAGGCAGACCACGCGAAACTTGCTGACACGGTCAAAGACAACAAACTCGCCCTAACGGAACTCATTCCGCAGCACAAAGAGCATGCCACACAAATTGCGCAACTACAGCGCCAGGTCACCGGACTCCAAGATAGAGTGGATGACGCTGAAGGGAGAACCCGGCGGAACAACGTCCAAGTCATAGGCGTGCCGGAACGCAGCGAAGGGCCCAATGTGGCTAAATTCATGGAACAATGGTTTAGGGATCACGTGGCTCCGGAGGGCTTGTCAGACTTCTTCTGCGTGGAGAGAGCGCACAGAATCCCCACGGACAGACCGACGGCCGGGGCTACACCTAGGCTTCTGATCGCCAGAATATTGAATTTTAGGGACCGGGACATGCTATTGCTAAAAGCGAGGGAACGGACACACATCCAATACGAGAATCACTGAGTGTCGCTATATCCGGATTACACAATGTTGGTGCAACGTAGGCTCTCCCTGTACCAAGAGATCAAGAAGAGGCTCAGAGCACTGGACATTAAATATGCTTTGCTATTCCCGGCCAGACTGAAGGTCATTTACGACCAAAAAACCCAATTCTTTGATACTCCTGAGGAGGCGGAAGAATGGATAGAAATCATGTTCCCCCCAACGGACCCCGGGTCCTCCTCACAAAGCAATCTCCGAAAAATGAGCGGAACCGGCGGTCGCGGCGCAACACCGTCATTAACAAATCCCAAGCCAGAAACCCGTCACCGGAACAAGCCCACAAAGAACATCGGGAGGCAGTGGCAGCAGCAAGCATGATCCGGGACTACAACCATCACACGACATCTGACTCAGATGATAATACAGTGCACTCTGACTCGGAGGACAGCCTGGCGCTATTTAGAACTGTAACACCTCAAACTGCTGAGGGTTTCCTGGGATAATGTGGAATCCGTTGTGGAGATCTGTAGAGTGCAGCGGGCCCACTGTAAGGTAACACAGGGCTACCTGCCCAAGCCAGAAGGTACACATACACTCTTTTACTCACACATTGCTACCTCTGAGCAACATACTTGGCCCGGGCAGCGACGGGCTCACACGGTACTCACCCCTATAGTAAGGTCGTTAGTAATCACCCCCCCAATGGCGAAAGCAACTCCTAACTTGTTAACTGTTCGCACTGTTGTGAACTTAGTTTGGACCAGTGCAGTTCTGGTGCTGGACCGTGTATTTAAGGCTATAGTTAGGGAGTTTTCCTCCTTTTTTGTTGAAGCTGGCCCACACCATAGTCTACACCACATGATGTCGACTCTGACACGTCCACCACAAACGTACAGCATAAATAGCACTGCAAACCTATGCAGGGTAACTACAATATACTAACTTGGAATGTAGGGGGACTGGGGTCCATACATAAGCGCCATAGAATACAGGCACAGTTGAACAGGCGCAAAGCGCACATAGTGTTTTTACAAGAGTCCCACCTCACTGATGCTGAAGCCGCTAAACTACGCAAGAAATGGAGAGGCCAGATATTCTCCACGTCTTACTCAGCCTTTGCCGGGGGTGCAATAATCTGGATCAGAAACGGGGTCCCCTTCAAGGCGCTAGAACAACAGGCAGACCCACTTGGGAGATATACATTAGTAAGGGGCACACTAGATGGTACACCCGTAGTACTGGGCAGTATTTATGCCCCTAATTTTGACCAGGATAAATTCCTTCTGAGCCTCAATCCCATTTTAGCGAACTGGTCTCCATATCCATGGTTATTAGGTGGGGATTACAACGCTATCATGGACATAGATATCGATCGCTCCCACCCCCCAATTCATGGCGCCGGGTCTATAAAACAAGCTGAAGCACTGTGTAGATGGGCGGAGGGCTGGACGTTAGGGGACGTATGGCGCCTGAAAAACCCAACTAGTAAAGAGTACTCGTTCTTTTCCTCACCCCACCAGCTCCACACACAAATAGACAGGATACTCTGCTCGGTTCTCCTTACCGCTCAGGTTACACACGCCACGTACCTAGGCAAGACCTTTTCGGATCACAACCCTTTGGAGATTACTTTAGCATGGGGCAGAATCCCCACCCTGGTTCCTACCTGGAAACTATGGTCGCAAATGCTGGAAGACCCTGTCTTTCGCAGTGCACTAAACACAGGCATTACTAACTATTTCACAGAAAACACTGGCACAGCCTCTACGCCCCAAATAGAATGGGATGCTTTCAAAACGGTGGTAAGGGGCATAGCCATAAGTCATACGGTCGGGGTTAGACAGGAAATACATAACAATCTTAAAATAGTTGAAAACGATATGTACAAATTAGAACAGGAAGCAATAGGGAACCCTACAAAGGCGGCGTCATTACAGGAAGCCCGTATTAGACACGCAGAACTGTTGGAAACCCTTAGACAAATTGACTATAAATCATATACCCAATTGAAACATACCGAGGCTGATAAAGCAGGCACACATCTAGCGCGTATAATTCGGGATGTGCCTCCACATACACCAATACACGAAATAACGACTATAGGCGGGGACACTGTGCACGCATCGGGAAATCAATGATGCCTTCTGTGAATATTATCAAACACTATACCACACACCCCCACAATTAGCAGAGAACTCCATAAGCGCATTCCTAGCTGATCTAACACTCCCACAGCTTAACAGAGAGGCTCAAAATGACCTGTCCAGCCCCATCACAACAGCGGAAATTAAAGCAGCCATTCGGGAACTACCTCGAAATAAGGCCCCTGGTCTCGATGGTTTACCTATAGAATTCTTTGCTACCTTCTCAGACGCATTAGTACCACAACTAGAAAGACTTTATCAATCTGCACTCGACACAGGAATTCTCCCCGCTACTACACTGCAGGCTTTAGTAATATCCCTTCCCAAACCGGGCCGCTTGGCATCAGATATTTCGGGATACAGGCCCCTATCACTTCTCGCGACGGAGTACAAAATCTTAAGTAAAATCCTAGCGTGCCGCTTACTCCCATATATACACAAGTTAATCCACCCAGACCAATACGGGTTTGTGCCAGCGCGTAACACTTCACTAAATATCAGGAGACTCTACCATATAATGGAATCAATGCCCGCAGGCCATCATAATGCCGGTTGCATCACATTAGACCTCAGACAGGCATTCAACACCCTTAGATGGGATTATATGATCCAAGCGCTTACAAAATTCGGAATACCTCCAGCGTACATAAAGTGGGTGAAACTATTATATTCCACCCCTACAGCGAGAGCCCGCACTGGTTACCATATTTTGCGTGCTTATCCGGTTGGTAGGGGTACTCGGCAAGGTTGCCCCTTATCCCCCCTATTATTTGTGCTTGCCCTAGAACCCCTGGCCATTAAACTGCGATCGACCGCGGAATGGATGGGCATCAGACTGGGTAACTCCACGCATGTGCTATCTGCCTATGCGTACGATATTACCCTCTATGCTAATGACCTATCCACTACCTTAACACCAACACCAGAGACTTTCTCACATTTTGCACAAATATCAGGCCTCACTATACACGAGACAAAATCTCAAGCCTTCTTCTTCTGCCCTGGTGAACGCCCATCTACGGTCCCATTTGGGCAGCTCTCCCTCTCTGTAGCACAGCATACCTTCAAGTACTTAGGCATCCAAATTTAGAGAAGCTCGCAAGATTTACTAGAGGGTAATTTAAACAAAGCTATAAGGACCCTTAAGTCGCAGACAATCTTCTGGACCTCGCTACCACTATCGGTGATGGGACGAGTGGCAATATCAAAAATGGTGGTCCTCCCGCGGCTGCTGTATTTCTTTACAAATTTGCCGGTAGTAATCCCTACTCCTGTATTTAAGCTACTGGACACGTTATTGTCAGATCTGATTTGGGGAAATGGCCGCCGCAGAGTTGGGTTAACTAAACTACAATTAGATATGGATAGGGGTGGTCTGGGCGCACCTGATCTTCGCGCATACTGTTATGCGAGCCAACTCCAATGGCTGTCGTACTGGCTTGCGGGACGTAACTTGCATGAATTAGGTTATACAGCCTGAGATATTGACCGAGGTATTCTGCATACACTGCTGTTACCACGGGCTACCATACCACAGGATGCCCCGACACTACTACGTATTGCGCTTACGTATTGGAAGAAAACCCTACACTATACACGCAGGTGCCCCCCATATGCAGATAACACACCATTATTAGGTATCCCCACACCCACTGGCCTAATCACAAAAAGGAGGATTCTTGCTTGGCATGAGGAGGGGGTCACCACAGTGGAAGCGTTGTTTAATAACGGAGCCCTCATGGACCATGAAAATTTCACCCGACAGAATGGAGTACCAGAAACTCTATATCTCACGCACGCTGCAATACTCTATTACACCAAAAAGCATTGGGCTCCACTTAGGGTGGAACCCCAAAACATGAGCTAGTGAGTGCAGTTTATTTAATGGGGGAAGGACGTCACCTCACACAATGGTTATATAAAGGTATTAGAGCACATACAGGGACTCCCCTCACAGACGTACGCACCAAATGGGCCACGGACCTTGAGACAATATTAACTGATAAAGAATGGAATATGTTATTAGAATACCCCAAAAAAGTATCCCGAAATGCCAAATTTAAATTCATTCAATATATGATATTACATAGGGCATACCTTACCCCACACCACCTACAAAGAATGTTCCCGAACACACAACAACACTGTCCTAGATGTAAGACAATAGACGCCGCTCTACTGCATATGCTTTGGACATGTCCAATGCTCACAGAATTCTGGCGCGCGATAATCTCGAACATTAGCTCGGCGACTGGCTTACCAATACCGGAAACAGCTGGCAATTGCTTGTTGGGCATGCTCCGGCGCTCTAAAACTAATAAAGTGCAAATACGATTCACTGATTTAGCACTACTTATAGCTAAATGCTCAATAACAATGCGGTGGAAATCAGCCAAATCTCCAGCAATTTATGCTTGGCACGAGGAGGTAGTGAGGTGGGGTAGCGCAGAAAGTGCTGCTATCCGACGAGAAGAAGCCAGGGGGCTATGTAAAACCCTAATCTCGATGGATTGGGACCTAATTATGGAAGCATTTAAGGCGTTCAAACCTGCACCTGTTCCTGCAGCACACGAAAGCTAGACATGCTCAATAGACCAGAATCCCGTATCAATAAGAAACCTCAAGCATAGATGTATTGCGCAACCTTATCACACTAATTTGCACTACCCCACAGTGGTAAGTGTTGATACATGAGTCGGAGCTTGTTGACCGCATTATACTATGGGAATGGGCCAGTAGAGTTGGGGAGTTGGGGCGGGAGGGGAGAGCCAAGTTACAATATCTTCTTTTAGCTAGCTATAACGTTGTTATTACATCTGTATAGGTAACCAGATCTCTGGTAGCAACTACAGCCAAATTGCCCACGATTCAATACAGTCAGTTTTAAGTCATGTTTAGAGTAACAAATTATAATCCTTTCTGACTCACTGTTGTAACTGCTATGTATATTACTGTACATCAATTATTGTGTGTACCTAAGTTTCTATAAGATGCAGAACTTTGAAAAACCTAATAAAATATGTTTAAAAAAAAAAAAAAACATTGTGGAATCATACCCCCACACCGGTAACCGGTGTGGGAGGTATGATTCCACCCCTCAGAAACGAACTTTGTGAGGTCCCTGGTGTTCCTGGTACCAGCCTTCTAGTCCCGGGTAGCCCAAAGAGCTGCTGCCGACCAGAGACACATTTCTGCCCTCCTGCTGCTGAGCCAAGCTCGAGCAGGGGAAGGCAGAACAATAGGCATCCTGTCACAGGGAGGCGTGACCACCTCCCAGACAGGATTTAGTGTATTAGGCCTGGGTGGGTGCACTTTCCAGTGACCGAAAGTCTGCATGAGGAGCACATTTGGTGACCCTGTGCATAGTCCACTTCAAACCAGTCCTGGGAGCCGTTGGCTCCTGCTCTGGCGTGAAACTGGACAAAGGACATGGGAGTAACCTCCCCACTGTCCAGACCCTCCCCTGGGAGGGTCCCCTGAATCTGTCCAACCCTCTCCCATGGGTACAAAAGGGCTTACCGGACTGTAGGACCCTAGATTCGACATGGACAAGATTCTGATCAAGAAACCACTGACATTCGACCATCTGGACACTCTGTACTTCGCTGGACTTTGTTTGGGCCCGACTTCATCTCCCTCTCCGTCCAAAGCATCCTCTCTGCTCGTGCACCATACAGGCTCCGTGTAGGACCTGTGGAGCATCAAGGACAACTGAAGATATCTCCCTTGGAGTGAAGGAGTCACTCCCCTGCAACTGCAGGCACCACATCTCAACTGACCGGTCTGTTGCTCCTGAGCTCCTACAGACTCTGAAGGCTCCAGCAACACTGGCAGTGGGTTTCCAAGTCCCTCGAGGTCCGAGCTGCCCTCTCAACAAGTTTGAGGTCAGAATCCCTTGTGGGGGCAGCATTACCCGTAGCCCTGTGCACGCGTACTTTTGCAAGTGCATATCCTTGTTGGTGTTCCCAAAACAAGTGCACTGGGCTCCAAGTAGCCCCAACTTCTGGCATCATTTCCACCAAAAAACTTTGGCCTCCTTGCACTGAGTGCTCCGTGGGCTTTTGCTTTGCGAAACTGCTCGAGGTCCCCTCGTGACTCCTGTGCCTCCGGCCTGTGGGTCCTCTTGAGGGTCAATACTGCTTTTCTTGGGCTCCCCTGGTTGCTCCAGGCTTGCCCTGACTCCCCTGTGTGTGTTGAGTCTCCTGGACCTCACTGGTCCGAACCGTGACCTTTCTTGGCCATCTTCATAGGTTGCCACTGCCAAGGCTTGTTGGTGCTCCAGCCAGACACCGACGCCTCAGCACTCAACATCCTTCATGGGACAGCTCACGTCCGGCTCCTGCTCGTCCTCAACGTTTCCTGGTCCCTTTATTCTATAGCTTTCTTTGATATACTCCATCGAAGGCTGCTGAGTAGTCAACAAAGCATGCAAATACTGGCAGATTGTTTCTGGAAGTTGCCTGCAGTGCCACTATGTTGTCTATAGTTGAGCAGCCATTTCCGAATCTGGTTTGATAGAAAGGTAAAATGCCATTGTCCTCGATCCAGGCAGTTATCTCCTATAGCAAGGTAATGGCATATGCTTTGTCTTCGATACCCAACAGGGCAATAAGACTGTAGTTTTTGGGTCTGTTTTTTCGCCATTCGTATAAATCGGTTGCAGTATGGAGCCTCACCAGGAGTCCGGTACGTCCTCATGATGTATTGTGCCCACTGCGGGATCGATGGCGCAGTGCGGGGCGACCGGTCGACACGCGGAAGTCGAGACTACTGTCACTGACTCAGGGGATGGGATGGGTCAACACCTGGAGGAGACTACACCCTACAGAACACGAATTCAGATATTTCTCTGGTATGCACAAGTCGTTCTCTCGCCTAGACTATGGGGCAGATTTACAAGCTGCTTGCGCTGCCAGTACGTTACTTTTTGTGACGCACTGGCAGCGCATTTCTCTGCCCCATATTTACAAGGACAGGAAAAGTCACCCTGCATGGCTTTTCCTGTCCTTGTAAATACGGCCTCTTTACACTCAGCACTTTGCGTGAAAGGGGTGTTCCATGGGTATTGCTGTGGGTGTTCCCACGCAACACCCATGGAACCAGACACATTTCCAGATTTACGAGGAATCGTAAACCTGGAAATGCGTCAGTATGCTATGCCTCCCCAGGAGAACGGTAGGGAGGGGAAATGAGGAGAAATGTTTTCATTTCTCTTCGTTTTTTTCCTCTTTCAATGCGTGCTGCATTCTACAGCATGCTTTGAAAGAGGAAAATGCATGTAGTGATTGTTTTTGTGCAGGAAGGGCCATGATTGTTTTTGTGCAGGAAGGTGCCCCTTCCTGCACAAAAACAATCTCCCCATGACGCAGGCATCCTTGCATCATGGTGCAAGGGTGCCTGCGCCGGCGCATGGCAGCTGTTTGTGCGCCAGCGCAGGGGAGAGCACAGGAATGCAACATATTATTGTAATATGTCGCATTCCTGTGCTTTGAAAGTGCCGCAGCGTGGCGCAGCCAAAGGGCTTGCGGTACAGCATTGCGGCATTTTCTTGTAAATCTGCCCCTATACATTTATATCTGCACCCCACACCCACAGACTTCTGACAGCAGAAATCCTGCATAGAGGACTCGCCGACCATTAGCCCTTGTTGCTTCGGCTGTGTCTCGACCCCAAACGCTTCCCGTTTTGCTGGAGGCTTTTGCCATGGCTGTTGCAGGTTGAGCAGTGCAGGCTGCACATGCACACGGCCATTGCAGATTATTTCTCCCACAATACAGGCACCGTTGAATCCCCTGAAACTTTGTGGGAGGCTATGAAACCTACACTCAGGGTGGTAGATATTGCATTCTGTGCTGCACGATGTAAACAACCCTGTGAGAAATGATACTGACAGAGGCCCAGGTAATTGATTTAAAGCGCAGGAGCAGAAAAGAAGGCGGGAGCGTGGCACGTCGACAACTGCTTACTACACAACAAACATATGCCAGTGAATTGCTGGATGAAGCTAAAATGTTCTGGCTTGCTACCCGCAGTCAGATATATCAGTGGGGTGATAAATCTAGTGCCCTGCTCCATCGCCTCTGCCAACAGACACTATGCCCTCAGACAATCCTGGGTATACGCGGCCCAGTCGGTGGGATACTCACAGACCCAGCACAAATTGTGGCAAGTTTTGCAGAATACTTCACAGATCTATATGCTCCCAGGGAGAATCTCCCGGCGGGTGTAGTCCACGAGTTCCTGGCGGACTTGCCTCCGCGGACCCTATCTGACTCGGTGAGGGAGGACCTCGATGCTCCACTGACATTCGAGGAGATTTAAAGTGCCTTGACTGACATGCACTTGGGTAAAGCGCCCTGCCCGAACGGCTTTCCATACGAGTTCCACAAAAAATATCAATCTCAACTGATAGCTCCATATCTGGTGGCGCTTAACACTGCTGTAGATGGGGGTCGCCTCCCACTGGACTGGCGACACGCAGAAATAGTTGTCTTCTTAAAGCCAGGTCGACCTCCTGAACTCCACTCCTCATACTGCCCAATCTCTCTCCTCAATGTTGAGGCTAAGCTCCTGCCTATAGTAATCACTAATCGTATAGTCCCACATATTACAGAGTTAATCCACCCTGACCAGGCTGGCTTCATGCCAGGCCGAGCCACACGACATAATATTTGTCACGCAAATAATGCCATTGCATCCGGAGACCGCTTAGATGGACCGGTGGCACTTCTTCTTGCAGACATCGACAAGGCTTTTGACTCGCTTAGCTGGACTTACCTCTTTGCACTCCTGATTCGCCTGAACATTGGCCCCTGCCTTCTCACATATATTCACCTCCTGTACACCGACATCACTGCTTCTGTCCGTGTGGCCGACTGAACCTCGCACATTTTTTCTATCAGACAGGGAACCCGACAGGGATGCCCCCTAACCCCCTACCTATTCACGCTTGACATGGAGCCGCTTGCTGCCTGGGTAAGGATTGATGCTCAGGTCCGTGGCTTCTAGTGGTCACAAGAGGTTTTGGACTGCATAGCGCTATATGTGGAGGATATGCTTTTCTTCGTTACACATCCCAATAGATCTGGCCCGCGGCTGCTTAGGATAATGCACATTTTTGGCTAGTCCTCCTGCCGATATATGAACGCTTGTAAATCCTTCTTATGGCCCTTGCATGGGGCCGACCAGCCTGGTGAGTGGACACGGGAGGTGACGGTGGTCCCTGATGGGTTTAAATTTCTCGGGGTGTTCCTGTCGGCCTCCCAGCCCACTTCATGGTATAGAAATCTAGCCCCATTATGGACACAAATCAGGGAACAGGTGCGCTCTTGGTCACACTTACCACTATCTCTGTTTGGCATATCTGCTATATTTAAGATGGTCTCCTTGCCTCATCTCCTGTATCAGCTTCAAAATCACCCCTACCCGATATTGCCCACCTGGTTCCGACAAATAAATGCAATTCTTGGCCGTTTCCTCTGGGGGGACGGCTCAGCACGAGTCGCCTTGAGAACATGCCTCCAATCTACATATTGCGGAGGTATTGCAACTCCAGATGTCCAGGCATACCATGCTGCCTCACATCTTCTTATCCTTAATGACTGGTTGTATGGGGAAAGACAAGACCCAGCATACGCGGTCTAACGTTGGTTAATGGATACCACATCACTACATACGATCCTATATTCAGGCCAGATGCTTAGAATGCTACCGCCTGCGACCAGGACGGTATTTCTGACTTGAAAGCGGGCGCTGCGTGGGATGGGATGGTGGGGTAGATTGACAAAGGAAGCCCCTCTATGGCATAACGGCCTATTACTACAATTGTCACCGCTGCCCGGATTCCCAGGCTGGGAGGCCATTGGTATCTCTACGGTCGGGGCGGTCTTACATGGCCAGAACTTAAAGTCCTTCCAGGAACTTCAAACAGAATACGACATGCCCCGTTCACAGTTTTATAGGTACCTCCAATTCCGCCATGCATTCTCCCCCTACATAGCCCATCAAAAAGACACGCCTGACTTTAATCCCATTGAGGCTAAAGCTTTTATGGGGATTTGGGGGACCATAAAATAACCAAAATATACCGTACACTCGTGACTAATGGCCCCACTACACTGAATAGAACACGCGACGCTTGGCAACTCGATCTAGGCCCCATAGATGATGATGTTTGGGCCGAGGCGCTAGAGTCCCCGCGCAGTGTGGCTACGTGGCACGCCTCAGACTTATACAATTTAAATATCTCCACTGGGTCTATTTCACTAGGCACATGCTCTGGCGGGCAGGACTGATTGCTTCCCCTCACTGTCTGCAATGCAGGGTTGAAGAGGGCACTCTCATACACACCGTGTGGCAATGCACAGCGCTGTTGAGGTTTTGGCATTGGGGTATTCACATGCCTCTCTGAAGTTTTGGGATTGGATATTCCATATTTGCCAAGACTGGTCATGCTGCATATCACAGAAGGAATAGGGGGCATTAGGTACAAGCGTCATTTACTGTTTCTTGGTCTTACGCTGGCAAAGCGCGATATTGCTAGGGCATGGAAGGATACCTCCCTGCCATTGGTCGGGGTCTGGAAGAGGGGCCTTGATTTCTCTATAGGATTGGAGATACCTGTTTTAAGGGCGAGGGGTGCCCTCAGAAACATCCCAAAATATGGAGGAGGTGGGCGGACTACCGGGGACTTTATTTGGAGACCATCCCCCCCTCCTTCAATTATTGGGGAATTGTCGTGAGGACAGGATCGAGAGAGGGATTGGACTATGACTATGCATCTCTTCAACTCGGGTGGCTGGAAACTACATGTTTGAAACTTTACATCGGGGTTATGGCACTGCTGTTTGTTGTTTGGCTCTTTTCCCAGGTATACTTAATTTCTAAAATATATTATTTTCATACTGAAAATGTTGGCATCAATACCACTACTAGGTCTGTTGTAATATTGGCAACCCTGGATGTACCAGGGCCAATTTGGCTGTCAACAATAAAATTGTGTAGTGACAAAAAAAGAATACAGTTTTTTACTTATTTTAATGTGTTTTAGTTCATATATTAATTTATGTTATTAATTATTATCAAAACATAGTTTGTAATGTTAAGTCATTTTGAAATGTAAATTTAATTGTTAATAG
Source organism: Calotriton arnoldi (assembly GCA_963921515.1). Taxonomy (NCBI): domain Eukaryota; kingdom Metazoa; phylum Chordata; class Amphibia; order Caudata; family Salamandridae; genus Calotriton; species Calotriton arnoldi. Next base: position 526,977 of record CAWUFW010010349.1, on the reverse strand, counting down.
TAATTGATAGTTTTGTAGCGGGTTGTTGGGTTTGTAGGGGGATAGGTGGTGAAGTTAATTAAGTAGTATTTACTTGTTAAGTAAGTATGTGGTTTATATTAATTATATATATATATACAGTAAAACTGTTAAAAAAATTATATTTCAGGTTCGGGTTGCTATGTTTGTAGGGCTACAGGGTGTTTGGGGGCATAGGGTGGGAATTTAATTAGGTAATTATTAATTAACTATTAGATTTCAATTTACTTTTAATTATTTATTTGATTAATAATTATGTAAATTATGCGATAATTTATTTCAGATATATTTTAGGTGCAGAATACTAGGTTTGTAGGGATATAGGGTGGGAAGTTAATTAACCAATTATCAATTAATTAATGAAAACTTTTTTTATATATAAATATAATTTTTGGAGCAATTATTAATTATGTAAATTATGTAAATTATAATTATTTTACTTATATATCAGTTGCGGATTTCTAGGTTTGTAGGAGTATAAGGTGGACACGTAGTTAAATAATATTTAAAAAACAATTATTATTATTGTAAAATAAAATATTTAATTGATTAATAATTATGTGGAATATGTAATAATTATATAAATTCATTATATTTTAGGTGTGGGCTGCTGGGTTTGTAGAGTTGCTTGGTGGGAAGCTAATTAAGTGATTCTTAAATAAAAATGAATAATTCTTAATTAGGTATTTAATTTAACAATCATGTAAATTGTGTTATACTTATTTATTTTAGTTATCGGTTGCTATGTAGAGGTATAGGGTGGCAAGGTAATTGAGAAATTATTAAATATGCATTTTTTTATTTGAAAATTAATTATTCGATTGTTTATGAATATTGTAGATTGGTTATTAGTTTTATATATATATATATTATATGATGTCTTTATTATAGGGGAGGGCACGAAGGAAGCAGCATCTCAGTTTGTGACCACAATCAATAACAACGAGCTCAATCTCAGTTTTACTGCTGTCATCAGTGAGGATAGGTTAGAATTTCTTGACGTGGAGGTGTATATTCAAGATGAGAGAATACACACCAAGTTACACAGAAAAAGCACTGCCGGAAATTCTACTCTCCATGCTGCCAGCTCACACCCTCGCCATTTGATCTGCAGTATACCGTATGGCGAATTTCTTCGCATACGTCGTATCTGCAGCCTCAATCAAGATCTGATTCATTGCCAGCAAGAGGCATTCAATCGCTTCCTGGCACGGGGCTACGAAAAACAATCCTTACAGATGGCTTTGGACAAAGCCAATTCCCAACCACAAGAATGGTGTTTGATACCAAAAAGGGAGAGAAATCTTGACTCTGGTACACAGTCAGTGGTTGACGATGACAACACAGACACTCAACCGATCAGATTAGTGACCACATACAGCAGGCAGGAAAAGCAAATTCGTAAAATCATTTACGCTCAATGGCCCATTGTGCTCACTGACATAACACTTAGAACATTTTTGCCGTCACTTCCTGCCATAACCTTTAAGAGAGCACCCTCTATGAGGCATGCTCTAGTCAAATCTAGCCCTGAACTCACACCCAAAACCACCTGGCTATCCAAATCTGGTTTCTTTAAATGTAAGTCTTGCCGGGCTTGCAAATTTGGGGAGAATCTAACTGAATATATGACTGCCTTCAGTTCCATTCCTGTTCCTTTAAAGGAACATTACACTTGCCGCACAGAATATGCGGTATACATCTTAGAATGCACATGCGGGCTAAAATACATAGGCAGTACCAAGCTTCCTGTGTTCAATAGAATTTTGCAGCACTTGCGAGCTATCATCAATTCAGACCCCAACTATCCAGTAGCCCGGCACTTCAAAGCAGTGCACCAGAATAATGTCAATGAATTGAAATATTCAGTGATAGGGGCGGTTCCCATATCCATTCGGAGAGGTAATAGAGAGAGGAAGCTGCGACAACTTGAGTCATTTCTCATTATGACTCTTGACACTAAGATGCCCAATGGGCTTAACACGAGCAAGGACCTACACAATTTTCTATAGCATTTGTATTAGTAGGTTCTCCCATTGTGTCTGTTTGCTCTGCCTGCCATTTTTTTGACTCATAGGGGCATATTCACAAGGACCTACCGCCGATTTATCCCCACCTTAACCCATCAAAAGTGGAGATAGATTTAACACCCCATTCACAAGCGGGTGCAAACTGCAGACATCGCCAGTATTCCCGCGATAACTGCCCCAAAATGTATCTCCACGGTGGACACCACCAACTAACCCTAATGAGATGCAGAGTAGGCGTTCCCGTGCAAAAACACACGATAAAACCACTACACCACTTTCACAACGAACTGCCAGATCTGCGATGCGAACCAAAAACAGGCGATAAGCCGTGGTAGCACCAGTGATCTAACACCTGCCTTTTGCTGGTGTTAAGCAGGACGACTACCTACAGCATGAAAGGGAGCCCAGCCAAGAGCCACACCTGAAGACCCACAGATACCATGGAGACAATGATCATGCAGCTCCGATACCCATGAGGGCCACAACACCCACCGCCACCACCCCCAGCCCCCCCCAGTCCCCCCCGGACATACACATACCGTGCACGACACAAGAGCCACAAAAACCGCATGATGACGCACATTGTCAAAAAATAACACACATGTGTGGCCAGAAGAACGAGAAACAGTCACACAGCACTGAAGTAACAACCAAAAGTTTTATTGAAATACAACACAAAACACCAATGCGGAAGACTCCTGTCGGGTCCGTCCGGGACAATGTCGATGTCAAAACCTGGAAAATAAAGAACAAAATCAGAACGTGTGTCATGCGCACATCAAAGGAGCGAGACACAGTGAAACAGAGAATGAAAGAAAGGCAAAGAGAGAAAGAGAGAGAAGGAAAGGAAAGGAAGGGAGAGAGAGAGTGAGAGAGAGAGGGAAGGAAAGGAGAGAGAGTGAGAGAGAGAGAAGGAAAGGAAGGGAGAGAGTGAGAGAGAGAGAAGGGAAGGAAGGGAGAGGGAGAGAGACACCGCTGCCTCTGCGCACCCAGGCCCCACTGTTCACCTGCTGCCACCGGTGTGTCTCCAACCATGTGCCGGGATACACTGCAAGCCACCAGGTCTGCAATCTGTAATCGAGGCCAGAGTCAATCATGCCAGAGTCCATCACACAGCACACGGCAACAACGCCTGTCCGTCCCTGCGCATGCATGCAGCTGCACCCCACCCCCTCCCGCCGGCTAGCGCTGGCTGTCCGCACTTGCGCACCCCGGGCCCCCTGCTCACCTGCCGCCAACGGTGTGTCCACCAGTGGGCACACCACGTGCCCGTGCAAGCTCCAGGCCCCGGTCCCGCCACCATGGCATGGTCCACATCATGCGGACCTGCCCCGCGGCCCAGCAGGTCCCACACATGATGCTGAGTCATCAATGGCGGAGACCACATCAGTGCACACGTCATCATCGCAGGCTGCACACCCGCTCAGCTATTTCAGTGCCACTAACACTGTGCAAACCCAGTCAGCGCCACGTGGTGGTAGGCCTGTGACGGGCGCAAGGCTTCGGGTGCCACTAACCCTGTGCAACCCCAGTCAGCGCCACGTGGTGGTAGGCCCGTGACGGGCGCAAGGCTTCGGGTGCCACTGACCCTGTGCGCAACAACTCATGGGCCCTTTATGATTGAGAACCGTGGAGCGTCCGTCATCCAGTCACCACCGGCAGAGGGGAATGTGACGTTGTCGGCCCCTTATATTGGCGGGGTCACATGGCCTGTGACGCCTGTGCCGGATGGGTGTGGTGTGTGTGCAAACCTGCCCTCAGGGAGTGGCCGTGACATGCTGACAACTAGACCAGTGACCTGCACACCACCAGCGTGTACGCCTGCGACATGTAGCTATGTGGGCCCCCCCTTGGAGCGTAAGCGGAGTGGTCTGTCCTGGCGTACGCCGGACCAGCGCAGGGCTTGCAACAATGACTCAGGGGCTCTGGGGGTGGTTCAGTCCATGTCCGGACAAGGAAGTGACCAATGCGTGTGTCCCTGTTGTAGTGTCCACGGCACCCAGAACACAATAGGCAATGTAGCACACTGTGACTGGCATCCCACTAGATGAGCATCATTTACGTAAGGGAAATCACTGTCCCTACATTCATCCACACATTCATACATGAATGATGAAAGACATGACACAGCAGTGCGTTACTGGATGTTTATTGCACATCCAGAGGAGTTTTGCAGCTGGAGCGGTACAGGGCCATGCCAAGCACACTACACAATATGGGCCCGTGGAGGGCCAGTCAGAGTCCATCCGGGGATGACAAGTACTGCGGAAGAGGAAGGGTACAGTCCGCAGTCTGGTCGCCGTGTCATTGGTCATCAAACAGGATATGGCAGTCCATGTCGCGGTCCAAGGTGAGTGCAGCGGAGTGTATCGGGGGTCAGTGGAAGGTCATGGGGCCATGTGCGGCACCAAGCAGAAACAGGCCAGGTAGCGGAAATGAATGCTAGTGCCTCCTACTGAACTCAATCCCATCCACGTCCTCATCCTCGGATGTGTGCTCTGCCCCACCTGTGGGTGTTGCAGTACCGGCTGCGGCACTGTGTGCCACTGACACATCAGTGGCTGGAGGAGGATTGTCGGCCACACTGTGTGGCAGTGACACATCAGGTGCCGGAGTGGAGACGCCTGCCGCACTGGGAGGCACTGACACACCAGGGGGCGGAGATGTGGATGGTGTGGGGGCAGCAGCATTCATCATCGCCATGCCTTGTGGCAGCAATGCCATGATGAGGATCTGCAGGGCATGGTAGATCCCAGCTACATTTTGCTGATGTGCAGCGGTGGCTGTCATCCTTTCCGCCTCCATCCGCACCATGTCCTCCATGAGCCTCCGCATGTGTGCCAGCTCACGGCTGGGATCGCTGGAGCCACTCTGAGCGGACAGGTGTTCTTGTCTCCAAGTCATGACTCCAGCAATGTCAGTTAGGGCTCGTTGGAGACCATGGAGCGGGCCGTGGGTGTCCGTTAGGGACTGGAGCTGATCCCTGATGGGACCTAGACACCCATGGATGGCGTCCAGTTTGGTAGCCATGAGGTCGAACCCCACCCGCACCTGCTCAGCCGTCTCCCTCTGGCCCTCCAGCACACGGCGTTGGAAGGCCATGTTTTGTTCCTGGGGGTCTTGGGAGACTGCCAGGACTGTGGGTGCCTCCTGCTGGGTGGTTTGGGTAGTGGGTGGGGTCTCCTCGATGCAGCTGGGCTGCCCTGATCCTGGAGGTGAGTTGTGGATGATGTCAATGATGTCCTGGAAGGCTTGGGTGTCGATGCTGGGGGTGTTCTCCTTGTCATCAGTGAAGAGTGGCTGGGACTGCTCTGCAGGAGGTGTTGACACTGCCCCTGCAATGTGAAGGGGAGATGGTGTATTACAATGTGTCCACATGTATGTAGCCACATGGTACAGGTTCACATTCAAACAGCATGGCATTGTACATTGTGACAGTCTGTGGATCAGGGCCATGATCCAGAGTCATTGTGGGTGTACAATGTGCTCTGCTTGATTGTGTATGTGTGCCATTGTGGCCATCTCCACCTGTCCCCCCAGTACCTGGTGGTCACTCACCCTGTTGCGGTTGTGTTGTGTCCTGTCGAGCAGTGTCCGGTCCCCCGACTTCGGCCACAGTCTCCACACTGATGACTGTCGACACCAGCTCCTCCATGTCATCCAGCTCCAGCTGTGGTGCTGGGCTCCCACCTCCAGTCTGCATTGCTGCCTTCTGGTTGGCTGCGAGTTTCTCCTTGGTCTTGCGCTTGATGTCAATCCATCGCCTCTTGGCCTCGTCCATTGATCTCTTGTGCTCTCCGACGGCATTCACCTTGTCCACGATGTCCCGCCATATTCCATTTTTGGTGCCCAATGACACGTTGGAGGTGACGAACAGTTGTTGATGGTGTTCCATCACCTCTGTGACCAGGATCCTGTTTTCCTGCGGACTGAACTTCGTCTTCCTCTTCTCCTTGTCCTTGCCCTTCCCTGTCCCCGAGGTCCCAGGCTGGTCGTCCGGGGTGCTTGTGGGGTTGCGCTCGTCCTCTGCGCCTGCTCCAGCTGCCTCCATGGTGCTTGGGTGTTGGTCATTTTGTGTTTGTGTGTTTTTTCTACTTCTGTAGTGATTTTTCCCACCTGCCATGTATGTATTGCAGGCCTGGCGCTGCTTATTGCTGATTTCCTCATCGCGCTTTGGCCCATCGCATTTTTTTTCGCGTTGAGGTTTGTGTTTTTATCACCGTCGCAGTTGTTGTATCGCGGACATTGTCCGCGGTTTCGGCAGACTATCGCATGGTACCACCTTGTTGTGAATTCCACGTTAACACAGGGTTATTTTCCCGCGATAGGCTGTGATGTGTAAAGTTGCGTTACCATTTTTTGGTGATGTTTAGCACATGTTCTTGTGAATATCCCCCATAGTCTTTTCTTTGCATCTATATTCTGCATGTTTCGGTTTCCATGGTCTTTCCAATTAAGAGTTTATATATACTGTATGTAAGCAAAGAGAACATTTTGTATACTCCGGCACGGGCATTCAGATATTCCAGCACTAGCACTTTGATTGACAACCTTTGGTTGTTTTTCCTGTTGAGATTGCGCCTTTGGGCAGTCCCCACGACTCTTTTTTATGATTGCATATAGGGCGATTAAGGTTTTTTATATTATACATTGCACATTTGCACTTTTTTTTTTCTTAGATATATCTTTAACAGACTATAAATTATTAACCATAAGACGTTTAGGCACTACAATATTTCAATACGAGAAGACAACTATATCCTGTTATATTTGCATGGGTTTAATATTTAATGCTATTTCTAAGAGAGGGAGGTTCAAATTACTCAATATTTGTCAGTTCGTTATTCGCACTTGCACTTTATCTCTTTGTGGTACTGACCACGACCTACATGGATAATGTGACCTGACTATTGTTTTCAAAGAATATTCTGTTATGACATTTAACATAATTTTCTCCTTTCTAACTTATGTATGTCTTAACCCAGTTGCAATATTTATTCTCAAGGTATTTATTGTATTTATTTATGTGCTGATGGACTATGTGATACGTGCACTCAAGTCTGTTGTTCAAACAGCCATTTTGTATAGTCTGTTTTTTTTTGTTGGTTTTTTTGCACAATGCTACACTAGTCTCTTTTTAAATTGATTGGCCCCACTTGATATTTAAGTAATGATTCGTCAGTGGCGTGTCATGTGATCAAGATCGCCGTGGAGCGATCGAAACGCGTCAGGGCGGACACTTGTCTGTTTCACTATGAGGTGTTATTTGAAATAAATAAGAATTGCGAAACATCCTTGATCGTGTGGAGGCGTTTGTGTGGTCCGTACCTGCAAGGAACCCCCTCGTTGCAGTAGTTGGGCCAGGACTGCTTCATCTTCAAATATATATATATATATATATATATATATATATATATATATATATATATATATATATATATATATATATATATATATTATCTACTGGCGGTCGCCAGTAGATAGTTATAGTTACAACCTATTATCCATAGGAAATCCGCGACATTCTATTTGAAATAACTCTCTTGCCGGTTGACGTATCTTCGCGAAATTTTCAAACTTCGTGGGGCGCTCCGGTCCGCTCCTACCCTGAAAGTCTCGGGGTGATACGTCAAGCGGGGGCCGAGAAAAAGGGGGGTCCCAAAACGCGTTTTCCCCATGCATTTTCCCATAGGAAACTTTAGACACGGCTACAGCCCGAACTGCTGAACGGAATTACACCACATTTGGCAAAGAGGTAGTTCTTGGTTCAGAAAGAACCCTTTTTGTTAAATGGTGTAAATCCGTTCAGTAGTTGCTGAGAAAATCAAAAAGTAAAAGTACATATATATCTATGGGCACGGAGGATTCGCGCACCCTGAACGCACCCTGCGCGCACCGTCCCGATCACGAGCTGCATGTTAATTGGCTGTCAGCTGGCTGTCAACATTCCGATTCAGGAAATGTTGGCAGCCATTTTGTCCCTCGGTAGAACCGAGGGACAGAAACAAGTGCGCAAAGCGCACAAAGGGGGAGGGTAGAAACACCCTGACCCCCTAGGTTTGCTCAGGGGTCCCACAAGGACCCCCTGGGCAAAAAAATAAATGTTTTTTTTTTAAAAATCGGCAGGATGCGCTCAGGGTGCGCGAACCCTGCTGAAAAAAAAAAAATCGAAGCGCGGTCTCCCGCGCTTCGATGTTAATTGGCCCCCGGGTGGCCCAAGTCCCGGGGGCATGCTGGGGGGGGGGGTTAATTTTATGTGTGGGGGGCCTCTAAGGGCCCCCCAAGCCCCGGGGACCACCACCCCCCGGGGCTTTATGTACAATGGTGCGGGAGGGCTCTGAGCCCTCCCGCAGCCCCGGGGACCACCACCTCCCCGGGGCTTCTTTTTTTTTAATTAAAAACCTGTGTGGGGGGCTCCAGCCCCCACACGCCCCGGGACCACCACCTCCCCGGGGCACTAAGAAAAATTACAATGGGGGTCCGTTTTGGACCCCAGAGCCCCGGGGACCACCACCTCCCCGGGGCTGTGCACTGAATGGGAGGGGGGCCGCGCGGCCCCCTCCTGGAGCCCTTGATGGCCCTGGGGACCACCACCCCCCAGGGCCGGCTCCTGCAGTGTCCCGGGGTGCCTACCCCCGGGACACTGCTGTTTGCAATGACAGGACGGGAGCCTCGCGGCTCCCGTCCTGTCATTGCAAAATTGCTTTGGATATTGGAAGAGAGAGCAGGAAACCTGCTCTCTCTTCCAATATCCAAAGCCGATTGCTTTCCACATGGGGAGCTGCATCTTAGCAGCTCCCCATGTGTAAAGCAATGCCGGCTCCCGTAGGACACGGGGAGCCGGCGGGACTGTGGGGGATTGGGGACCCCCCACAGTCCCCAACGAGAGGGCCAGCGCCGGGGGATGGGGTCCCCGGGGCAAGTAGTGGCCCGGGAGGGGGCCACGCGGCCCCCTCCCCCCAAAAAAAAAAAAAAACGATCGGGCCCGCAGGCCCCGCCCCTTCCTTCACCACTCTGCAAACGCGCCCCTGGCGCGTTTGCAGAGGGGAACGAATTCCCCTTGAATACTGGGGGTCCCTGGGGGCCAACTAGCCCACCAGGAACCTCCAGTATGCGCCAGGGGGCTGCCTTGCAGAGAGGTGTACAGAGGCCACGCCCCTTTTTACACCTCTCTGCAACGCAGCTCTATGACGCTTTTGGAGGTATATGGTGGGCTAGTTGCACCCCAGGGACCCTCAGGATTCAAGGGAGTTAATCCCCCGACTTAAAACGCGCCACGGGGCGTGTTTGCACAGTGGTGAAGGGAGGGGCGGGGCTTCAGGTGACATGTGTGCAAACAGGCCCCGTGGCGCGTTTTAAGATGGGGAATTAAATCCTCTTCAATCCTGAGGGTCCCTGGGGGCCAACTAGCCCAACAGGTACGTCCAGAAAGCGCCACAGAGCTGCGTTGCAGAGAGGTATAAAAGGGGTGTGGCCTCTGTACATGTCTCTGCAACGCAGCCCCTGGCGCATACTGGAGGTTCCTGGTGGGCTAGTTGGCCCGTAGGGACCCTCATGATTCAAGGGGACTTAATCCCCCAACTTAAAACGCACCACGGGGCGCGTTTGCACAGATGTCACCTCAGGCCCCGCCCCTCCCTTCACCATTGTGCAAATATTCCTCTAAAATCAGCCGAAATCCGAATTCCGATTTACTCACCTGTTATCAGGAGAGACCTCAGTGCTGCATCTTTCAGCCCAGTACTGATCCTCAAAAGTAATTTTAACCGTACTTACCGGTAACTTGAATTTCCTTCGTAGGCTAACATTGACTGGTTTCACTTGGAAATTCTTCTAAGTGTGGAGTTTTGGAACTTTAAAATATTCCTCTAAAATCAGCTGAAATACGAATTCCGATTTACTCACCTGTTTTCAGGAGAGGTCTCAGTGCTGTATCTTTCAGCCCAGTACTGGTCCTGAAAAGTAATTTTAACCGTACTTACCGGTAACTTGAATTTCCTTCATAGGCTAACATTGACTGGTTTCACTTGGAAATTCTTCTAAGTGTGGAGTTTTGGAACTTTAAAATATTCCTCTAAAATCAGCCGAAATACGAATTCCGATTTACTCACCTGTTATCAGGAGAGACCTCAGTGCTGCATCTTTCAGCCCAGTACTGATCCTCAAAAGTAATTTTAACCGTACTTACCAGTAACTTGAATTTCCTTCCGTAGGATATCATTGCCTACTTTTTGCTGAAAAAGTTTCTAAGTGTTGATTTTTGAAACATACAAATATTCCTCTAAAATCAGCCGAAATCCGAATTCAGATTTACTCACCTGTTATCAGGAGAGACCTCAGTGCTGCATCTTTCAGCCCAGTACTGGTCCTGAAAAGTAATTTTAACCGTACTTACCAGTAACTTGAATTTCCTTACATAGGCTAACATTGACTGGTTTCAACTGGAAATTCTTCTAAGTGTGGAGTTTTGGAACTTTAAAATATTCCTCTAAAATCATCCGAAATACGAATTCCGATTTACTCACCTGTTATCAGGAGAGACCTCAGTGCTGCATCTTTCAGCCCAGTACTGATCCTCAAAAGTAATTTTAACCGTACTTACCAGTAACTTGAATTTCCTTCCGTAGGATATCATTGCCTGCTTTTTGCTGAAAAAGTTTCTAAGTGTTGATTTTTGAAACATACAAATATTCCTCTAAAATCAGCCGAAATCCGAATTCAGATTTACTCACCTGTTATCAGGAGAGACCTCAGTGCTGCATCTTTCAGCCCAGTACTGGTCCTGAAAAGTAATTTTAACCGTACTTACCAGTAACTTGAATTTCCTTACATAGGCTAACATTGACTGGTTTCACTTGGAAATTCTTCTAAGTGTGGAGTTTTGGAACTTTAAAATATTCCTCTAAAATCAGCCGAAATACGAATTCCGATTTACTCACCTGTTATCAGGAGAGACCTCAGTGCTGCATCTTTCAGCCCAGTACTGATCCTCAAAAGTAATTTTAACCGTACTTACCAGTAACTTGAATTTCCTTCCATAGGATATCATTGCCTGCTTTTTGCTGAAAAAGTTTCTGTGTTGATTTTTGAAACATACAAATATTCCTCTAAAATCAGCCGAAATCCGAATTCAGATTTACTCACCTGTTATCAGGAGAGACCTCAGTGCTGCATCTTTCAGCCCAGTACTGGTCCTGAAAAGTAATTTTAACCGTACTTACCAGTAACTTGAATTTCCTTACATAGGCTAACATTGACTGGTTTCACTTGGAAATTCTTCTAAGTGTGGAGTTTTGGAACTTTAAAATATTCCTCTAAAATCAGCCGAAATACGAATTCCGATTTACTCACCTGTTATCAGGAGAGACCTCAGTGCTGCATCTTTCAGCCCAGTACTGATCCTCAAAAGTAATTTTAACCGTACTTACCAGTAACTTGAATTTCCTTCCGTAGGATATCATTGCCTGCTTTTTGCTGAAAAAGTTTCTAAGTGTTGATTTTTGAAACATACAAATATTCCTCTAAAATCAGCCGAAATCCGAATTCAGATTTACTCACCTGTTATCAGGAGAGACCTCAGTGCTGCATCTTTCAGCCCAGTACTGGTCCTGAAAAGTAATTTTAACCGTACTTACCAGTAACTTGAATTTCCTTACATAGGCTAACATTGACTGGTTTCACTTGGAAATTCTTCTAAGTGTGGAGTTTTGGAACTTTAAAATATTCCTCTAAAATCAGCCGAAATACGAATTCCGATTTACTCACCTGTTATCAGGAGAGACCTCAGTGCTGCATCTTTCAGCCCAGTACTGATCCTCAAAAGTAATTTTAACCGTACTTACCGGTAACTTGAATTTCCTTCATAGGCTAACATTGACTGGTTTCACTTGGAAATTCTTCTAAGTGTGGAGTTTTGGAACTTTAAAATATTCCTCTAAAATCAGCCGAAATACGAATTCCGATTTACTCACCTGTTATCAGGAGAGACCTCAGTGCTGCATCTTTCAGCCCAGTACTGATCCTGAAAAGTAATTTTAACCGTACTTACCGGTAACTTGAATTTCCTTCATAGGCTAACATTGACTGGTTTCACTTGGAAATTCTTCTAAGTGTTGATTTTTGAAACATACAAATATTCCTCTAAAATCAGCCGAAATCCGAATTCTGATTTACTCACCTGTTATCAGGAGAGACCTCAGTGCTGCATCTTTCAGCCCAGTACTGGTCCTGAAAAGTAATTTTAACCGTACTTACCAGTAACTTGAATTTCCTTCCATAGGCTAACATTGACTGGTTTCACTTGGAAATTCTTCTAAGTGTGGAGTTTTGGAACTTTAAAATATTCCTCTAAAATCAGCTGAAATACGAATTCCGATTTACTCACCTGTTTTCAGGAGAGGTCTCAGTGCTGTATCTTTCAGCCCAGTACTGGTCCTGAAAAGTAATTTTAACCGTACTTACCGGTAACTTGAATTTCCTTCATAGGCTAACATTGACTGGTTTCACTTGGAAATTCTTCTAAGTGTGGAGTTTTGGAACTTTAAAATATTCCTCTAAAATCAGCCGAAATACGAATTCCGATTTACTCACCTGTTATCAGGAGAGACCTCAGTGCTGCATCTTTCAGCCCAGTACTGATCCTGAAAAGTAATTTTAACCGTACTTACCGGTAACTTGAATTTCCTTCATAGGCTAACATTGACTGGTTTCACTTGGAAATTCTTCTAAGTGTTGATTTTTGAAACATACAAATATTCCTCTAAAATCAGCCGAAATCCGAATTCTGATTTACTCACCTGTTATCAGGAGAGACCTCAGTGCTGCATCTTTCAGCCCAGTACTGGTCCTGAAAAGTAATTTTAACCGTACTTACCAGTAACTTGAATTTCCTTCCATAGGCTAACATTGACTGGTTTCACTTGGAAATTCTTCTAAGTGTGGAGTTTTGGAACTTTAAAATATTCCTCTAAAATCAGCCGAAATACGAATTCCGATTTACTCACCTGTTATCAGGAGAGACCTCAGTGCTGCATGTTTCAGCCCAGTACTGATCCTCAAAAGTAATTTTAACCGTACTTACCGGTAACTTGAATTTCCTTCATAGGCTAACATTGACTGGTTTCACTTGGAAATTCTTCTAAGTGTTGATTTTTGAAACATACAAATATTCCTCTAAAATCAGCCGAAATCCGAATTCTGATTTACTCACCTGTTATCAGGAGAGACCTCAGTGCTGCATCTTTCAGCCCAGTACTGGTCCTGAAAAGTAATTTTAACCGTACTTACCAGTAACTTGAATTTCCTTCCATAGGCTAACATTGACTGGTTTCACTTGGAAATTCTTCTAAGTGTGGAGTTTTGGAACTTTAAAATATTCCTCTAAAATCAGCCGAAATACGAATTCCGATTTACTCACCTGTTATCAGGAGAGACCTCAGTGCTGCATGTTTCAGCCCAGTACTGATCCTCAAAAGTAATTTTAACCGTACTTACCGGTAACTTGAATTTCCTTCATAGGCTAACATTGACTGGTTTTCAGCAAAAAAGTTTCAAAGTGTTGATTTTCACAAACTACAAATATTCCTTAAAAATCGCCTGTATGACTTAAACGCATTCTTTCAACTGTTTACAGGAGATGCACCAGTGCTGGATCCAGGATCCAACACTGAGTAAGAAAAAGTAACGATAACAGTTTTTACCTGCTAAGTGAATTTCCTTCCATAGGATAACATTGGTGATTCTATGAGAAAAAGTTTCAAAGTGTCAACTTTTAAAATACAATAATATTCCTTAAAAATCACGACTGTAACCAAAACGCTTTTACTCAACTGTTTACAGGAGATGTACCAGGACTGAATCTAGGATCCAGTCCTGTGGTTACAAAAGTAATCCATAAAGTAACTAATTGCATTTAACTAGAAATTCACATTGAGTTGAATGTTGCATTGTGTTTGAAAATGTGTTGCCCATTGCAACAACTGTAACTACTGTACTTAAAAGTCTATTGCCTATCTGCAAAGTATTTAAACTAAAGTAATTCATTCTGAGAAAGTATTTTTTGTAATGTAATGTATAATGTAATTACAATGTAATTTGACAAATAAAATATGTAAAAAAAAATTGTTTCTAAAAATGTAGTAAATCAGTATGAAAAAAATTAATATAAAAATTAATACATTTAAAAATTGTCATTTAAAAAACCTTTGAAATTCACTGAAAAAACCGTAGGTTTCAGGCACGTTATAGTTACAAATTAGCATTTTAAAAACCTTTGAAATTCACTGAAAAAACCATAGGTTTCAGACACGTTATAGTTAGAAATTAGCATTTAAAAAACCTTTGAAATTCACTGAAAAAACCAGAGGTTTTAGGGACAGTTATAGTTAGTTGGACATTGCACTCGTACAAAACCCGTGAAATTCCCCCGTTATAGTTAGTTCAGCTAACTATAACTCGCGCCCCCGCAATGCACTGCTGATGACGTCACATATTACATCACTCATGACATGGTCAGTGACATCACTGATGACATCACTGATGACATCTCAAATGACATCACTGATGACATCATCCACGTGATAATCTGATGCAGCTCCTCACACCCTAATATAACCTTTGATACACCCAATCTAAATTACAGAGTGCCATTCGCAAAACCATAGACACTCCAACACCAATAACTACATACCCACTCACTGATTCTTAGGTCTACACACACACATCCACTCACTCACCCGTACAGTCACTCATACTTATGGTCACTCAGTACAGGACTATCATATGCACTCTTACTCCTATATAGACACTCAAACACCGCCACTCATCCATAGAGGTACTCACACACCTAGTCAGTCATGCAAATAATTAAACACACTGCCATTTACTCACCTATACAGTTATACACACACCAGCTCACTTAATCATACAAATACTAGCACATTGTTACGCTCTTATACAATCACTGATACAAGCACACACTCATCCATACAGCCACTATCACAATCACTCACTCTCGCTTATAGCTATTTATATACTCCAATACACATATATACTGCCTTTCACATATTTAGTTACTCACACATGTACCACTGGGACATACATTCACTCACTAACACACTCTTACACACACTTACCCACCCATACAGTCTATCACAGATGCACTCTTGAAACCATCCACCCAGTGAATCACCCACTCACACATCTATGCACAGTCGCACACACCCCATCCACACAAACACTCAGGCACCCATACAGATACTCATAGAACCAATAAATAACCCATATAGACACTCATGTAGCTATTCGCAAATCCATGCATCCACTTACACACCAACAGACGGATACAGACATTCACACAGTTTAGTCACTAACCCATGCATTCAGTAAGATACGTTTAATCACTCACTTGTAGAGTCAGTCACGCACGTACTAAATCATCCATTCAGACACTTATACACCCACTCATTCTTCAATACGCCTTTCCCTATATATATTAAACATATTTAAACTTTACAGAAACACACAGTCACTGGATGATGTCATCAGTGATGTCATTTGAGATGTCATCAGTGATGTCATCAGTGATGTCACTGACCATGTCATGAGTGATGTAATATGTGACGTCATCAGCAGTGCATTGCGGGGCGCGAGTTATAGTTAGCTGAACTAACTATAACGGGGGAATTTCACGGGTTTTGTACGAGTGCAATGTCCAACTAACTATAACTGTCCCTAAAACCTCTGGTTTTTTCAGTGAATATATATATATATATATATATATATATATGTAAATTTTCCTTTTTGTCACTGGTTCCTGCAACGCTGAACCCAAAAACGAAACGGACTCCACTTTTTCTCTGCGCTTGATTTATTTTTCGTGCTGTGCTGCCATCATGACGCGTTTCGGCCTCGCAGGGCCTTGATCACATGATTCTTACGTCATTTCCACCCTGATTTTAAAGTGCCAAGTGCTCAGTAAATAGTGAAAACAGACTGCCCGTCCAATTTGTTTCAAACTTTACAGTACATATATAAACCTAATTTTTGAAACACCTTTTGTTTTATCTGTGGGTTCCAACAATAATACAATGTGCAAATTACGCAATTCTACCCATTTCAATATGTTTGAATAGTAGCATATATGGACATAATGCATAGCAATAGGGTACCTTTTTACTTTTTACCCCTCAAGACCTCATAATCCAGGCATGTAAAAAATGGTTTTAAAATACAATTTTTAAAATAAACCACCCTCATCCATTCCGGTAAGCCTATGTCTTTTAATTGCTAAAACAGATTTTTTCTAAAACTATTGGAACCACTTAGAAGAAGAGAACTTATTGTATCTCTGTTGTAATTATATTGGGTGATACTGCCCCTGTGGGCAATGGTTTTATACTATGTACTGTGTGGGCATAAAGTGCTGTGTGCTCTTATGTGCAAATATGCTTATTTCCCCTGTGCCCAAAAGGTGTGTAATTTAAAACAATTATTAAACAATGGTTCTTTATTAATCCCTATTCTAATCTCCTTAAGCTGGCCTCCCTGTTGCCGCCTCTTCTTTGTGGAGGAATGCAGTCTATCACATAATATTTTAGTTTGTCCAAGTTCTTATCATGGACCTCACCAAAATGTCGGGCCACGGGGTAGGTTATGTCTGCATTCGTGATTGCTCATAAGTGCTGTAGAATTCTCTTGTGGGCCGGCAGTTTCGTACTACCTACATACCGTAGCCCACAAGAGCACTCTAGCAAGTAGATTGCAAACTCAGTTTTGCACGTGAGGTGTTTATCAATCATTACCAGTCTATCATTGAAGGGTGTTGTAAATGATGTTTTACTGATGCCAAACTTGCAAGCTTTGCATGTTGTGCATCTTACAAAACCCTTGCTACCAGTTAGCCAACTGGTGCCGGATTTGATTTCGGGGCTGCTACTCACTAGGAAATTGCTGGTGCTCGGGGCTTTTCTATAGGTGATCACCGGAGATTTAAATAGGGTATCACCTAAAACAGGATCGTTACAGACAAGCTGCCAATTCTTTTTAATAATTCTCACCAGGCTATCTTTTTGTTTATTGTATGTTAATATGAGCCTTGGATTTCCTGTGTCTTGTCCTCTGTTTTTTATCTGTTTAGTCTTGCTGTTAGATGGATTAAACAGCAAATCCTCTCTATCCATAGCTCTTGTATGCGAGATAGCCTTATCTATTGTTGTACTGTTATATCCTCTGGCTAGAAATCTCGACTTACATTCTCCTTGAGCCACTATTAGGTCATGGTCATTACTGCAAATTCTGAGGATCCGCAGCATTTCCCCATATGGGATGCTGCCGATCGTGTGTTTGGGATGAAAACTACTCGAATGTAAAATGGTATTGCCCGCTGTTGGTTTACGATGTAGTTTTGTATGTAGCCTGCCTTCATTAGTGTAGACCTCAACGTCTAAGAAACATACAGATTTTTTATTAATAGTGTGGGTCAGGTGCAAATTAATGTTGTTGTTATTTAATTTCATGATGAAATCTCCTGCGGATTTCTGATCACCTCGCCATATAACAAATAAATCATCAATGTATCGTATCCATTTGATAACATTGTTGGCTATTATTTCTGCATGAGTAGTGGCTACAACATTTTCCTCCCACTACCCCAAGTGTAAGCAGGCGTAGCTAGGGGAAAAGCTCGCCCCCATAGCTACGCCTCTGACCTGGTGGTACACTTGCTGTTGAAAGAAGAAATAGTTGTTTTCTAAGCAAAATCTGGTTAAATCCACAATCATCTTGTTATGCATATACAATTCAATAGACATTGTACCCAAAAAATATTCTAATGCCTTTAGCCCATCACAGTGATTAATAGATGTGTAGAGATCTGATACATCCAGTGTTAGCAATAAAAAGTCATCCCTCCATTGTACTTCATATATTTGCTTTAAAAAATCTGTTGTATCTCGCACATACGACGGTAAAGCTTTTACTAAATTCTGTAGAAAAGAGTCAATGAATACAGAAATGTTTTCAAGGAGGCTCTGCTTGGCCGATATTATGGGCCTGCCTGGGGGTTTATGTTCGTCTTTGTGTATTTTTGGTATGAAATAAATCACCGGAGTTATAGGGTAGTCTTTCTTTAAAAACTTGTATTCCTCTTGATTTATCATACCCATACTCTTCCAGGCCAAAAGTTTGGAGAATAACTCATTTTGGGCTGTTATCATCGCTTGTTTGTTTGCCAGCTTATAACAGCTCCTGTCTCCCAATTGTCTCAGAGCTTCCTCCAGGTATTGTTTTTGGGGCCATAATGCAATGTTGCCCCCTTTGTCCGAATTTCGAATTACTACAGCATCCTTTTTTTGGAGTTTTTGAACCAACTGTTTGTATTTATATTGGTGTGAACTTAATTTTCTGGTGCTGCTTTGTATTTTACTGTGTAGTATTTTGATCTCTTTAGTTACTTGTTCGTTAAAGATGTCGATGTTGTCCCTGGGCATAATCGGTACAAAGGTAGATTCTGGTTTGAAACCAGACTCAATTGTAGACATGATGTTTATTTGTTGTTTCTCCATGATTTTTTGTGTTGACTCTATTTGATCTTGATCATCTGTGTTATGTTCTAGTGCCTGTAGGCTGCTTAATACGGGCACATCCGAGGCGACCAGTTGTACAGTGTTGCCTGCTTGGGAAACCATTGGGATTTTTACTGCTTGTTTACTTCGTTTGAGTAAATGATATTTTTGCAGTTTTAACTTCCGGATGTATTTATATATATCTACTCTGGTTTGAGGATAATCAAAATTGTGTTCAGGGCAGTATATATATATTATCTACTGGCGGTCGCCAGTAGATAGTTATAGTTAGGACCTATTTTCCATAGGAAATTCACAACATTCTATTTCTAATAACTTTGGCGCCGGTTGACGAATCTTCGCGAAATTTTAAAAACTCGTGGGGTGCTCCGGTCTGCTCCTATCCTGAAAGTTTCGGGGTGATTCGGCAAGCGGGGGCCGAGAAAAAAGGGGGGTCCCAAAACGTGTTTTCCCCATGCAATTTTCCATAGGAACCTTTAATCGCAGCTACAGCCCGAACTGCTGAACGGAATTACACCAAATTTGGCAAAAAGGTAGCCCTTGGTTCAGAGTCGTGCCTTTTGGTTAAATGGTGTAAATCCGTTCAGTAGTTCCTGAGAAAATCAAAAGTAAAATCACATATATATCTGGGCGGAGCCTAACCACACATGTCATTGTGAGATCTGATTGGCTGTCAGCACTTCATCCTGGAATTGCTGGCAGCCATCTTGGGACCAATATACATGATAGTACCCCATTGAAATGCATTGTAGTGAATCAAAGATTTTGAGGGTTACCAAAAGGAGAACTATAAAGGGTGATAACAGACTTTAGTTACATTAGAATTCATTTGTTGATGGTACCATACTAATTTCAGGAATTGTGGTGTGTTCTAAGGTGATTTTACCCTGTGAAAAACCTTCTGCTGGGATATCATGAATCATGTTTGAGAGAAAACTATTTTCACATGCTTGTCCCATAGAGTTTTGGAAGGTGCTCCAGAAGCTAAAATGAGAGCATATTTTCTGTAAATTCACATTATCTTTCTCAGTCATGTGAGAATGAAGTCTGACATTCTCAATAAAACATGTACATCCAACAAGGGCAGAGACTGTCAGTTGATTTGTTTGTGTTCTACTGCAGCTTCCCAGAGTGTTCTAAAGAACAACTAGAGTGCTAACAGTCTTACTTATGACAAAAGTATGGCACAACTGAAGCCATCTTGATTGGAATAAACTGGTAACACTTAAAACATTTAATTTAAAAAGGAACAAAATGATGGGGTTCATTTTGTCATAGAAATTATGGTTAGTGCTGTAGAAAGAAAAATTAGGACATGTTTCAAGTGTGATGTCAAATATCTTCCTGTTATATTTCAACAGGAGCAGCCTGCCAGTTGATGCCTTTCTGTTCTACTGCAGCTTCCCAGAGTGTTCTAAAGAACAACTAGAGCGCTAACTGCCTTACTTATGACAAAAGTATGGCACACCTGAAGCCATCTTGATTGGAATAAACCGGTAACACTTAAAACATTTAATTTAAAAAGGAACAAAATGAGGGGGTTCTTTTTGAAATAGAAATTATGGTTAGTGCTGCAGAAAGAAAAATTAGGGCATGTTTTAAGTGAGATCTCAAATCCTCTTCTATTTCATTAGAAAATTCTGACATGCAGACTGAAACAATCACTTTCAATACCAGCAGCAGACTTCCAGTTAACTCCCTGGTGAGCAGTAGCTTTACTACAGTGATCTAATGAGCAACTAGAGTGCTAACATTCTGAATTTATGGCAAATGTGAGACACATCTGAATGCCTTCTTGATGAAATCAAAGTAAAAAACTGAAAGCATTTCCTACTGAGGAGACTGCAGTAAATGAGGAAATTAGGAAACTTCATAACAAAGAAGTCTTCCAAGATGGCCACCAGAGAAAAAAGAGCCCAAATGTAGCACAAATATTACCCAGATGTAGCCCACATATAGCCCAATGACAAAAGTGTGCAAAACACTTTTTATTTTTAGTTTTTTTGCAGTTTTATGTAGTGCAGACTGGTCAGGTATTGGAGCGTTGCATCTTAAAACATGACCCCCTACACTACAAAAACACCACTGCACTACCCTAAACCCTAAAACACTACCCCCAGCACGACCCCCTATACTACACAAGCACCACTGCACTATCCTAAACCCTAAAACACTACCCCCAGCACGACCCCCTACACTACACAAACACCACTGCACTACCCTAAACCCTAAAACTACCCCCAGCACGACCCCCTACACTACCCAAACACCACTGCACTAACCTAAATCCTAAAACACTACCCCCAGCACGACCCCCTACACTACCCAAACACCACTGCACTACCCTAAAACATGACCCCCTACACTACACAAACACCACTGCACTACCCTAAACCCTAAAACACTACCCCCAGCACGACCCCCTACACTACACAAGCACCACTGCACTACCCTAAACCCTAAAACACTACCCCAGCACGACCCCCTACACTACACAAACACCACTGCACTAACCTAAAACCTAAAACACTACCCCCAGCACGACCCCCTACACTACCCAAACACCACTTCACTACCCTAAAACATGACCCCCTACACTACACAAACACCTCTGCACTACCCTAAACCCTAAAACACTACCCCCAGCATGACCCCCTACACTACACAAGCATCACTGCACTACCCTAAACCCTAAAACACTACCCCCAGCACGACCCCCTACACTACACAAACACCACTGCACTACCCTAAACCCTAAAACACTACCCCCAGCACGACACCCTACACTACCCAAACACCACTGCACTACCCTAAAACATGACCCCCTACACTACACAAACACCACTGCACTACCCTAAACCCTAAAACACTACCCCCAGCATGACCCCCTACACTACACAAGCACCACTGCACTACCCTAAACCCTAAAACACTACCCCCAGCACGACCCCCTACACTGCCCGAACACCACTGCACTGCCCTAAACCCTGAAACACCAGCCCCTGCATGACCCCCTACACTGCCCGAATACCACTGCACTGCCCTAAACCCTGAAACACCACCCACAGCACGACTCCCTACACTGCCCGAACACCACTGCACTGCCCTAAACAATGAAACACCACCCTCTGCATTGTAGGAGAGTAGGATCTGCTTCACATGGGTACCCCCACTTTTTGCTGATGCTTCACTGTTTTTCGACGATAGTCTGGCTGGGGCCCTGCTAATCAGAACCCCAGCCTAGCTGCTTCCTCTCTAAAATGGTTTCCATGTGCCTTAGGCACATCACTGATTGGGATCTGGAGTGCCCTTATAAGTCCCTAGTATATGGTATACTATGTACCAAGGGCATAGGTACCTCAGAGGCCTGCCAGGGGCTGCAGCATGTATTATGCCACCCCTGGAAGGCCATCCAAACTGACACCACAGGTCTGCTACTGCAGCCTGGGTAAGGTGGTGCATGCACCCCTTACTGTGATATAGGTTACCTATATCACTAAATACATACACACATATAAACCTATAAGTCACTCCTAAGGCAGGCCTTATCAATCCTAAAGGCAGAGTGCATGGTTCCTATGTGAGAGGGTGCCCCTGCATGAGCAGGGCCCCTCTGCAGTGTTCGGAGACCATCTCTGATGCTGTTTGTAGTGCAGCCTGACCATATACTCTTAAGCGCATTATATCCTCGCGGTAAAATGCTAACTTTGGAATGGCTGCACCTAAACATGTCGTGTTTGGTGTCAAACATCTTGGAATACTACCCCCCGCCAATTCTGGCGGCGGGGGTAGCATTCCACCCTTCTAGAGGGAAAGACATGTTAACTCTGACTAACCCGGTAACTTCTCTCCAAAGCCCTGGCATCACAAAATGGATGCTGCTGCCACAGACACGAGTCTGGCCTCCTGCTGCTGGACGAAACTCCGGCAGGGGAGGCCTGGACAATAGGTTTCCTGTCCCAGGGAGGTGTGACCACCTCCCCAGACAGGATGATGTGTATTGGGGCTGGGCGGGAGCACCATCTATGTACTTTGAAGTCCTGCACTGGGGGCACATTTGGTGTCCCTATGCATACCCCAGTTCAAACCGGATCAGGGGCTTGCAGCCCCTGCTTTGGCGCGAACTGGACAAAGGGAAAGGGGTGTAGCCACCCCTCTGCCCTGACCCACCCATAGGTGGGGCCACAGAGTAGTCCAACCCCTATCTTTAGTATAAAGATAGGAACCCAGTCCTTAGGACTTTAGATTATCCCTGGACGAAACTCTGAAACAGAATCCTGGACCTTCGACGCTCTACTCACGATTAGAGGACAGAAGAATCTCCCTTGGGGTCAAGGAGTGACTCCCCTGCTTGGCAGGCACCAAAGAAGCATTTGTCCAGTTCGCATTTCTGAAGCTCCCGTCGGACGCCGAAGTCATCGCATCACCAGAGGTGGATTCTCAGACTTCCCCGAGGCTACCCTGAGTCCCCAGCAAAGCTGAGGTCCGTGGCTATCGTGGGTGACTTGAGACCGTGACCCCTGGACACCGAGCACATTTGCAAGTGCATCCTCTTCTGGGTCTTCCAAGAAATCGTCCTTTGGGCTCCGAGTAGCCCTAGCCTCCAGCACCACCTGCACCGAAGATCACTGGCCCCCACTCCACGAGTGTCCTGTAAGCCAGCTCCACGTGCGGCGTCACGAGGCTCCTTTGCGGTTGCTAGCCCATTGGCTAGTAGCCCTTAACGAAGGTCAATCTTTTCTTAACTTGGCATCCTGGTTGCTCCAGGCCTGCCCTCACTTACACTCACTGGGTGAGTTCCACAGACTTTGCTGGTCTGCACCATCGACGATCTACATCTTCACCGAGACTTGCCGTTGCCAAGGTTTGTTGGGTCCAATCCGGTTGCCGACACCTCAGCACTCGACAGACATTGTGTACCAGCCCGAATCCTGCTCCTGGTCACCGACAACGCCTCCTGGACCTCGTGGCTGAAGAGTCAAGACAACCATCAACGCACCTGAAGCACTCGACATCGGTGGGCATCTGTCCATCGCCTTCCTGGTCACTGGCTAGTGACCCAGACTCTGTCCCCTCTGCTTTCAGGTTCTTCAGAACTCCGATCCACTCTTGGATCCACCCGGACACTTTTCTCTTGGCCGCTAGCAGCACTTTGCAGCAGATCGCCATTCGAATCGACGACGAAACCCGACCCCGAAAGGCACCTATGTACCCGGCTTCCCTGGGTGAGGTAACACGAGTACTCCGGTGCTCACGTGGGTAGAGACTCTTCAAAGTCCTAGATCTCAAAGGGTTTTGTCCTAGTTCTCTTTTAAGTGTCCCTTTTCTCTAATTTCCCGATCCCGACTTTCTCCATAGAAGTCAACGGCGTATCGCGGTTGTGTATTTACACTGCACGCGTCTCCCGTGGGTCCCCTGTGTCACTACCTTGGGTGGTTCCTTGTGGTCCAAGCACTTCTAGAGGCTCTAGGCCTAGTGTCTAGTTCAGTCGTGGTTCGCATACCACTTTATTGGTATATGGTTTGGTACGCCCCTAGGGCCCAAACGTGTATTTGTGCTATTACTGTGTTTAAATAACTTCTAACTTATGTACTTCGAACTCTAGCCTCATAAAGAGACTAGAGGGGTGTGTTTAGCAATAAATACATATATTTTGAATATATACCTGGTGTGGTGCTCTTTCATTTGGTCACTCAAGAGATTATAGACTGGTAAAACAAGCTGCTTTACATTCCTTCAAGACTTAGCCTGAAGGCTGCTCTCCATAGCTACCACTAGGATAGCTTTCAATAAGGTTGTCTTTAACCTATCTCCAATAAGGGGTTGTTTGGACTGGTGCAAGGTGCCCACTATAATTAGTGGACAGCATATGCCAGGCCAACTTCTCACATGCATGACCCACTACACTGCCCAAACACCACTGCACTGCCCTAAACCCTGAAACACCACCCCCAGCAAGACCCCCTACACTGCCCGAACACCACTGCACTGCCCTAAACCCTGAAACATCACTCCCAGCAAGACCCCCTACACTGCCCGAACACCACTGCCCAAAACCCTGTAACACCACCCTCAGCAAGACCCCCTACACTGCCCGAACACCACTGCACTGCCCTAAACCCTGAAACACCACCCCCAGCACGACCCCCTACACTGCCCGAACACCACTGCACTGCCCTAAACCCTGAAACACCAGCCCCAGCACGACCCCCTACACTGCCCGAACACCACTGCACTGCCCTAAACCCTGAAACACCAGCCCCAGCAAGACACCCTACACTGCCCGAACACCACTGCACTGCCTTAAACCCTGAAACACCACCCCCAGCAAGACAACCTACACTGGCCGAACACCACTGCACTGCCCTAAACCCTGAAACACCACCCCCTGCACAACCCCTACACTGCCCAAACACCACTGCACTGCCCTAAACCCTGAAACACCACCCCCTGCACGACCCCCTACACTGCCCGAACACCACTGCACTGCCCTAAACCTTGAAACACCACCCCCAGCATGACACCCTACACTGCCCGAACACCACTGCACTGCCCTAAACCCTGAAACACCACCCCCAGCATGACCCCCTACACTGCCCGAACACCACTGCACTGCCCTAAACCCTGAAACACCACCCCCTGCATGACCCCCTACACTGCCCTAAACCCTGAAAGACCACCCCCAGCACGACCCCCTACACTGCCCGAACACCACTGCACTGTCCTAAACCCTGAAACACCACCCCCAGCACGACCCCCTACACTGCCCGAACACCACTGCACTGCCCTAAACCCTGAAACACAACCCCCAGCATGACCCCTACACTGCCCGAACACCACTGCACTGCCCTAAACCCTGAAACATCACCCCCAGCAAGACCCCCTACACTGCCTGAATACCACTGCCCTAAACCCTGAAACACCACCCCCAGCAAGACCCCTACACTGCCCGAACACCACTGCACTGCCCTAAACCCTGAAACACCACCTCCAGCACAATCCCCTACACTGCCTGTACACCATTGCTCTGCCCTAAACCCTGAAACACTAGCCCCAGCATGACCCCCTACACTGCCCGAACACCACTGCACTGCCCTAAACCCTGAAACACCACCCCCAGCACGACCCCCTACACTGCCCGAACACCACTGCTCTGCCCAAAACCCTGAAACACCAGCCCCAGCATGACCCCCTACACTGACAACACCACTGCACTGCCCTAAACCCTGAAACACCAGCCCCAGCAAGACCCCCTACACTGCCCGAACACCACTGCACTGCCTTAAACCCTGAAACACCACCCCCAGCAAGACAACCTATACTGGCCGAACACCACTGCACTGCCCTAAACCCTGAAACAGCACCCCCTGCACGACCCCCTACACTGCCCAAACACCACTGCACTGCCCTAAACCCTGAAACACCACCCCCTGCACGACCCCCTACACTGCCCGAACACCACTGCACTGCCCTAAACCCTGAAACACCACCCCCATCACGACACCCTACACTGCCCAAACACCACTGCACTGCCCTAAACCCTGAAACACCACCACCAGCACAACCCCCTACACTGCCTGAACACCAGTGCTCTGCCCTAAACCCTGAAACACTAGCCCCAGCACGACCCCCTACACTGCCCGAACACCACTGCACTGCCCTAAACCCTGAAACACCACCCCCAGCACGACCCCCTACACTGCCTGAACACCACTGCACTGCCCTAAACCCTGAAACATCACCCCCAGCAAGACCCCCTACACTGCCCGAACACCACTGCCCTAAACCCTGAAACACCACCCCCAGCACGACCCCCTACACTGCCCGAACACCACTGCACTGCCCTAAACCCTGAAACACCACCCCCAGCACGACCCCCTACACTGCCCAAACACCACTGCTCTGCCCAAAACCCTGAAACACCAGCCCCAGCACGACCCCCTACACTGCCAACACCACTGCACTGCCCTAAACCCTGAAACACCAGCCCCAGCACGACCCCCTACACTGCCCGGACACCACTGCACTACCCTAAACCCTGAAACACCACCCCCAGCACGACCCCCTATACTGCCCGAGCACCACTGCACTGCCCTAAACCCTGAAACACCAGCCCCAGCACGGCCCCCTACACTGCCCGAACACCACTGCACTGCCCTAAACCCAGAAACACCAGCCCCAGCACGACCCCCTACACTGCCCGAACACCACTGCACTGCCCTAAACCCTGAAACACCAGCCCCAGCACGACCCCCTACACTGCCCGAACACCACTGCACTGCCCTAATCCCTGAAACACCACCCTGTGCACGACCCCCTACACTGCCCGAACACCACTGCACTGCCCTAAACCCTGAAACACCACCCCCAGCACAACCCCCTACACTGCCCGAACACCACTGCACTGCCGTAAACCCTGAAACACCACCCCCTGCACGACCCCCTACACTGCCCGAACACTACTGCACTGCCCTAAACCCTGAAACACCAGCCCCAGCACGACCCCCTACACTGCCCGAACACCACAGCACTGCCCTAAACCCTGAAACACCAGCCCCAGCACGACCCCCTACACTGCCCTAACACCACTGCACTGCACTAAACCCTGAAACAGCAGCCCCAGCACGAGCCCCTACACTGCCCGAACACCACTGCACTGCCCTAAACCCTGAAACACCACCCCGTGCATGACCCCCTACACTGCCCGAACACCACTGCACTGCCCTAAACCCTGAAACACCACCCCCAGCACGATCCCCTACACTGCCCGAACACCACTGTACTGCCCTAAACCCTGAAACACCACCCCCTGCACGACCCCCTACACTGCCCGAACACTACTGCACTGCCCTAAACCCTGAAACACCATCCCCAGCACGACCCCCTATACTGCACGAACACCACTGCACTGCCCTAAACCCTGAAACACCACCCCCAGCACGACCCCCTACACTGCCCGAACACCACTGCTCTGCCCAAAACCCTGAAACACCAGCCCCAGCATGACCCCCTACACTGCCAACACCACTGCACTGCCCTAAACCCTGAAACACCAGCCCCAGCAAGACCCCCTACACTGCCCGAACACCACTGCACTGCCCTAAACCCTGAAACACCACCCCCTGCATGACCCCCTACACTGCCCTAAACCCTGAAAGACCACCCCCAGCACGACCCCCTACACTGCCCGAACACCACTGCACTGTCCTAAACCCTGAAACACCACCCCCAGCACGACCCCTACACTGCCCGAACACCACTGCACTGCCCTAAACCCTGAAACACTACCCCCAGCAAGACCCCTACACTGCCCGAACACCACTGCACTGCCCTAAACCCTGAAACATCACCCCCAGCAAGACCCCCTACACTGCCTGAACACCACTGCCCTAAACCCTGAAACACCACCCCCAGCAAGACCCCTACACTGCCCGAACACCACTGCACTGCCCTAAACCCTGAAACACCACCTCCAGCACAATCCCCTACACTGCCTGAACACCATTGCTCTGCCCTAAACCCTGAAACACTAGCCCCAGCATGACCCCCTACACTGCCCGAACACCACTGCACTGCCCTAAACCCTGAAACACCACCCCCAGCACGACCCCTACACTGCCCGAACACCACTGCTCTGCCCAAAACCCTGAAACACCAGCCCCAGCATGACCCCCTACACTGACAACACCACTGCACTGCCCTAAACCCTGAAACACCAGCCCCAGCAAGACCCCCTACACTGCCCGAACACCACTGCACTGCCTTAAACCCTGAAACACCACCCCCAGCAAGACAACCTATACTGGCCGAACACGACTGCACTGCCCTAAACCCTGAAACAGCACCCCCTGCACGACCCCCTACACTGCCCAAACACCACTGCACTGCCCTAAACCCTGAAACACCACCCCCTGCACGACCCCCTACACTGCCCGAACACCACTGCACTGCCCTAAACCCTGAAACACCACCCCCATCACGACCCCCTACACTGCCCGAACACCACTGCACTGCCCTAAACCCTGAAACACCACCTCCAGCACAACCCCCTACACTGCCTGAACACCATTGCTCTGCCCTAAACCCTGAAACACTAGCCCCAGCACGACCCCCTACACTGCCCGAACACCACTGCACTGCCCTAAACCCTGAAACACCACCCCCAGCACGACCCCCTACACTGCCTGAACACCACTGCACTGCCCTAAACCCTGAAACATCACCCCCAGCAAGACCCCCTACACTGCCCGAACACCACTGCCCTAAACCCTGAAACACCACCCCCAGCACGACCCCCTACACTGCCCGAACACCACTGCACTGCCCTAAACCCTGAAACACCACCCCCAGCACGACCCCCTACACTGCCCAAACACCACTGCTCTGCCCAAAACCCTGAAACACCAGCCCCAGCACGACCCCTACACTGCCAACACCACTGCACTGCCCTAAACCCTGAAACACCAGCCCCAGCACGACCCCCTACACTGCCCGGACACCACTGCACTACCCTAAACCCTGAAACACCACCCCCAGCACGACCCCCTACACTGCCCGAGCACCACTGCACTGCCCTAAACCCTGAAACACCAGCCCCAGCACGGCCCCCTACACTGCCCGAACACCACTGCACTGCCCTAAACCCTGAAACACCAGCCCCAGCACGACCCCCTACACTGCCCGAACACCACTGCACTGCCCTAAACCCTGAAACACCAGCCCCAGCACGACCCCCTACACTGCCCGAACACCACTGCACTGCCCTAAACCCTGAAACACCACCCTGTGCACGACCCCCTACACTGCCCGAACACCACTGCACTGCCCTAAACCCTGAAACACCACCCCCAGCACAACCCCCTACACTGCCCGAACACCACTGCACTGCCCTAAACCCTGAAACACCACCCCCTGCACGACCCCCTACACTGCCCGAACACTACTGCACTGTCCTAAACCCTGAAACACCAGCCCCAGCACGACCCCCTACACTGCCCGAAAACCACAGCACTGCCCTAAACCCTGAAACACCAGCCCCAGCACGACCCCCTACACTGCCCTAGCACCACTGCACTGCACTAAACCCTGAAACAGCAGCCCCAGCACGAGCCCCTACACTGCCCGAACACCACTGCACTGCCCTAAACCCTGAAACACCACCCCGTGCATGACCCCCTACACTGCCCGAACACCACTGCACTGCCCTAAACCCTGAAACACCACCCCCAGCACGATCCCTACACTGCCCAAACACCACTGCGCTGCCCTAAACCCGTAAATACCACCCCCTGCACGACCCCCTACACTGCCCGAACACGACTGCACTGCCCTAAACCTTGAAACACCATCCCCAGCACGACCCCCTATACTGCACGAACACCACTGCACTGCCCTAAACCCTGAAACACTACCCCCAGCAAGACCCCCTACACTGCCCGAACACCACTGCACTGCCCTAAACCCTGAAACATCACCCCCAGCAAGACCCCCTACACTGCCCGAACACCACTGCCCTAAACCCTGAAACACCACCCCCAGCAAGACCCCATACACTGCCCGAACACCACTGCACTGCCCTAAACCCTGAAACACCACCCCCAGCACGACCCCCTACACTGCCCGAACACCACTGCTCTGCCCAAAACCCTGAAACACCAGCCCCAGCATGACCCCCTACACTGCCAACACCACTGCACTGCCCTAAACCCTGAAACACCAGCCCCAGCAAGACCCCCTACACTGCCCGAACACCACTGCACTGCCCTAAACCTTGAAACACCACCCCCCAGCATGACACCCTACACTGCCCGAACACCACTGCACTGCCCTAAACCCTGAAACACCACCCCCTGCACCACCCCCTACACTGCCCGAATACCACTGCACTGCCCTAAACCCTGAAACACCACCCCCCTGCACGACCCCCTACACTGCCGGAACACCACTGCACTGCCCTAAACCCTGAAACACCACCCCATCACGACCCCCTACACTGCCCGAACACCACTGCACTGCCCTAAACCCTGAAACACCATCTCCAGCACAACCCCCTACACTGCCTGAACACCATTGCTCTGCCCTAAACCTTGAAACACCACCCCCCAGCATGACACCCTACACTGCCCGAACACCACTGCACTGCCCTAAACCCTGAAACACCACCCCCAGCACGACCCCCTACACTGCCCGAACACCACTGCACTGCCCTAAACCCTGAAACACCACCCCCCTGCACGACCCCCTACACTGCCGGAACACCACTGCACTGCCCTAAACCCTGAAACACCACCCCCATCACGACCCCCTACACTGCCCGAACACCACTGCACTGCCCTAAACCCTGAAACACCACCTCCAGCACAACCCCCTACACTGCCTGAACACCATTGCTCTGCCCTAAACCCTGAAACACTAGCCCCAGCACGACCCCCTACACTGCCCGAACACCACTGGACTGCCCTAAACCCTGAAACACCACCCCCAGCACGACCCCCTACACTGCCCGAACACCACTGCACTACCCTAAACCCTGAAACATCACCCCCAGCAAGACCCCCTACACTGCCCGAACACCACTGCCCTAAACCCTGAAACACCACCCCCAGCACGACCCCCTACACTGCCCGAACACCACTGCACTGCCCTAAACCCTGAAACACCACCCCCAGCACGACCCCCTACACTGCCCAAACACCACTGCTCTGCCCAAAACCCTGAAACACCAGCCCCAGCACGACCACCTACACTGCCCAAACACCACTGCACTGCCCAAAACCCTGAAACACCAGCCCCAGCACGACCCCTACACTGCCCGAACACCACTGTACTACCCTAAACCCTGAAACACCACCCTCAGCACGACCCCCTACACTGCCCGAGCACCACTGCACTGCCCTAAACCCTGAAACACCAGCCCCAGCACGGCCCCCTACACTGCCCGAACACCACTGCACTGCCCTAAACCCTGAAACACCAGCCCCAGCATGACCCCCTACACTGCCCGAACACCACTGCACTGCCCTAAACCCTGAAACACCAGCCCCAGCACGACCCCCTACACTGCCCGAACACCACTGCACTGCTCTAAACCCTGAAACACCACCCGTGCACGACCCCCTACACTGCCCGAACACCACTGCACTGCCCTAAACCCTGAAACACCACCCCCAGCACAACCCCCTACACTGCCCGAACACCACTGCACTGCCCTAAACCCTGAAACACCACCCCCTGCACGACCCCCTACACTGCCCGAACACTACTGCACTGCCCTAAACCCTGAAACACCAGCCCCAGCACGACCCCCTACACTGCCCGAACACCACTGCACTGCCCTAAACCCTGAAACACCAGCCCCAGCACGACCCCCTACACTGCCCTAACACCACTGCACTGCACTAAACCCTGAAACAGCAGCCCCAGCACGAGCCCCTACACTGCCCGAACACCACTGCACTGCCCTAAACCCTGAAACACCACCCCGTGCATGACCCCCTACACTGCCCGAACACCACTGCACTGCCCTAAACCCTTAAACACCACCCCCAGCACGATCCCCTACACTGCCCGAACACCACTGCACTGCCCTAAACCCTGAAACACCACCCCCTGCACGACCCCCTACACTGCCCGAACACTACTGCACTGCCCTAAACCCTGAAACACCACCCCCTGCACGACCCCCTACACTGCCCGAACACTACTGCACTGCCCTAAACCCTGAAACACTATCCCCAGCACGACCCCCTACACTGCCCGAACACCACTGCACTGCCCTAAACCCTGAAACATCACCCCCAGCAAGACCACCTACACTGCCCGAACACCACTGCCCTAAACCCTGAAACACCACCCCCAGCAAGACCCCCTACACTGCCCGAACACCACTGCACTGCCCTAAACCCTGAAACACCACCCCCAGCACGACCCCCTACACTGCCCGAACACCACTGCTCTGCCCAAAACCCTGAAACACCAGCCCCAGCATGACCCCCTACACTGCCAACACCACTGCACTGCCCTAAACCCTGAAACACCAGCCCCAGCAAGACCCCCTACACTGCACGAACACCACTTCACTGCCCTAAACCTTGAAACACCACCCCCCAGCATGACACCCTACACTGCCCGAACACCACTGCACTGCCCTAAACCCTGAAACACCACCCCCTGCACTACCCCCTACACTGCCCGAACACCACTGCACTGCCCTAAGCCCTGAAACACCACCCCCCTGCACGACCCCCTACACTGCCGGAACACCACTGCACTGCCCTAAACCCTGAAACACCACCCCATCACGACCCCCTACACTGCCCGAACACCACTGCACTGCCCTAAACACTGAAACACCATCTCCAGCACAACCCCCTACACTGCCTGAACTCCATTGCTCTGCCCTAAACCTTGAAACACCACCCCCCAGCATGACACCCTACACTGCCCGAACACCACTGCAATGCCCTAAACCCTGAAACACCAACCCAGCACGACCACCTACACTGCCCGAACACCACTGCACTGCCCTAAACCCTGAAGCACCACCCCCCTGCACGACCCCCTACACTGCCGGAACACCACTGCACTGCCCTAAACCCTGAAACACCACCCCCATCACGACCCCCTACACTGCCCGAACACCACTGCACTGCCCTAAACCCTGAAACACCATCTCCAGCACAACCCCCTACACTGCCTGAACACCATTGCTCTGCCCTAAACCCTGAAACACTAGCCCCAGCACGACCCCCTACACTGACCGAACACCACTGCACTGCCCTAAACCCTGAAACACCACCCCCAGCACGACCCCCTACACTGCCCGAACACCACTGCACTGCCCTAAATCCTGAAACATCACCCCCAGCAAGACCCCCTACACTGCCCGAACAACACTGCCCTAAACCCTGAAACACCACCCCCAGCACGACCCCCTACACTGCCCGAGCACCACTGCACTGCCCTAAACCCTGAAACACCAGCCCCAGCACGGCCCCCTACACTGCCCGAACACCACTGACCTGCCCTAAACCCTGAAACACCAGCCCCAGCACGACCCCCTACACTGCCCAAACACCACTGCACTGCCCTAAACCCTGAAACACCAGCCCCAGCACGACCCCCTACACTGCCCGAACACCACTGCACTGCCCTAAACCCTGAAACACCACCCCGTGAATGACCCCCTACACTGCCCGAACACCACTGCACTGCCCTAAACCCTGAAACACCACCCCCAGCACGACCCCCTACACTGCCCGAACACCACTGCACTGCCCTAAACCCTGAAACACCACCCCCTGCACGACCCCCTACACTGCCCGAACACTACTGCACTGCCCTAAACCCTGAAACACCAGCCCCAGCACGACCCCCTACACTGCCCGAACACCACTGCACTGCCCTAAACCCTGAAACACCAGCCCCAGCACGACCCCCTACACTGCCCTAACACCACTGCACTGCACTAAACCCTGAAACAGCAGCCCCAGCACGAGCCCCTACACTGCCCGAACACCACTGCACTGCCCTAAACCCTGAAACACCACCCCATGCATGACCCCCTACACTGCCCGAACACCACTGCACTGCCCTAAACCCTGAAACACCACCCCCAGCACAATCCCCTACACTGCCCGAACACCACTGCACTGCCCTAAACCCTGAAACACCACCCCCTGCATGACCCCCTACACTGCCCGAACACTACTGCACTGCCCTAAACCCTGAAACACCATCCCCAGCACGATCCCCTATACTGCACGAACACCACTGCACTGCCCTAAACCCTGAAACACTACCCCCAGCAAGACCCCCTACACTGCCCGAACACCACTGCACTGCCCTAAACCCTGAAACATCACCCCCAGCAAGACCCCCTACACTGCCCGAACACCACTGCCCTAAACCCTGAAACACCACCCCCAGCAAGACCCCCTACACTGCCCGAACACCACTGCACTGCCCTAAACCCTGAAACACCAGCCCCAGCACGACCCCCTACACTGCCCGAACACCACTGCACTGCCCTAAACCCTGAAACACCACCCCGTGCACGACCCCCTACACTGCCCGAACACCACTGCACTGCCCTAAACCCTGAAACACCACCCCCAGCACGACCCCCTACACTGCCCAAACACCACTGCACTGCCCTAAACCCTGAAACACCACCCCCTGCACGACCCCCTACACTGCCCGAACACTACTGCACTGCCCTAAACCCTGAAACACCAGCCCCAGCACGACCCCCTACACTGCCCGAACACCACTGCACTGCCCTAAACCCTGAAACACCAGCCCCAGCACGACCCCCTACACTGCCCTAACACCACTGCACTGCACTAAACCCTGAAACAGCAGCCCCAGCACGAGCCCCTACACTGCCCGAACACCACTGCACTGCCCTAAACCCTGAAACACCACCCCGTGCATGACCCCCTACACTGCCCGAACACCACTGCACTGCCCTAAACCCTGAAACACCACCTCCAGCATGACCCCCTACACTGCCCGAACACCACTGCACTGCCCTAAACCCTGAAACACCACCCCCTGCATGACCCCCTACACTGCCCGAACACTACTGCACTGCCCTAAACCCTGAAACACCATCCCCAGCACGACCCCCTATACTGCACGAACACCACTGCACTGCCCTAAACCCTGAAACACTACCCCCAGCAAGACCCCCTACACTGCCCGAACACCACTGCACTGCCCTAAACCCTGAAACATCACCCCCAGCAAGACCCCTACACTGCCCGAACACCACTGCCCTAAACCCTGAAACACCACCCCCAGCAAGACCCCCTACACTGCCCGAACACCACTGCACTGCCCTAAACCCTGAAACACCAGCCCCAGCACGCCCCCCTTTACTGCACGAACACCACTGCACTGCCCTAAACCCTGAAACACTACTCCCAGCAAGACCCCCTACACTGCCCGAACACCACTGCACTGCCCTAAACCCTGAAACACCAGCCCCAGCAAGACCCCCTACACTGCCCGAACACCACTGCACTGCCCTAAACGCTGAAACACCACCCCCAGCAAGACCACCTACACTGGCCGAACACCACTGCACTGCCCTAAACCCTGAAACACCACCCCCTGCATGACCCCCTACACTGCCCAAACACCACTGCACTGCCCTAAACCCTGAAACACACCCCCGCACGACCCCCTACACTGCCTGAACTCCACTGCACTGCCCTAAACCTTGAAACACCACCCCCCAGCATGACACCCTACACTGCCCGAACACCACTGCACTGCCCTAAACCCTGAAACACCACCCCCCGCCCGACCCCCTACACTGCTGGAACACCACTGCACTGCCCTAAACCCTGAAACACCACCCCCCTGCACGACCCCCTACACTGCCGGAACACCACTGCACTGCCCTAAACCCTGAAGGACCACACCCAGCACGACCCCCTACACTGCCGGAACACCACTGCACTGTCCTAAACCCTGAAACACCACCCCCTGCACGACCCCCTACACTGCCGGAACACCACTGCACTGCCCTAAACCCTGAAACACCACCCCCAGCACGACCCCCTACACTACCCGAACACCACTGCACTGCCCTAAACCCTGAAACATCACCCCCAGCAAGACCCCCTACACTGCCCAAACACCACTGCACTGCCCTAAACCCTGAAACACCACCTCCAGCACAACCCCCTACACTGTCTGAACACCATTGCTGTGCCCTAAACCCTGAAACACTAGCCCCAGCATGACCCCCTACACTGCCCGAACACCACTGCACTGCCCTAAACCCTTAAACACCACCCCCAGCACGACCCCCTACACTGCCCGAACACCACTGCACTGCCCTAAACCCTGAAACACCAGCCCCAGCAAGACCCCTACACTGCCCGAACACCACTGCACTGCCCTAGACTCTGAAACACCAGCCCCAGCACGACCCCCTACACTGCCCGAACACCACTGCCCTAAACCCTGAAACACCACCCCCAGCAAGACCCCCTACACTGCCCGAACACCACTGCACTGCCCTAAACCCTGAAACACCACCCCAGCACGACCCCCTACACTGCCCGAACACCACTGCTCTGCCCAAAACCCTGAAACACCAGCACCAGCATGACCCCCTACACTGCCAACACCACTGCACTGCCCTAAACCCTGAAACACCAGCCCCAGCAAGACCCCCTACACTGCCCGAACACCACTTCACTGCCCTAAACCTTGAAACACCACCCCCCAGCATGACACCCTACACTGCCCGAACACCACTGCACTGCCCTAAACCCTGAAACACCACCCCTTGCACGACCCCCTACACTGCCCGAACACCACTGCACTGCCCTAAACCCTGAAACACCAGCCCCCTGCACGACCCCCTACACTGCCGGAACACCACTGCACTGCCCTAAACCCTGAAACACCACCCCATCACGACCCCCTACACTGCCCGAACACCACTGCACTGCCCTAAACCCTGAAACACCACCTCCAGCACAACCCCCTACACTGCCTGAACTCCATTGCTCTGCCCTAAACCTTGAAACACCACCCCCCAGCATGACACCCTACACTGCCCGAACACCACTGCACTGCCCTAAACCCTGAAACACCACCCCCAGCACGACCCCCTACACTGCCCGAACACCACTGCACTGCCCTAAACCCTGAAACACCACCCCCTGCACGACCCCCTACACTGCCGGAACACCACTGCACTGCCCTAAACCCTGAAACACCACCCCCATCACGACCCCCTACACTGCCCGAACACCACTGCACTGCCCTAAACCCTGAAACACCATCTCCAGCACAACCCCCTACACTGCCTGAACACCATTGCTCTGCCCTAAACCCTGAAACACTAGCCCCAGCACGACCCCCTACACTGCCCGAACACCACTGCACTGCCCTAAACCCTGAAACACCACCCCCAGCACGACCCCCTACACTGCCCGAACACCACTGCACTGCCCTAAACCCTGAAACATCACCCCCAGCAAGACCCCCTACACTGCCCGAACACCACTGCCCTAAACCCTGAAACACCACCCCCAGCACGACCCCCTACACTGCCCGAGCACCACCGCACTGCCCTAAACCCTGAAACACCAGCCCCAGCACGGCCCCCTACACTGCCCGAACACCACTGACCTGCCCTAAACCCTGAAACACCACCCCCAGCACGACCCCCTACACTGCCCGAACACCACTGCACTGCCCTAAACCCTGAAACACCAGCCCCAGCACGACCCCCTACACTGCCCGAACACCACTGCACTGCCCTAAACCCTGAAACACCACCCCGTGCATGACCCCCTACACTGCCCGAACACCACTGCACTGCCCTAAACCCTGAAACACCACCCCGTGCATGACCCCCTACACTGCCCGAAAACCACTGCACTGCCCTAAACCCTGAAACACCACCCCCAGCACAATCCCCTACACTGCCCGAACACCACTGCACTGCCCTAAACCCTGAAACACCACCCCCTGCATGACTCCCTACACTGCCCGAACACTACTGCACTGCCCTAAACCCTGAAACACCATCCCCAGCACGATCCCCTATACTGCACGAACACCACTGCACTGCCCTAAACCCTGAAACACTACCCCCAGCAAGACCCCCTACACTGCCCGAACACCACTGCACTGCCCTAAACCCTGAAACATCACCCCCAGCAAGACCCCCTACACTGCCCGAACACCACTGCCCTAAACCCTGAAACACCACCCCCAGCAAGACCCCCTACACTGCCCGAACACCACTGCACTGCCCTAAACACTGAAACACCAGCCCCAGCACGACCCCCTACACTGCCCGAACACCACTGCACTGCCCTAAACCCTGAAACACCATTCCGTGCACGACCCCTTACACTGCCCGAACACCACTGCACTGCCCTAAACCCTGAAACACCACCCCCAGCACGACCCCCTACACTGCCCGAACACCACTGCACTGCCCTAAACCCTGAAACACCACCCCCTGCACGACCCCCTACACTGCCCGAACACTACTGCACTGCCCTAAACCCTGAAACACCAGCCCCAGCACGACCCCCTACACTGCCCGAACACCACTGCACTGCCCTAAACCCTGAAACACCAGCCCCAGCATGACCCCCTACACTGCCCTAACACCACTGCACTGCACTAAACCCTGAAACAGCAGCCCCAGCACGAGCCCCTACACTGCCCGAACACCACTGCACTGCCCTAAACCCTGAAACACCACCCCGTGCATGACCCCCTACACTGCCCGAACACCACTGCACTGCCCTAAACCCTGAAACACCACCTCCAGCACGACCCCCTACACTGCCCGAACACCACTGCACTGCCCTAAACCCTGAAACACCACCCCCTGCACGACCCCCTACACTGCCCGAACACTACTGCACTGCCCTAAACCCTGAAACACCATCCCCAGCACGACCCCCTATACTGCACGAACACCACTGCACTGCCCTAAACCCTGAAACACTACCCCCAGCAAGACCCCCTACACTGCCCGAACACCACTGCACTGCCCTAAACCCTGAAACATCACCCCCAGCAAGACCCCCTACACTGCCCGAACACCACTGCCCTAAACCCTGAAACACCACCCCCAGCAAGACCCCCTACACTGCCCGAACACCACTGCACTGCCCTAAACCCTGAAACACCAGCCCCAGCACGCCCCCTTTACTGCACGAACACCACTGCACTGCCCTAAACCCTGAAACACTACTC
This sequence comes from Calotriton arnoldi, assembly GCA_963921515.1. Classification (NCBI taxonomy): domain Eukaryota; kingdom Metazoa; phylum Chordata; class Amphibia; order Caudata; family Salamandridae; genus Calotriton; species Calotriton arnoldi. The sequence goes on along the minus strand of CAWUFW010010349.1, from coordinate 487,601 downwards.
CCAGCAAGACCCCCTACACTGCCCGAACACCACTGCACTGCCCTAAACCCTGAAACACCAGCCCCAGCAAGACCCCCTACACTGCCCGAACACCACTGCACTGCCCTAAACGCTGAAACACCACCCCCAGCAAGACCACCTACACTGGCCAAACACCACTGCACTGCCCTAAACCCTGAAACACCACCCCTGCACGACCCCCTACACTGCCCAAACACCACTGCACTGCCCTAAACCCTGAAACACACCCCCGCACGACCCCCGACACGGCCTGAACTCCACTGCACTGCCCTAAACCTTGAAACACCACCACCCCCCAGCATGACACCCTACACTGCCCGAACACCACTGCACTGCCCTAAACCCTGAAACACCACCCCCCGCCCGACCCCCTACACTGCTGGAACACCACTGCACTGCCCTAAACCCTGAAACACCACCCCCTGCACGACCCCCTACACTGCCGGAACACCACTGCACTGCCCTAAACCCTGAAGGACCACACCCAGCACGACCCCCTACACTGCCGGAACACCACTGCACTGCCCTAAACCCTGAAACACCACCCCCCTGCCCGACCCCCTACACTGCCGGAACACCACTGCACTGCCCTAAACCTTGAAACACCACCCCCAGCACGACCCCCTACACTGCCCGAACACCACTGCACTGCCCTAAACCCTGAAACACTACCCCCAGCAAGACCCCCTACACTGCCCGAACACCACTGCACTGCCCTAAACCCTGAAACATCACCCCCAGCAAGACCCCCTACACTGCCTGAACACCACTGCACTGCCCTAAACCCTGAAACACCACCTCCAGCACAACCCCCTACACTGTCTGAACACCATTGCTGTGCCCTAAACCCTGAAACACTAGCCCCAGCATGACCCCTACACTGCCCGAACACCACTGCACTGCCCTATACCCTGAAACACCACCCCCAGCACGACCCCCTACACTGCCCGAACACCACTGCACTGCCCTAAACCCTGAAACACCAGCCCCAGCAAGACCCCCTACACTGCCCGAACACCACTGCACTGCCCTAGACTCTGAAACACCAGCCCCAGCACGACCCCCTACACTGCCCGAACACCACTGCACTGCCCTAAACCCTGAAACACCAGCCCCAGCACGACCCCCTACACTGCCCGAACACCACTGCACTGCCCTAAACCCTGAAACACCACCCCCTGCACCACCCCCTACACTGCCCGAACACCACTGCACTGCCCTAAACCCTGAAACACCACCCCCTGCACCACCCCCTACACTGCCCGAACACCACTGCACTGCCCAAAACCCTGAAACACCACCCCCAGCACAACCCCCTTTACTGCCCGAACACCACTGCACTGCCCCAAACCCTAAAACACCACCCCCAGCACGACCCCTACACTGCCCGAACACCACTGCACTGCCCCAAACCCTGAAACACCACCCCCTGCACGACCCCCTACACTACCCGAACACCACTGCACTGCCCTAAACCCTGAAACACCACCCCCTGCACGACCCCCTACACTGCCCAAACACCACTGCACTTCCCTAAACCCTGAAACACCACCTCCAGCATGACCCCTACACTGCCAGAACATCACTGCACTGCCCTAAACCCTTAAACACCACCCCCAGCACGACCCCTACACTGCCCGAACACCACTGCACTGCCCTAAACCCTAAAACACTACCCCCAGCACGACCCCCTACACTACCCAAACACCACTGCACTACCCTAAAATACTCCCCCCAGCACGACCCCCTACACTACCCAAACACCACTGCACTGCCCTAAACCCTCAAACACTCCCCCAGCACGACCCCCTACACTACCCGAACACCACTGCACTGCCCTAAACCGTAAAATACTCCCCCAGCACGACCCCCTACACTACCCGAACACCACTGCACTGCCCTAAACCCTAAAACACTCCCCCAGCACGACCCCCTACACTACTCAAACACCAATGCACTACCCTAAACCCTAAAACACTACCCCCGCATGACCCCCTACACTACCTAAAGACCACTGCACTACCCTAAACCCTAAAACACTACCCCCGCATGACTCCTTACACTACCCAAAGACCACTGCACTACCCTAAACCCTAAAACACGAACCCCTACACTACCCAAATACCACTGCACTACCCTAAACCCTAAAACACTACCCCCAGCAGTACCCCCTACACTACACAAACACCACTGCACTACCCTAAACCCTAAACACTACCCCCAGCAGTACCCCCTACACTACCCAAACACCACTGCACTACCCTAAACCCTAAAACACTACCCCCAGCAGTACCCCCTACACTACCCAAACACCACTGCACTACCCTAAACCCTAAACCACTACCCCCAGCACGACTCCCTACACTACCCAAACACCACTGCACTACCCTAAACCCTAAATCTACCCCCAGCATGACCCCCTACACTACACAAACACCACTGCACTACCCTAAACCCTAAAACACTACCCCCAGCATGACCCCCTTCACTACCTAAACACAACTGCACAATTTGTTACAGGCGTTTCAACGCAGGCCTTTGGTGCTTACTGGAAGTACCTGGTGGGCTAGTTGGGCCCCAGGGACCCTCAGGATTCAAGGTGACCTAATCCCCCAACTTAAAACGCGCCACGGGGCGCGTTTGCACAGTGGTGAAGGGAGGGGGCGGGGCCTCAGGTGACATGTGCGCAAACACGCCCTGTGGTGCATTTTAAGTTGGGGAATTAATTCCCCTTGAATCCTGAGGGACACTGGGGGCCAACTAGCCCACCAGGTACCTTCAGTAAGCACAACAGAGTTGCGTTGCAGAGAGGTGAAAAAAGGTGCGTGGCCTCGGAACGCCTCTTTGCAACTCAGCTCTGTGGTCCTAACTGTAGGTACCTGGGGGGCTAGTTGGGCCCCAGGGACCCTCAGGATTCAAGGGGACTTAATCCCGCAACTTAAAACGCACCACGGGGCGCGTTTGCACACATGTCACCTCAGGCCCCCCCTCCCTTCACCAATGTGCAAACGCGCCCTGTAGCGCTTTTTAAGAGGTAGTTTTAATCCCCCTGCCCTATTATGTACTAGGGACTTACAGAGGAGGTCATGCTAATCACTAACCCTGGGCGGCAAATTCCGTTCCGCTCGCGGAACTTGCAAAATTTCGGCATTTCCGCGTTCCGCGCGGAACGCGGAAATGTCGAAACTTCCGCGATCCGTGGCGGAACGAAATTCGGGTATAAATAAAGCAGGTGCCCGAGTTGAAGCTCAAATTCTGTAACGTATTATTCAGCCCAAAAATTCGTGAGCGAAGTTGTGGCTAAGCAGATGTGCCTTCTCTCCATTTCTACCCTGAAAAGTTAGCTGTAATCCTTGATGGAGGTCTTTGCATCCTTGATTTTCTCGAGCGCAATCCTCGTGTAGTTCCTGTGTTACCAGGAGGTTCCTTCTCCTCGTCTGCCTCTGAGATCCTGCTCTGACCCTTTATAAACAAGAGGCATGTGAATGGGCCTAGAAGCCCCGCCCCACATACACTAGCGGTATGCAACATCTACCCGCCCTTTGTCCAGAATGAAGGACAGCTTAATCGAAGGACCCCAGTGATTTTCTCGAGCGCAATCCTCGTGTAGAATTTGTGAGCGTGGTTAAGTAGATGTGCCTTCTCTCCATTTCCACCCTGTAAAGTTAGCTGTAATCCTTGATGGAGGTCTTTGCATCCTTGATTTTCTCGAGCGCAATCTTCGTGACCAGGAGGTTCCTTCTCCTCGTCTGCCGCTGAGATCCTGCTCTGACCCTTTATAAACAAGAGGCATGTGAACGGGCCTAGAAGCCCCGCCCGTTTGGCCCCGCCCCACATACACTAGCGGTATGCAACGTCTTCCCTCCCTTTCCCCACTATGATGGACAGCTTAATCAAAGGACCCCGGTGCTTTCGGCGCGGTGGCAAAGTTACAGACACACAGGTCACTGGGGAAAATTCTTCAGGTCCTTTACGCAGCTGTAGTGTAGGAAAGGCACTATACATTTACCCAACGAGGTAGCACTTACTGATTAGCCAGTAGAAAGTACTCCAGCTGAGTAGAGGTATTGCACAAAACGGAGGCATCTTCTTGGATAAATATGCAGGGTAGGTGTGCAGAATTCATGAGCGTGGTTAAGCAGATGTGCCTTCCCTCCATTTCCAACGTGAAAAGTTAGCTGTAATCCTTGATGGAGGTCTTTGCATCCTTGATTTTCTCGAGCGCAATCCTCGTGTAGAATTCGTGAGCGTGATTAAGCAGATGTGCCTTCTCTCCATTGCCACCCTGAAAAGCTAGCTGTAATCCTTGATGGAGGTCTTTGCATCCTTGATTTTCTCGAGCGCAATCCTCGTGTAGTTCCTGTGACCAGGAGGTTCCTTCTCCTCGTCTGCCGCTGAGATCCTGCTCTGACCCTTTATAAACAAGAGGCATGAGAACAGGCTAGTAGCCCCGCCCCACATACACTCGCGGTATGCAACGTCTTCCCGCCCTTTCCCCACTATGATGGACAGCTTAATCAAAGGACCCCGGCGCTTTCGGCGCGGTGGCAAAGTTAGACACACAGGTCACTGGAGACAATTCTTCTTGTCCTTTGCAGCTGTAGTGTAGGAAAGGCACTATACATTTTCCCAACGAGGTAGCACTTACTGATTAGCCAGTAGAAAGTACTCCAGTTGAGTAGAGGTATTGCACAAAACGGACTCATCTTCTTGGATAAATATGCAGGGCAGGATTCATTCTGGGCTGGCACGATGCTCCTGTTACAAAAATTAAACCTCAACAGGAAGCACTTACAGATATAAAGGGCCGCAGCAAAATCTCCGTGAGCACGCGAAATTCCGCGTTCTCTCAGAGATTTTTTGCCATTTCGCGGAATTTCGCGGAACGCAATTCCGCAAATTCTGCCCACCGTACTAATCACAGGGGTACCCCAACGCATAGTGTTCCCTAGTGTATGTAGGTGTTTTCACTGTATTCTAAGTGTCTTTTAGCATAGCACTGGCTCTGGTTAGTCAGAGTCAGTTACCACCAGTACCCGTCTGAAAAAGTTGTGGGCACAGGATGATTTTGCAACAAGGCCTCTTTCTGCTCCTCTGTTGGTTCTTTCTGCACATCTTTTGCTTCATCCTGCACTTTTCTTCGTCTTTGTGGACTTCTGTTGCTTCTTTCTGCATTTCTTTTGCTTCTTTCTGTGCATTTTTTCTTCTTTCTTCACATGTCCTACGTCTGTAGGCATAGTTAGAAACTAGCATTTAAAAAACCTTTGAAATTCACTTAAAAAATCAAAGGTTTCAGGCACGTTATAGTTAGAAATTAGCATTTAAAAAACCTTTGAAATTCACTGAAAAAACCATAGGTTTCAGACACGTTATAGTTAGAAATTAGCATTTAAAAAACCTTTGAAATTCACTGAAAAAAACATAGGTTTTAGGGACAGTTATAGTTAGTTGGACATTTCACTCGTACAAAACCATAGAAATTCCCCGTTATAGTTAGTTCAGCTAACTATAACTCGCGCCCCGCAATGCACTGCTGATGACGTCACATATTACATCACTCATGACATGGTCAGTGACATCACTGATGACATCTCAAATGACATCACTGATGACATCATCCATGTGATAATTTCATGCATCTTATCACACCCTAATATACCTTTTGATACACCCACTCTAAATTACAGACTGCCATTCTCAAAACCATACACACTCCAATACCAATAACTACATACCCACTCACTGATTCTTAGGTCTACACACACACATCTACTCACTCACCGATACAGTCACTCATACTTACAGTCACTCAGTACAGGACTATCATATGCACTCATACACCTATATAAACACTCACACACCGCCACTCATCCATAGAGGTACTCACACACCTAGTCAGTCATGCAAAAAATTAATCACACACCCATTTACTCACCTATACAGTTATACACACACCAGCTCACTTACTCATACAAATACTAGCACATTCTTACGCTCTTATACAATAACTGATACAAGCACACACGCATCCATACAGCCACTCTCACAATCACACACTCTCACTTATAGCCATTTAAATACTCTAACACACATATATACTGCCTTTTACATATGTAGTTACTCGCACATGTACCACTGAGATATACATTCACTCACTAACACACCCATACACACACTCACCCACCCAAGCAGTCCATCACAGATGCACTCTTGAAATCATGCACCCAGTGAATCACCCACTCACACATCTATGTACAGAGTCACACACACCCCACCCACACAAACACTCAGGCAGCCATACAGATACTCAGAGAACCAATCAATAACCCATATAGACACTCATGTAGCTATTCGCAAATCCATGCATCCACTTACACACCAACAAACAGACGGATACAGACATTCACACAGTTTAGTCACTAACCCATGCATTCAGTAAGATACGTTTAATCACTCACTTGTAGAGTCAGTCACGCACGTACTAAATCATCCATTCAGACACTTATACACCCACTCATTCTTCAATACGCCTTTCCCTATATATATTAAACATATTTAAACTTTACAGAAACACACAGTCACTGGATGATGTCATCAGTGATGTCATCAGTGATGTCATTTGAGATGTCATCAGTGATGTCACTGACCATGTCATGAGTGATGTAATATGTGACGTCATCAGCAGTGCATTGCGGAGGCACGAGTTATAGTTAGCTGAACTAACTATAACAGGGGAATTTCTATGGTTTTGTATGAGTGAAATGTCCAACTAACTATAACTGTCCCTAAAACCTATGGTTTTTTCAGTGAATATATATATATATATACACATATATATTACCTACTGGCGGTCGCCAGTAGGTAGTTATAGTTAGGACCTATTATCCATAGGAAAAGTGTTTTTGATTTGCCAATATCTTTGGCGCCGTCTGACAAATCTTCACGAAAATTTTCAAACTAATGACCAGCGCAGGTCAGACCCTGTCTTCAAAGTTTGGAGGTGATTCGTCAAGCGGGGGCTGAGAAAAAAGGGGGGTCCCAAAACACGTTTTCTCCAGGTTCATTTCCATAGGAATTTTTGGAACAGGCTACAGCCCGAACTGCTGAACAGAATTACACCAAATTTGGCAAAAAGGCAGCTCTTGGTTCAGAAAGTGACCTTTTTTTAAATGGTGTAAATCCGTTCACTAGTTCCTGAGAAATTCAAAAAATAAAAATATCGATATCTGAGTACCGAGGAGGATTCACGAACCCTCCCGAGCATGAGCTTGATTCTGATTGGCTGCCAACACCCCAAACCAGGAAGTGTTGCCAGCCATCTTGTGGCTCGGTAACTGAGTCACAAGAAATTAGTAGAAAAAAGGATAAAAAAAAGAAAAGGGGGCAGGGTAGAAACACCCTGACCCCCTAGGCGTACTCAGGGGGTACCACAAGGACCCCCAGTGCCAAAAACAGCATTATTTATTTTTTTTAATCAGCCGAATTTGCGATGGGTGCACGAATCAGGCCGAAAAACATTCTGCCTTTCATCCCGCTGACTACAGCACATTATCCGGACACGGCTACTTCCAGGCAACACTTCGATCGACAAACGAATCTACATATCCTTTGAGTGAATACTACTCTACAGACTGCATAACACTGGACCACAGTGTGATACACCTACAGGCGGCTCTCTGAGTCTGAGGCTTCGTCACTGATGACCTATATACCTATTACGCCTACCTTTGCCTAAGATGCCCGCTACACAGCATCTCTAATGGCCCTGAAGAAGCCCTTGTTTGGAGGAAACGCGTTGGCTGTTTCCAAAGAATGCAAACCAAGCGTACCTGAAATAAAGCCACACAAAGATTTTCATCAACGACTTTTTTATTGCTTGACAACTTGTATACGTTGTATCTCTTTACCAGTTACTCATTCGTATTGCCTCTCATCCACCCTTTATGCATGTTTCTATTTATGGTCAAGGGGCAGCTGATCATTTGAGGTGGGAAATAAAAGCATACCACGTGACAGATCCAGGTAGTGCAGTCTCCTACAACCCGGCTGCTTTTCCTTATTTGTAGAGTAATTATGTGGTATGGTAGTCTGTATTGTGGAGTGGTAACATCAGGTTTAGTCTTCCTCGTTTCCATAGAAGCTCAACTATGAACTCAGTGAGACAAAAAAAGAAGGAATCACTGTGGACCTAATCATAGGTATGAGCAGGGCCACTGGAATTATGCGACTGTTTGGCTGCACCGACTTTCGCACAATTATACATTTTCCGCATTAGCCACATAATTCATCATCTGCTCCCTAATCTGGAGATTTGAACAAAAAAGCCTTGTTTCTAGCTCAAACGGCTCAACTGTTCCCAAAAATGCAGTGTCATGTGTTACAGCGTGGTGGAAGGCCCTTTGCAAAGCTGGAATGGTCACGTGTTACATATTGCAAAATGTGGGTGTTAAACTGGTACTAATGGTGCACAAACCTTTCTTCTTTCTGTGCCTCTCTTGCCTCTTTCTGCATTTCTCTTGCTTCTATCTGCACCTTTCTTCTTCTTTCTGCACCTCACTGTCTTCTTTCTGCACTTCACTTGCCTCTTTCTGCACTTCTCTTGCCCCTTTCTGCACCTCACTTGCCTCTTTCAGCACCTCTGTTGCTTTTTTCTACAGATCTCTTGCCTCTTTCTGCACCTCCCTTGCCTCTTTCTGCACCTCTCTTGCCTCTTTCTGCACCTCACTTGCCTCTTTCTGCACTTCTCTTGCTTCTTTCTACACCTGCCTTGCCTCTTTCTGCTCCTCTCTTGCCTCTTTGTGCATTTCTCTTGCCTGTTTCTGCAGTTCCCTTGCCTCTTTCTGTACCTCACTTGCCTCTTTCTGCACCTTACTCTCTTCAATCTGCACCTCTCTTGCCTCTTTCTGCACTTCTCTTGCCTCTTTCTGCACTTCTCGAGCCTCTTTCTGTACCTCTCTTGCCTCTTTCTGCACCTCAAGTGCCTCTTTCTGCACTTCTCTTGCCTCTTTCTGCTCTTCTCTTGCCTCTTTGTGCATTTCTCTTGCCTGTTTCTGCAGTTCCCTTGCCTCTTTCTGTACCTCACTTGCCTCTTTCTGCACCTTACTCTCTTCAATCTGCACCTCTCTTGCCTCTATCTGCACTTCTCTTGCCTCTATCTGCACTTCTTGAGCCTCTTTCTGTACCTCTCTTGCATCTTTCGGCACCTCAAGTGCCTCTTTCTGCACTTCTCTTGCCTCTTTCTGCACCCCTCTTGCCTCTTTTTGCACCTCTGTTGGTTCTTTCTGCACTGCTCTTCCTTCTTTCTGCACCTCACGTGCCTCTTTCTGCACTTCTCTTGCTTCTTTCTACACCTCTGTTGCTTCTTTCAGCAATTCTCTGGCCTCTTTCTGCACTACTCTTTGTTGTTTCTGCACCTCTTTTGCTTCTTTCTGCACCCCTCTTGCCTCTTTCTGCACCCCTCTCCCCTCTTTTTGCACCTCTCTTGCCTCTTTTTGCACCTCTGTTCCCTCTTTCTGCACCTTTCCTGCCTGTTTCTGCACCTCTCTTGCCTCTTTCTGTATCTCTGTTGCTTTTTTCTGCACTTCTCTTGCTCTTTCTGCACCCTTTGCGCCTCTTTCAGCACCTCTGTTGCTTTTTTCTGCACTTCTCTTCCTTCTTTCTGCACCCCTCCTGCCTCTTTCTGTACCTCTCTTGCCTCTTTGTGCACCTCTCCTACCTTTTTCTGCACCCCTCTTGCCTCTTTTTGCTCCTCTGTTGGTTCTTTCTGCACTGCTCTTGCTTCTTTCTACACCTCACTTGCCTCTTTCTGTACTTCTATTGCTTCTTTGTACACCTCTGTTGCTTCTAACAGCAATTCTCTTGCCTCTTTCTGCACTTCTCTTCCTTCTTTCTGCGCCCCTCCTGCCTCTTTCTGTACCTCTCTTGCCTCTTTCTGCACCTCTACAACCTCTTTCTGCACTTCTCTTGCTCTTTCTGCACCCTTCGCGCCTCTTTCAGCACCTCTGTTGTTTCTTTCTGCACTTTTCTTCCTTCTTTCTGCACCCCTCCTGTCTCTTTCTGTACTTGTCTTACCTCTTTGTGCACCTCTCCTACCTCCTTCTGCACCCCTCTTGCCTCTTTCTGAACCTCTGTTGGTTCTTTCTGCACTGCTCTTGCTTCTTTCTGCACCTTACTTGCCTTTTTCTGCACTTCTCTTGCTTCTTTCTATACCTCTGTTGCTTCTTTCAGAAATTCTCTTGCCTCTTGCTGCACCCTTCTTGTCTCTTTCAGCACCTCTGTAGCTTCTTTCTGCACTTCTCTTCCTTCTTTCTGCACCCCTCTTGCCTCTTTCTGTACCCCTCTTGCCTCTTTGTGCACCTCTCCTACCTCTTTCTGCACCCCTCTTGCCTCTTTCTGCACCTCTATTGGTTCTTTCTGCACCTCTTTTGCAATTTTCTGCATTCCTCCTGCCTCTTTCTGTACCCCTCTTTCTGCACCTCTCTTGCCTCTGTCTGCACACATGTTCCTTCTTTCTGCACCCATTTTTGCCTATTTCTGCACCTCACTTGCCTCTTTCTGCACTTCTATTGCCTCTTTCTGCACCTCTCTTGCTTCTTTATGCACCCCTGTTGTCTCTTTCTGCACTCCTGTTGTCTCTTTCTGCACTCATCTTCCCTCTTTCTGCATCTCTCTTGCTTCTTTCTGCACTTCTCTTGCTTATTTCTGCACCTCTCTTGCTTCTTTCTGCACCCTTCTTCCCTTTTTTGCATCCCCCTTGCCTCTTTCTGCGGTTCTCTTGTCATTTTCTGCACCTCGCTTGCCTCTTTATGCACCTCACTTGCCTCTTTCTGCACTTCTCTTGCTTCTTTCCACATCTATGTTGCTTCTTTCAGCAATTCTCTTGTCTCTTTCTGCACTTCTCCTGCTTGTTTCTGCACCTCTCTTGCGTTTTTCTGCACCTCGGTTGCCTCTTTCTACACCTCACTTGCTTCTTTCTGAACCCTTCTTGCCTCTTTTTGCAACCCTCTTTTCTCTTTCTGCACCTCTCTTGCGTCTTTCTGCACCCCTGTTTCCTCTTTCTGCATATTTCCTGCCTGTTTCTGCACCTCTCTTTCCTCTTTCTGTACCTCTGTTGCTTCTTTCTGCACTTTTCTTGCTCTTTCTGCACCCTTCGCGCCTCTTTCAGCACCTCTGTTGCATCTTTCTGCACTTTCCTTCCTTCTTTCTGCACCTCTCCTGCCTCTTTCTGTACTTGTCTTGCCTCTTTGTGCACCTCTCCTACCTCTTTCTGCCCCCTCTTGCCTCTTTCTGCACCTCTGTTGGTTCTTTCTGCACTGCTCTTGCTTCTTTCTGCACCTTACTTGCCTCTTTCTGAACTTCTCTTGCTTCTTTCTATACCTCTGTTGCTTCTTTCAGCAATTCTGTTGCCTCTTTCTGCTCCCTTCTTGTCTCTTTCAGCACCTCTGTTGCTTCTTTCTGCACTTCTCTTTCTTCTTTATGCGCCCCTTTTGCCTCTTTCTGTATACCTCTTGCCTCTTTGTGCACCTCTCCTACCTCTTTCTGTACCCCTCTTGCCTCTTTCTGCACCTCTATTGGTTCTTTCTGCACTGCTCTTGCTTCTTTCTGCACCTATTTTGCAAATTTGTGCATCACTCCTGCCTCTTTCCATACCCCTCTTCCCTCTTTCTGCACCTCTCTTGCCTCTGTCTGCACACATGTTCCCTCTTTCTGCACCCCTTTTGCCTGTTTCTGCAACTCTCTTACCTCTTTCTGCAGTTCTCTTGCTTCCTTCTGCACCTCATTTGCCTCTTTCTGCACCCCTGTTGTCTCTTTCTGCACCCCTGTTGTCTCTTTCTGCACTCGTCTTCCCTTTTTCTGCACCTCTCTTACTTCTTTCTGCACTTCTCTTGCTTCTTTCTGTACCCTTCTTCCCTTTTTTGCATCCCTCTTGCCTCTTTCTGCTGTTCTCTTGTCATTTTCTGCACCTCTCTTGCCTCTTTCTGTACCTCACTTGCCTCTTTCTGCACTTCTCTTGCTTCTTTCCACACCTCTGTTGCTTCTTTCAGCTAGGCCTGGGCAGAAAACGACGCTACGTTCGCGTAGTTTGCGCAACTACGCACTACACGAATTGCACGTAGCACAGTGCAAAAACGCGTAGCATAGCGGGCATTTTTTGCTTGCTCGCGGTCCTCAACGTCAAGTTGGCGACCGCGAGCGAGCAAAATGACATCCCGGCGAGACTTTTTCCTCGTTCGCGATCAGCAACATCAATTTGCCGATCGCGAGCGTGGAAAATAAACCTCCCGGCGAGATTCTCAATGCGGGGAGGTCAGGTTTCTCATTGCGAGTGGTCGCGTATGCTCGCGATCGCGCGCGATGAGAAACTACCAGTCCGCGTTGAGAAAACTGCCGCTTGAGTACAAATCTACTCGAGCGGCAGAAAACGACCGCTTGCACTGTGCAAGATGCCGTTTGCAATGATTGCACAGTGCGGACAAGCATCCGGCACTCTGCAATCATTGCGAACAGCATTTCCTACCGCACTACGCAGTTCGCGTAGTGCTACGCGTAGCTCGCGTAGTACGAAGTGCACTTCGCGTAGCTACGCGTTGCGCTACTACGCGAACAACGCCCAGGGTTACTTTCAGCAATTCCCTTGCCTCTTTCTGCACTTCTCTTGCTTGTTTCTGCACCTCTCTTGCGTCTTTCTGCACCTCTGTTGCCTCTTTCTGCAGATCACTTGCTTCTTTCTGCACCCCTCTTGCCTCTTTTGGCACCCCTCTTTTCTCTTTCTGCACCTCTCTTATGTCTTTCTGCACCCCTGTTCCCTCTTTCTGCACCTTTCCTGCCTGTTTCTGCACCTCTCTTGCCTCTTTCTGTACCTCTGTTGCTTCTTTATGCACTTCTCTTGCTTCTTTCTGTACCTCTCTTGCCTCTTTGTGCACCTCTTCTACCTCTTTCTGCACCCCTCTTGCCTCTTTAAGCACCTCTGTTGGTTCTTTCTACACTGCTCTTGCTTCTTTCTGCACCTCTGACTTAGAGGTAGTTTTAATCCCCCTGCCCAATTATGTACTAGGGCATTACAGGGGAGGTCATGCCAATCACAGGGGTACCCCAACCCATAGTGTACCCTATTGTATATAGGTGTTTTCACTGTATTCTAAGTGTCTTTCAGCATATCACTGGCTCCGGGCCTGGTTAGTCAGTCAGTTACCACCAGTACCAGTCAGCAAAAAGTTGGGGGCACAGGATGACTTTGCAACAAGGCCTCTTTCTGCACTTCTGTTGGTTCTTTCTGCATATCTATTGCTTCTTTCTGCACCTTTCTTCGTCTTTCTGGACTTCTGTTGCCTCTTTCATCATTTCTCTTGCTTTTTCTGTGCCTTTCTTCCTCTTTCTGCACATGTCCTACCTCTGTAGGCATAGTTATAAATTAGCATTTAAAAAACCTTTGAAATTCACTGAAATAACCATAGGTTTCAGGGACGTCATTGTTAGAAATTAGCATTTAAAAAACCTTTGAAATTCACTGGAAAAAACCATAGGTTTCAGGGCCGTTATAGTTAGAAATTAGCATTTAAAAAACCTTTGAAATTCACTGAAAAACCATAGGTTTCAGGGACGTTATAGTTAGAAATTAGCATTTAAAAAACCTTAGAAATTCACTGAAAAAACCACAGGCTTCAGGGACGTTATAGTTAGTTGGACATTTCACTCGTACAAAACCAGAGAAATTCGGCCGTTATAGTTAGTTGAGGTAACTATAACTCGCGCCCCGCAATGCACTGCTGATGACATCACATATTACATCACTCATGACATGGTCAGTGACATCACTGATGACAGCACTGATGACATCTCAAATGACATCACTGATGACATCACCCACATGATAATCTGATGCACCTCCTCACACCCTAATATAACCTTTGATACATCCACTCTAAAATACAGACTACCATTTTCGAAACCAAAGACACACCAATACCAGTTACTACATACCCACTCACTGATTCCTAGGTCTACACACACATCTACTCATTCACCCATACAGTCACTCATACATGCAGTCACTCATCAATACAGCTCTATCATATACACTCAGACACCTATACAGACACTCACACACCACCACTCACCCATAGAGTTACTCACACACATAGTCAGTCATGCAAAGTATCAATCACCCTCCCATTTACTCACCTACAAAATTATACACACACCACCTCACTTATTCATACAGATACTAGCACATACTTACTCTCTTATACAATCACTGACACAAGCACATACCCATCCATACAGGCACTCTCACAATCACTCACTCTCACATATAGTCATTTATATACTCCAACACTCACATAAACTGCCTTTCACATATGTAGTTACTAACACATGTACCACTGAGACATCCATTCACTCACCAACACATCCATACACATACTCACCCACCCATACAGCCCTTTACAGATGCACTCTTGAACCCATACACCCAGTGAATCACCCACTCACACATCTATGCACAAAGTCACACCCCCCCACCCACCTATACAGACACTCAGGCACCCATACAGATACTCAGACAACCAATCAATAACCCATATAGACACTCATTTAGCTACTCACCAACCCATGCAGCCGCTTACACACCAACAGACAGACTGATACAGACATTCACACAGTTTAGTCACTTACCCATGCATTCAATAAGACACGTTTAATCACTCACTTATACAATCAGTTACGCACCTACTAAATCATCCATTCAGACAGTCATACACCCACTCATTCTTCAATACACATTGGCCTATATATATATATCCGACCAGAATGACGCTCCTTCTGAGTCATCGGGGACCCTTGGAGAGTGGCGCGTGTGCCGGCGGAGCACACCGGCGTAACTATTTCAGAAAAGACTTCGAGTAAACGCGCTCTCAGAAAGGAAGGACGCTGTGTCAGTAATCCACCGCTGTTTATTCACAACGCGTTTTGCCTGTAACCAGGCTTGATCACGTGATCAAGCCTGGTTACAGGCGAAACGCGTTGTGAATAAACAGCGGTGGATTACTGACACAGCGTCCTTCCTTTCTGAGAGCGCGTTTACTCGAAGTCTTTTCTGATATATATATATATATAAAACATATTTAAACTTTACAGAAACACACAGTCACTGGATGATGTCATCAGTGATGTCATCAGTGATGTCATTTGAGATGTCATGAGTGATGTCACTGACCATGTCATGAGTGATGTAATATGTGACGTCATCAGCAGTGCATTGCGGGGCGTGAGTTATAGTTACCTCAACTAACTATAACGGCCGAATTTCTCTGGTTTTGTACAAGTGAAATGTCCAACTAACTATAACGTCCCTGAAACCTGTGGTTTTTTCAGTGAATATATATATACATATACATTTATATATAGAGTTTGTCAGCACGATGCACATGGCTTAATAAAAAAGAAAAGAAAAAACATACCTGAGAATCCACACCCGACTGTGCCACTTTTCCTGTTTGCCCAAGACTTCTTGGAGCTTGATGGTAGAGGTGGCATGATGGGAACAAATATCCTATAAATATATATATATAGGATACTCGTTCCCATCACACCACTCACGTATGTACTCACAAACCCATTGATACACTCACACACCCACTGACAGACCCACTGAGGCACTCATACACTCACACACTGATCCATTCAGACACTCATGCACCCACTCACACATCCATACAGTCACTCACACACTCAGTTACAGACCCTCTCAGAGACTTATGCACTATCACTCACTCATACACTCAGACACAAACACACACCCACTCAAAGACTCACTCAGATATACATGCACCCACTTACTCATTCACTCAAAGAATTACATATCCAGTCACAGACCCACTCAGACACTCGCCCTCCAAGTGACAGACCCA
The DNA here is from genome assembly GCA_963921515.1 of Calotriton arnoldi. Lineage (NCBI taxonomy): Eukaryota > Metazoa > Chordata > Amphibia > Caudata > Salamandridae > Calotriton > Calotriton arnoldi. The sequence continues at coordinate 471,672 of CAWUFW010010349.1, read as the reverse complement.
CTCAGACATGCATGCATGCACCCATTTACTCACCCACTCAGAGACTTATGCTCTCACTCACAGACCCATTGAGACACTCATACACCCACTCACAGAGCCACTCAGACACTCACACACCCATACAGTCACTCATGCATCCACTCGGAGACTTATGCACCCAGTCACTCATACACTCAGAGACTCATGCATCGATTCACAGTCCTACTCAGAGACCCACAAATCCACTCACAGAACGACTCAGACACACACTCCCAGTCATAGACCCACTTAGAGATTCATGCACTCACTCACAGACCCACTCAGAAACTCATGCACTCACTCACTCACCCACTCAGACACTCATGTATTTACTCACAGATCCAGTCAGACAGTTGTATACTTACTTACAAATGCACAAAGGCACTCATGCACCTACTCACAGATCGACTGAGAGACTAATGCAACCAATCACAGACCCATAGAGACACTGATGCACCCACTCATAGATGCACTGAGACAGTCACACAGTATGTTTCAGAACCACTGATAGACTGATGCACTGTCTCACAGATCTAATCAAATACTTATACAGTGAATGAGAGACTTACTGCTACAGTGATGTGTGCAGTCACAGATTCCACTGAAAGAGTCATACACTGTCTTACAGAGATATTAAGGGAGTTATATGTGCTACTATAGAGTGATTTATATAGTAATGTGTTTAGTGTGTTGGTTATAATCTATTTCGCAGTTTTAAGTTTTTAATGTGGTGGTAGCTGAAATTCAATTAAAAAAACAAAGGTTACAGGGATGTTATATTTAGCAATTAGCATTTAAAAATCCTTAGAAATTTATTGTAAAAAATAAAGGTTACAGGGACATTATAGTTAGGAAATAAAATTAAAAACAACCATAGATATTCACTGAAAAAAATCAAAGGTTACAGGGATGTTGTAATTAGGCTGACATTTCACTCATACAAAACCAGAGAAATTCAGCAGTTATAGCTTGCTGAGCTAACTTTAACTCGTGCCCCCGCAATGTACTGCTTATGACCTCACATATTACTTTACTCATGACATGGTCAGTGACATCCCTCATGACATCACTGATGACATTTAAATGACATCACAGATGACATCACCTATGAAATCATCTAGAAAATGACAAACACACCCACTCACACCCCCATAGAACCTTTCATACACCCACTCCTACACAACCATTCACAAACCCATTCACTGACCCATACCAATCCTTGCACACCCACCCAGTGATTCATAGAGATACACACACACATCCTGTTACTCACCTATACAGCCACTTATATACCCACTCACTCACTAATACAGCCACTGACATATCCCCTCATACACCCATACAGCCACTCATACACTGAGTCAGTCACCCATGGAGCTACTCTCACACCTACTCACTCATCCATAGATAATCACACTGTCACTTACCCATACATTTACACACAAACCCACTGACTTACTCATGCAAATACTAACACATACTCACTCACCTATACAGTTACTGACACAAGCACACACTCACCCATACAGCCACTCTCACATTCACTCACTCACCTATACAGTCACTTGTATACCCATCACTCACCTATACTGCCTTTCACATACCCAATTACTTACCCATATACCACTGACACCCACTCACTCACCCATACAGCCATACACACACTCACCTAGACAGCCCCTCACACATGCAATCACTAACCCATATAGTCACTGATTCACCCACTCCCTCATCTATACAGGCAGTCACACATCCTCGCCCACCCCCACAGATACTCATACACCCATACAGGTACTCAGACAACCAATCACTCACCCATACAGCCACTCATGTACCCACTCACACACCCATAGAGCCACTTTGACACCAAATGACTGACTGAAACAGACATTCACAAAGCCAGTCACTCACCCATACATTCACTGAGACAACGTGTCACTCAATTATATAGTCAGTCATGCAGCCACTGAATCATTCATACAGACACTCATACACCCACTGGTTCACCAATACACCTTGTTATATATATTTAACACTTATAAACTTTTTTAAAACATTCACGGTCAATGGATGCTGACATCAGTGATGTCATTTGAGATGTCATGAGTGATGTCACTGACCATGTCATGAGTGATCTAATATGTGAGGTTATAAGCAGTGCATTGCGGGGGCACAAAAAATAGTTAGCTCAGCTAACTACAACTGATGAATTTCACTGGTTTTGTATGAGTGAAACCTGACCCTAACTATAACGTCTCTGTAACCTTTGTTTTTTTCAGTGAATTTCTAAGGTATTTTTAATTCCATTTCCTAACTATAACATACCTGTAACCTTTTCAGTGAATATATATATAGAGCAGTCACCAGTAGGTTGTTATAGTTAGGACCATGTTTCTATAGGAAAATCGTTTTTTGACTTGCCTATATATGTGGCGCAGTTTGACAAATCTTCATGACATTTTCCAAAAAAGATGCCTTGTTGATTCTTGTTGTGCATGAAAAGATTCAGGGTGATCCGTCAAGCGAGGACTGAGAAAAAGGGGAGGTCAAAAAATGTGCGTTTCCCATCCTAATTCTCATAGGAATTTTAGACATGACTACAGCTCGAGCCGCTAAACATATTTACACCAAAGTTATCAGAAAGGTAGCTGTTGGTCCAGAAAGTGACATTTTTGTAAATTGATGCAAATCCTTTCAGTAGTTGCAGAGTTATTAAAAGAAATTCATATTTTTATATATAGGGTTGCAGATCATCCGAGGATCCGACAGTCCCTGTTCCGAAATCTGATTGACTCCCAACACTTCATCAGCTTCTACCAAGTCCAGTGCTTTAAATGGGCCGGTACTCACCGGTACTGAGTACCGGCACTTTTAATTTTTTGCCTTGTGAGTACCAGAACTTCTCCAGGCCTGAGGAGAGTACTGGTACTCACTTTGGCCAATCCGGCTTTGGCAGAATGGTCACATGAGCGTGCACCCGCACTCTATAATGACAATTTTTCACTGAGCAGCCACTGCTTTAAATGTGACAAGTGGCGTCACCTGCGACGCTGCAATGTGGCAGAAACGAATGGAATTCCTGTAAAGGGAGTTGTTCTTTATGACTTTCCCTTCCTTTTTTGCCAACTGAACCTGTTAGCTTAGCGCCCATGTTCCCAGAAAAGAGAGGACCGGTAATTTACAGTCAGGACCCAGGGAAGAATACTTTATAGAACTGTCGAGGAGGCCGTCATGTTCTCTGCAGGTGGCAGCCGCTCGGTAGCGCCAGCCTTTGCCTCAAACTAGCAGTGAGGTGCGGGTGTATAAAGGGAAAAAGGGGTAATGTAAAAAACTTAATGAAGGGAACAGGAGCAGACTACAGCCGCCACCTTTCTTAGTCAGAAAACACTGGCCATGTTTGTCTTTACCTCTTCTAATTCTAGAACAGCCAAGAGCTTGGAGGTAAAAAACAATTCTTGTAAAATTGTCGAGACTGTTTTATTACATGACAATTTTCTCTCAGTTAGTTTTGTTGATCATTCAGAAACATTTTAGACAACCCTCAAAGGCGTTTGCAACTGATTTCTTCATCTAGTTGCAGGTTTAGGTTTATGTCTCAGCAGGGATAAATATCGGGTTTCTTTAGTTTTCCCAATATTTTTACAGACCTGCATCTAAAAATGGAGCAAAAAACGTCCAGGTGGCAGCCTTGGCGCTGGCACATGGGATTGGCTGCTGTCTTTCTTGTGGAGTGAAATTAGGAGTGGCTCCAATACTCCTGGTGAGATCAGGAGACTGGCATTGATTCTCCCTGGTGCAGTGAGATCAGGTGACTGTTTTTTTTCTCTTCCTTGTATAGTGAAATGAAGAGACTGGTCCTATTCTGCCTGGTGCAACAGGACGCTCACCTTAGGAAAGTCAGCAGTTTCTGCCGTGATCAGTGTGTGATGTGTAGATCTCACATTTGAATCCTGGTGAAGATGTTTCAGCAGTTAATCCTTCCAAGGTCGATAGACTAGATATATATTTTGAATCAGTGCTAAGAATTTTATGTAATTCTCTTTTATGTAAAGAGTTTAGTGAAAGCGGTATAAAATAACTCATTTTGTTTTAGCGAATGGAAAGGTCATTCCTTTGTCACAGGCCCACGGAGTAACACAAAAACAGGTGCTCTTGGTTAAGCAGAGAGCTAACGCTGAATCCCATGGAAAATTCATGGAGTGTGGACTCTGCCCAGGTTTAGGGTAACCCCTCAGTTATCTGTTTAACATGGCACAGCACGCACATTGCTAGAATCTGCTGAACCTGCAATACTTGCTGGACCTCCACGTTCTAAAAAGAAATGTAAAGGTAACTCATCCAGGTGGGTGTAAATCTTACACATTAAGAATAGTAAAGAGCACTGCCTCTGGGTCGAAACCAGTCAGAAAAAGTGAAAGGGACTGGGGACTCTGATCTCAGATTTGCATTCTCACAGTGGCGAGCATGTACTGTGTGTTTGTGGAAACCATGTGTGGCACAGTACTTGGGCATCTCGAAAAATAGTTAAAAAAATCAATTTGATAGGGAAGCCCAGTGCACCCATCTGAAGTAAGCCACTCTGGGCCTGGCTCCAGTTTGCCAATACCTTAAGTTGGCCCTGCTCTGTAGACCCACGTTTGTGTGTGATTTTATTTGCATTCTTTCCTTTCTGAGAAGACTCCAAACTGCTTAAATGGTGAATCATTTGTTATTACTTGGCATTAAAATATACTTGTGGACTCTAAATTAAGAACTGTCAGCCTTACCAACTTGATTGGCAATAGATTCTTGAGCAGGAGTGTGCCATGTTGTGCAGTGGGGAGGTTGGGATACTTTGGATAAAGTGTGGGTGTTCTGTGGCACCACTCTCTTTAGAACAGAAGACCTAAGGTGTCTGAGGGATGCCAAGAAGGGGCACATATGATAAAGTGCTCACGCCCAATAACCCATTTAACCCCCGTACGTAGTATTGTCTGCTGTATCTCCTGAATGGTGTCTTTTCATGGTAATTCTGGGCCTTATAATAAAACGTAGCCAGGAGACCTCTCCGTCTTTGAAAAATACTCCCTCTGTAACATGCACATTTTTTGAAGCATTGTTTATTAAGTTGTACATGTCCTATTTATGTGAATTCCCTATTGGACTGCCCCCACCCATTTCCATCACTTTTGTTTTTTGGTTCTTTTGAGATATCTCTGAGTTGCCTCTAATTACTTCTTGGCACCGGGTCTGCATCAGTAGGTGGTGTAATATATCCAGCCTTACAAATGAGGTTTTGTGAACTGTGTGGGTTTAGGGAGTGCATTAATGTTCATGGTCGGGTAACATTTTATAGCTCTGGACTTTAGGATAAAGGCAGTGTGATAGTCTCATTGTGCCTGCCAGTGGGATAAAAAGGTGCACATCCAATTCTTGGCCTCTCAGCAGAGTGCACAGATCAATAGTTCCATATTTGCCAATTTTAATTAGGATTATAAAGTGTGCAAAGGAGGTAGGCAGCTGATAAAATATTGACAAGGATAACGGTGTGTTTACAGGTGAGTAGAGAGAGACTGCACATGTTTGTGGGTGTGAATGAGCACAGTGAAGGGGAGGTGAAGAAAAGGATGCAGCAGTTCAGTGTAAAGACATTTGAGAAGACAGAGATACTGTGAAGATTTCAGAAAGAAAAAAGGGTGCAAGTGTCTACCTGTAAAAAGGGCATGGTGGGTTTGATTGACATTCCAAAGACTACTACCCCTTCCAGACCTTACTAATGTCTATTTCAGTCTCACAATTTCAGAATTGAAATATTTTCAATTTTAATTATTCATTAAAAAAAATCAAACTGACCACATTAGTCATAATTGTATATAGTAGCTACATTCTCTTTGTACGATTTGTGCAGAGGCAATCTGCACAAATGTTTAATAGTAAAGGTATCCTTTGGTACTTGCAAGAGCAACAAGCATACTCTAAAGAAAACAAAAATGTCTCTATTATGCGCACTAAGAAAATCTGGACACTATCAAATGTTTGCCTTTAGCTCCACCCCAAGCCACACCCCCTGGCCCGCCCCCTAGCACACAGCCTAACTTGGTGAGTACCTGCACTTATTTTTTTCCATTTATTTATTTAAAGCACTGACCGAGTCCCAAAAGAAATGTTAAAAAAAAGGGGGGCAGGGTAGGAATTTGCGATAAAATAAAAAAGAAGCGCAGTTTCTCGCACTTGTTTTTATTATAGGACCCGGGTGGGTCAGGTCCCTGAGGTATATCAAAAAAATAGGAGGGGGAACATGAGCGTGCCCTCTTAGGGCTTATGAAAGCCTCGGGGACCCCCACCTCCTTGGGGCAAATGTGTAAATGAATATGGGGGGCCCGCACAGACCCTGCAGCCCTGGGGCCCTCACTTTCCTGTGGCACTTCAAAATATGTATGCGGCAGGCTCACTGGGCTCGCCCACTCCCCGGCAACCGCCATCTCCCCAGTGCAAATCTGTTCAAATAAATGTGGGAAGGCCTGAGAGACTCCCCACAGCCCCAGGGAATGCCACTACCCCAGGACGCTTGAAAATATGTATGAGGTGGGCCCACAGGACTGCCCGCACCACAGGAACTGCCACCTTTCTGGGGCAAATTACAGTAAAAGAATGAAAATAAGGGAGGCCAAGTGCCCCATGGACCGCCACCCCCTGGAGCTGAAATAAATTAATGTAGAGGGTCCATATCGGACCCTCAGCCCCCAGGACCACCGCCTCCCTGGGGCTTAATACTACAATGAAAGAGGGGGCCACATGGCCCCCCTCATGGTGCCATGGATGGCCTTGGGGACCGCCATCACCCAGGCCAATTCTTGCTACCTCCCGAGGTGCTCACCTTCAGAAAGTAACTGTTTGCTTTGGCTTGGTAGGAGCTAACAGCTCCCACCAAACAAAAGCAAACATAACTCCTCTTTCTTCAAGCATGAGCTGTCAAGCAGCTCCTGCTTGGGGAGGGAAAGTGGAGTTTTCATCTGTTTCCTTGCAAGCAAATATGCGTGCAGGGAAACAGATTAAAACATTGCTCAAAAAAGAAGGACCCTGCTATTTAACGCAGCTCACTGCTTGCGGCAGCAATGCCGGCTCCCACAGGAGGCGGGGAGCTGGTTGGAACCGCGGTGGCCTTGAGGCTCTACCCGCAGTCCATTGCACACTGAATGCCCTCGGGGAACCCAGAAGACATGGCCGGGCCTTGGGGGATGGGGTCCAAGCAGCCAAAATCATCCCAGGGAGAGGGGCCGCACAGACCCCCATATTCAATGAAGGCTGGGCCTTGAGGATGGGGTCCCTGAGGCAGAATTTGGCCTGGAGAGGCTCCCTTCCCCATTGAGTTATGGCTGGGACTTGGGGAATGGGTTCCTGGGGCCATATGTAGCCAGAGAGGGGGGTCACGCAACACCCTTCTCTCTTTAAGGAATGTATTTGGCCCCAGGGAGGTTGTGATCCTAGGGACTGGAGGGTCCACACGGTCCCCCTCACAATTTAAAAAATAAATGCCCTGGGGGGATGGTGGTTACCAGGGCCAAGGGGGGCCCATGTGGCCCCCACATTCATATAAATATAAGCCCCATTGAGGTGGTGGTCCCTGAGGCATTCAAATGCCCATGGAGGGGAGGCCCATGCTCCCTCCTCCTTTAATTTTAAATTAAATAAACATGCCCCCAGGACCTAGACCACCTGGGGGCTTTTTCCTAAACAAGCATGAGAGCCTGCACTTTTATTTTTTTTTGCTTTTCCCATGAAACTCAAATACCCACTCACAGACCCCTGAGACACTCACGCACCTACTCAGAGATCTACTCAGAGACTCACACACCCACTCATGGACCCACTCAGAGACTTATGCACCCACTCATAAACCCACTCAAAGACTTACTCACAGACCCAGTGAGACACTTATGCAGCCACTCCCAGGCCCACTCAGACACTCACACATCTACTCATACACATTGAGAAACTCACACACTCACTCACTCACACACCAACTGAGACACTCATGCACTCAGTCACACACTCACTCTAAAAGGTTATCATTTACATATAGGATTTTTTTTTAAAACCCTTAGAAATGTACTTAAAGAAACAAAGGTTATAAGAACATTATAGTTAGGAAATATAACCTTAGATATTCACTTAAAAAAACAAAGGTTACAGGGATGTTATAGTTAGGAAATAGAATTTAAAAAACCTTAGAAATTCACTGAAAAATACAAAGTTTACAGGGACATTATAGTTAGGCTCAGATTTCACTTGTACATAACCAGTGAAATTCAGCAGTTATATTTATCTGAGCTAACTATAGCTTATGCCCCCGTAATGTACTACTCATGACATCACATGTTACATCACCCATGACATGGTCAGTAATATCACTGGTGACATCACTGATGACATCTCAAATGACATCACTATTGACATCACCGATGACATCTTCCCTTGAGTATAAGTGTTTCGTAAACATTTCGACCATGTCATGAGTGATGCAACATGTGAGGTCATAAGCAGTGGCATACTTCAATCCAAAGGGCATCACAGTAAACTGGAAGTGCCCATCTGTGATGGAGAATGCTGACTTCTCCTTTACTCCAGGGGTCAGTTGTATCTGCCAGTACTGTGATGTGAGATCAAAGGTACACAGATATTTGGCTATCCCCAACCTGTCAATTAATTCATCAGCCCTAGGAATTGGAAGTGCATCAGTTTTTGTGATTACACTGAGGCCCCTATAGTCCATTTAGAAATCTCATGTCTTTCTTTCCACACTGGGAATGAGACTTGGGAACTAAAACAACTGGGCTGGCCTAGGGCCTCTCTGAGGCCTCAATGACAACCAATTCCAGCATCTTGCTCACTTCAGCCTTGATGCTCTTCTTGACATGGCCAGACTGCCTGTAGATTTTATTTTTGACAGGTAGGCTGTCACCAGTGTCCACATCATGTGTATACCAGTTAGTCAGACCAGGGGTTAGGGAGAAGAGCTCAGCAAACTGATTTAGGACTTGCCTGTAATCAGTCTGTTATTGGTCACTGAAGGTTATTGACAAGACCACTCCTTCAACTGATCTATCTTCAAGGTTGTGAGAGAGGAGGCCATGGAGAGTTTCACTCTCTGTTTCATGATCCTCATCTGTGACCATGGTCATGTCAGCCCTGTCATTATAGGCTTTTAGGCAGTTTACGTGTAGGACCCTCTTGGGGTTCCTATATGTGCCAAGGTCAACCAAATACATGACTTCCCTTTTCTTTCAAGGATAGAGTAGGGCCCACTTCATTTATCCTGGAGGGCCCTACGTACTACAGGCTCTAAAACCCACACCTTCTGCCCTGGTTCGAACACTACCATTGCAGCCTTTTGGTCATACCAGAGCTTCTGGAGCTCTTGCCTGGGCTCAAGGATTTAGTTTACTTTTTTCATGTACCCAGCCATCCTGAAACGAAGGCCAAGTACATAATCCACAATGTACTGCTTAGGTTTTTTGAGAGGTCTCTCCCATCCTTCATTTACAGAGTGATCCCCTTACAGGGTGTTCAAACAGAAGTTGAAAGAGGCAAAACCCTACCCTCTTCGGAGGCACCTCTCTGTAAGCAAAAAACAGGCATGGTAGTAAAACATCCCATCTTCTTCCTAGTTTTTCTGGGAGTTTACCAATAATACCTTTTAGGGTCATGTTAAACCTTTCACAAGTCCATTTGTATGCAGATGGTATGGGGTAGTAAACCTATAGGTCACTCCACACTCAGTCCACGTGTGTTTTAAGTATGAGGATATAAAGTTTGTATCTCTGTCTGACACTACCTCCTTAGGAAACCCAACTCTGGTGAAGACACCAAGGAGGGCCTTCACCACTGCAGGGACAGTGGTGGTCCTTAGGGGAATTGCTTCAGGATACCTGGTGGTATTATCCACTACCACTAGAATACATCAATTTCCTGACTCTGTTTGAGGGTCAATGGGGCCAACAATGTCAATCCCAACCCTCCCAAAGGGTACCCAACCACTTGAAGTGGAATTAAGGTGGCCTTAAGGTGGCTACCTGTCTTGCCACTTGCCTTGGCATGTGGCACAGGAGTTAAAAAAAACTCCTCCACCTTCTGAGACATCCCTAACCAGTACAAGTAATTCACCAATCTACTTCAAATTTTGGTCTGCTAAGATGCCCAGCTAGGGGAATGTCATGGGCCAATATTAGGAGAAACTCACTAAATTTGCTGAGGCACTACCACTCTACTAGTGGCACCAGGTTTGGGGTCTTTGGCCTCAGTGTATAGGAGTCTCTTCTCCCAATGGGTCCTGTTGGAACCACTGACACATCCCTTTTCCTGATCAGTAGCTTGCTGCCTCAGGCTTTCAAGAGTAGAACAGGTTCTCTGCCCCTGGCACAGATCTTCCCTAGAGGGTCCACCTGGGCCCAAGAGCTCTGCTGTGTAATGCCCAAGCTCCTGTCGCTCAGTTCCTTCTGGGGCTGACAAGTCTTTTCCCTGAGGAGAAGGGACTTGATCTGGTGTCTGAATAGAAGTTGACTTCCCAGACTTCTTGCCCATCCTCTTGGAATGTTGACCCATAATTACAGGCTCCAGCACTTCTTTTTCACCCTGGGTTCTACACTGCATTCTGATTTTCTCACACATCCATTCAAGTATTCCCAGCAATGCTGCATGGGTGCTCTTTTCTACCTCAGCCAATGCTGAGTACTCCAAATTATTGCTAACCAGACACTGTACAAGGATAGCAGAAGATACCACTACCCTTTTTGAGGCCAGTAACCCCTCCTCAATCTAAGGACACCAATGCCATTGGATGCACCTTAGCCTGATTGTCAGCTTTGAGGAATGTACAGGTCTCTCCAAGCAGATATTGATCTGAGGACACTAGTTGCTAAGTCACCATGATGATACTGGCACCAATGTCTCTCAGGGCTTCCACCCTAATCCATTGATATTTGGTTCTTGGTAACTGGGCCAGACGGCCAGGGTAGCTACATTAACCCCTCCCTCTGAGACTAGAGTTGCCTCAGGGAGCACTTTGACAAGGTCAGGGATCATCTGTGATCCCATTCGGAGACTGACTACTGCATTTACTGCAGATGTGCAAGAGGCATTCTTTTTGGTTTTACAGCTAGGGTCCCCAGGTTGGTGTCAAAGGGCCTTACACTCATGGCACCAAGCCTTTTTGGGATCCTAGTTTTTACCCTGGTACCCACCTTTGGGCTATGAAGAGTTTTGGGATCCACCATCCTGAGCATGTTTTTGGGGGCCTGGAGAAGACTCATTTATTAATTTATCTTTTAGGTCACCATTTTTCCCTGGGGGGGGGCTTTTCGGCCTCTTTCATTTGGTCACCCCCACCAGTGGTAGTCTTGGTTACACTTGTTTTGACCCAGTGGACTGCCTTCTTCCCCAACTGTAAAGGAGAAAATGGACCTAGGCCTATTAGATGCTGATGTAACTTCTCATTGTAGATATTACTTAGCAGAAGCTCTTTCATGATTAATTTGGAAAGCCCTTCATAGTCATGCACATTGTTACTAGTTAACCAACAACCCAGTGTTTTCACTAAAAAGTCAATGAATTCCACCCAGGACTAACTCTGGGTTTTTGGGTCTCCCGAATTTGATCATGTATTCTTCAGTGGTATGTCCAAAGCCCTCAATCAGGGTACCCCCTTATGAGGTTATAGTAGTCAGCATCTTTCTTATTCAATGTCATGAATCCCTGCATTTTCCTGAGAATATTTCCCACAAGTGAGAGCTCTCGTTTTTCTGGCTACTCTTCTGGCTATGCAGGCTCTCTCAAAAGCATTGAACCATTTGGTGATATCATCACCATCTGAATATTTAGGGACAATCCCTTTGGGGAGTTTTGAGTCAAAAGAATCTTCTCTCTCCCTGTTAACAAAATTGCTGCCACCAGCGACGGGTCCTAGGCCCATCTTTTTCCTTTGTCTTTCTATGTCTAGGAGTTGAGATTCTAAGTTTAATCTCCTGGCCAAACTTTCCAACGTGAGTTCCTCACCCAAGACCTCCTCATTTGTTTCTGAGTGGAGGGACTCAGCTTCCTCCTCAGAAGCATTTTTATTAGTAATCTCATCGTATTCAAACTGAGCTCCTAGAACTGGATGGCCTCTCTCAAATTCTGCTATAAGCCTTCTAATCTTTTCTTTTTTAAGCATGAGAGACATTCTTGATACCATAACCTTAACAGTGGGCCCTGCACCTGGCATAGGACAGGTCCATGTAAGTGAGTAGGTCGAGCTCCTGAGCCTGGTTATTGATGTCACTTATTTTTTACTAAAGTTGGGACCTTTTATAAAGTTGGAAAAAAACATTAACACTTTTCTTTGTCCTACCTATAGTAAGATTTTTAAAATTCAAACAACTGGATACAGGGACTTAATCAAGGCACTGACAGTTAATTTCTAATTTAAAAAATAGACCGATCGAAAAATATAACTAGCTAAATACGGAGGGCACTATGGCGGAAACATGTCGACCCTATGATCACAAACAACCATGCTAGGTTGAATTCTCTGGGCATGGTATTGTAATTCGTTTTAACCCTGACCCCTGGGTTTACCAGTAAAATTGTTTATCAACACACCAGGTAGTTAGTTTTATCCTCACCAACACTTTCTTTCTCACACTCTCCCTCCACACCTGGCTCATCACAGGTTTTAGTACACCTCTTGTTACATACAATCAAAACATCCCTGAGCTCCTCCCTCTCAGTGAGGGGGTTGTAGCCCGCACTGCGAACCTGGTTCGCAGTGCGAGGAGGTTCCCTATGATGAAGCATATCACCTACGGGTGAGTGAGGGAGTTCGTCCTATAAAAGGGAATCCCCCTTACACTCCTTTCACTTTTTCTTCTTTTGTCTTGACTCAGGGTGGCCTTTTCGTGTTATTAGTCCATTGTTTGGGAGCCGCCCCCTGATGGTCGTTAAATCTCCTCTGGCCTTTTGTGTGGTTACACAGTAGCGGAAGGACATCAGGCATGAGGCAGAAGCAGGATATTGAGAGCTATCCTTTCCACAATTTCTCCTCCACTCAGCCTACCTCTATTCTCTCCCTTAGTGCTTTACTTTCCCTCCGCAAGGACCGCTCCCTTCGAACTCTGAGTAAACTCTCAGTGCTTGTCCGGCCGCCCAGCTCTAGGCCAGTTGCACAATCCAGCTCCACTGACTGGACTCCAGTCCACTTGAGCCTTTCACCTGATTGAGTCACATGAGATGAAGTGAGCTGGGCGTGGCCTAAGTAGGCTGGATTGGGTGGGACCACTGAGAGCACGCCCTTGAGCCATTGCTGTGATTGCCCTGAGGAATCGATATCTGAGAGTAAGGAATGAGAGATGCACTTATCGATTTGGTTGAGCGCGCCAGTGTACTCCACTGCATCAGCGGCTGGCAGAGGTTTTTTTTGCCGAACTCTACTCTCCAAGCAGAGTGCCAAACTCCACAAACTCCGCCAATGGAGCGGAGTTCACCACCCACCCATAGATAATACTAACCTCTATTTGTGATAGTGTGGGCGAGCAGTTAGGCTTATCAGAAGTTAGTGCTAAGAATTTGTTGTACTCACAGAGGTAATATATGAGACACACACTCAAGAGTAAATCCGAGATCAATTTACAAAAATAATATTGATGTTTGTATAATTTTTGAGACCAAGAACTTTGTTCTACAGTAAGTATTCTTAAAGTTATGAATTTTTAGAGTTTGCAAAGTCTGTCACATTTGTGCACAATTACGCACCTCTGAAATCAATGGGGAAAAAGTAAAAAATGCATGTAAAATTGTTCAGTCATTTTTCAAGGTTCACCTCTGAGATTTTAGTAGTTAGCATGCCAGGTCCAATGTTCAACCATTGGATTCTCGTGAGTGCCCCGGATTCGTCCGTGAGCAGGGTACTGAGGTTGTTGGTTTCTGGTGCGCTATGGGAGAGGGGGCCATTTGAAAACACACTGCATAAGGGGACTGACAGGTAAGACTGAGGGGGCTCACTCGAGGGAGCAGGTTGAAAGGGCCTCAGGACAGCAGGAGCACAGCTGGGTCATTGTTACCGAGGCCGGTCCATCCGTGTGCAGAGCAGATAGGTCAGCTGGGCAGTGTGCGTCAAGATTTCCTTGCGGTCAGGAGCAGGCAACTTGGAGAGGCAATTTCAGGACAGCTGGGCCACTCGCGATGTGGGTCTCAGGGGTCTTGATGTCCCTCGATGGGTGCTTGCTTCCTGGGCAGTTGGAGTACAGAGAGGACTCTTCTTCTTGGTGCAGATTGCAGGAGGTCCGGTACCATGGCTATTGGTGCAGCACACCTCCGGTAGGTCCTGGTGTCCCCAAACTTGGTGGGGGGACAGTTCTGACCATTCAGAGATGGTGTTCCACCTTTGGTCTGGGTGTTGCATCAGAGTCACCAAGGAGCAGAATGTCTGTAAATCATGGACTCTGTGGTTTGGTGCCTGTTGTCACAGGGGAGAAGAGCCTCTGCTCCAAAGGGAGGTTCTTTGGTAATTTGTCAAAGACAAGAGGTACTCCGGGGCTCTTCGAGTCCTCACCGTGGCAAAGCGAGGCAGCACACCATGATGCTCATGTCCTATAGGCAGCAGGCAGGGTTTGGGATCCATTTTCCTGCAGCAGGGCTTCAGTTCTTGGGCAGCAGCTCTTCTTGGTCCATTTCTGCTTTTTACCCATTGAATCTAAGGTTCAAGGTCCAGGGATACCACCTAAATACAAAATTGTGGGGCATTAAAGGGGGAGACAGGTAGTAGCAAGCGAACTACCTACCTTTAGGGGGTCTACACCCTCTAAGTGACCACTTCATGTGGAAAGGGGTACCATCCAAGCCCTGATAGGTTATTTTCTCACCTTCTAAAGATGGTGGATTTTCAAAAGTAGTGTCTACATCGCCTGCCAGACTCTTCAATTTGAAGAAAAAGTCTAAATGCACTGAATCACATGCCTACTTCATACTCGAGTGCTTAAAAGCAGGTACTATACCCATTGGATTGAGAGTTCGCAATATCCCGGGCCTATTCGTTGAGATCAGACAGTTCCTGGAGAAGTGGGCTCTCATTTCCAACCGCTGCTCCAGGGACTGGATGATACTCATCATTGAGACGGCCCGGGAGGTTGTTGAACTTCTCAATATAGAGATCCAGGAGTTGGAGGACAAATTGAAACAATCTCAGAGTATTGAAGAGACTAAAAAGAAACTTGAGGAAATTTCTTACGAACTAGATTCATTCAGCGAATACCTCCTTAAGAGAAAAACTGAAAAGCTAAGAAAAGACATACGCTTATTTACTCAAGAGCGTATTTATCCTTTCCTCTTTGAAGGTTTCTACAATCCACACAGTGATTCTGCAGCGGGTAATAATACTACCAACCGAGGATACCCTCGAGTTACTACTTTCTCTGACACCACAGACTCAGAAGGCGAGGGGTCCTTGTACCAGAGCTACCAACCCAGATACAACACCGAGAGATCAGGCTCTGAGAACCATTTTTTAGGCAACCGACGGGGCAACTCTCTCCCCAGGTACCGAGGACAACAACAACGGGGTTATCAATCAGGCCACCAACAGAGGGTGACTTTTCCCAACCGGGGACAAGCACAGAGGACACATTTCGAGGAGCAGGAACCAGCCCAAAAATATATTCAGACTCGCCAACACCAGTATTGGCGAACCTAGCTATGATTCCCATCTTCAATTTGTCCTCTAGCCCACTGGATCCACACTCGGGAAGCCTGCTCACTAAGGGGCTTTCATTCGTTCCCACTACCTACTTTAACGAATTTGAGCTTATGAGTGATCTACATTCTTTTTTTCGCAAAATTCGTTTAAAAAAATTCTTCCTCCAGAGAGACAGTGCGCTGAGCGAAGAGAATCTATCAGGCCTCAAACCCCCGTCCACTATCTGCCCCGAAATTGATCAGGTGGGAGCCGAGGTGGATACGTTTGAAAGAGCTGTTCTTAAAAAAATTAAGCAAGCCATTAAATTTATCCCCAAACCTATTTACAACACCACAAAGGAAGAACACCTTGCCCTCAAAAAACTCAAAGACGACTCCTCTCTTACCATCAAACCTTGTGACAAAGGTGGAGGAATTGTCATTTTTGTCTCTGACAATTACAAAGCCAAAATGGAGTGCCTCTTAAGTTCACCCAGGCATTACGCTAAGATCATGATCAATCCTGAACCCCAACTCAAACAACGGATTCTTAATATTGTTGAGGCGGCCGTGGAAAGGGGAGAGATTTGCCATCAAGAGGCTGAATTTCTCACACCCACTTACACCCGTATTCCAATAATATATGGGATGCCAAAGACTCATAAGAACCAATCTGATCCCCCCCTCAGACCCATTGTCTCTACCATCGGGGCGGCTACCGAACCTCTCTCTAAGTACGTGGACCAATTTCTAAAACCTTTGGTCGCCACGCTTCCTTCGTATATCAAGGATACGGGCCACCTTATTTCTCAGATTGAAGGCCTCCCATACAACAACTTACAGGAGATTCTGGTTACTATGGACCTGGAATCCCTGTATTCTAATATCCCCCAAAAGGAGGCTCTAGGGGTCATCAAGAACACCCTTGAGGAAGACCACTCTTTTTCCAATTCCTCTTTCATTCTTCAATTGCTTGACATAGTTTTATCAGAAAACTTCTTTGAGTTTGACAATTCCTTTTTTCATCAGATTCAGGGAGTTAGCATGGGAGCCGCTTGTGCTCCCAGTGTGGCCTGCCTGTATATGGGGCACTTCGAGAAGTGCAACATATACAATGAAGTGGCTCCTTTTTATGAGAATGTACATCACTGGTCCCGCTTTATTGACGACATCTTTTTTATTTGGCGAGGAGACCAAAACACACTCAACGAATTCATTGACTGGATCAATCTAGCAGACCCCAATCTGATTTTCACCGCCCACACCAGTACTCAAAAACTTGAGTTCTTGGACGTATGGATCGAGGAACGAGACCACAAAATAGCGGTTTCACTTTACACGAAACCCACTGCTAGGAATACCCTGTTGCATTACCAGAGCTTTCACCCCAACTGCCAAAAATGAGGGGATCCCCTTCAGTCAGTTCCTTAGATTTCGGAGAAACTGCACTACCATCAGTGAATTTATGTACCATGCGGAAAACCTTAAGAGCAAACTTATCAATCGAGGCTATCCTCCTAAACTTGTCAAGAATGCCCTCAAAAGAGCGAAATATTACGATCGGGATTCCATGTTCCAACCTAAAGAAACCAATACCCTTGACCAGCTGGTATGTGTTACCAAACACTCTTGGCTTAACAACAAAATTCGCCAAATCGTCAATTCCCAGTGGCACCTCCTGAACTTGGATCAAACTTTGCCGTCTATTACCAAACCTATTTTTTCTTTTAAAAGGAATAAAAACCTCAGGAATATGCTAGTTCGAGCTAAAAGACCCAATAGACCCCATTGCATGCAGCTCTCCCTCTCGGGAGGAAAACCAATCCTAGGCAACCACAAATGTGGCAACTGCCAGGCATGCCAAAACGGTATTGTGGGCGACTATATTTCCATCAACTCACGCACTATCCATTTCAAGGAAATGACTAATTGTCGCTCAGCCAACATTGTATATGCCATCCTATGTCCGTGCGACCTGGCATGTATCGGAGAAACAGCCAGAGAATGCCGCGTGCGTATTGGTGAGCATAAATCTAACATCAGGCTCCTTAAGCACTCGGCGCCACTAGTTAAACATTGGGTACAACAAAAACACGGCGAGAAAGATCTACGCTGGACTATTCTTGAGAAGGTACGCAACCTTGCTGGCTCTGATGTTACTGCTATCCGTCGCAAACGCGAATTATTCTGGATGTTTTTACTCAACACCAAGGACCAAGGACTGAATGAATGTCTTCAATGGGAACATGCCTTTCTTTAATGCGGCCCTTCATCCTAGCTTATTCTGGGACCCTTATTTCTTCTCCCCTACCTGCAATGAAATTTATTATATTTCTTTTTCTTTATCTTTTTCCTATTTTCACTGTAGCATTAGAAGAGCTTTATACACTAGCCGCTGCTCTTTAGATACCTTGGACTCGCTCTCTCTTTCCTTTGGCTGCCTCAATGTTTCTACTTTCGTACGGTTATACATCTGTTATCGCTCCCGCGATTTTACCGATCATTTCATGTTTGTCCTGCTTGCAACCCTCTTTTGGCCGCCGAGCCCCTCTAGCTTCTGCCAGAGCCGGCGGCGGTTTTTGTCCCCTTTTATTTGTTTTTGCGCCCTCCTCACATTGCTCCTAGTATTCTGTTTCTGATCCGTTTCTTTGAAACTTCAGTTCTAATTTTCACAGAAACCCGGGTCTTGTTTTATTCTTCCCAGTCTCTCCGGGTGCTGTATTCACCTTGTTGCGGCGCTTGAATCCATTCCGCTTGTTTTATGTTGCTGAGAACCCTTGACGTGTCAGATGACCCTCCGTCCCCGCTCTATTGGCTTGCCTTCCTGCTATCTCATTTAAATCTCGGCGGCGTCCCGGTAGCTTGTGTACTCTGCCTTCTACCAGCTACCCAGGATTGACCACCATGTCACCGCTCGTATCAGTTATATTTTAGTAAGTTGCAGCTCGTCCTTCAGCCCGTGTCTTTTACTCCATTGGATACTTTTTTGATTGTTTCGCCTAAACTTTCCCTTCTTCCTGCCTTGACAGGACTATCCCGTGTCCTCAGTGAGGGACAATTTCGTCTAACTCTCTGCTGACATTCTTTTTGCCGACGGACGCTTGGCTTTTCAGGTATGTAGCTATGTACCCATCCCTTTTTCTCTTTTTTCTTTTCTATTACGTTCCAGCACCTGCCATATAGTAGCTGCGCACCGCGATAGAGCACTGTGTGTTTTTTTTCCCGATTGACTCTGGCTCTGCTCTGCCACTTGCCTCCCGCTCACTGAACTGCCGCGTATTTTGCTTAAGGGGCCCATTGTTGCATAGAACTGTCGAGGTTTTCTGGGATTCCACCTTCATACTTTCTGATAGCATGTTTTATTTGGTTTTCTACATTCAAACCTTCCCCCCCCCCCTGTCGTCACCACTATTCTCTGTGGATGTCTCCAGGGGCCTTGTACTGTCATCGTTTTTATTTCCGTGACGCTTTTTTATGCGTTTCATTTTCATTTGTTTTTTACTTTACAGCATGCATCCAGCCTTCTTATTTTCTCACTAGACGCTCTTCTGCGTTTTGTTTATTTTATCTGTTTTTTTACTTCACAGTATTTATCTAGCCTGTTTATATTTTTGCTATTTGGACATCTCCCCATTTGCTGCGTTCTGCTGCCGCCCTCTGCTCATCGGCCTGCAGGTAATTAGGAAGAATTATCACTTCCATTTTTCTTTATTGTGCACATTTTTTGAGCCCTTGCTACAATTGCGCTCATTAGGCTAGACTTTTACCAACTTACTTACCCTGAGCACGTTACCATTATTGTTTCATCATCTCCATTTTAGACCCTTGTTGCCATCCCTGGACCTCCCGGGTCGGCCCATTCCCAGTTAACCGGCGGCCATCGTATCACCTTGGCTGCAGCTTGTACCCCTGTTGCCATTCCAGCTCAGGTTTTACTTCATTTCAACCTGTGCAGTGTATCACGCTGCACGATACTCCTTGCCTGCTTAATCAGAAGTTTTCTTGACCTGGAGGTGGGTATTTAGCTCGTTGTGATTCTTTCCCCTCTATTCTCTTTCTTTTCCTCCCCTCTGGGGGTTTTTCTTAATATTTCTTCTTATGACATGCGAGATATGAATTCTCTCCATTGAGAGCCTCTTGTTTCTTCTTTGTATTTTTCATTATTTTTTCTACCCCAGGTCTTTTCACTATTCATGTACGGATTTGCTACCTGTAATAGTTTTGAAGGTAGATTTTATTTCACTGCATTTTTTCCGGCTTCTGGCTTTATTGTTTCTGACCTTCCTTGTATTGATTGTGCACCTGTATGTTCCATCTTCCACCTGAATAGAACTCCTTTGGATTTACTGCTGATAGTTCCAGTGCTGTAAGAATAGCATATTTGTCATCATATTTATTTCATCTATTAAACTATTCTGTTTATGTAAACATTAACTAGTCTATTGCAATCAGCTGCAGGATTGAATATCACTGTATGTTTATATTTCTTTTTCAGAACTTCTCCCACTTCTCCATTGTTTTGTTACCCACGCCCTGAGGAAGGTGTTTGGCCATATCCGGTCTTCACACCGAAACGTGCGTCGGCGTTTTGTGACACTTTAACTCTTGATTGAGTTTTGTTGTACTCTTGATTTGTCCCCTCCTTTTTAAATAACTTTTGTATTTGTCAATTTATTTTTCTTATCATTGTTTTAATGTATATATTTATGAGATGTACTGAACACATTGGCGTCTTCTAAAAATAATTTTTCGGCCCACAATTCTGTGGACACTGGGGGCTACTTTGCTGTTTATGTTTTGCTAAACTGTGTATGCCACTGTACGAGTGTTGTGAGTCTGAATGAAAGAGGTATGATAGTATGCTTGTTTGTGTGTATGGTATTGAATGAGTGGTGGGACTGTATATATCCTCTGTTCTGTATATATTGTTTGTTTTCTATTTGCATATCTCTTTCATTGATATTGAATTAATACATTTATTTTGTGATACTTTTGTTCTTCCTATTCTTCAGCACTGCTCAGACTGTTATATCACATGATGTTATGCATGTTGTAAAATAAATAGGTAGGGGCTCTTTCTGTTTGATTGTACTGTTGTTTCCCCTATTATCCCCCTACCTTTATTTGCCTATATAGGGGCCCCCTTTGTTTGAGTGCTTACATCGCCTGCCACACCTTCGGGGTAGTGCTGGCTGAATGGGGACACTCCTCCTCATCTAATTAATTTTCCTGCCTGTCCTCCCACAAAAAGTAGAGCAGGATTGGGCGTGGCCAAGCCGCCGACCGTAATGGCCGCGTAGGCTTGGAGCTCTGCCATACCACCTCGGCATCCGACCGCCCGAGCGGCGTGCCCCGCGGCAGTGTGGCGGGTGATGGTGTGTGAGGAGCGGTGAGGGGCGGCCAGCAACCAGCGCAACCCCGGAGGAGCCCACAGTTCATGCCAGTACCGTTGCTGTGGACCCGTGAGAGGAGGGGCCACTGCCATGTGAGAAGCCGGGGGCTCGATTTAATCGGAGCCGCCGGGCACTCCAGACAGGCCGTGAGGAGAACAACGCAGGCCGGCGGGCCCCGACTGAAGTGGCTGGGCAGCTGAGAGGTAAGTGGTGGTGGTGGGGGCATTCAGTACATCTGCCACGGGTGAGCCTTGGGGCCGGTCAACGGGCCGGGAGCTGTGGGGACACACCAGAGCCCCCTCGCTGCCGCACCTCACACTCTTCTGAATGGGCATCCACAAGCCACTGGCTGCTACCCCACCTTAGTCTCATAGCCGGATACAGAAACAGGGGCACGGACAGCGACATAGGCACTTACTCAGCTCGGGACACATTAAATAGACGGCACAGATACAGGCCGAGCCACTGTGACTCAAGGGGCATAATTGGAACCCGGATCTTGGCGCACTGCACAACTACCACCACAGTGCTGTTGGCAATAATTTCTCTGCACAATCACAAAGTTTATCGCCCAGGCTTGGGGCATGGTCCGGAGAGACCCAAAACAAAGACAGCTCACCTTCAAACCAAAGACCCGCGGTGCAGAAACACAGCAAGTCAGCATGGCGGAGGGAGGTGTCACACAGACGACTGCGGTGGCTGGGTCCGACACCATGTTGATGGAACTCAGGGTGGGTTCAGGGCCTTGGACACCGTCTTTGATGCCCTAGATAAGAGGCTTGACACCATGGGCATTAGGCTTGACCAGCAGGAATGGCGCTTAACAATGGCAGAGGGCAGGATCTCCGACCTGGAGGATGGGACCGCCCAAACCACCAAAAAGCTTGAGCGTATGGAGTAAGTTCTGAAGTCCATCGCCATTAAGAACAAAGATTTGGAGGCACGGGGGCGGCGCAACAACATACGGGTAGTGGGTATACCCGAGCCCACCAACACTGGGTGGCTGGACATGTTCATGGAGACTTTGCTAGTCGACCTCTTTGGATGGGAGTCTTTTACATCTACCTTCGTTGTAGAACGCGCACACCGCGCCCAAACCCAGGTTGCCCCCCAAGACCAATCATAGCTCACCTGTTAAATTTTAAAGATCAAGACACAGCATTGAGGATGGTTCAAGAAAAGGGCACCCTTGAGTGGCAAGGGTCATCCATATCCCTACATCCAGACTTCACTGCCATGGTGCAGGAAGCCAGGCAGAAGTATACGGGGGTGAATGCAAGCCTCCGTAAGCTAGGACTGCTCTATGGGATGCTGTACCCTGCCTGCTTAAAGGTGGACGTGGATGGCTGTTCACGTGTGTTCGACTCCCTACATGATGCCCAGGAATTCTGTCTGGCAGACTCCAGATCAGGACAGCAGCGGGGAACACCCTCTCCGCAACACTCTCAGAACATTCCTGACTCTGGTGCAAGCGCGGACCTCTTCACAGCTAGTTAAAATGAACATGCCATCGTCAGGAACAGAGGCAGTCCAGTGCCCCATTGCATATATTAACACCCGCTTCAATGGTTTTTGTTTTTCTCTTTCACTTCCATGCTAATATTGCGGTGGCCGGCACCCGAGGTGGACCATACTACATCCAATCAGGCGCTATGGCATCAACAGAACCAGGGTAATGGCGTGGCGTTGCCACCCCCCTAGTGCAGATGCACTTAGTATGTTTGACACAGTATTGTAGAATGCTTTTTTCTCATGTATGCTTGAATTTCATAGTTGAGGGTTGGGTTTTTCCCCCGAAGTTTGGTGCAGGGGATGGGAGGAGGGAGGGGGTTTATGGGGTTTTCAAGCAAGTCTTTGCAATATGGTTCCTTTGTATTTTTCTCTTGCAGTGCAGCAGTGACTATACAGATACAGGCAATTCATGTAATTCTGTTTTAGATTATGGTTAACAGGGTACAATCATAAGCAAATGTCGTAATGATGTGCTGGAATACAGGAGACTCAATTACGCCCGTAAATGTAAGCAAGTAACCAATTACCTGCAACAGCACCAGGTGGACGTTGCCTTCTTGCAGGAGACGCATCTGGCGCCCTCGGCCCAGTCCAATCTGGCCGCCACTTGGGGAGCACATAGATATTTTGCAGGTCACAGTTCCTATGTGAGAGGGGTTGCAATACTGATTCATAGGTGGGTACTCTTTAGGGAGGTGGCGGTGTAAAGAGATGTAGGTGGGCGTTTTTTACTTGTCAAGGAATGTTTATTAGAGTACTCTGTACTGCTTGTAAATGTCTACGCACCAAAGATTGATGATCCTGACTTTTTCAACTCCACTCATGCACAAATTGACCACATGGGGGCGGACCAGATTTGCTTGGGTGAGGACCTCAACCTACTCCTCGATCTAGCAAGAGACAGCACTGCTACCACTACAGACACCAAGCCTAGAGCCAGGCGCTCGCTGTCAGACATTAGTGAGGCATACGGGTTGGTGGACGCATGGAGATACCACTGCCTTAGTCAAGATGGGTACGCACACTACTCTGCCCCGCACAACACATGGACCCAGTTAGATTACTGGCTCCTCATCGCAGGGGCGGCCCTGTGGGTCAGCACCATTAGCCATCTCCTCCGCACATTGCCAGACCACTCTCCCATCCTGATGCAGCTGAGAATCCCGCGTGCAGAGGGTGTTGAAAAACCGTGGATATTCCCTGACATGGCCCTAAGAGACGCAGTATTTGAGACAGAACTCTGAGAAGCGATATTGGAGTACTTTACACTTAATGTTGGCACTGTAAGCTCGAAGGCCACCCTATGGGAGGCATTTAAGGCATACACTAGAGAAGTGTGCATCTCCAAGAGCGCTGGAGTACTTAGAGATCTACACCGCACGCTAGCACAACTAGAAGCGCAGTTTACGGAACTTGATAGGAGCGATGCCTCCCTTTTACAACCCTCAAGTTTACAACGCCATGCAACCCATATGGCGGAGTTTCGTGAGGTGGCAGAGCTGGAGGCACATTACCTGGGCAAATATGCAGTGGCAAGGCGCTATGGGGAGGGGGAACGGCCGGGTAGAACCCTTGCTAGATTGATGCAACAAACTCACAAGCCGACTTATATAGCCAAACTACATGAGCAGGAGGGCTCGCGGTTAACCGGCAATGTAGGCATCGTAGAGGAGGTCCTCAACTATTACGTTAATTTATACACGTCCAGAGCAGCGGGGGACCCAATGATGTACAGGGATTATCTGGATGAGATCTCTCTGACCTGGCTTGAAAAAGCGCGTCTGGAATTTCTGGCCGAACCTTTTACCGAAGACGAGGTAACTGAAGCCATTGATGCACTGGATGGCTCCAAGGCCCCGGGGTTCGATGGGTACACGGGATGCTTCTATAAGAAGTTTAAAGCGATCCTTGGCCCTTACCTCATAGATGTGTATCAGGAGGTGGTGGAGTCTGGAGTACTTCCCCCCACACTGAGGGAGGCGGTTATAATACTTCTTCCCATACCCGGGAAAGACCCACATAAATGCGGCTCGTATAGATCGCTCTCGCTTTCAAATTTCGACAATAAGATTCTAGCCAAGATATTGGCAATGCGGCTTGCCCTGATCGTTGATCAAATGATCCCACCCGCCCAGTCAGGATTTATTCCCCATAAGTCAACTGCCCTTAACCTCCATACATTATTTGCTACACTGCACAGATTATCACCCTCAGTCCCGGCGGCGGCCGTTCTGCTCGATGCGGAAAATGTATTTGACTCTCTTGAGTGGCCCTTCTTGTACGCCACACTGGGTCGCCTTGGGGTGCTGGAGCGGTTCCTAGCGGTTGTCAAGCTACTATACTCAACTCCTACGGCGCGTATCTGCCTCAATGGCACCTTAACCTCTGCATTTCACCTCTCACGGGGAACGTGTCAGGGGTGCCCACTCTCCCCCCTGTTGTTCGTCTTGGCACTGGATCCCCTAGTGCGACATCTGCAGGAGAGACACAGCCAACGGGGCCTGCAGTTTAACACTGGTCCACTTCTCCTTACTTTGTACGCAGACGACATCATACTCTGTGTGCGGCACCCGGATGACAACCTCGCACCACTCCTCCGTGAAATAACCAGGTATGGCACCCTGTCGGGCCTCTGCATTAACTGGGAAAAGTCAGAGGTCTTTCCATTGACCGATGCGCCCTGTGGCGGTATGACGGAGTATCCGCTGGTGTGGTGCGAGGACTCCGTTAAGTACCTTGGTATCCACATACATAGAGATGTGGACTGCATCCTGCAGCTCAATTATGGCCCGGTGGTGGAGAGGCTGGGAAGCAAAATCGAGCGCTGGTTGACACTGCCCCTGACTATGGCGGGGAGAATTGCCATAGTTAAAATGGTGGTCCTCCCGCAATTTTTGTACTTATTTCAAAATATTCCCATTCCATTGTACAACAGTTTTTTTCTCCACTCTACGGACACATCTGATTCGGCTGGTGTGGGGAGGTAAACATTCACGGGTTAGCTGGTACACCCTAATGTTGCCATACGAGAGAAGAGGATTCAGGGTGCCAAGTTTCCGCATTTACTACTTGGTAGCACAGGCTAGCTTTGCCTGGCACTGGTATTACGCTGATGCCAGGTTTCCCTATTTCAGGCCGGAGGCCGATCTGGCACTCCCAGCGTCCCTTAATACATTATTACCTGCTGGGTACCTGCAGGACCCACAAGATATCCAGACACTCTACACAACGAGCTGGGCTTGGCATGATTACTCAAAATAACTGGTTCCCGCCTTCTATACTGTGCCGTGCTGCTGCTGGCAGGCAACGGCTGGATCCCCATTCTGCAGGAGACGTTGGCAAAATGGACATTGGCAAAATTTCACTTGGAAACATTCGGAGACCTATTCCCTAGTGGCCATATCTTTTCGTGCACAGAAGATCCCCATTTCTGTGAGGCCACAGTAATGGATCACTTCGTGCTGCAGAGGCTGCAGAGGGCTCTGAGGGCCACCATCTTTAGTTACCCGCTTGTTTCTCCCGATTTCCCCCTGCTGACATGCATCATCAAAGACACAAGTGGGATTCACCTTATGTCCAGACTATACAGGGCTGCTGTGTCTATGCTACCTAGCTGGGACACGGGAGTGCGGGCGGAATGGGAGCGAGACCTGGGCCATCCCATCTCCGACTCACAGTGGAGTTGCGGTTGCACGCAAATACGCAGAGTCTCCCCCAACCACCGGCATAAGCTGCTGCATTTTAAATTCCTTTGGAGGGCCTACATGTCGCCAAACACACTACATCGTATTGACCCATCCCGCCCACACTCTTGCCCTAGATGCAGCTCTCCGGAAGCAGACTTCGCACACATTACATGGACATGTGATAAAATAGCAGGATATCGGAGGGTAATCTTTGGGGAAATCTCCTGTATGATAGAGATGGAGCTTGCACCCACATCAATGCTGGCACTTATGGGGTACATACATGACCTCCCCAAATCCGGGCGTCGGTTTGTAGCCATTGCGCTCCTCATTGCCAAAAGACGAGTAGCCCTCAATTGGGGCAGCAAACATGCATCCACGCTGAAGACATGGCTATGCAGCATGGCCTATTGCAACACGAACAGTGATACTTATGCGTCACTACAGCCACCGGCTGCTCGGCCCCTTGACATATGGCAGCCATTCCATGATTATTTACTCTCTACACAGAATGCTGGCGACACTCCGCCACCACAGCGACATACTCCTCTGGACACCGGGACAAACAGGGAAGCACAAGGGTCCACTGGGCAGACAACAACATCATAGTGTTTGTACACATGTGATTTCCTCCACCTTGTCAATCAGGATTGTTGTAATACTTTACAGCTTTGTAGACCTTTGCCTGTTTATTACTTTCAACCTAAAAATTAACACTGTATCATGCTCAAACCTGAAGCTGCACTGTACTTTTGTTGAAATAATTATTGTGAAAATCAATAAAAAAGTTTTTTAAAAATGTAGCGCAGGACAGAGGAGTTGGCATCCCCCACTATCTGGGGAAACCTGGATTGCATTCTAAAGGCGGGAATGCCTATGAAGCTTCCTGCTCTGAAAGACCATTCCAGCCTGGAGGAGGTGTGAAGCACCTCTGCCCAGAGCAAGCTTCGTTTCGAGCCTCCGGGAGCGTGGGCTCTCATCCCAAGAGGTCAGAAACATGTCTGGTGGTGGCAGGCTGGCTGTGACTAGACCAAGACCACACCAGTGCTTGGTAGGTTTTAAGGGGCCTCTATAAAGGGTCTCCTGTGTGCATTTTTTTAATTCACTCTGAAATACATTTTCTCCTACACTGGCCTCCTTTGTCCCTATATTTCTCCCTCTGAAATACATATTCCTAGCTTTTCCTCAGCAGGATTGCGAACCGGTCTCTCCACCCAGAACAAGGAAACCACATCATGGCTGGATCATCTATGAAACCTACAGGAAGCCACGCCTATTCTATTCTATACCTCTCCAATCTATCTAAGAACGCTAGCAAAACCGTCAAACATAATCTTCTCAGAAAAAACTCCAAAACTCTGTTCCTTGACCCCTCCTTCAACGCAAAGAAAGGTATAATAATCAATGACCTTATATTTTTCACTAGAAAAATGGCTAAATGGCGAACTTCCTTTTCTAAGCTAGTAATCATCCATGACAAGAAAAATATTCCCTACGGAACCAGGATTATAACGGCACCCTCACAAAACCATAGAGCCACCCTGAACATATCCTCCTACAAAAACGGCACTGTTCTTATTCAAGCAGCCAATAAGGACCTAGAACAATTCAACAAATACTTTTCCACACTAAAATCTCACACCGACACTCCACCCATAGTCCACCTGGACCAAACTGCTTCCTCTATCTCTATCTCTCTTGAATCACAGCGACCGACACCCTTACCTAGAACCCTTGAAAGAAGCAACAGCAACTCACCTCCCTCAGAACTCAACTCACCGACACCCTTACCTAGAACCCTCGAAAGAAGCAACAACTCTCCTCCCCTAGAACCCAATTTACGACCCTCATCATTTCCACACCGCACCCCAGCCCCATCCCCAGAACCAACTCCCCCTACCTCAACCCTGTCCTTACCTCCAGTGAAATTCACCACGACAAGGCCGCTGTAGCGAATCGTAAAAAAGCCTCCAACCCATGCATACCCCACTCATCTATGACTACCACATTCTCAGCCAATCAAACCTCCCACACTGCGAACACAGTCAACGAACCCACTAGCAATTCTAACCCCAGCCCTCTTTGCACGCCGCTCCTTCCTTCTCCCTCTTACCAATTTGAACTAGACACACTCAGAACCCACACGGACATTACATTCCGGAACCTACAAAACGTTATCTCAGAAATTAGAAATATCTTACAACTCGCAGAAAATTCTCTCTCAAATATCGACCACTTTCAAAAATCATTAGCCTCAGCTAACAGCGAGATAAACACTATCCCACTGCCTCTGTCTAACCGACAATTCAGTACACGCAAACACCTCAACTACTTAACGGACTCTGAAATCCAAACCTTACTACTATACTACGAATCTACTACATGTCCCCTCATCAATAAGGACGAATTCTCTATTCACCCAGTCCCAATCAACCCAAACAGAACCTCTCAACCGAATCACAGAAAGATAAACCCTAATAACCTTCAAAGAATAACCCTAACCTCTGAAAATCATGACCTTACGTTAGAGAATGCTTCGAACCAGATCTCCTGCGTCCTACTAAACTGCTGCTTAGCTTTAAAACACGCCTCTGACATCGCGGACCTCATTCTGAATAGGAAAGGGAACGTAACCATCCTAACGGAAACTTGGCTCACGGAATCATCCTCCCCATGCCTAGACCTTCTAGTCCCCCTGAACTACAACATCATAAGACTAGACAGACTTCATAAAAAGGGAGGAGGCATCGCTTGCATACATCGATCCGACATCCCTATCTCGAAGTTTCACTCCGAACCCCTTGATTCGTTTGAATACCTCGGGCTCGCCATAAAATCCTCAGATAACCACCCTTACAAACTACATATACTTTACCATCCCCCAGGTAAAAACGCTTTATTCACAGACCAACTTATGGAAATCATTACAACTAACTCGACCCCTCGCTCCAATGACATACTCCTTGGCGACTTCAATCTTCATTGGGAAGACCCCTTAGATAAGCAGGTCAATGCTATCAAAATCTTCATAGCAGACCATTCCTTGATCCAAGCCTGTTCAATACCTACCCATTCCAAAGGTGCTACACTTGACTGGATCATCTCTAAAGAAAAAATGGTTGAATCTATCTCGATCACCCCTTGTGATTGGTCAGACCATCACATTATAACTTTCCAAATACCCTCCGCTAAAAGGAAAACTTACTTGCAGCAAATCAAGCCCAGACATTGGATCAGAGACACGAAAAACCTTAACTGGAACAATCTAGCTTCCCACTGTGAGAAAGTACTCACTCCTCCTAATAACATGTCAGACATCAATGATCTCACTGATCACTACAACTCCACGCTGACCAAATTATTTGACCACGTAGCCCCACCAAAACTCAAAAGAATACCGGACAAAGACAAAAACCTGTGGTTCAACGGAGCCCTGAATGAAGAAAGACATAAACTAAGACTAACTGAACGGAAATGGAGACAACATCCCTCCTCCCTTCAACTCAAACTACTAAGAAAGTCTCGAAACTCCTATAACAAAAGTATTCTAAAATCAAAAAAAGACTTCTTCAGATCGGAACTAGACAATGCCAAAAATAGACCGAAGAAACTCTTCGAAATGCTAAAACAACAATCAAACAAATTGGCCAAAACCGCACTCATGACTTCGAAATCGCAGCTAAGTAGTGAAAAATTTTCTTTATTCTTCAGAGCTAAAGCCAACTCCCTCCAATACGAGCTCAGGACGGCAGCAAACAACTCAGCTACCATAAAGAACTCTCAAGTTGAAGATCCTATTCAACTTGATCTGCCTATGCCCAAAAATGACTCTCATTGGTCAACCTTCAAACTTTACGATCTGAGTGATATTACAAAAACCTTAGCGACTATCAAACCTAATAACCACTTCAATGACCCTCTCCCCTCAAATTGCCTACCTCCCATCTACCATATCATCTCCCTTCTCTGGATCAAAATCATCAATGCTTCGCTCTCTCAAGGTCACATCCCGGATTGCTAAAAATTGGTCAAGTCACCCCATCCTAAAAAAAACGACAGAAAACCCCTCAAACCCGAATAACTTCTGACCAATAACCAACATTCCCATGCTAGCCAAGGTTTTAGAAAAATGTGTTCAGCAACAATTAAACCAACACAGCACGGATTTCAATAATCCTACTGGATGACTGTCAATCGGGTTTCAGACCCAGGCATAGCACAGAAACAGCAATTTTTCATATAGTCGATAACGCCCTACTCGCTCTCGACCGTAATGAAACCTGTCTACTAGTCCTGCTCGACCTCTCGTCTGCTTTCAACACTGTTAATCATGACAAAATTCTAAAAAGACTGGAAAACAGGATGGGACTATCTGGCACAGTCCTTCAATGGTTCAAATCCTTTCTGAAAAACAGAACGCAAACGTTTATGGTGAATACAAATCTTTCTCCCTCATCCCCTAATCCACAAGAAGTACCACTAGGCTCAACTTTATCCCCCGTGCTATTCAACCTCTATGTCGAACCCCTAACTGAACTATTACAGCAGGCGAATATCTCCTCCCACATGTACGCGGATGACACTCAACTGTACATCAAGATCACTTCCATTGAAGAGATCAAGATGATGAATCAAGCTCTTGAAAAAACCGTCCACTGGCTCACGACTAACTTCCTCAAAGCTAAACTCGCAAAAAACGGAATTTCTTCTAATTTCCCCTCCAAAAAATTCTTCTGTGATAAAGGAGTGGACCAAGATGATCACTGCTCTAAATTGCATGCCGATTCTGGTGGACTCCACCAAATCGCTTGGAATCACACTGGATAAGAACCTTACTGGCACTAGCATCAAAAATGTCATTTGCGATTCCTAATTAGCGAAAAATAAGGATTCGCTATTAAGGAATCGCAACTGCCTATGCATGTAGGAATCCCTAAAAAAATAGCGATTCCTAAACATTCCTTAATTGCGACTCGCAAATTGCGAGTCGTAGTTAATGATTTGCTGCCCATTTATTCCTATGGGCCTAGAGGCCATAGGAATCAATAGAAATTGCATGCGCAATTTGCGAGTACCGAATAGGTACTCGCAAATTGCGCATGCAATTTCAAGGGTGCAAGGGTGCCAAAAGGACACCCTGTTGCACCCCTGAAATTGATATGTGAACACATGTTGCACACACATATGCCCCAAGGCCATGTGTGTGTGTAACCTGGAACTTTGAAAAATGCACTTTAGTGCATTTTTCAAAGTTTACGCTAATTACCATCAGGTATAATTTTTCGGTAATTAGCGGACCCTCATAGCGAAATCGCTATTTTAAATGGCATCTTGCATTGCATTCAAGGCATCGCATTTTGCGATTCCTTAAATGCAATCGCAATTTGCGATTTCTGCATTTGGGATGATGCATTCCGCGTTACGCGGAGCTTGCGGAGTTCCGAAAAACTCTGCTTTGCGGAGCGGAGTTTTTCTCCTCACTCGCGTTCACCAACGTCAAGTTGGCAAGCGCGAGCGAGGAAAATCCACCTCCCGGTGAGATTTTTCCTTGTTCGCGATCGCCAACATCAAGTTGGCGAGCGCGAGGGTGGAAAATAAACCTCCCGGCGAGATTTCTCAACGCGGGGGGGTCAGGTTTCTCATTGCGAGTGGTCGAATATGCTTGCGACCGCTCGCGTTGAGAAACTGCCCGTTCGTGTTGAGAAAGCTGCCGCTCGAGTAAAAATCTACTCGAGCGGCAGAAAAGGTAAGCTTGCGCTGTGCATGGTGCTGTTCGCAGTGATTGCACAGTGCGGACAAGCATCCTGCACTGTGCAATCACCGCGAATGGCATTTTTCTACCGAACTCCGCCGCTTGCGGAACTCCGCGTAGTGCGATGGAGGTTTTTTTGCACTTCGCGTAGTGCAACTCCGCGAACTCCGCCCAGGGTTAAAAAATACCGGTCGCAAAGAGGCAGATTCTGAGAATCTGCCCGTTTGCGACCGTTTTTTTCCATGATGCATGTGGCCCTTAATATCCAAACACACATCAACCTGTTGGCTAAAAAGGCCTGCTTTCACCTCAGCTATCTCAGAAAAATGAAACCATTCATCGAGAACCCTGACCTCAAAACTGCAGTTCAGGCTTTAGTCATCTCGAGGTTGGAGTACGGATGTACTACCCTATTGGGGCTTCCCAAAATCTCAACAGCCCCTTTAAAAGCCTGTCTCAACGCAGCCGCAAGACTCCTAACAGGATCTAGAAAATTTGACCATATCTCGACACACCTGAAGGCACTCAACTGGCTACCCTAAGAAGCTAGAATTCACCTAAAGATAGCCTGCATCACTCATAAAGTGTTACACCACAAAACCCCCCAATACCTTTCCCAGAAACTTACTATATATGGAGGAAACAGACACTCTAGGAGCTCCAACAATCTACTCCTGAAACCTTCATGCTTCAGCAAAAAAAAAACTTTTGACAGAGAATTCCCCGGAGCTGCACCAAGAATATGGAACTCACTCCCTCCGAGCATCAGAAAAATCTCTTCAGCGCCATTATTCAAAAGGGAAGCTAAATCCTTCCTGATGAACAAATTCCTTCCTTAACTCCTTAACAATCCTCACCCTCCTGGGCCCTATCAATTGCAACAGATATCTCTCTGACTTGCCCCTCTCCGACTCTGACGGAACCTCTACTCTCGATATCACTCCTGCTTGCATTAAACCAATCAACTACTATAAACTTGTATCTATACTGCCCGTGATGACACCCTCGCTTATATGATTTGTTTGTACTTGAACTTGTTCCTACTGCACCGAACAAATCATCTCTACTATCCTTTTGTTCTCTGCTGAACCTCATATTTGCCACATGTCTATACCTCGAACCCTACTAAAATGTTCTTGTACTTGTTTTGCTCTGTATTGTAAAGCGCTCTGATACCCTACTCAGGGTCTTGTTCGCGCTATAGAAAACACTAAAAAAAGAAGAACAAAAAATTAATTTGATAATAAATAAAACACTGGCATCAGTGAGGATTTATTAAGACAAGATGGTTGGTAACAAACGTTTTAGGGTACAGTGAAGCCATCATTGATCTAGGAAACTCGTAATGAATAGTATCTAGCCTATGTACTCTCAATGGCTTCCCTGTGCACTTGCAATATCTAAGAATGGCTCAGATATTGCAGGGTTATATCTCCTCATGCAGATGTGTCCACACATAGGATATAGTGTACCCTGCTTTAGTGCTGTAAGGCCTGCAGTAGGGTTGACTTACCTATACCTCATGCAGTGTATGAGGGCATAGCACTCGGAGCTGTGCACCATGTCGACTCTTCGGTTTTCTCTGCAGCAGCATGCAATGGCAGTTTGCATATTCTTGGTGAGGGGTCCTTGAGGTGGCACACTTTGTGCTGCAGCTCCAGTGAACCCTCTTCTGTACCCATGACATATGTACCAGGTGTACCATTTATTATAGACTTACAAGGGTAGCTTAAGTTGTGCCAATCGTGGTACAATTTTGACAAAGAATGCTGGCACTGGGAACCTGGTTAGCAGGGACCCAGTGCACTTACAGTTTGAAATCACATCAGGCATCAAAAGAAAAAGTGGGGGCTTAAAATGCTGAAAGAGGCACTTTCCTAAAGAGAGTTAATGGCTGCATAGGTGTGTGAGTGGGTGTGTGAGTGTCTATATGTCTCTATGACTGGATGCATGAGTGGCTGTATGGGTGAGGGAGTAGGTGTGTGAGTGGCTCTATGGGTGAGTGAGTAGATGTTTCAGTTTGTATATAGGTAAGTGAGTGGGTATGAGTGTTTGTATGAGGGAGTCAATGTCTCTGTGAGTGGCTGTAACGGTGAGTGACTGGGTATGCGAGTGGTTGTATAGGTGAGCGAATGGGTATGTAAGTAGTTCTGTGGATGTGTGAGTGGGTGTGTGAGTGAGTGGATGTATGGGTGTATGATTGGCTGTGTCAGTGATTGTATGGGTAGGTGGGTGTGTGAAAAGCTGTATAGATAAATAAGTGGGTGTGTGAGTATCTGTATTGGTAAGTGGGTGGCAGTGTGAGTGGCTGTTTGGGTGAGTGTGTGGGTGTGTGAGTACCTGTATAGGTGAGTGAGTGGCTGTGTGTGTTTCTGTATGGATTATTGAGTGGGTGTGTGAGTGGCGATAAGGGTGTATGAGTGGGTGTGTAAGTGTCTGTATGTCTGCATGACTGGATGTATGAGTGGCTGTATTGGAGAGTGAGAGGGTGCATGAGTGACTATATGGGTGAGTTTGTGAGTGTGTGAATGGCTCTATGAGTGAATTGATGTGTGAGTGGTTCTATTGATAATGCCATCAGTGATGTTATTTATAGTTAGCTCAGGTAACTATAACTGCTATGGTTGTGTATGTATAAATTCTGAGACTAACTATAACATCCCTGTAACCTCTCTTTTTTTCAGTGAATTTCTAAGATTTTTTAAAATTCTATTTCCTAACTATAATGTCCCTGTGACCTTTGTTTTTTTCAGTGAATTTCTAAGGTTTCTTTTATTATTCTATTTCCTAACTATAACATCCTTAAAGCTTTGCTTTTTTCAGTAAATTTCTATATTTTTAAATATTTTATTTCCAAGTGATTGGGTGTATGAGTAGGTAATGGGTCTGTGAGTGAGTGTATGGGTATATGAGTGGCTTTATGGGTCTGTGTGTGGATCAGTGAATGGTGCTATGGGTCTCTCAGTGGGTGTGTGTAGGAAAGTATCTCTTTTTGCATGGTTAGACCCTAAGACATCTGGTACTCTAATCCAGGTAACTCAGAACTGCCTGCTGTGCCCAAGCCCTGGGACTTGCAAAACTATGACTCCCCTGGAGTAGAACTTCCCTGAACTCTGGGCAACCATTGTGTCCAAAAACTCCACGGTGGAGTGTTGCTTCCATCTTCTGCAACAGTAAATGTGTTGGCGATACTCTGCAATCGAAACCTATGCTTTTCTTCCCCTCAACCATGACAGTCTCTGCCTGATGGTATTGATCGCTGTTGCTTAAATCCTGCAATCATTTGTGTCTTGAACTGCATTTGGTTAAAAAATCAACATACAAAGCATTTTCTAACTGTTGAAGAAAGTTCTTGGTTTCTAAATATATGTAAAGATACAATTCTATTTTTACAAATTGTTCTCTGATTTTTTCTTGAGTGTGTATTTCATTTATTGTTTTTGTGTGTGAGAACAAATGCTTAGCACTACCCTCTGATAAGCCTAACTGCTCACCCACACTACCACAAAAAGAGCATTAGAATGATCTGCTTTTACCTCTGCACATCTATTGGTGATCCACTGGACTCTCTGCACAGTGTGCTTCATTTTAGTACACTATACAGAGCGCTTACTAGCTTCCTAAATTTTGGTGGTTCAGCGATGGGATAAAAGACTTTGCAATTGCTGGAACCAATTTGTCAATATTTGACCACATGAGTAAATCTAAAAATTGTCTTTAGCTAGTCAAATTATTAATTGGTCTGTTCCTCTAAATTTCAAAAATTAACTGATAGGTCCTTAAATAAGTCCCTGAAACAAACTGTTTAGAAATGTAAAAATCTGTACTTAGTTAGGACAAAGTATTTTAGTCTATAGTTTTTTTTCTTACCTTTCTAAAAAGGTCCCAACTTTAGTAAAATAATGCCGGAAAGCAGTAGCCAGGTTCCAGAGCACGACCTGACCCCTTACATGGACCTGAGCCATGCTCATCTGTAAGAGTCTTTTTAAGAGCTTTGGAATCAAAACATGCAAAAGCCCTAAAAAGGAATATCTCAAGGAACTGATAGCTCAGTTCGAGCGAGATCATCCAGAACTGGTAGACCAGCCTGAGGATGAAGAGAGTGTCAATGATAATGGTGTTGAGGATGGACTTGAGCAAGGCCCCTTAAACACAGCTGAGGCTCCCTCAGATGAGGACCTCATGTTAGAAAGGTTTGCCAGAAGACTGAACTTAGATGCTCAGCTTCTGGAAATAGAACAACAAAGGAAAGAGATGGGCCTAGGACCTATCTCTGGTTGCAGCATACAAATAAATAGGGAGGGTGAAGATTTTTATGACTCTAAACTCCCCAAAGGGATTGTCCCTAAATATACAGATGGTGATGACATCACCAAATGGTTCACTGCATTTAAGAGAGCCTGTACAGGTAGAAAAGAAGCCAGAAGAAATTGGGGTCCTCTCTAGTGGGAACTATTCTCAGGAAAATGCAGCAATAGACTCCTGATATTGCCTGAAAAAGATGCTGAGTCTTACGACCTCATGAAGGGGTACCCTGATTGAGGGCTTTGGACTCACCACTGAGGAGTATGGAATAAGATCCAGGGAGACTCGAAAAACCCTGAGTCAGTCCTGGGTGGAATTTGTTGACTTTTCAATGAAAACACTAGGTGGTTGGTTAATTGGTAACAATGTGCATGACTATGAATGGCTTTACAGTTTAATCACAAAAGAGCTTCTGCTAAATAATTGTTACAATGAGAAGTTACATCAGCATCTGGTAGACCTAGGTCTACTTTCTCCTCTAGAGTTGGGGAAGAAGGCAGACCACTAGGTCAAATCAAGAGTAACCAAAACTACCACTGGTGGGGTTCTTCATAATAAAGAGGCCAAAAAGACCCCCTGTGGGAAAGATGGCGATAAAAATGATAAAAACAAAAATTAGTCTTCATCGGGCCCCAGAAACCTGCTCAGGAGGTGGGGCTCAGAAACTCATCAAAGCCCAAGGGTGGGTACCAAGGTAAAAACCAGGATCCCAAAAAGGCTTGGCAGTCTGATTGCAAGGTAACTGGACACCGAACTGGAGATCATAGCTGCAAAAAAAAAAGAATGCCTCTAGTCCACCTTCAGCAAATGCAGTTGAGTCTCCAAATAGGATTGAAGGTGAGCCCTGACCATGTCAAGGTGCTCACTGAGGCAACTATAGTCTCATTGGGGTGGATGTAGCTACCCTGGCTGTCTGGCCAAGTAACCTTGAGCATTACGGACAAGAGCCAAATATCAATCAGATTAGGCTGGAACCCTTCAGGGTCACTGGTGCCAGCATCACCATGGTGGCCGAGCCACTGGTGTCCCTAGATCGATATCTCCTAGGACAGACCTATAGTTTCCTCAACACTGATAATCAGGCTAAGAAACATCCAATGACCTTGGTGACATCAGATTGGTGAGGGGTTAGTGGCCTTAATAGGTTAGTGGCGTCTTCTGCTATCCCTTACAGTGTCTGCTTGGAAACAATTTGGAGTACTCAGCATGGGCTGAGGTAGAGAAGAAAACCCATGCAGCAATGCTGAAAATACCTGAATGGATGTGTGTAAAAACAAGAGCACAAAGCAAAACCCAAGGTGTCAAAGAAGTTTTGGAGCCTGAAAGGATGGGCCAACCTTCCAAGAGAAAAGGCAGGAAAACTGGGGGACCAGTTTCAAAACAGACACCAGATCAAGTCCCCTCTCCTTAGGGAGAAGACTTGTCAGCCCCAGACGGAACTGAGCCTTAGGAGGTTGGGCCTTGCACGGCAGAGCTCTTAGAACCGGATAACCCTCTAGGAAAGATCTGTGCCAGGGACAGAAAACCTTTCCCTGAGAAAGCAATCTGCTGATCATGAAAAGGGAAGTATCAGTGGTTCTACCGGACCTATTGGGAGGAGGGACAGGTATACACTGATGCCAGAAACCCCAAACCTGGTGCTACTAGTCGAGTGGTAGTACCTCAGATGTTTAAAGAGTTTCTCCTAACATTGGCCCATGACATTCCCCTAGCTGGGCATCTTTGGCCAGACTAAAACCTGAAGTCGGTTAGTTAACAATGTCTACTGACCGGAATGTCCCAGAAAGTGAAGGAGTTTTGCAACTCCTGTGCCACCTGTAAGGCTAGTGGCAAGGCAGGTAGCCATCTGAAGGCCCCCTTAATTCCACTTCTAGTGGTTGGCTTACCCTTCGAAAGGGTAGGGATTGACATTGTTTGTTCCCTTAAATTTCCAACAGCACCAGAGAATACATTTATTCTGGTGGTAGTGGATCATGCCACCAGGTACCCTGAAGCAATTCCCATAAGGACCACCACTGCACCTGCAGTGGCCAATGCCCTTTTTGTACTTTTACTAGGGTTGGCTCTCCTAAGGAGGTAGTGCCAGACAGGCGTAACAACTTCATGTCTGCATACTTGAAACACATGTGGGCTGAGTGTGGGATGGCCTACAGTTTCACTAAATAATCCCATTCACAAACAAATGGGCTTGTGGAAAGATTTAACAAGACCAGAAAAGGAATGATTGGTGGACTCCCTGAAAAACTCAGAAGGAGATGGAATGTTCGACTACTGTGCCTGATTTTTGCTTACAGAGAGGTGCCTCAAAAGGGAGTAGGGTTTCCCCTTCAAACTTTTGTTTGGACACCCTGCAAGAGGACCCCTCTGACTTGTCAAGGAATTATGGAAGAGACCCCTCCAGGAACCAAAACAAGACATTGTGGATTATGTGCCTGGTCTTCGTTCCAGGATGGCGGCGTACATGAAAAAAGCAAACAAAAACCTCGAGCCCAGCCAAGAGCTCCAGAAGCTCTGGTATGACAAAAAAGGGTGTCATGGTGGAGTTCCAACCAGTCAGAAGGGGTGGGTGGTGGAGCCTGTGGCACATAGGGCCCTCTATGATGAATGGAGTGGGCTCTACCCTATCCTTGAGAGAAAAGGGGAGGTCACCTACATAGTTGACCTTGACCCTAAGAGAGTGATAAATGTAAATCACCTGAAACCCTACAATGACAGGGTTTATTTGACCATGCTAATGGTCACAGAGGAGGACCAGGAGGCAGAGAGTGAGCCATTCCCTGATCTCCTTTCTCACAACCCTAAAGATGGGTCAGTTTATGAAGTGGGCTTTTTAGACACCCTCACTGCCCAACAGAAGACTGATTTCAGGAAAGTCCTCAGCCAGTTTGCTGGGCACTTTTACTTGGCCCCTGGCAACTGGTGTACACATGGCGTGGACACTGGTGACAGCCTACCAGTCAAAAACAAAATATGCAGGCAGTCTGACCATGTCAAAGAAAGCATCAAAGCTGAGGTAAGCAGGATTCTGGAGTTGGGTGTCATCGAACCCTCAGAGAGCCCCTGGGCCAGCACAGTTTTATTAGTCCCCAAGCCTCATTCCCAGGGTGGAAAGAAAGAAATGAGGTTTTGTGTGGACTATAGGTGTATCAATGCATTCACAAAGCCAGATGCACAGCCAATCCCAAAAGCTGACGAGCTTATTGACAGGTTAGAAGCAGCCACAAATCTGAGTACCTTTGATCTCACATCAGGGTACTGGCAGATAGGTCTGACCCATGGAGCCAAAGAAAAAATAGCATTTTCCACTCCAGATGGGTACTTCCAGTTCACTATGATGCTCTTTGCTCTGAAGAATGCCCATGCCACCTTTCAGAGATTGGTGAACAAAGTTCTTGCTGAATTGGAGGCCTATAGTGCAACCTATCTTGACTTTATTGCTGTCTTTAGCTCAACCTGGCAGGATCACCTAATCCACCTCGAAAAGGTTCTGGAGGCTCAGCAGAGAGCCAGCCTCACTATCAAGGCAAGTAAGTGCCAGATAGGGCAGGGCAAGGTTGTATACTTGGGCCACCTTGTGAGTGGAGGCCAAGTTCAGCCACTACAGCCCAAAATCCAAACCATTCTGGATTGGGGACCTCCAAACACCCAGACCCAATTCAGGGCATTCCTTGGCCTGACTGGGTAGTATAGGAGGTTTGTGCAGGGATGCAGGGATATTGGTCCATCATTGCCCCCTCACAGATTTGACCTCTAAGGAATTACCCAAAAAGGTAAACTGGAAAGTGAGCTGTCAAAAGGCTTTTTACACCTTGAAAGAAGCGATGTGCTCAGCACCCATTCTAAAAGCTCCAGATTATTCCAAGCAGTTCATAATGCAGACAGATGCCTCTGAACATGGGATGGGAGTGGACCTATCACAGACCAATGATGATAGCCACAACCACACTGTTACTTTCATAAGCAGGAGGCTTCTCCCCAGAGAGTAGCGTTGAAGTGCTTATAGAGAGAGAAGCCTTTGCTGTGTTTTGGTCCCTGAAGAAGTTGAAACCATACTTGTTTGGTTCTTACTTCCTTGTATAAACTGACCACAGACCTCTCCGACGGCTCATGCAAATGAAAGGATAAACCCCAAACTATTAAGGTGGCCCATATCCCTATAGGGAATGGACTTTACAGTGTAACATCAAGCTGGGACTGACCAAGCCGACCCAGGTTCTTCCACTTAGATGATGAAGACTCTGTAGGGAAAAGTTAGTCTCATTCTCTTTTGTTTGGGGGGTCATGTAGGAAAGTGCCTCTTTTTGCATTGTTAACCCACACTTTTTACCTGATGCAGGGTGCACTATATCCTATGTGTGGGCATATCAGCATGAGCAGATATGCCCCTATAATGTCCAGTCAATTCTGTGATGTTGTAAGTGAACAGGGAAGCCATAAAGATTGCATTAGCTGGATATTTGTCAACACAAGTTTCCTAGCTCCATGATGGCTTCACTGATTCCTAAGGTGTTCTGTACCAAACACCTTGTCTTAATAAACCCTCACTAATGCCAGTGTTGGTTTTATTAATACATTCACACAGGAGACCCTTTTAGAGGGTCCCCTGAAACCTAACCAGATACTATTGGGTTCTCTGGCTGGTTTTCACCAGCCTGCCACCACAAGACATGTTTCTATCCTCATGGGGTGAGAGCCAGTGCTCTCAGAGGACAGACAATACCTGCTCTGGATGTGGGTGTTTCATAACTTCTCCAGGACAGGATAGCCTTCCTGGGCCGGAAGCTTCAAAGGCGATGCATCCACTGAAATCTAACCCAGGAACCCCCAAGTAGTGGGGGAGGCCAAGCCCCCTTTCCTGCTCCACTTTTTGGAGAGAGGGAAGGCCGGAAAATTAGTAAGATGAGGAGGAGAGTCCCCCCTTAGCCTGCACCAACCCTAGGGCAGGGAAGGAGAGGTGAACCCCTCTCCTGACAATTCCACCATCTTGAGATGGTGAGAAAACCTCCAATCAGGGCTAGGGTAAGTAGTCACTAGAGTGTGTAGACCTCCTAAAGGTAAGTAGCCCTTTGGCTACCTTTGTAAAGCCCCTAAACTCAGTATTTAGGTGGCTCACTGAGTCCTTGACTGGAGATTCCATGGACCAAAAAGAAGACAAAGGAAGAAGACGTGCTGCTGAACCAGGAACTGAGCCCTGCTGCAGGGGAAACTGATGCCAATCCCTGGCAACTGCGAAAGGACTCAACAAATGTGGTCTGCCATCCCTACCTGAAACCAGTTGCTGCTTTCACACAGTTGACGCTATCAGAAGGTGGGTACAGGCTCACAGGAGTGGGGCTGTTTCCAGCATTGGTCGTAGGTTCTGTGAGGATCCCTCAGACTGGTTAATGCATTGAAGGGGTCGGTTACTGGACTGGTGACCTATAGGCCTTAACTGTATGAGTGAGATAGTGATTGCAGCAACTTGGGCATGACCACCCAGACACCGACAGACTGCCCTCACCGCACCTGTAGCTGAACATCACCAGTGAATAACAAATTCTGCATCCTAAGACTTCTGGCACCTCCGATCCAAGTTACCCAGAACTGCCTGCAGTGCCCGAGCACTGGGACTTCCAAAACTCTGACTCCCCTGGAGTAGAACCTTCCCTTAACTCTGGGAGACCGCTGTCCCCCAGAACTCTGTGGCTGAGTGTTGCTTCCATTAACTGTGAGGGTAAATGTGTTGTGGTACATCGCTATCTAACCCTATGCTTTTCTTCCCCTTGAGTGCGATGGTCTCTGCCTGACGGTATTGACCGATGTTGCTTAAATCCTGTAAGCATTTGTGTCTTGAACTGCATTTGGTTAAAAAATCGACATACAAAGCATTTTCTAACTGTTGAACGAAGTTCTTGGTTTCTTAAGATATATAAAGATATGATTTTACTATTTACAAATTGGTCTCTGATTTTTTCTTGAATGTGTGTCTCATTTTTTGCCTCGGGTTGTGACAACAAATGTTTAGCACTACCATCTGATAAGCCTAGCGGCTTCCCACACTACCACAAAAAGAGCATTAAAATTATCTGCTTTTAACTCTGCACACCTAATGGGGATCCACTGGAATCTCTGCACAGTGTACTTCATTTTAATGCACTACATAGATAGTCAGCTTCCTACAGTGTGCCAGTGGTTGAGTGAGTCTGTGAGTTGGTGTGTGAGTCTCTTTGTGGATCAATGACTGGGACTCTAAATGGCACTATGGGTCTGTGAGTGGGTGTTTGAGTGTGTGTGTGTGTGTGTCTGTGAGTGGTTGTGGCAGTGCCTGTGTATGTCTGTGAGTGGGCGTGTGAGTGCTGCTATGGTCTGTGGGTGGGTGTATGAGTGCTACTATGGGTCTGTTAGTGCATGTGTTTGAGTGGTGGAATGGATGTTGGGCATTTGCATACTTAGGGTATTTAAAAGGCTGAACTATGCCCTCTGATCTTACGAGTGCATATTATTAAAGAAAGCACTCATCTCGGTCATCCAAGATCACATTGTGCTCCAAAAGATGAACAATGCAATCACTTCTATTAAAGTTTACAGATCATTTTTCAACATAGAATCGTAGAGGAAACGTATTTCCTTTACATTTACCAAACCCAGGAATTTATGTTCATTTCAATTTCACTCAAGTGGAGGTTCACTTGGGGCATCTGCTATATTTATATTTGTAAATACTTCCCGTTCAGATTTAATTGATATGAAGTAAGCAACAGTTTTGGAAAAAGATGTCTACTGAACTGAAGTACTTTCTACTAGTAAAGTGATAAATGCTTACTCTTTGTGTAAATGCCTACTTCTTGTTGTACATTACAGCTGCATAATGGACCACCTGTTTATGTATTTCTCCGTGCCTCTCTTTGTCATTTGTTTCAATGGGTTAACAAGTATGTATTTTTTTCAATTTTTTCTTTCTCTCCATGAATTTGTTGCAACTTCGTAGTGAATTTTCGCAATACATATGTTCCAGTTTCTCAGAAACATTCTTGAAGATCATGTGTTTTTGATAAGGTGTAAAACACATATACACAGCTTTTTTCATTATTGTTTGAGAACAGCTGCTTCCTCGGACCGGCACTTGGCAGAAAAGGGACCGACCGACCTCCGGTTGGTGGTCCCGACCGCCTAATTATGATGCGCCCCCACATGGTGCAGTCGCATTCTCCCATTTCTCTATGGGAGCTCGTGTTATGGCCGTAAACCAGCCATAACACAAGCTCCCATAGA
Source organism: Calotriton arnoldi (assembly GCA_963921515.1). Lineage (NCBI taxonomy): Eukaryota > Metazoa > Chordata > Amphibia > Caudata > Salamandridae > Calotriton > Calotriton arnoldi. The sequence continues at coordinate 428,074 of CAWUFW010010349.1, read as the reverse complement.
GAAATGGGAGATTGTGTTAATCCCTGCACCCCGTGGCAGGCACCTCAAGGTGCCTGCCACAAGGTGCAAGGTGGAGCCTCTTCCTAAAGACGGAGGCTTTACGACCGAAATCGTAATCGGCCCCATAGTGTTTGAACTTGTATTTCAGTTATTAATAGGAATGTACAGGATATTTAAATTTTATTTTGCATCTTGGCAATGGTGTACGTAATCGCAAAGATCATGTGACTAGGAAAGAAAGAGCTATGATTGGAGGAGACACTTTTCATTAACCTGTTTAGGAAGTTCCCATCTATTTCTTTTTTCTTGAAGGTCCCAGTGGGTTTTTGCTTGTTTCTTGGAAGTGCTGTACTGTTTATGCGGAACTTTGCTTAGGACATTTTTTTGATATTTTCTAATGTCAAAATGGCAACAGGAGGCAGTTACCAAGACAAGGTGACACAGCAAGCAGAGAAGCAGGAGGCAGAGCTGCATCAAGAAGACTCTGGTGATGAAGGACCCTGAGGAATACAAGACAGTAGCAAAATGTGTTAATTGCAGCTCGTATGATGAGATTCTTTCAAAGGGGCCGCCAAAAAGAATTAATGTGGTACAACAAGCATGTTGTACCACCTTAAAACCTATCACAGGTTCAGGCGGAGCACATGATCTTCTCTGTCGACGCCGAGAAGGCATTTGACAGGGTCCATTGGCCCTACCTCTGAGCCACCCTGACTCACTTTGGTCTCCCAGATCAGTTTATTCAATGGGTCTTTTGCAGCTATGCGAACCCATGTGCTACGGTGAGAGTGAATGGGACTGCCTCGAGGCCCCTCCCCATCTGTAGAGGGACGCGGCAGGGCTGCCCCCTGTCGCCGCTCCTATTTGCTCTCTATATGGAGCCTATGGCTCAGAGAGTTCGAGCGGACCCAGCTATCAGAGGTGCACGGTTTGGAGGGAAGGAGCATAAGTTGTCCCTTTACGCAGATGACGTGGTAGCTACGCTAGAACACCCTAGGGAGGCCTTCCCGTCATTCCTGGCAGAACTTGATCGATTTGCATCGGTCTCAGGGTTCAAGATAAATGTGCATAAATCTCAGGCGCTGGCCCTCGCTCTGGCGCCCGACAATTTGCAACTCTTACAGCAATCATACCCTGTTCAATGGGCTTGGGAGTCTCTCCCATACTTGGGGTTGCAACTCACGGCAACCGTTGGTTCCATCAAAACACTGAACTACACGGCGTTACTCCAGCAGGTCAGGGGATGTCTCCGGAAATGGAGGCCACACACGCTATCGTGGTTAGGCCGCGTCGCGGCAGTAAAAATGGTAGTGTTGCCTAAAATCCTCTATGTATTTCACACACTGCCACTGGTCCCTCCAACTGGAGTCCTGCGTTCCCTACAGCGGGACATGGAACGCTTTATCTGGCGTGACCAACGGGCCCGCCTTCGGCGAGACTTAGCGCTGTGGAGCCCGGACGAGGGGGGACTGGGGATCCTGGACCTGGTGGCCTACTGGCGAGCGGCTCAGTTGAGGGCGCTAGTGGAATGGTCACGCCCAGAGTCCGAAAAGCACTGGCAGTTTATGGACCGTTCGCTGGCTGGCCGGCCACTCCGGGGCGTTCCCTTTCTGGCTCGTGCTGGGAGACCCCGCAACCTTTATCTCTCTGAAGTGACTCGCCCGACCCTCATGGCCTGGGATAGAGTGGCTACGGCATGGGGGCTCACCACCCTCCCCTCCCCGATTACGCCCATAGTGAGTAACCCTGACTTTCGGCCGGGATTGGATGAGGTTGAGTTCCGCCACTGGACGGGGAGGGGAAACGCTCCATTGGCCATTTTTACAACCTGGAGGGCCGCAGATCCTTCACGGATATTCGTAGAGACCTAGACCTATCTGAATCTGAGCGCTACCGGTATCTGCAGATTCGACACTGGGTTCTCCAGGGTGACACCCAGGCGGGCGCGGAGCGGCGTCTTACCTCCTTTGAAAAATGGCTCCTGACCCGCCATACTGATGCTCGCCTGACCTCGGACTTATATAAGTTTGTGAGACCGGCTCCCGGAGACGGGAAGGCTGCGGTACAGCTACGGTGGGAGAGGGAGCTGGGTAGGGACTTAACGCAGAAGGAGTGGTCAGCAATCTACTATAGGGCCCGCCATACAGCTCGTAATATGGCCTCCACTGAGACCGCCACTAAAGTGGCTCTCTATTGGTATCTAACGCCTGTCCGTCTCCATCAAAGCAACCCCTCTCGCAGTCCCTCTGTTGGAGGGCTTGCGGCCCTCTGGAAGTGCCCCTTACTAGGGGACTACTGGCAACAGACTCTGGACGACATTGACCTGCACTTTGACACTCAAATCCCTCGCTTCCCTGCGTATGTCATCTTGGGTCTTCCGAATGCCCTCACCTTTCCTCTTAAATCCAGAAGGGGTAAGCAGATGGCCCTGGCGCTGGGGGTGGCTGTCCAGAATATCCTTACACATTGGGGTTCCACGACGACCCCTACACGCCTGGGTTGGCTCCATAGGCTGTGGGGAATACTCGGGATGGAGAAGATCTTGCTCGCCCTGGCCGGTCGGGGGGCGTCCTTCCATGACCTCTGGGCACCCTTCCTCGCGCTACTTACCTCTGAGTTCACAGAGCTTACATGTCCTAAGTATTTGCGGCTCCTGCGACTCGCTGACCCGCCACGCACACCAGACTCGAATGCCACCAACACCGAATAGCCCACACGGTCCCTATACCACACCGATCCACAGCTGAAGCCCACTACACTCGGTTATGAATCACATAAGAGGGGGGGAGGGAGAGGGAGGTTTTTTTTTCCGTATGTTTCATTCTCTGTTGTCTGTTAAGCCAGTCATATATTTTTGATGCCGGATTGCAATCCGATGAATGTAAGGCACCTACTGGCCTGTTGTACTTTCTCTTGAAATATAATAAAAGAAAATTTCAACAAAAAACCTATCACAGGACGGAGCTCAAGAGGGCACAGAAGGAGACAACTGGAGAGGGGCCTCCAACCTCCAGGCCTGTACCACCTGTTCCCTGAGAGAGAGTGCTAACAGAAGTGGAGAGACGATGCCCAGAAATTTCTACTGAATCATGGAATGTTACCACATATTACCTAGACTGCAGTACTACTCTCAATGCTGGTGAGCAGTCTATTGAAGTTATTCTGGAGACAGCAAAGAAACACGACTGCTAATTTTTTTTAAATTTACTCCAATATTTGCAGTTTTTGTGGTTAGACTTTTTTCTCCACTCGTTACCATTTTGTATGAGGAAAAGACCCCAAAAATACAAAATGTTAGAAAATTTCAACAAGTACAAAATACAGTTCCCCAAAAAGTGCTAGAACCCCATTTCCTGATAAAAAAGATAAACTGTATTTCTGTGCATATATCATGAAGAGTGGTTGTATAAGTGTGTGACTGAGCGTGTTAGTGGCTACATGGCTGACAGATTTAGTATGTAAGTGTCTATATAGGCAAGCGACTGGCTGTATGAGTGAGTGACTGGGTGAATGAGTGCCTGTATTAGTGTATAAGTGACTGTATGAGTGAGTGAGTGTATGAGTAAGTTTAAGAGTGAACAAGTGGGAGTATGAATAGCTATATGAGTAAGATAGCGATTGTGTAAGTGGCAGTATGAGTGTGTGAGTGAGTGGGAGTGTTTATATGAGTGAGAGTTTAAATAAAAGGATGTATTGGTGAGTGAGTGAATGAATACATGAATGCCTCTTTGGCTCAGTGAGTGACTGTTTGAGTGGCTGTATGAGTGATTGAGTGGCTGTGTTGAGAGGCTGTATCGGTGCATGTATGGGTTTGTGAGTGGCCAAATGGGTAAATAAGTGGGTGCGTGAACATCTATATCAGTGAGTAAGTGCTAGTTTCAGTGGCTGAATGAGTGAGTGAATGGGTATATGAGTAGCTGTATGGGTGAGTGAGTGCTACTGTCAGTGGCTGCATGGGTCAGTGTGTGGCTGTGTGAGTGGCTATATGGGTGAGTGACTGCTACTGTGTGTGGCTGTAGGGGTGAGTGACTGCTAGTGTGAGTGGCTATACAGGTAAATTAGTGGGTGTGTGAGTAGCTGTATAGATGAGCAAGTGGTAGTATAAATGGCTGAATGGATGAGTGAGCAGCTGTGTGAAAAGATGTGTGAGTGAGTGAGTTGGTGTGTGATTGGTTGTGCGTGTGAGTTAGTGGGTGTGTGTTGATTGATATAAATCTTTATTCGATTATACATGATAATCAGAAAAGATAAAAACACATGTCAAAAAGGAACACATGAAACATTAAAAACCGTTATTAAACACGAGCCAGATCAATTCAACCAATTAAAAAATTCATGAACATAAAAAATCAATTTAAGATCAAATACTTGGCCTATCGTGTACATCGTTGTTACTAGGCACACATTATTTTATTCCAGTGTAAGGTGCCTTTTAAATAGCCGATGACTGCCATCATCACCACCTGATCCTGTAATAACTGTAAGAATAGAAAAGCAGGTCGAAATTGAGTTATTGTTATTGTTATTTTAGTTTTATAAGGCGCACAGCTACCCTAGGGTTTCCCGGCGCCGCCTGAAGGGGCCAACATAAACAGAGGGGCCTACATATTAAATAACCAAGTTTTTAAACCCCTACGAAAGTTCTCATACGAAGATTCAATTCGAAGATCGATCGGAAGGAGTTCCATAAAAAGGGCCCAAATGGGAAAAGGAACGATCGCCCATGCGCACCAGTCTCGTCCTGGGAACAATAAACTTTACCTGGGCGGCTGAGCGCAGAGCACGAGATGGAACATAAGGTTGAACAAGAGTCTTCAAGTAAGGAGGTACCTTTCCAGATTTAATCTTAAACATGAGACTCAAAGCCTTAAACTTAATACGGCTTTCAATCCTAAGCCAATGGAGATCCCGAATAAAACTGGAGATGGAAGCGGTTTTAGGTATCCTATAAAGCAGCCTCGCAGCCGCATTCTGTGCAAGTTGCAACTTGCGTAACACCTCCTTGGCGGCACCCAAATACAAGATGTTGCAGTAGTCCAGTCTTGAGGTGATGAGAGCCTGGACCACCGTACGTTGGGTAGAAGAAGGCAACATCCATAAGATTTTTTTTAGCCATCCAAGGATTGTGAAGCAGAGTAAAACCCCTCTCTTTAAAAAATGGTAAAAGGTATCTTCTGTGAAGAAATTCATAATATTTACAAAATAGGACCAGGTGTATTAGGGTCTGGGGGGAACAGTCATCCCAAGGACAAATTAAAAGGGCATGTGGATCAAACTGACCCGGAGGGAAGAAAATCATCGTACGGATAGTACCCAGTTGGAATTTAGAAAATAAGGATCTGTCCCTCGGGTGCTTAACTGCAATGAGATAATTTTCAGGGCCTCTAACAGATTTAAGCAACAGGAAAGATCTAATAGAATTTTTCGTCAGCGCCCGAGCTTCCCTTTCCTCTTTGGCCTTATTTTAAAAAGTTTCTGTTAGGAGCCTGCGGTCGCCCTTTTTGAGGGAGTTTGGCCTATCGAAGATATCCATGTGATCGAGGGAGTGGGCAACCGATATTATGTAGTGTATCCATGGAATCTTCTGGCCATACGTATACTCCATACAGTCCTCAATCACACTCCTCTTAAACCACAGGCTCTCATTCGCCCAGACAGAGATCCATAGTAACAATGGAGCCAGTTTAACCTGGTCCTCCACAAAGTTTAAACCCAATTCCTCATGGGTGACAAATGAGGGACTGTTTGGACCCACCCCCAAGAGTTTCCTGCAAAAACGGTCCTCTTCCAGCTGGATTCCCTTGGACTTTCGGTACCCCCAAATCGCTGCTCCGTACGTCAAAACTGAGAGACACTTCATTTGGTATATTTGTAACAGGGGCAGAACTGGCTTGTTACCTACTGACAGTGAAATCTAAATAGGGCGCAACAGGCTTGGGTGAATTTAGATCAACGGCTGGAGATACAAGGAAGCCAGTTGCTCTGGTGGTCAAATGAAATCCCCAGATAGGGAAAAGTGGAGACCCTAGTAACGTGTTGCCCTCTAATATCAATGGGCCTCGTCTTAGCTGACTTCCTCCCACAGACCATATAGTGTGTCTTGGAGATGTTAGTGTCCAAATCCAAGTCATCCATGAACATCACAAACCGATCGACCAGGAGTTTTAGCCCGTTAGCCATCCGAGCCATCAAAACGGCGTCATCGGTGTATAACAAGGACGGGGCCCTGCTAGACTTGACCTTCGACAGATCAACTCCATTTTCACTCAAGCAGGTGTTCAGGCTATTGATATATAATAAAAACAATAATGGGGCCAACACACATCCCTGCCTGACCCCACGCTGTAGGCTAAATGATACAGTAGTTTCCCCCTCTGTGCCATATCTAACGCGTGCATATATGTCCATATGCAAAGCTCTAAGGAAGTTAATCAGGTCGGCAGACAGACCCATCTCCCCAAGGATCTCCCAGAGCTTAGACCTTTTCACCCTATCAAAAGCGCTACTGAGGGGGGGCGTGGCCAACAGGGACAGCATGGCGGACGCGTTCTGAGAACGCTCTGTCTTTGTCCCCGTAATCCGATACATTTATTCGTGACAGCTGGCACCCACAATCACAGGACGGTGACTCGGTGCCAGTGGGTCCCCAGGGGGAGAGTGGAGACAGTGAAGTGTCCCCGAGAACGTGAGACACAGCCCGCAGTGGAGTTCCAGAGAGCCTCACAGTGCCCGCGGCCATTTTCAGGGGGGCGGAGCATTGGTGGCTGGGCCTGGTTCTCGGCCACAAAGACGGCGGTGCCCCGGCTGGGGTGCGGCACGGACCGGAGAAGGACAAAGGTGCCCATCGGGGCATGAGAGGAGCCCTGCAGCCGGCATTGCGAAAGTCAGACTGAGAGGCACATTCCATTGCGGAGCGTCGGCACAGCTTGGTGGTAATTGCGGCCGTCTCCCTGAGGGGCGGTGCATTGGTGGCTGGGCCTGATTCTCGGCCCGTGAAAGGATGGCATGGCACCCCGGCCGGGGTGCTGCGTGAGCCGGAGAGGGACTGTGCTGCTCATCGGGGCATGAGAGGAGTCCCACAGCGGGCGCTGGGGCAACCGGAGGTCCGACGGCAGCCAGCCAGGAGAGCACCGGTGAGCAGGGGGAAGAGGCTGCATCACTTAGTTCGCATCCCGCGCCTAGGGCTGGACTCCCCACTTGGACTTGTGCTGTTGGTGGGCATTGCAACCTCATGAGCCCAGGGGTGTGATAACGCGGGTGCTGAGTCACTCGGTTCCTGCCCACGGAATGTGGAGTGAGGGCCTGGCATGTTGGGATTTACGAGACAGTGCTCGCTCTAGGGCTGTGGTTGCCAGAGGGAGGGTGTTGGCTTCCATATGACAGATGGTGTGGAGACGCCTGAAGCTGGACCACAGGCAGCACTGAAGGTGTGCAACCCCTGCAGAAGAGGAAGGGAGGGACCTTCCAATTAAATGGTGAGGAGACATCTGTGGTTGCCCTGAGGAGGCCCCCGAGGTGGGAGAATTGAGCTGCCACACAGCACAATATAGAGGCAGATTGGGCCTCTGATGAGCACTCGTGTAGGCCGTCCTGGGTGATCGTATAGGAAGCAATACAACTGGAAGCGGTGATGCCACTGAGGAGGGAGCTAATTGAGGTGCCGTATGTGCGCAGTGGGCTGTGGGCTGTGGTCAATACATATAATCGCCGTAGCCTGGCACTGCTCTGAGGGGAATTGTGCGGTGCCTGGAGGGATAATCTAACAACGTAGTGGACTGTGCCTGGACTATATACGCTGATGGGGCGCACCAGAGGAACTGGGTCGAGGGCCTCCTCGCAGGCACCGAGTACTAGCGATGCTGACCTGCAGCGGTCGGGGAGTGAGCGCACGGCTTCTGATGATCGCTTTGATGCTATTTTACAGGCCATTGAACGTACCAGCGCATCCATGGAAGCTAAGTTGGATAAGGTGGCACTTGACCTTAATTTGCTACACGCAGATCATAGAAATCTGAAGGATCGGGTTGTTACTGTGGAACAAGAGATCGCAGAATTGAAGCCAGCCACTGAGTTCCAGGAGAAGCAGCAGAATGCCCACGAAGTCCGGCTTCGATATCTAGAGTAGCGAGTGGAGGATAGGGAAGGCTGCTCCCGATGGAACAATGTCCGCCTGATTGGGCTGCCGGAAGGTGCGGAGGGTCAGGATGCAGCTACCTTTCTGGAAACATGGCTTCAGGCCATTTTGCCACGCTCTGTACTCTCCCCTTTCTTCACCATAGAGCGGGCCCACAGGGTTCCGGGCAGGAAGCCGGTTCCCGGTGACAGAGCGCGTCCGCTCATCTTTAGACTCCTATATTTCAGGGATCGGGACGTGATCCTTCGGGAGACCAGGAAACTGGATAATATACAATACGAGAACGCTAAGGTGCTGTTCTTCCCGGACTATACTATGAAGGTGCAACGCCAGCGGGGATCATTCTTGCCAGTCAAGAGACAGCTCAGGCAGCTTGACCTATCTTATTCTCTGATGTTTCCTGCCCGGCTCCGAGTGGTTTCAGATGGGAAATCTAGATTCTTTGATACGCCCCAGGATGTTTGGGACTGGTTGGAGAAGTCGGGCCGGTATTCCGGTCCAAGACCTGCGGGCACTGCTGCAACATGGACTGGCGGCGCTGGTGGTAAGGGACCTCGACGACGACGGACTGGTAGGCGGTTCCTGGGCTCGGCGACGATGCCAGAACCGGATCAGATTCGTAAGGAGCGGCAGGAGGTGGTCTGCATCGCGGAATGAATGGTGGAGACAGCGACACCGGAGGATAAAGCAGACACTTCCTTTCAGTCATCGGGAGAGGGGGATTCCTCGAAAGTAGAGTCATCTGATAAGGCGTCTGTGAGAATGCCGGACGTTACACCGCAGACAGCGGATGGTATTGTATGAGCTCGCTGGATATAGAAATAGTTCTTTGAATACTGTGTTCCTAATGCTGTATGGGGTTTTTGGTTCTTTCTAATGTATATGTCCTATTATGTCTCTGGCTGGAGGGTGTAGCTGTGTCGCAGATGTCTTCGCATCCCCGGGGGGGATCACTGGTGGAGGGGGAGATTATTTCTTTGATTTTTTTAGTATTGGCAATGCCTTGTTAGCAGCTTAAGGGGGCCTAAGTGGGTATGCCCTGTATGGTTACACAACCCCCTGTTTTCCCCATACTTTCGGGGCTGGTAGGACGTGCGACTGAGTTGCTGTACGGTATGTTTGGACAACACCCCTCTGTTTCGGGGGTTGCCCTTATGTGGTTTTTTCTTTCCCTAGTTAGTTTTTCCCATTTCCCTTTGGCTGCAGGAGTGTGTGTGGGAGTACTTGGAACTGCTGGGATGCATATCAGACCGTTTATTATTGCGACCCGGATGGAGAGAGTCAGTGGCCGCTGGGGTTTGCCTTCTTTTACTTGGTTATGGGCCACGTAATAACTTACCTGCAATGTTCGTGGTCTCTGTACTAAGCCTGGGCGTAGTTCGCGAAGTAGCGCTACGCGAAGCTACGCAAAGTGCAGTTCGCACTACGCGAGCTACGCGTAGCACTACGCGAACTGCGTAGTGCACTGTTCGCAATGATTGCACAGTGCCGGATGCTTGTCCGCACTGTGCAATCATTGAAAACGGCATCTTGCACAGTGCGAGCTGTCTTTTACTGCCGCTCGAGTAGATTTTTACTCGAGCAGCAGCTTCTCAACGCAGACTGGTAGTTTCTCATCGCGAGCGGTCGCGAGCATACGCGACCACTCGCAATGAGAAACCTGACCTCCCGCGTTGAGAATCTCGCCGGGAGGTTTATTTTCCACGCTCGCGATCGGCAACTTGATGTTGCTGATCGCGAACGAGGAAAAAGTCTCGCCGGGATGTCATTTTGCTTGCTCGCGGTCGCCAACTTGACGTTGAGGACCGCAAGCAAGCAAAAATGACCGCTGCACTACGCTACGCGTGTTTGCACTGTACTACGTGCAATTCGCGTTGTGCGAAGTAGCGCAAACTTCGCAAACTACGCGAGCGTAGCGTAGTGCTTTGCCCAGGGTTACTCTGTACACCCTCCCGTAGATACGCGGTGTATTCGTATTTAAAGCGTCATAAAGTGCAAGTAGCGATGCTGCAGGAGACGCAACTTAATGCGTTAGAGGTCTCCCGGCTGCAGGGTAGATGGAGAGGTAAAATATATGCTACGGATTATTCCCTGTATGCTAGGGGGGCTCTTATCTGGGTACGGCCTGGGACGCCATTTGCTCTGGAGGAGGTTCTTACGGATCATGAGGGCAGATATGTGTTGGCAAAAGGTACATTGGATGGACGTCATGTATTACTGGGTAATGTGTATGCACCAAATGTGGATCAGGGTCAATTCTTCGGACAACTGTCTCTTGTTTTGGGGAGGTGGTGCGGGATCCCGTGGCTGCTGGGGGGTGATTTTAACAGTGTTTTGGATGTGGGGACCGATAGATCCTTTCCCCCGCTTCGGGGTACGGTTGCCTTGGCCAATTCTGTGGTACTGAACGTATGGGCTCAAGGCTGGGGTTTGGTAGATGTGTGGAGGCACCTTCACCCTGGGGAGAGGGTACTCATTTTTCTCTGTACCTCATAATCTACATGTCAGGCTCGATAGGTTCTTTGGGTCCACCTGCCTTCTTCCATACCTCTCGAACTCGGATTACTGGGGACGCACACACTCTCACCATAATCCTCACTGTGTGGTGTTGGCCTGGGAGGGCGGGATCCCGGGAATTCCCACATGGAGACTGCAGCCGGCTTTGCTCGAATACGAGGTGTTTCAGGAGTCAATTGGAGAGGCTATAGTGGACTACTTTACACTTAATGTGGGTACTGCCTCCTCAGCGATGGTGGAATGGGCGGCCATGAAAGTCATTCTGCGAGGGAAGGGGCTGGGGCTGGGGTACGGGTTGCGACAACAGGTGGCATCGGAACTGCTGGAAGCAGAGCGACTTCTGATGCCATTGGAAAACAGGGTGGTGGTGGACACTGGGGGATTGGTTGAATTGGAGGAAGCGCGCAAGAAACACGTGGCGCTCCTGGACAGACAACGCTGTCTTAATTTTGCTGCGCACTCTGCGTCGGTGCATGCTAAAGCGGACCGCTCTGGACCCCCTCTTGCGTGGTTAATCAGACAGGAACAAACAGGGGGTTTAATCAAGGCTCTGCGCTCCCCGGATGGGGATCTCCAGTACCCACAGCGGGAAATACATTGTGAACTGTCTGCGCACTATGCACAATTGTATAAAGCGGGCCCACAGGCCTCGGAGGAGGCAATTAGTCAGTTCTTAGACGGTCTTTCGTTCCCAGCTTTGTCGGGTGAACAACGCATGGAACTAGAGGCTCTGCTCATGCTAGAAGAGGTTCGAGGTACGATTAGGGCGCTGCCGTCGGGGAAGGTTCCTGGTCCTGACGGCTTCCCGCATGAATTTTACAAGACGTACGCAGACTCTCTCAGCCCACAGCTGCTTAAAGTTCATACAGAGGCGCTCGAAGTCCTCGCCCTTCCGGCCTCAATGACGGAAGCTACGTTGATTACTCTCTCTAAGCCAGGCAGGGACCCCACCTCCATAGGGGCTTACCGGCCCTTGGCACGCCTGAATGGGGACTATAAGATCCTAGCGGGCGTTCTGGCTAATAGATAAGCACCATTGATCCCTCCTTTAGTTCATCAAGACCAAAATGGGTTTGTTCCGGCCTGTAACACATCCCTTAATATACGATGGCTGTTTAGGGTGATGCGCTGTGCCACCATGGATTGGCCAAGGGCCGGATGTGTTGTATTGGACCTGGAGAAGGCCTTTGACACGGTCGAGTGGCCCTTCCTGTTTGCTGTGCTCTGTCGTTTCGGGTTTGGTACCTACTTTCTGAGTCTTATTAAGTTGTTATACTGGGCTCCTACGGTTCGGCTGCGATCCGGTACTCTCTTCTCTGACCCTATACTGATAGAGCGGGGGACCCGTCAGGGATGCCCCCTCTCCCCTCTGATTTTCGCTCTGGTGATCGAGCCGCTAGCAATGGCGCTACGCGCCTCAGCGTCAGAATGGGGGATTGGTCTTGGAGACGGTATCCATGCAATTTCGCTTTATGCAGATGACATTCTGTTATATGTCAAAGACATTCTTGCGATCCCCCAAGTCATTCCCGCAACTTTGCGGTCTTTTGCGTCCTTATCTGGGCTGAGGGTGCATTGGGGTAAATCATGTTTGTATCCTTTTCACCCTGCTACAGAAGACCCGAACTGGGAGGTTGACGGGACGATAGTACAATGGCAACCTGTGGCGTTTAGATATCTAGGGATTCGTATCTACCATAGTGATCAAGATCTTTTAGACGGAAACATCACGAGGGCGGTCACAGCGTTAAAATCCCAAATCGAATTCTGGAAAACGCTTAATCTTTCGGTCATCGGTAGAGTGGAATTAATAAAAATGGTCATGTTGCCACGTCTCCTGTATTATTTTGCTAATTTGCCACTCCACCTACCTGCGTCCTTTTTCCGCTCTTTGGAGAGGATTGTCCGTGATTTTGTTTGGAATAATTCCCGATGCAGGGTGGCGTTGGTAAAGTTGTACCTACCTCGCTCAAGGGGGGGCTGGCTTTGCCCAATTTTGAACATTATTTTCTGGCGTCGCAAATCCTGTGGGTGGCGAAATGGGCGGCGGAATTACATCTATCAGACTCGGTGGAGCGCAACCCCCCGTATCCTTTGGATCGGATTCTTTCCATATTTCACCCCTGTAATAGGTCGACTGAGCCTCTCCCGTTGCTGGTTTTGACGGCACTGAAGTGTTTTCGGAGGGCGCTGCGTCTTACTAGACGCGTTATACCGTATGCGCCTGTAGTGCCTTTATTAGGTATGCCGACCATACGGGGACGTGTACGCAGTTCTGATTTGACGGAATGGGAAGGAGCAGGCATATCTACTTTGGGGGATCTCTACGGAGAGGGCGCATTGCGGACCTTCCTGGATATTGTGGAAGAGGATGGGGTGTCTCCGGGTCAATTTCTAAATCATGCCTCCTGGGTGGCCGCGATGAGACGCTGGTGGGGCGATGTTGCGCAGGAATTTCCGACACATCTTATGGTACAATATGTGCACGTTTTGGGTATGGGGCGTCACTTGGTCAAATGGTTCACGGAGTCCATTAGGGAGCATACCTTGACGGACTTAACGTGGGAGACTGACTGAGGAAGGCCCTATTCGGAAACAGAATGGTCCATGGTCTTGGAAAGTCCCAAACAGGTCCCCAGAAATGCTCAATTTTGATTGATACAGTTTTTTATTGTCCATAGGGCTCATCTTTCCCCGGACAGGATTAATCGATATTTTCATAGACAAGATGCATGTTGTCCACGATGTAAGATGACTGACGCCAATCTCCTGCACATGCTCTGGGCCTGCCCCGTGCTGAGTGTTTACTGGGAGGGGGTGTTTGAAGCATTGGCCACATGTACGGATAGGGAAGTGCCAAATACATGGGAGACCTGCATTACTGGCGTCTTCCCCAGAAACAAAAAACACAAAGCATCCACCCGGTTTTTGGATCTGAGTTTTACGGTGGCCAAGCGATTGATCACCCGCCGTTGGAAGGCGGCAGATCCCCCGCCAATCAAAGCCTGGTTTCTGTCAATGTTGAATTGGGTGAAATGGAAGCGGTTTCATTGGTTCGGGAAGACGTGATGGGACTGCGTAAATACCCCATTTCCGCTGCATGGACTACCATGTTGTGCGCGTTACAGGGGCTGTTGCTGCCAGATGACCAGACAGATGTTCCCACATCGGATACATAGAGTGTGATACCTGGGTGGGTTTATGGCAAGTGCTTTGATTTGCTGTGCGACCGGGGCCACTCCTGATCCACACTGGATGGTCCTCTCTCCTAGCGATTTAGATGTGCATCTATGAGTTAACTGATGGGCTCTCCCCTTTGGATTCACGGGGGTCTATGTCTTTTCCCCCACCTCCTTGCGGCCCCTATTTCCTTTCCCGCCACTTTTCTGGCAGTTCTTTCCCATGTTAAGGGTTTGTGTTTTGTTAATTTCAAAAAATTGTTTGGCTGTCTACACAGATTAATGTGATATGGCGGAGTGAAGCCATAAGGGTTGTCTACTTGTGCTTGACACGAACTGCTCGAACACCTTTTTCTTTATTGTGTAATGATTTGACGATGCAACTTTCTGATTGGTGGGTAGAGGTTATTTGACTAATGGGAAATGCTATATGCTATTTCAACCATGTACGATTGACAAGTGTACTGATGTTAATGTACAGCTCCTTTGTGATTTAGGCTGGATTTTTATCTTTACTAACCTTGTATGGTACTTTATACGGTGTTGTACTTTCTTCTGTATATGTTCATAATCAAAAATCTCTAATAACCAGATCAAAAAAAAAAAATCGAAAGCGCTACTGAGGTCCATAAATGCATGGAAGATGGATCCCTTCTTCGCCAAGACATACTTCCCAATAATGAGGTTAAGGTTCAGGCATTGTTCTACAGTGCCCATCCCTTCCCTGAATCCATATTGGACGGGGCAGATGATGTCTTTTTCCTGAGCCCAAACTTCGAGGCACTGAAGGACAATTCACCCTACCACTTTTACTTATAAGCATAACAAAGAGATTGGTCTGTAACAGGCCGGGTCCAGCCGGTTCCCCTTCTTAAATACGGGCACTATGGTGGCTGATTTCCAAATCGGCAGGAGACCTAGTTGGGATACGGCATTAAGAAGGTTAACAGGACTGAAGCCCAGAGATGGGGTTCATCCTTGTAAAGGTCCATAGGTATTCCATCTGGCCCCGGGGATTTGTTAGATGGGCTGCCCATGATTGCCTTATATACCTCCTCAAACTCAAACCCAATCTCCAAAGGGTACAAATTATCCCCATCACCCTGGATAGAAGGGAGGTATTTGTCCAGAGCATACACCTTTTGATAATGTGTGACCCATGTGGCTGAAGGGATGGAGGAGCCTATGTCATCTTGAGCAGCCACATTAAGTTGTCTTCTGTTGAACACTGCCCAGAAACCCCTGGAGTCTCTAGAGGAGCATGTGGACACCAGCTGGTCCCAAGAAGATTCTTTGAGCTCTGCCTTCCTCTTACCCAGGGCAAGTTTGTACACCCTCCTGGCCTCCTTAATATTTTCTTTATGGTGGGCACAGTGTTCAGAACCTCCCGCAAGTAATTTCCCACGGACCTGCATGTTTTGTTGAACCAGCCCGGCTTGGCACCCCTGGGTTTACTCGCCATATCTGTTATAGTGTTGACAGTGGATTCATTTAGCTGGTCGAAGGCTGCCACCACTAGGTAGGGTGATATATTCGGAGCTAACAGGGGCTCCAGGTTGATAGCAATGTTCCCTGTCACCACATATTTATTCACTTTGGCCATTGGGAGATTGCGTCACTTTACCCTCAAACCCCTATCCTTGATGGTTAAGCCAGTCAGGCCAGGGTCAGGGGTTACACCCGGGCAAACATTGAGTTTTAGAGCTATTTCTATGGGGTTATGGTCGCTGAAGGTGGTTTCGTGAACCACTCTGGGGCTAACCAAACTATCAAGAGATATTGAAATAAAGATATAATCTATAATGGTCCCTTTTCCCCAACCCACAAAAGTGGGCAGGTCCCTGGACGTACTAGAGCCCCCAGACATTACATTTCTTAATCCAGCCCAACCGAGAGCCTCCGAAAACATCCGGCCCCTTTGGTCGGAGTTGGAATCACTGATCACAAACAAGATCTTCTGGCACAAATGGGTTACCTTTGTGGCATATGTTGTCCAGCTTAGCATTAAAGTCCCCGCCTATTATTAGACTAAAGGATTTGAAGTAAGCATATGATCTAAGCTCAAGGCGCCATACTACTTCAAAAAGCACCTCGATCTGGCACCCGGGGTCCCAAAGAGAGTTATAAAAATTCACAAGAAAAAAGTTGAGATCTTTAGAAATAAACACCCAAAGGATCTGAATGCCACTATGTTTGACGGGGATTGGATATACTCTCAGATTAGCTGCAAATTTTATTAAGGTGATTAAGCCCCCACGTGCCCGTCGGCCAAGGGAAGGGATTGCTACCACACAGAAACTTTCATAATCTTCTCGGCCAACCGGGTCAAGAGCCCAAGTCTCCTGTAGCATAATGATATCGAACTCAGAAGTGAAATTGAGCCAGTTAGGATCCACTAGATTGTCCCTGATACCTGTTATATTTCAGCTTAGAATTTTTAATGGGCGCCCTGGGACACTTGACGGTGTTAGCTCTGCAGGTAGTGAGTTAGGGAGACCCATCTCTAAGCTTGGAAGGTTAATCCCGGCAGAAGATTAGACCTTACGTCAATCATTTTGGTCCATGGCGCTTAAAGGGTCAAATCTATTACTCACGGGGATCGCCATTTGTGCAGGGGAGAAGGCTGGGAGCCTAAGGGAGCGGTGGATCAAACTATCTGTGGGAGGGGGTGGGGCTGCAAACATCGATAGAAAAAACCAAGCGGGAGGATGTTAATACAGGCTTCCCTAATGGTTGATGATAGTGAACTGTGGAGTAAGTGCTTAGCCAGGTCAGGTGACCTGCAGTTGATTACAACACAATCTCCCTGTAAGGACTTATGCATTGGTCCCACCCACCCTACCCTCCTGACAAACAATATGTCATCATAGTCCATATAATTAAAATCAACATTGTTTGCCAGCCAATAGCATACTTTGTTTTTCAATTGGCCAACATTTTCGGAGTCATTAATATATAGACTCGGGACCCCTGCCAGAATGGCAGTGTAAGGACAACAGTCCGGCGGCAGGTTTAAACGTGGGAGCTGTACACCTGACTTAACAGGCCTGCCCACCGGCTCCCCAGGTACTGATTGGCCCACACAAATCCCTTGGTGTCTGTCCGCAGCAGCGGGTTTTCTTGAAGTTGGTATAACTGGAGGAGCCAGAGGCAGAGGGGGCCGCAGGTGGAGGTTGGAAGTGGAAGTGGCCGCTCCATCTGCGGCTTGACCTCTAGGTAGAGAGTCTCGCGAGGTATCCCGTCCAAGTAAGGATGGCAAATCAGACCCCGCACCCCTCTCAACCGAGGAGCAGATTGAGTTCATGGCATCCTTAAGTGGATCAAGCCCAGCAGCTAGCTTTGTTAAAGCTGTCTCTAGTACGGATATTCTTTCGATCAAAGGGGCAATACTTAGCTGGATCGCGTCTTTGAGCTTGCCAAACAAATCTGTCCAGTCTAAGGCAGCGAGACTCAGGGGGATCAAACAGTTAGCACTGGGCTGAGTAGTAGGCTGGCTGGTAGATGCATTCGAAGGTCCCTTAGGCCCCCTTGTCTTGGGTGGTTGCTTGGTTTGCCTCTTCCTTTTAGGTTGGGGGGAGCATAAGCCGATATTTGGGGTTTCTGAAACAGTGTTATCAGGGGGTAGAGCCACAGAGGGTGAACAGGATGGGCTCTTATCAGGCTGGGGTGCTGAACGATCTTGTGGGGCAGGCTGCAAGGGCTGCGTTGCCGGCCGCCCAAGAGAAGGACCAGCCCCACCGCCTCAAGTGATAGCCTGCGTTTGGCCAAGTCAATTTCAGTAGTAATGACCCCTACTGCTCTTGCCAAAAAAGAGTCCAGACTGGTGCTGTTAGTTAGTTTAATGTTAGGCTCGTGAGGGCCCGGGGCTTTGCGCTTTCCCATTATGGTCCTGTGACTGTCTATTAATTAGGAGGCAAAGACCATGAAGTATAGCTGAGTTCAAAATTCAAGTTCAGGACCAACTTGCCTAAAAAACCTGATGCAAAGGTTTGAACGAATAAGAGCAATAAGTGGGAGACTCACCCGGAGGCCTAAGCTTCTGTTTTCCTCTCGCAACTCCATGAGGGGGGACCCAGCCCAGCCTCCTCCAGGTGATGACGGGCAAGGAAGGGCCCGCCATTCGCCCGGGCTGCACCCGTGCACGACCCCCACATGTCCCACGCTGTGGGAGCTCCGTGAAGATTTATGCACCTCCGGGCACAAAGAACACTCGTCGGCGCCTTCCTGGCATGTAGCCTACTGGGGGCTGTAGTCTCCCCGTCTGATTCCAGCAGGGCAGGGCTGGGCAGAAAAGCAGCAATAGGGGCTCCCGCGCTGCGGGAGCTCCGTGAAGATTTATGCGCCTCCGGGCGAGAAGAACACTTGTCAGTGCCTTCCTGGTGCATAGCCTGCTGGGGGCTGTAGTCCCCCTGTCCGGTTCCAGCAGGGCAGGGCAGAAAAGCAGCAATAGAGGCTAGTGTTTCCTGTTCTTTCTGTATTTTTTCCGCCACGCTTCCCAGCCGATGTGTAAATAGTTGCTTGTTCTTTCCACCAAATAGGAACAACGTGCTGTGTGTTATGGTATGAGTGAGTTAATGGTTACATCTGTGGCTGTATGGGTGGCTGAGTGGGTATATGAGTGACTGTATGGGTGAACGACTGGGTGTATCAGTGACTGTATGGGAGAATGAGTACATGTGTGAGTTATTGTATGTATGAGTGAGAGGTTGTGTGAGTGGCCATTTGGGAAATTGATTGGTTGTGGGAGTGGCTATATAAGTGAGTAAATGGTTTTGTGAGTGCCTGTATGGTTAAGTTAGTGCCTGTGTCAGTCGCTGTGTGGGTGAATGAATGGGTGTTTTAGTGGCTGTATGGGTGGGTAGAAGGGTGTAAGAGTAGCTTTATGGGAGGGTGAGTGCTAGTGTGAGTACCTGCATGAGTGAGTGAGTGAGAAGTTGTCTCAGTAGCTGTATAGCTTAGTGAGTGCTAGTGTGAGTGGCTCTATGGGTGAGTTAGTGGTTGTGTGAGTAGCTGAATAGGCAAGTGGGTGGTAGTGTAAATGGCTGTATGGATAAGTGCACAGCTGTGTGAATAGGTATATGAGTGGGTGACTGAGTGTGTGATTACTTGTATGGGTGAGTAATTGGCTGTGTGAGTGAGTATAAAGGATGAGTGAGTGGTTGCATCAATGCCTGTATGGGTGAGTGAGTACATGTGAGTGATTGTATGGGTGAATAATTGGCTGTGTGAGTGCCCAAATGGGAGAGTGAATGGTTGTAGTAGTGTCTGTATAGGTGAGTATATGGCTGTGTCAGTGGCTGTATGGGTGAGTTAGTGTCTGTGTTACTGGCTGTATGGATGAGTGAATGGATGTGTCAGTGGCTATATAAGTGAGTGAGTGGGTGTATGAATACTTGTATGGTTGAGTGAGTGCTAGTGTCAGTGGCTGTATGGGAGAGTGAATGGCTGTGTGAGTGGATGTATGGATGAATGACCACTAGTGTGAGTGGCTGTATGGGTCAGTGACTGTTAGTGACTGTTAGTGTGAGTGACTGTATGGGTTAGTGAGAGGGTGTGTGAGTAGTTGTGTGGTTAAGTGATTGGTAGTGTTAGTGTCTATATGGATGAATGAGTGGCTGTGTGAATAGGTGTATGGGTGAATTAGTGACTGTGTGACTAGTTGTATGAGTGAGTGGCTGTGTGAGTGGCCGTATTGGTGAGTGACTGCTACTGTCAGTGGCTGTATGGGTGAGTGACTGCTATTGTGAGTGACTGTATGGGTGACTGAGAGGGTGTGTGAATAGCTGTATGTTTCAGTGACTACTAGTGTAAAGAGCTGTATGGATGAGGCAGCGGGTATATGAGTGAGTGAGCCAGTGTGTGACTGGTTGTATGCATGAGTGAATGGGTGTGTCAGTGGTTGTTTTGAGGGAATGGTTGGGCTGTGATCCTTTCTATGAGTAAAATGATAGGTATGTGGGTGGCTGTTTGGGTTAGTGATTGCTTGTGGGGGAGGCTGCATGGGCAAGTGACTGGTTGTGTAAGTGCCTGCATGAATATATGCCTGAATGATTCAATAAGTTGTTGTATGTTGATTATAAATCTGCCCTATTACACTTAGAGTTTTAATTATAAAATAGACAAAATAAACTAATAGGAAGTTAACGCATGAGCACCTTATGCTTAAAAACACTTTGCATGGTAATATCTAACCAATATGTCTGTGGTAGGAAAAGTGTTTTGACACAGAAAAAGAACATAACGATATATTAGTATTTGATCGTCAAAATTACAAAATCATACAATCGTATATTACTTGTACTTTAACACTGTATTACAACGTACTGAAAGTATAATGTTTCATTCTTTACTATTCTCAGCTTTCATACTTGTGCACCATAAACAGTGGTCTGTTTGAAGCATCATCCTTGAGCAGTGGGGAAAAACAATCAATGGTTGTAGAGAAAAAACCATAGGTGCACATTACATCACTATAATTAAGTGACACTATGAATTGCACTCACTACAATTCATTAATTAATATTTTTTTCTGGACTTACTTCAGTAATGTAAACAAACCTATGTTAGAAATGTTTTTTAAAATTATTATATCTGGTACAATATTACAAATAAATACAAAGCACTCTTAAATTTTGGAGATCCTTTTAAAAATATCACTCTGGTAGTCGAAATGATGTGTAAAATGCTGATGATCCATATAGACAAAATCCCAAACTGTAGTTTTTTTTTTGCACAAATAGTACATAGAAGTTTGATTGATAAAACAAAAGGGGCCACCTTTTAGTTACAGCAGCAATTTTTGCTTTCAACATAAGTGTACTGTAATTGCATTATGTCCATTTAGTTTCAGACTTTAATTAGATAGCGTAGTATTTAGATGTGGTATTAACTCCAATAATGTCTAACAGACAGATGAACCAGTTAGAAGAAACACTGTACACCACTTTGTTATCCACAATCCGTCCTTAGAACTTTGGCTGAAGAAAGAAAAGATAAGAGTTTGGTAATTTGAATGGAAGTTTTAGTTTGAAATTAAGGTTAATGTCATTACATTCCATCCATCCAGTTTCACTTTTTAACGAGACAGTGTAGTATCCAGAGGTTGTATTAATTCCTTTGTGAAAGATGATAGCCAAAGTAGTAAACATTCTACTTTAAATTGATATTTGTCCATCTTTGAAGTTTTTAATTTGAGTTTCCAATTTGGAACCATCTGCTCTGCATCGTTGTAGCATTAGTATAAAGTATTTTCCTTTTCTTGTTCGGATTAATGTAGAGATAACATCTGATCTGCAGTTTAGACAGGTCATAGTTTGGTTAGCATTCCTCAATAATTTGTCAAAAGGCACACTTTTAGAATCTGGTAATGTTAAATAGAGAAAACGCTCAGAATCCATTTTAGGGACAGATGAATAATCACAATCTTCACACTCATGGTTCCATGTGTAACTCACAATGAATAATCATCAATATTTACATCTTCTTCTTCTAAAACTTCAAACATACCCATAAAAAATTATTGTACATCTTGTTGACTGTTCACAGTAAACATTACTGATTCACTACATGGATCTAAAAGATCTCGAACACCTTAAGCTGAATGTGTCCCAGTTCTGTCAGTCAGTAAACGTTGCAGCAAGTGATACAGTGCAAAACATAATCTCTTAACTGCTCTTTGATCAATTTGGTTGACTAGATGTGGTAAATGACACAGTACATTGAGAACAACATTTGCACAGCAGTTAACACCTGAACTGTTTTCCAATTGGTAATCTATGATATCTCTGACATTTTCCAGTTTTCTCTTCTTAACAGGTTCAAAATTGTCCTTGTGTCCTTTCTTTTCTTCAGCATCTGTACACTCTTTTATAATCTTTTGTTTTGGACAGATTATCTGTTTCTCATAAACAGGGTATTGGTCTAAATGAGGAAAGTATACACCTCTTAACCAATTGTACTCTCTTACACAGCTTTCATTGGCACTAACTTTCTTATCATCAAAATCCATGAAAACAAACCGGACAATGTTCTAACTCGTGACATCGCTACACTAAACATTCCTTCTTTAAATACAGTACATCCAATATTTACAAAAGCTGCATCTACACTTAAACCTTGTGATTTATGGACAGTTACAGCATATGCTAGAGAGAGTTGGAACTGTTGGCACCAATACATATGTGTTTCACTAGCAAAATATACAACACAATGGGCAATTTACTTTATGTCATCAATCTGATCACCTTTTATGGCTAAGTATTCAACCTCATCTCTATTTGGGAAATTAATGAAATCAATAACTTTACCCATTGCACCATTTATTAACCCTTCCTCAACATTTAAATGATGGCCCAAAATTACTTGACAGCTTTTGCTCACACTCTTTTCTAATTCTGCAGCTTTCGATACAGACTTTTCCAAAGCATCCAGTTTTGTTTGTAGTTTATCTGTGAGTAATATTGTGACTTCCTGATGTTCCATTTAACCAATAGCTGTAATTTCTAAAATATTTTCTTTCGCCAGTTGTAGTAATTGTTCATTAAACTTGGAGCACTCTTCAAGTGCTGGCATTAAACAAACTATAGAATTATGTTCTTTAATGACATTGTGCATTAGTTCATCTGCTGTAATCAGTTTAGCTGCTGTAATATTAGATGGAAATAGTTTCTTGATAACATGACATTCCAAAGCATGTTTCCCCTCTTTTGTTAGAACTTCTATTCTTTTGTCCTTCAGTATATCTGCATAATTTATATGAGATGCTTGATGCATATTTTTCACTAGTTCCCTGCATTCAAAGTTTAACCAAATATTCACATTGCCAGTACTCCCCAGAGAATTTCTTGTTTCATTATGCACAAGTGTTTTGAAAACAGGTTGTCCTTTTACTGGGGTAAGTTGCAGAAGGTCACCAAACACTATCAAATGTTTTCCTCCAAAATGCACATCGTAGTTTGTTCTCAAAATCTGCTACATTTCTAAGTGTATGAAGGCAAGCATTAAGTTGGATACATGCTGACTCATTAGTGATTAAAAGCTTCAGTTTGTTCAAAACATTTGACACCTCATGGCAAGCTTCACCTGATAGTGTTCCAGTGTATTGTCATGTTCAAAAGGTACCATTAGCATTAGTAGCATTAGTGGGTGATGTAAATTAATCCCTTTAATGTGATGTGCAGCTAATCCTGTTGGGGCTGTTACTAAACAAGACAAGTTTGATTCTGTAGTCTTCTATAGATAACTAGTGAGAACTTTAATTAGGAAGCTTTGTTCAGGGCCAGCTTGACCACTGATGTATAGTAATATTGGTTTGTACGAAGATCAACCACATTGTTCCTCTTGTGGAGAAATCCATGCTCTACTTTGTCTTTAACTTCATTGTAAATTTCTTTTTGTTCATTGTTCAGTTGTTCTAATGAGTATTTGAAATCAACAGCTTCCTCTCTTGGTTGCTGCATTGCCGTCTCTACCTCATTCATTAGTGACAGCTGCTTCATTTTGAATAATTGCTTCTCCAAGAGGATCTTGACTTGCTGGTACAGAACTCTGGCTGCTTTTTGAACTCTCCTCGGCTATCTCAACAGCGATGGTTTTTTCCTGTTCAATCTCATCTTTTAACATTTGCAGGTAGGCTGGGTAAGACTGAGCACTTAATGCTGTCTTTCAAAGCGTTGAAAGAGTCTTTGTAACAGTCATAATGTCCAAGAAAATCTGCTTCAGCATGCCATGGCTTGAAAAATTGCAAATGTCCCAAGTAGAAAAACTGTCTTCCCTCTGGGATTTGGCAACTACATTTTCAGTGGTTAATTAGATTTCCTTTGTTGTGTCTCACCAGACAACTGTCACATCCAAGTACTTCATATCTTACTTCTTCTATGTTTTCAGTTACATTACGTCTATAAGTATTGTGCTGAAATACTTCATAGAGACACATGTTTTTTGAAGATGAGGACTCTTTCTTGGGAAGTATCTATCCAGCATGTTAGTTTTCAGAATGTATCTATTTTCAGGATCAAATTCTGCAAGGTACTGTATTTCTGGGAAAAACTTTAGTACTCTATTTCGACTGCTTGCAAGGCCTAGACTTACCCATACAATTCTTCTTGACTTGGAGAACAAATTAGCCGAGCTCAACCTGTCCGAGCATTCATAGGATCCTATTTCTCTGTGAGAAAGCATTTTCAAGCTGGAGCTGTACAATTTCTTGGTAAGACTGTGTTCTGCAGCAATCTCCCACATCTCTTTCATCTCTGTCTTCTCTGATTTTGTTATGTATGAAGTCACGTAGCGAGCAACCGCAATGGAGTTGTCGGCAACAAATTGTAAATCCATATTTGCATTCCACATCTTCAGAATCACAGGGTTGTAGTCATTTATATACTTGGAAGCCTCGGTTCTTCTGAGGTTGTATGTATTTTTCAGTGATTTCCATGTCAGTCAATGTCTGACAGCATGCAAAAAGCTGTTGACTCTTCCTTCTAAGATGACAGGTCGTGGGAATCTAAAATGTAATCTTGTGAAAACAATTTCTTTGCATCTGTATTTTTGACAACAGTACTTCCCACATCTAAGAGTTTGTTGTCTCAAGCCCTTGTCAATACCATCTCATGGGATGACACATGTCAAATACTGCTGCATGAAAGACTAGACAGACTCATCAGTGTCTGTTCCAAATTTTGAGGCATCTTTTACCCATAACAGCATGTGAATATGTGGAGCACCTCTAGCTTGGTACTCTTTACGCCAGACAAAATCAGTTACTTGGCCAAGTTTAGGATTAGTTGTATTGTACTTTAAAGCCATTATCGCTTGAAACCTATGGTTAAAATATCTGCAAATGTTTGCTGGGTCCAGTGAGCAAACTTCTCCTGGTGTCTTCAGATTGATGTCTTTTATGTTTGAGTTTGCTTCTCACAGGAATTCAAGGAGGTCATTCCATGCATACTCAGCACAACTGAGTGTTAGGAACCAAGTCAGTTCTCCTAGGTTTCTCAACATACATTTCAGCTCACCATGACGTCAATACCAGTATTTATTGGAGCCACGTTGGCACGCCATTAAGTAGTACTTGGCATAAGGGTCTGCAAGTGCATGAGTAAGTTCCTAAAACTCAAGAGGACATTTCTCAATCTTTCAACCACAAAGCAGCGCGGTTCATGGCATACTTACAGCATATTTCAGAGGAGAGTTATGTGTACTAAAATATGGATTTAAGAACAGCTTTTACATGCTAAGTAAAGCTTGCAGTGACAGTGCAGGGACAGGGACTGCCCTAGTAGGTCTGACCCATGTTTAGAAGACTATTTGTCTGGATGGGTAATGACGTTGTGTACTACTTGCTTACATATCTGAGTGAGTGTAGGAGTCCAGCTATAGCAGTGCCATGAGATGTTTAGGAAAATGTGCCAGTATCTGAATTTCTTTTTTAGTACCTCAATGGCTCTCTAAATGTGTATGTAAGTAGCCTGACAAATACCTTAGAGTCTGCGTTAGGGATTAGAGGGGTATGTAGGTGTCTCTGCAACTGACTTTCATATTCCTGCATACGTAAGTAATTTCTGAGTATGCGAGTGAATGTAGAAGTGTCTTTGTCACTCTGTGATTGGGTGAAAGAGAACCTCTCTGCTTTGGAAACATGTATGTCAGTTCCTTTATTAGTGGTATACTCTATGTAGTACTTCACATAGGGGTCTGCAGATGCATGACTAAGTTACTAAAACTCAAAAGGACATCTCTCAATTTTCTAAGCACAAAACACTGTGCTTTATGCCATACCTACAATATATTTCAGAGGTGACATGTGGACTGAAATGTGCATTTAAGACTTGACAAACAGCTTTTACATGCCAAGTGAAGCTGGAAGTGAGAGTGTACAGACAAGGTCTGCACTAGTAGGCCTGACCCATGTTTAAAGGACTACTTGTCTGGAGTAGACGACGAGGTTGTGCCACTAATTGCCTACATATCTGAGTGAATGTAAGAGTTCACCTATAGCAGTGCCATGAGATGGTTAAATAAATGTGCCGGTAGGTGTCTGTCTGTTTTAGTACTTCTATGGCTCTCTAAATGTGTCTGTAAGTAGCTGAACAAATACCTCACTGTCTGGGTTAAGGAATAGAGGGGTATGTAGGTATATCTGCAAATGCCTTTCCTACTGCTGCATAGATAAGTAGCTTCTAAGTATGTGTGTTTGTATAGGTGCTGTATTGCTGTGACTGGGAGGAAGAGAGGCTCTATGCTTTTGAAACATAGATGTCAGTTGCATTATTGGTGGTATACTCTATGTAGTGCTTGGCATAGGGGTCTGCAAGTGCATCAGTAACTTACTGAAATTCAAAAAACAATTCGTAATCTTTTAATCACAAAGTACCATTCTTTATAGCATACCTACAGCTTATCTCAGAGGTAAGTTATAAGTACTAGACCATGGATTAAAGACTTAACAAACAACTTCACAAACATGTATGACAGTTGCAATATAGATGGTATTCTCTATGTAGCACTTGGCATAATGTTCTGCAAGTGCATGAGTAAGTTCCTAAAAGTCAACAGGACACTTCTCAATCTTTCAAGCAGGAAGCAGTGTGCTTTATGGCCTACCTACAGCATAATTCAGAGAAGAGTTATGTGTTCTGAAATGTGGATATAAGACTTGCCAACCAGCTTTTACATGCTAAGTGAAACTGGCAGTGAGAGTGCATGGACAGCCTCTGCACTAGTAGGCCTACACCATGTTTAAAGGACTATTTGTCTGGATATATGACGAGGTTAAAGCATTACTTTCTTACATATCTGAGTGAGTTTAAGAGTCCAGCTTTAGCAGTGCCATGACATGTTTAACTAACTATGCGAGTAGGTGACTGTCTGTTTTAGTACCTCAATAGCTCTCAAAATGTGTATGTATATGGCAGAAGAAATACCTCAGTGTGTGTTAGGGAATAGAAGAGTGTGTAGGTATGTCTGCAACTGCCTTTTATACAGGTACATAGATAAGCAGTTTCTGAGTATGTAAGTAAATGTATAAGTCTCTCTGTCACTCTGTGACTGAGTAAGACAGAGGCTGCATGCTTTGCAAAAATGTATGCCACTTGAATTATAGATTGTATCCGCCATGCAGTGCTTAGTGTGAGGAGTTGGCCTGGTATCTGCTGTCCACTAATTAAAGTGGGCACCTTGCACCAGTCCAAACGACCCTTATGATGTATGAGGTCAAAGATAACCTTTAGAAAGCTATCCTAGTGGTAGCTGTGGAGAGCAGCCTTCAGGCTTAATCTTGAAGGAATGTAAAGCAGCTTGTTTTACCAGAATATCACCTCCTATATTGACTAAATGAAAGGAGAACCACACAGTAGTTATCTAAAAATATGTATTTTATTAATATAACACTCTCTAGTATCCTCTACACGAGGCTAGAACACAGAGCACACAATACGAGATCAATAGAACAGTTGTAAGTAGCACAATACACAGTGGGCTCCAGGGGGAGACCAAACCATATACTAAAATAGTCGTATAACAATCACGACTTGGATCAAGACACAGTCTAGAGCACGTAGAATCACTGGGACCCCAAGGAACCACCCAAGGTGAGTAGACAGGGACCCCACGGAGGACGGGTGCAGTGTGTGAACACGACCGCGGGCTCCGTACAATTCTATGGGAAAGTTGCGGTTGCAGTTTTAAAGTTTAAGGACCCTTCTAGGAGGACTTCGAGTAAACCCTTTGGAACTTAAGAGGTTGGAGAGCCACCCCACCTGTGGATACCGTAGTACCCGAGTTACCTATCCCAGAGGAGCCGGGTGCATACGTCTGGAGTGGTGTCGGAAACCGTCGTCGTTCTCAATGGAGGGCTGTGAAGAAGTACTGCTGCCTTGAAGGTGAAGAGGGTCCGGAGGAATCCAAGCCTGGATTCTGGAAGGAAGGAACCTGAAAGCAGAGGGGACAGAGTCTGGGTCACTTCAGAGTTACCAGGGGCTCGGTAGACGAATGCCCACCGATGTTGGGTGCTTCAGGTGTGAAGAAGGGATGCTTGACTCTGCAGCCACGAGGACCAGGAGACATCGATGATGACCAGGAGCCGGAAGTGAGCTGTCTCATGAAGGATGTCGAGTGCTGAGGGGTCGGTGTCTGGCTGGAGCACCAACAAGCCTTGGCAAAAGCAACCCACGCAGGAAGGTCAAGCAGGTTACGGTGTGGACCAGCAAGGTCCAGGGGACTCACCAAGCAATGGAGAGTCAGGACATGTCTGGAGCAACCAGGAAAGCCCAACAGAAATCAAGGTGACCCTCAGGAGGACCCACAGGCTGAAGGACCAGTAGTTGCGAGGGGACCTTGAGCAAGATTGCAAAGTACCATCCCACGGAGGACTCAGTGCAAGGATGCCAGAGTTCTTTGGTGCAAATACTGCTCAGGGTCAGGACTACACAGAATCCAATGCACAAGCTCGGGAATCGCCAACAAGCATATGCAACTGCAAATGGATGTGGTGCACAGGGGTTCAGGTTATGCAGTCCCCACGAGGGATACTGACCTCAGACTTGCTGAGAGGTCAGATAGACGTCAGAGACCTTCGAAAACCCACCTCCTGTGTTGCTGAAATCTTCATAGTCTACAGGAGCGCAGGAGCAGCAGACCAGTCAGTTGCATTAAGGTGCCTGCAATTGCAGGGGAGTGACTCCTTCACTCCAAGGGAGATTCTTCAGTCGTCCTTAGTGCACCACAGGTCCTGCACAGAGCCTGTATGGAGCAAGGGCAGAGACAAAGCTTTGGACGGAGAGGGAGATGAAGTCGGGCCCAGTCGAAGTCCAGCGAAGTCCAGAGTGTCCAGACGGTCGAAGGTCAGTGGTTTCTTCTTGTAGAATCTTGTCCACCTAAAATCTAAAGTCTTACAGCCAGGTAAGCCCTTTTGTACCCACGGGAGAGGGTTGGACAGATTCGGGGGACCCTCCTAGGGGAGGGTCAGGACAGAGGGGTGGTTACACCCATGACCTTTGTCCAGTTTCACACCAGAGCAGGAGCCAATGGCTCCCAGAACTGGTTTGAGCTGGACTATGCACAGGGACACCAAATGTGCCCCCAGTGCAGACTTTCAGGCACTCTCAGAGTGCACCCACCCAGCCCCAATACACTAAATCCTGTCTGGGAGGTGGTCACACCTCCCTGTGACAGGATGCCTATTGTGCTGCATTCCTCTGCTCGAGCTTAGCTCAGCAGCAGGAGGGCAGAAAAGTGTCTCTGGTCGGCAGCATCCATTTTGTGCTGACCGGGTCGAGAAGGCTGGCACCAGATAGACCAGTGACCCCTCGAAGCTCACTTCAGAAGGGTGGAATCATACCTCCCACACTGGTTACCGGTGTGGAGGTATGATTCCAAGGTGTTTGATACCAAACACGATATGTTTCTATGCAGCCGTTTTCGAGATAGCATTTACCGCAAGGTTATAATGCACCTCTACCTATATGTCCGGCTGAGTCACAGACAACCCGGGAGAATGGTCTCCGAAGGCTGCAGAGAGGCTCTGCTCATGCAGGGGCACTCCCTCACTAAAAACCCAGCACCCTGCCTTCAGGATTGTTAAGGCCTGCTATAGGGGTGACTTATAAGTTTTAAGTGTAGTGACCTATAGATATAGTGAACCTATATCTAAAGTAAGTGGTGCAAGCACCATCTTACACAGGCTGCTCTAGCAGACCTGGAGTTCCATTTTGCATGGCCTCTCATGGGTGGCATAATGCCTGCTTCAGCCCATGGGAGGCCTCTGGGGTACCTATGCACTGGGTACATGCATAACAATTTTAGGGAGAAAGCAGATAGACTGGGGTCCTGATTAGCAGGATCCCAGTCAGATTAGCCGAAAACCAGCAAAACACCAGGCAAAAAGTGGGGGTAACCATGCAGTCAGATCCTACCTTCCTACACTTAGCATACGGATCTGCAAGTGAATGAGTAACTTACTAAAACTGATAAGGACACCTGTCAATCTTTTAAGCACAAAGCAGCATGCTTTATGGGATACCTAGAGCATATCTTAGAGGAGAGTTATATGTACTAAAACGTAGATATAAAACTTCCAAACAGCTTTTACATATTTAGTGAAGCTTGCAGTGAGAATGTATAGCCAAGCTCTGCACTGCTAAGCCTGAGCCAATTTGAAAGGGCCATTTGTCTGTATAGATAAAGAGATTGTGTCTTTTCTTGCCTACATATGTGAGTGAGTGTAAGAGTCCACCTATATCAGTGCCATGAAATGTTTAAGTAAATGTGCTGGTTTGTGACTGTCTGTTTTAGTACCTCAATGGTTCTCGAAATGTGTATGTACGTGGCCTGATGAATATCTCAGTTAGGGAATAGAGGAGTATGTAGGTGTCTGTGCAACTGCCTTTGATACTGGTGCATACATAAGCAGTTTCTGAGTATGTGAGTGAATGTATAAGTACCTTTGTTGCTCTTTGTGTAGGTGACTAAGAGGTTCTATGCTTTGGAAACATGTATGTCAGTTGCTTTATGGGAGGCATACTCTATATACTACTTAGCATAGAGGCCTGCAAGTGCATGAGTCACTTATTGAACTCAAAAACACATCTCTCATTTTTTAAGCACAAAGCACCATACTTTATGACATACCTTTACCCTATCTCAGAGATGAGTTATGTCTAATAATATGTGTGTTTGAGACTTGACAAATACCTTTTGCCTACCAGGTGAAGTTGGCAGTGGGAGTGCAAAGACAGGGTCTGCACTAGAAGCCCTGACCCATCTTTAAACACTGCATGTTTAATTATGCCTAGCACTCTCATACTACACATGTAACATACTGACACACTCAGAAATCAACTTACTCACCTATAAAATAAATATATTAAACCAGTCGCACTACCACTTTTAACAACCTCACATATACCTTTTTAAACATTTTTTTTCTCAAAATACAATGTACCTCACATACCTGAAAATTGAGTTTGTTGCTGAAATACATTTATTTCTCTTATTCGATAGATTCAATACTCTCAGGAAATGTGAAAACTAAGCATGAGAATGGCACACCACTCTCATACAAAGCAACCATTATTGACAACCTTTACAACTTTGCACTCTTTGATAGTATGGAAGGCAATAAATAAAAACACATTTTTAATTTTTTAATTTTGTAACTTCACTTCTGAATGTTTAGTATGTGTTAACCCTTTCATACACTTATATAAAGAAGCCCAATATGGTAGGGTATTTGTGCATAATCGTGAATTATTCATGACCGGCACCATGAATTCGCAATAAAACATATTTAGCTTGGTACTTTTATGATTTTAAGAGTACAGTACACTTTATTAGCAAGATTGCACTAGGAAATGTAACCCTTGTTACACAACAATCAGTCTAAAGACCATTAATTCCTTTGTTTTTAACTTTATTAAACTTAATCCGTACATACAGTAAGGAACTTCGTAGTATTGTTACAGGCATAAGAAAGAAAAAAAAAACAGTATCAGCATTTTCTTCCAGAGATAGCGAGCCACACATGGTGTGAGCCAACAGATCATGTGTGTCTTTATGTAATTATGGCAACTCTCCTAGTAGGGCAAGTTGTCTGCAGGGTGTCTCAAGAGTAATAGGCGTGCGTACCCCTAGAGCCTGGTTTAATTACCTTCCACTGGAGTTGTGTGATCGGCTGGAGCCGGCTCAGGGTCCGATGGGACAGTAACGAGTGGGACGTCATTACGTCTCAAATATGTCACCAGGGGTTCCCATATGTCTACCGGGTGTCATCTAGGGGGCATAAGATCCCAGTAAGCAGTTAATTGTGCTTGGCATTGCGCCGTGTCTTTCAGCCAAGCTCATGTCGTGGGCACTGGTTTTCGACCCCATTGTATCGCCACTCTGCACTTAGCCAGCACCAACAGCAGTGCAATCAGTCTTCAGTGTGCATCCGGAGCGTCCTTTACAAAGCCAAGCAGACATCATTTGGATGTCAGTGGAAAGGGGGGCCTTAGTCACCTCAGCGATTATTGCACATACGTCTTTCCAGTATTGCGCCACCCTCTGGCACGTCCAAGCCAGATGGGCAAATGTAGCAGGTCGAGCGGAGCAGCGCACACAAGCCGCATCGTCCTTCAGTCCGATTTTATGGAGGTATAATGCTAGAGGCACTCTTGTGGTCTGACACCACATGATGACCTTTGACTACCATCATTTTAATTTACTTTTGTGTGTCATTTTACCCTAGCATAAATATGTACGACGTCCTGCATATGCCTTGTTTCTCTTGAAGGTTTTGTTCTTGTAATCTTGCAGTCTTACAGTGAGAGCTGTCACAGAGTAGAACAGCTTGCCAAGAAAAGAATGTGTGGGATGTGCATTTGAAAGCATGAGAGAGAGAGAGGTGTGGAATGTACTTTTTGGTCTCGAAGTGCACTGTTATGAGCAGTGGTGCACAAATATGCACTGTGTTGTACATTGAGAGAAGATGTATGTGATGCTATAAGCAGTGGCGCACAAATGTGCACTGTGTTTTACATTGAGAGATGAAGTATGTGATGCTATAAGCAGTGGTGCACAAATGTGCACTGTGTTGTACATTGAGAGATCAATTCTTATGAATTTCTTACTATTGGCTTTGACATGGCCTCATTACATCCTGAATTTCGACTCTGCCTTGCTTGAGCTTTTCTGCGCGCACAGACAGGCTCCCAGAGTGTTTGCAAGTTGCTTGGGTTAAACACGTTCAAGGATTGTTTTGTGAGAGATTGTTTAATGTACCCTGGAAGGCTTTTGTAAGCTTCGTCAAGATAAAGTCTGGAACATGTGAGAATGTAAGTTTCCTTGGCGCAGAGGAAAGACTCTCGAACCTTCTAGTCTGTTTTGAGATTATAAAGCTGAGGGTTGTTGACTTAGAAACCGGGATTTTGGAATCCGAATGCGGACGGACGTGTCTACTTCGGTACAGCGGAACCCTGGTTGCTGAGGCTCTTATCCCCGGCTGTTAAATCCCCCGGTCTGGAGTGGGCTAAGATGCAGTGTTTGCACAAGGTGAAGTGTTGAGTTTTGATTATTGCCATTGTGATGGGTGGCCAGTGGCTTTGATCATTTGAGGTGTTTTCTTTGTGATGTGTGAGTGAGTCGAGGTGCACATCCAAAGTAATCATTTGATGTATTTAGTGCATATATATATATATATATATATATCTCAATTAACTTAGAGCCAGGCACTGGCCCATATAGAATATCAGAAACAATGACAATTCAAAGTATTGCACTTGACAAAAAGTACATATTCATGTGTTTACAGTCAAAAGGATGTATAGCTCCAAAGCAGATCGCCAATAGGTTTTAACTAAATTTATGAAAAACTCTAAAAATGTTTCTTTGAGAAAAATGGAAAAATTCTTTTAAAAATTACAAAAAGATTTTCTCGAGCGTGACACTCTCCAGAGAAGGAGAATAACAATTTGGAATGGCATTATTAAGCATTCAGCACTTTAAAGCATTAAGCACTTTAGTAAGGGGGAAGCACATCAGCACTTTATTTATCAGGCTATGTTTTGTCTTAATTCTGCTACTAAAGGCCCATGTTTTTTCAGGCTTTCCAATTTTATAGTTTTTACGATACTATTATGCAAAATGTTTAAGTATTACAATAGGTATAAAATATGAATTTACTGTAGAAGGATTTTCGCACTGCATTTAGGCAGGTATAAACTAAAAAATCCATAATCTATATCAATTGGAGTATGAATTCTACAGAGGTTCCGCTAACAATGAAATAGTTTAACGATTTTAACTAATTCGAAAATTGTTGAGGATATAAATGTATATATTTTTACTAAACATCAGAGGCGTATTTATATTTATATTTATACTCATATGGAAATATTTGTGAATTGGTTAGTAATGTTGATATGTCCCCACATGGGATGGAATATGTGGAGCTGAAATGTAGCAATACCGCAAAACTAAGTCTGTTTACTATGCTCATAGAAATATAGACTACGTCACAAAATGGGTTGGTATTTTAAAATGGCCGCAAAGCGTTCTCAGTATGTTGTCAAGGTCACTCGTTGACCGACACGCGTAATGACTGTGTGGTGAAAAAATAAAACACGCGTGTATCAACAAGTGGAGTTCGTGCCCTTCTTTGTTGCCTTACCGAGGATGTGGAGGGGTGACTACGGTGAAACAGATATATATATATATACAAAGTCTGTTGGAGAACGTATCTATATACATTGATTTTTTCCTACAAGAACATGTCAGAGCACTACCATCTTTTGTACAGGATACAACTGACTTTCTAAAGCAAATACATGATTGTCAATGGCATGAGGATTATCTGTTAATGACATTGGATGTATCCAATTTGTACACTAGCATACACCATAAAGGGCGTTGTAACACTTCTTAGGCAAGAGGGCTATTCAATTTTACCAACACAACAAAATGATTATTAGCCTAACCAAATTTTGTCTAAACAACAATTTCTTTTTATTCCAACACCAGGTCTACCAACAAATAAGAGGGGTAGCAATGGGGGCAAGCTTTTCTCCAAGCTACGCTTGCCTCCACATGGGATGGTGGGAGGAGATGATTGTAAAAACCATGTACACAAATATCCTGGCAACTCATGTTATAAAATGGGTACGATACATTGATGATCTTTTCTTGATCTGGCGAGGGAGCAGACAGAGTGCTTTGGAATTTATCACCAGCATCAACAATAATGATATAAATCTGCAGTTTACCCACAACATTAGTGACAGCTCAGTTTACTTTCTAGATGTGGAGGTTTTTGTTGCCAATAGCCGTCTTGAAACTAAATTATATCGTAAACCAACGGCAGGAAATACTCTACTCCATGCCACCAGCTTTCACCCTAAGCACACTATACATAGCATCCCATATGGGGAAATGCTTAGGGTGCGCAGAATCTGCAGTAGGGATATTGACTTAATTGAAGCCCAGGAAGAATGTAAATTACGCTTCCTAGCTAGGGGCTATGCGGTACACATTGTCAATCAAGCAATGAGAAAAACCAGGGATCTATGCAGAGATGACCTGCTTTTTAAATCTTCAGAAAGTAGGGCCAAATGCAGAAACAATTCAATGCCAGACTTCAGTCATCCAAGGCTAATCCTCACATATAATATAAACAGAGAGATAACCTATGTAGGGTGATAAAGAAAAACTGTGCGCAGTGATCCCGTAGTGGGGGAGTTACTTCCTATACAACCCACAATAACATTTAGAAAGGCCCCTTCAACCAGTGATTTCCTGGTAAGCAGCAGTCCCGAAATCAATTTGGGTTCCAGTTTGTTGGCAGCACGAAAAGGGTTTGTCAGATGCTCTTCCTGCAGAGCTTGTAAGTTTGGCATTAGTAAGACACCCTATACCACACCTTTTAAACCCAAACCCATCAAGATTCAGAAGCTCCTTTCATGTAAAACGGAGTTTGCCATCTATGTGCTGGAGTGCTCTTGTGGACTGCGCTAGGTGGGTAGCACAAAACTGCAGGTCCACAAGAGAATACTCCAGCACTTAAGGGCCATAACGAATTCAGATCCAACTTACCCTGTGGCCCATCACTTCAGGGAAGTCCATAAAAATGATTTAGAGCATCTGAAATACTATGTTGTGGACTTGGTACCCTTACCAAGACGTGGTGGTGACAGGGAGGCAACTCTTAGGAGACTTGAAACCAGGTACATCTTGGAATTTGACAGCAAAAGCCCACAAGGTCTCAATACAACTGAGGACCTATACACATGGTTATAGCAGATTCCAGCCTCGAGACTAGATCTAATTACTCAGTAATTATTGACTAGAGATATCAATGCGATTTTGCACATATCCTAAGATAAGTCTGCACCTCATAATCCCTGTAAATAACCTTCCTTTTTTATATTAATTGTTTTTTTATAAAGATAACTGTACATTTTTTCACTTAGGCACTTTTTAAGTGGAACATTGCACTTTAGAGTAACATTAGGATTAAGTCAGCACTTTATCACTAATGCACTTTCAAAGCACATGCACTTTACAATTTTAGCAGCAGTATTCGGCCCACAGGGGCAGGACCAAAGTGGTACATTCGATTACTTCTGGCAATCAGTGAACATATTAAAGATATAAGACACAGCACAGGAACCTCATTCTAATAGAGTATTAGTAGGCCTGTATTTAATGGCCACTGTGATTCAATGGGTTTTAAGTGCTTTTAATGTCTTTTAATGTCTCTTAATGTCTTCCAAAAACAAAATGTTCTTAAAATATGTGTGGAATATTTATTGTATTTATACAGTCATATTTATCTATCAAGCACATTGGCAGCCAACCGTTGTCCAGATATGTAATCAAATGTACAATTCTGCTGCTATTTGCATTGTGTAAAGCGGTGAGTCAGAACGATAGTCTGTCTACCATGTTGTTTTTGCACTTGGCACTTTAAATACAGGGAGGGCTTGTAGGCGCGTCATGTGATCAAGGCCTGCAAAGGCCGAAACGCGTCATGGCGACATCGCGCAAGAACCAATAAAGAAAATATATTGCACGAAGAAATTGGAGTCCGTTCCTGCTTTCTGGCTCCAGTGTCTGGGGAATCTTAAAGAACAAGGATTTGTTGTATATATATATATATATATATCTCCACACAAAGACGCTCCTAGCAGGAAACGTGGCCCAAGGCAGTTGGCGTGGTATGTCGGCGGAGCAAGCCGACGAGTTCAGATGCACATAAAAAGGAAAGAATATCCGTGCACTCAGAAAGGTCCAAGCTTGTGATTTATTACACACACGTAACGCGTTTCAACAGCCTTGTGGCCGAGGGAAGGGGGGCCATGCAGCCCCCCTCCCATAAAAAAAAAAGGGAAAAAAAAAAACGGCATTGTGTTGGAGGCCCCGCCCCCTCCCTGCAGCAGTGTGCAAACGCGCCCCTGGCGTGTTTTAAGAAGGAAGTAATTCCCCTTGAATACTGGGGGTCCCTGGGGGCCAACTAGCCCACCAGGAACCTCCAGTATGCGCCAGGAGGCTGTGTTGCAGAGAGGTGTACAGAGGCCACGCCCCTTTATACACCTCTCTGCAACGCAGCTCTGTGGCGCTTTTGGAGGTACATGGTGGGCTAGTTCGACTCCAGGGACCCTCAGGATTCAAGGGGACTTAATCCCCCAACTTAAAACGCGCCACAGGGCAGCGTTTGCACAGTGGTGAAGGAGAGGGCGGGCTTCAGGTGACATGTGTGCAAACAGGCCCCGTGGCGCATTTTAAGATGAGGAATGAAATCACCTTCAATCCTGAGGGTCCCTGGGGGCCAACTAGCCCACCAGGTACGTCCAGAAAGCGCCACAGAGCTGCGTTGCAGAGAGGTGCAAAAAGGGGCGTGGTCTCTGAACACCTCTCTGCAATGCAGCTCCCTGGCGCATACTGGAGGTACAGGGTGGGCTAGTTGGACCCCAGGGACCCTCATGATTCAAGGGGACTTAATCCCCCAACTTAAAACGCGCCACGGGGTGCGTTTGCACAGATGTCACCTCAGGCCCCGCCCCCTCCCTTCACCATTGTGCTAATATTCCTCTAAAATCGGCCGAACTACGAATTCCGATTTACTCACCTGTTATCAGGAGAGAACCCAGTGCTGCATCTTTTAGCCTAGCACTGACCCTGAAAAGTAATTCTAACCGTATTTACCAGTAACTTGTATTTCCTTCCATAGGAGTCCATTGTCTGGTTTTCAGTAGAAAAGTTTCAAAGTGTCAATTTTCACAAACTACAAATATTCCTTAAAAATCGCCTGTATGACTTAAACGCATTCTTTCAACTGTTTACAGGAGATGCACCAGTGCTGGATCCAAGATCCACCACTGAGTAAGAAAAAGTTACGATAACACTACTTACCTGCTAAGTGAATTTTCTCCCATAGCTTAGCATTGGTGATTCTATGTGAAAAAGTTTCTAAGTGTCAACTTTTAAAATACAATAATATTCCTTAAAAATCACTACTGTAACCAAAACGCTTTTACTCAACTGTTTACAGGAGATGTCCCAGGACTGAATCTAGGATCCAGTCCTGTGGTTAGAAAAGTAATCCATAAAGTAACTAATTGCATTTAACTTGAAATTCACATTGAGCTCAATGTTGCATTGTGTTTGAAATTGTGTTGCCCATTGCAACAACTGTAACTACTGTACTTAAAAGTCTATTGCCTATTTGCAAAGTATTTAAACTAATAATTCATTCTGAGAAAGTATATTTTGTAATGTAATGTATAATGTAATTACAATGTATTTAAAAAAATAAAATATCTAAAAATAAATAGTTTAAAAAATGTAGTAAATCAGTATCAAAAAAATAAATATAACAATTAATACATTTAAAAATTGTCATTTACAAAACCTTTGAAATTCATTGAAAAAAACCATAGGTTTCAGACATGTTATAGTTAGGAATTAGCATTTAAAAAACCTTTGAAATTCACTGAAAAAACCATAGGTTTTAGGGACAGTTATAGTTAGTTGGACATTGCACTCGTACAAAACCCGTGAAATTCCCCGTTATAGTTAGTTCAGGTAACTATAACTCGCGCCCCGCAATGCACTGCTGATGACGTCACATATTACATCACTCATGACATGGTCAGTGACATCACTGATGACATCTCAAATGACATCACTGATGACATCACTGATGACATCATCCATGTGATAATTTGATGCATCTTCTCACACCCTAATATAACTTTTGATACACCCACTGTAAATTACAGACTGCCATTGTCAAAACCATAGACACTCCAACACCAATTACTATATACACACTCACTGATTCTTAGGTCTACACACACACATCTACTCACTCACCCTTACAGTCACTCATACTTATAGTCACTCAGTACAGGACTATTATATGCACTCATACACCTATATAAACACTCACACACCGCTACTCACACACCTAGTCAGTCATGCAAAAAATTAAGCACACACCCGTTTACTCACCTATACAGTTATACACACACCAGCTCACTTACTCATACAAATACTAGCACATTCATACGCTCTTATACAATCTCTGATACAAGCACACACTCATCCATACAGTCACTATCACAATCACACACTCTCGCTTATAGGTATTTATATACTCCAACACACATATATACTGCCTTTCACATACGTAGTTACTCACACATGTACCACTGGGACATACATTCACTCACTAACACACTCTTACACACACTTACCCACCCATACAGTCTATCACAGATGCACTCTTGTAACCATCCATCCAGTGAATCACCCACTCACACATCTATGCACAGAGTCGCACACACCCCACCCACACAAACACTCAGGCACCCATACAGATACTCAGCCAACCAATCAATAACTCATATAGACACTCATGTAGCTATTCACAAACCCATGCTGCCACTTACACAGCAACAGACAGACGGATACAGACATTCACCCAGTTTAGTCACTAACCCATGCATTCAGTAAGATACGTTTAATCACTCACTTATAGAGTTAGTCACGCACCTACTAAATCATCCATTCAGACACTTATACACCCACTCATTCTTCAATACGCCTTTCCCTATATATATTAAACATATTTAAACTTTACAGAAACACACAGTCACTGGATGATGTCATTTGAGATGTCATCAGTGATGTCATCAGTGATGTCACTGACCATGTCATGAGTGATGTAATATGTGACGTCATCAGCAGTGCATTGCGGGCGCGAGTTATAGTTACCTGAACTAACTATAACGGGGGAATTTCACGGGTTTTGTACGAGTGCAATGTCCAACTAACTATAACTGTCCCTAAAACCTATGTTTTTTTCAGTGAATATATATATATATATATATCTTTCTGATCTTTTGCATATTATTCGCTTGAGTTTTATCTCATATTATTTGCTGCTTGTATTTCATATTATTATTCATGCATTTAACTATTGCATTTACCAAGTGTGTTATTATTGCTTGCATATAAATATATATCTCTATATACATTTGAATGTTATTCATTTGACATCTGGGAAAGCCTTTCTGTTAGAGAGCATTGCATAAATAAAACCCCAAGCCTAAAAAGAGAGTCTTTGCATTTTGTAAAGGAAACCCTTTTCTAGGTATTGTTGTATTTTATGTCTCCTGCTCTGCCGTGTTTGAGCCACCGTGTGGGAGATTCTGTATTATCTGAAAGGCGGAGCAAGACATTTGGCGTCACGAACAGGATTTACGAAAAGTGCAATTTTAAAAGGGGAAGATGCTCCCTAAAATGCCTATGTTTTCAGTTGCAGATTCCCAGATGCCAACTGAGTTATTTGAGTGGGAGATTGCCTCTAATATATGTTTAAAATATGAGGGGCAAGCACAGATATTTAAATGTGTACATGATTTTTCTCTTAAAGAGGGATAACAACTTGGTATTTCATACAGAAGCAGTGGTGTCATTTTGAATGCATTGCTTAGCATGTATCAAAAATGTGAACAGTTGGAAAAAGAACGTAATGAGCTGAAAAGAGAGTTAGCTGATGCTCAGTTTGAAAATAAATCTTTGAAAAAAGAGTTGAACATGTACCAAGCTTCGAAGCTGTTTATTGTGGCAGGCTGTTTAGATAGCCAGAGTGATTCATTCATGAAAAATGTGGATGCAGAGAAGCTGAAGGTTAATTTACGGTGCTCACAGGAGGTTTTAATTAATTCTTTTGAGGATGTTCCTCAGCCAGAAATGAATGTTATCTTGGTTGAATTTGAAGCTTCCGAAGTAATGTTGAACCAAGAAAATGTAAACGTGCAGGAAGATAAACAAACCAGCCTGTTAGAACTAGCGATCGTTGGTTGCAGTTATAAATCAGACATGTCAGTGAATGACAAACCTTGCTTTACGTGGAGAGACGCTATTTTGAAAAAAGAAATGACAGAAAATGTGATTTTTAAACTTGACTCTGAGTTTAATTTTGAAGAAGAGCAGCAATGTGCTCTTGAATCTGCAAAATAGATTATGCAATGTGTTTTAAACATGTGGCCAATACAGAAAGGAGACATTGAATTACATGTGACAGTTCAGGGGCAATGTGCCACTTTGAGTACGTGCGAAAAACAAGGAAAAAAGAGTGTGCTTTTAGACTTTTGGACTGAAACTTTTCAAATGCTGGAGAAAGTTTTGCTTGCACTGTGACAGATACAGGGCAAACACAGCTGATTTTGAGTTTTGCTCTGATAGATATAGGATACAGAATAGATAATGCACAAGAAACAAATATGATCAAATGGTACATACAGACAGAAACTGCAGTTTTGCAGGAACAGTTGGTGCAGGTTCCAATAGAAAGTCCAGGGGTGGTGTTTGAGGTGCCTGAGGTGACTGAGACACAGGATTCCCCAGTGAAGTGGCAAATTTTACTGCAAAGCGCAGCTACTGTGTATCATGTAGATGTTCATGATCCTATACGTTCACTAGACAGAACCTTTAATTCCCTTACAGATGAAAAGGCTCAAATCTTGGAGAAAGAGGTGGTGACACACGATTCTGATTTGGTGTGCATGACTAAGTGTGTGCACCTAGGAGAGAAAGACCCAACTAACCGGTGGGCAGAGAATGAAGGGATGCATATCCCCCTAGACTTACTTAGAACTGTGATTCCTATGTGTCAGTATGCACAGCGCAGACCAGTCCCACAGAAGGTGAGGGGCCAGTTGAAGAAAGGAAATTTACCAGAGCAGATAGAGCAGATGGATTGCCTTGGGTTCATGCCAAATGATCAAGGGTGCACGTATTCAGCAGTGTGTGGAGAGATAGTCAGGAAGGAGACTGCCCCAGCCCTTCTTACTGAGCAAGGAAAGGAGAGTTTCACTCCAATACCAAGAATTCAGAGGCCATAGTGTGGGTAGAATTCTCAGATAATTCCCCAGAGCCAGCAGAGAACCGTGCAGACAGGAATGATAATACAATACCATCATATCCAAAACAGAGAAAGGAGAACATGCGCTTTTTGAAAAATATTTTTTGCAAGAAGAGTGATGCTTCTTTCTTTTGCAGATCATAATGCGATGTGTTGGTGTACCTGATGTCCCTGTCCTGCATGTGGGTGCCTTTGAGTGGGCCCGTGAGGGTGTGGGACTACTCCGCCCTCACCCTGGAGTGATCACCGGACGATGCAAGCTGACATCCTTTGGCTGAACAAACGAGATGAACTTGCCAAGCCAGTGATCATGGACTAATGTTGTGAACATGAAGTAAAATGTTTAAAAATTTCAAAGAAAGAGAGTGTTGACTTTTCACACAGGAGGATATTTTCATTTTTAAGCATATCCAGAAAATGACAGAAGATGAAAGATGATGTTGACGTTCCTTTATTTTTAAGCACAAAATACATAAGTTTGGCTGCTTTAATAGTAGAAGTTCCAGAATTAACCATTTGTGACATTAGGAGCATTAATGAGTTCATATGCTTGATTCTATTTGTGCATTTATTTTGTGTATCCATCATACATTTATTCCTGTTGCTGAATATTCAGATATGCATGAGCTTTTTAAAATGATTGTTACATGCTTTTTTGATTTCACTGTTTTAGTGTGTGCTTCAATTATATTTGTGCTTTCAGTTAAGCACATGCGTTTATAATGTCACTGTTTTAACATGTGTTTCATTCATATTTGTGCTTTCAGTTAAACACATGCTTTTATAATGTCACTGTTTTAATGTGTGCTTCAATTATATTTGTGCTCTCAGTTAAGAAGTTCTTTTTTTGATATATGTATGTTATGATAGTCAAAGGTCATTGGGTGGAATGTAGTGCTAGAGGCACTCTTGTGGTCTGACACCACGTGATGACCTTTGACTACCATCATTTGAATTGACTTTGGTGTGTTATTTTACCCTACCATGAATGTATGACGTCCTGCATATGCCTTGTTTCTTTTGAAGGTTTCGTTCTTGTAATCTTGCAGTCTTACAGTGGGAGCTGTCACAGAGTAGAACAGCTTGCCAAGAACAGAACGTGTGGGATGTGCATTTGAAAGCATGAGAGAGAGAGAGGTGTGGAATGTACTTTCTGGTCTCGAAGTGCAGTTTTATGAGCAGTGGTGCACAAATGTGCACTGTGTTGTACATTGAGAGATGAAGTATGTGATGCTTAAGCCTGGGCGCAGTTCGCGAAGTAGCGCTAGGCGAAGCTACGCAAAGTGCAGTTCGCACTACGCGAGCTATGCGTAGCACTACGCGAACTGCGTAGTGCACTGTTCGCAATGATTGCACAGTGCCGGATGCTTGTCCGCACTGTGCAATCATTGAAAACGGCATCTTGCACAGTGCGAGCTGTCTTTTACTGCCGCTCGAGTAGATTTTTACTCGAGCGGCAGCTCTCTCGCGGACTGGTAGTTTCTCATCGCGAGCGGTCGCGAGCATACGCGACCACTCGCAATGAGAAACCTGACCTCCCGCATTGAGAATCTCACCGGGAGGTTTATTTTCCACGCTCGCGATCGGCAACTTGATGTTGCTGATCGCGAACGAGGAAAAAGTCTCGCTGGGATGTCATTTTGCTTGCTCGCGGTCGCCAACTTGACGTTGAGGACCGCGAGCAAGCAAAATGACCGCTACGCTACGCTACGCGTGTTTGCACTGTGCTACGTGCAATTCGCGTTGTGCGAAGTAGCGCAAACTTCGCAAACTACGCGAGCGTAGCGTAGTGCTTTGCCCAGGGTTGGATGCTATAAGTAGTGGTACACAAATGTGTACTGTGTTGTACATTGAGAGATGAA
The DNA here is from genome assembly GCA_963921515.1 of Calotriton arnoldi. Classification (NCBI taxonomy): domain Eukaryota; kingdom Metazoa; phylum Chordata; class Amphibia; order Caudata; family Salamandridae; genus Calotriton; species Calotriton arnoldi. The sequence goes on along the minus strand of CAWUFW010010349.1, from coordinate 384,484 downwards.
GTATGTGATACTATAAGCAGTGGTGCACAAATGTGCACTGTGTTGTACATTGAGAGATCAAGTATTATGAATTTCTTACTATTGGCTTTGACATGGCCTCATGTCATCCTGATATCTGACTCTGCCTTGCTTGAGCTTTTCTGCATGCACAGACAGGCCCCCAGAGTTGCTTGGGTTAATCACGTTCAAGGATTGTTTTGTGAGAGATTGTTTAATGTACCCTGGAAGACTTTCGTAAGCTTCGTCAAGATAAAGGCTGGAACATGTGAGAATGTAGAGGGAACATGGGAACTCCTTCTTGCCATGGAATGCTTGCCTGGAAGCTGGCTAGTTCCAGTAAGTTTCCTTGGCGCAGAGGGAAAGACTCTCAAACCTTCTAGTGTGTATTGAGATTATAAAGCTAAGGGTTGTTGACTTAGAAACCGGGATTGTGGAATCCGAATGCGGACAGATCCATCTACTTCGGTACAGCGGAACCCTGGTTGCTAAGGCTCTTATCCCCGGCTGTTAAATCCCCCGGTCTGGAGTGGGCTAAGATGCAGTGTTTGCACCAGGTGAAGTGTTGAGTTTTGATTATTGCCATTGTGATGTGTGGCCAGTGGCTTTGATCATTTGAGGTGTTTTCTTTGTGATATGTGAGTGAGTGGAGGTGCACATCCAAAGTAATCATTTGATGTATTTAGTGTATATATATATATATATCTTTCTGATCATTTGCAGGACGTCCCATATTATTTGCTTGAGTTTTATCTCATATTATTTGTTGCTTGTATTTCATATTATTATTCATGCATTTAACTGTTGCATTTACCAAGTGTGTTATTATTGCTTGCATATAAATATATATATCTATATACATTTGAATGTTATTCATTTGACATCTGGGAAAGCCTTTCTGTTAGAGAGCATTGCATAAATAAAACCCCAAGCCTTATTCTAAAAAGAGAGTCTTTGCATTTTGTAAAGTAAAACCCTTTTCTAGGTTTTGTTGTGTTTTATGTCTCCTGCTCCGCCGTGTTTGAGCCACTGTGTGGGAGATTCTGTATTATCTGAAAGGCGGAGCAAGACAGGAGGTATGCAGGTGTGCGGTATAGTCTATTCATGAACTTAAAATGGATCAGTCTGAGATGGTAGTTAGGGGTTAAGAGTTTTGTCTGTGTACAACAATAGAACCAGTCCACCTCAGGTATTTCCTGTCCTATGTCTTCCTACCAGTGAAGTGTCCAGCTAGGAAGCAGCTTCGGTCATAGAATAAAGGTGCATTATGAGTAAGCCTGGGCGTAGTTTGCGTAGTAGCACTTCACGTAGCTACGTGAAGTACATTTTTAACTACACGTAGCTATGCACATTGCATAGTGCGTAGCTGTGTGCGCTTGACTGCACTGTACAATAATTGCCAAAAGCACCTTGTACAGTGCAAATTAAGATAAAATAAATATCTCTGTCTTTATATACTAAAAATGCATATAGTTACTACACAAAAATGAAAACGATAAATTAACAAGCAGTGAGAGAGGTGATGATTTTAGGATCCTCCCTAACCTAGGGGGAAAACCAAGCAGATGCCTTGAAAACAAAAAACACATCTTTTGAACCATTCAGTGGTGGTCCCATCCTCTTAGGACCACCCCAAGCACAGTTATTGGCAAAAATACAATCCCAACCAAAGGCCCTGCAAAGCATTATGGGACGAGATTAGCAGTGGGCAGTGAATATTATAGTATCCAATATCAAAATAATTCTACAAAGAGCTGCAGTTCCACTAGTCGTTACTAGATGTCCCTCACGAGTCAAATGCAAAAGCCTCATGAAAGATTTTCAATACTTTTGCATTTGACTCGTGAGGGACATCTTGTAACGACTAGTGGAACTGCAGCTTGATGTATTAATAATTTCAATGCTTTTGCATTTGACTCGTGAGGACACCTAGTAACGACTAGTTGAACTGCAGCTCCTTTTTAGAATTATTTTGATATTGGAAACTATAATATTCACTGCCCACTGCTAATCTCGTCCCATAATGCTTTGCAGGGCCTTTGGTTGGGATTGTATTTTTGCCCATAACAGTGCTTGGGGTGGTCCTAGGAGGAAGGGACCACCATTGAGTCGTTCACATGATATGCTTTTTGTGTTCAAGGCATCTGCTTGGTCCTCCCCTAGGTTAGGGGGACTCAAAATCATCACCTCTCTCATTGCTTGATATTTTATTGTCAAAATTCATTTTTGTGAATTGGTTATATGCTTTTAGCATAGAAAATTGCTTTATCAAAGCATTTGAAGGTGTTTATTTAACTACTGCTATGCTACGTCAATTAGCACAATTATTCACTCTACTACGTGCAATTTTCGTAGTGCGTAGTAGCACAAACTTTGCATGCTCCGTGAGCGTAGCGAAGTATTATGCCCAGGGTTAATTATGAGCCTATGTGGTGTCATGGATATGTGTGTGTGTATTTAAGTGCAGTGTTGGTCAGGGTGGGGCCAGGACTGTACTGTGAAGGTCTCAACAGGTCGCCCTAAGCTGGTAATATAGTAATGTATCAGAGAAGGTTAATGGTCTTTCCTCTGTGCCGGTGAATGGAGGGAGAAATGTATCTCCGGGGTATAGGTCAGCAAATGTGCGCACTCCCAAGGACTCTGCACGGTATGCCGCCCCTTTGTCCTGCAGCGGGGTGAAGGGCAGGTTTTTCGCCACCAATGGCACGTATAAGCCCTCTGCTCCGCTCCACTTGTGGATGCCGTCCCACGCTCATCGCACACATTCCACTGTGTTGATTTCCCCCCTGGGTGTTGTGTACGGCTGGAAGAGCTCTGTGCTCAGTATCCACAGTGCCACGCGGTCCCACTCCACCGCCACATGTGGCTGAAACGGTGTCGTATGTAGCCAAAAGTGTAAGTAGCTCGCTTGGGCGCAATAAGTGTACAACTGAAGATCCGGGGGTCCCAGCCCTCCCCGCGAGTGGGGTAACTTGAGAATCACGAATGCCATCCTAGGTTGGCGACCTGCCCAAATCAGAGTGCTCAAGTTCGAGCGCAGGCATTTAAAAAATTGCATAGTCAAGGGTAGCGGAACATTGACAAGTAGATAAAGCAATTTCATCAGGATGACTATTTTGATACTAGTGATGCGTCCTGTAATAGATAACGATAATTTGATCCATATTGGAATCTGTGCTTCGAGCCAATCCATTGCTTTCCCATAGTTCACTCTCCACAGTTCTTCCAGGTCTCTGCTCTGAAACACTCCCAAATATTGGGTAGGTTCAGAGGCCCACTAATAGGAGTACTCAGTCTGGAACAGGAACGTTTCGTCTGTAAGCAGAAATAGTATTGATTTGCTCCAGTTCACTTGGAAGCTTGAATATCCACCGAAGCGAATCACCTCATGTGTAAGCGGCGACAGGTTTTCTCGTGGGTCTCGAATATATAGAGCAATACCGTCCGCATTCATTGATACTACCATCCCACACGTAGTGAAACCAATCCCTCTCTGAGCATGATGTTGGTGTAGTCTAGCTGAGTGCGGCTCCACGGCCACCGCAAACAACAGGGGGGAGAGTGGTGATCCCTGCCTAGTTCCACTCGTAATGGCAAATGGATCCGATTCGCGACCGTTGAGCCGCACTCTCGCTGAGGGGAGATTATATAATATCCGGATTTTCTGTATGAATCCGGAGCTGAAGTCTAAATGTCCCAGCAGGGGAAGAGAAAAGACCATTCTATGGAGTCAAATGCATTTGTAGCATCTAACAGGGCCGCTACTGTCGGCAGGGAGGGGCTAATGTGGTGCATAACCGTGAAAATGGTGTGGAGGTTGTGGGATGTAGCTCTTCCCGGTATAAACCCCGACTGATCGGGTCGCACTATCAGTGGCATTAGGGGGTGTAGGTGGTTAGCAAGGATTTTCGCGGAGATTTTATTATCTAAATTGATGAGAGAGAGAGGTCTGTAGGAATCACAGGAATCTGGTGTTTTTTCTGGCTTCAGTATCGTGATGATGAGAGCTTCGCGGAGGGTAGCGGTGAGCTTATCTGTAAGCACCGACTCATGATACATCTCTATGAGATGGGAAATAAGTAGTGTTACATACTCTTTATAGAATGCGGCAGTCAGTCCATCCGAACCTGGCGCTTTGTCACCCGGGAGGCTTGATATTACTTGTGCCATCTCCTCTAGGGTGATTTGGGCGTCCATGTATTCGCGGTGAGCGGGATCCAGCCAAAGTAGCTCAATGGAGTCTAAATAGCCTTGCAGCGACTCCATGTTGTTTGTCTCCCCCGTGGAGTATAGCCGGGCAAGGAAGGAGGACATAACTGATGGAAGTTTCCCGGGGGATGTGATCAAGCTCCCCTCACTGTCACGCAGCTCAGACATGTACTCTGAGGCATGTGGTTTGTGCAGTAGCCCAGCTAGGGTCTTACCAGGGCACTCGCCCTCTCCACAGTGACGCGCTTGTGCCTCACGTCCCAGGTACTTTACCTCCATGTCGGCTTCTTCCTGATATTTTGATAGTTTGACTCGGATATCAGCCAGCATCTCCAATCGTGGGTCGCGGCTATATTCCTCTTTCAAGTTTCATATTACCGACTCCATTTTCTTTAAGGATCCTCTTAACGCCTTCAGAACGCCCGCCCGCTTGGCAATAAAGGTTCCCCAAATTGTCACCTTAAAGGCCTCCCACAGTGTGGAAGGTGAGGAGACAGATCCCTTATTCAGCTTGAAGAACTCTGTAATGGCCAGCTCGAGTTCTGTCTTAAACACCTCATCGCGCAGGGCTCGCAGGGGCAGTCTCCACCGGAACATGGTGGGGAGGGCTTGCGGGATCTGCATTGTCAGCCAGCCAGGTGAATGGTCAGAAAGCATGTCACCAGCCAATAATCAATGCGGGACCATGAGGTGTGTACAGAGGAAAAGCAAGTACCCTCGTGCTACAAATCATGTGTGTGGCGCCATATGTCAGTGAGGGCATTGTCGGCTATAAGTGTGTTGATGAATTCCACTGAGGGCGGGTGTTGTAGCCTATCACTAGAGTGATGAAGGTTTCCCTGCAGTACTACATTAAAGTCCCCACCCCACACTATCGGGTATGGGCTGCAGTCTGAGACTTGTCGCCAAATGTTCAGAAAAAAGTCTAGGTCGTCTGTGTTAGGCCCGTAGGCGGCAACCATAATTAGCTTTTCCACATAAAGTGTGCCCACCAGTATAACATATCATGCCGCCTTGTCAATGATCGAGTGTAGCATGCGCCACAGGAGACCTTTTTGAAGCAAAATGGACACCCCTGCGGGCATAGTTTGAGTAAACCGAGGAGTAATTTTCACTGCACAATCTGGCCCGGAGATGGGCAGTATCTGCTGTGGTCAGGTGTGTCTCCTGGAGAAAGTACACGTCCGCCCCATGTCGGGCTAAGCAGGCATGTACCAACCTTGCTTTTCTGTAGTCATTTAGGCCCCGTTTGTTCCAGGTTAAGCACGTCACAGTCGCCATGTTAGCGGTTAATGAGCAATCCTGCCAGTCTGCAGCACGCCATGCCGTGGGTCGGAAGAGTCAGCTGGTGTCATCTGCCTGAAATGGTAATTTAAGTGTCCTGTATGCACGGGCCTAAAGTAACAGTTTTAACAAAACACGAGAAACAGTTCTGTAATGTACCCCAACATGCGTCCCTCCCATCCTCAGACTGCTGCACTGCTTTGGTATGCGCAACTCAGGGAGTGTCATGTGGAGAAACCCCCCCTCTCCCTACCCACTTTCCCATCCACTCCAACCCTCCAAACAGGTTGAGACATTTACCCCCCCATTAAATTACCCCAACTTAAAACAATGCCGGTGGCAGGGGAATTATCCCGTGAGGGCATGGTCGCACCAGGCGGTCACCCCCGACCTAAACATCGAGGTGGCCGAGTGTCCATGGAATTGGGTGAATAAGGCACGAATAGCGATGTCTCTTTTTGTCGCCCCCTCTTTGGGGCGGCTCAACACAAGCACAGTACCTTTTGCCTGTTCTGTCCCTTGTTCTCATTGACCTCCATCACTGTATTTGCATCCTGGGACTTTGCTTCAATCATTGTTGGTAGATCCCCCACCCTCCCCTCGGACAGATATAGCGGCAGACCACTTTCTTTCTTTGCTAATCTGTTTCGCATATGTGAGTGCAGCTTTTGGGTCAGTAAAAAAGTGAGGTTTGTCCCCGCAGGTGATGCAAATTTTGGCCGGGTAGAGGAGAGTGTAAGGAATCTCTAACTGTTGGAGTAGACGCTTGGCGGGTAGAAATTCTCTTATTATGGCCTGAACCGTTGGAGTGAAGTCTGGGTAAAAGGACAGGGCATTTCCCTGATGCTTGACCTCTCCCATTTCCCTGGCTCGGCGTAAAATTGTATCTCTGTCACGGTAATTCAACAGGTGAGCTATTATCGGCCTTGCTGGTGCTCCTGGTGGAGGGCGCTGGCCCAGCGAGGGGTGTGTTGATAGTGTCGGGACAAACATTTCGGGTAGTAAGGATTCAAGGTAGTCCTCCATTTTTGAGATCGCTGTTGACTCCGGTATACCGATAATTCAAATGTTGTTCCGTCTGGAACGTCATTCCAAGTCTTCATTTTTAGCAAATATTAATTCTAACACTTTGTCCATTTTTAACAACTTTTGGCGGTCACTGGCAAGCGCGTCTTCAGAGTCTCACATTCTGGATTCCAGTTGTGTGATTCTATTATCATGCGCCTCAACCTTTTCATTCACCTTTTCTAGTCGGGCATTGAGGTTATCTATTTTAGCATCTATTGACCGCAGACTTGTCTTGAAGTCCAGTAATATGGAGCGGATGTCCCCCTCACTAATGCTTGATTCCGTGGCTTGTGTGGGCTGCTCTTCCACCAACGCTGGCAGCTCACCAGCACGGCCCGCTCGTCTGCCCTCAAATGAGATTTTCAGCTGTTTTTTATCAGTTTTCCCCATGGTTGTGCTAGGTAGTTGGCCAGTACATGGGTCACTATGCAGCAAGTGTTTCCCCAAGAAGCCAGCAGCGACCGATACGCAACCCCGCCACTCACAGTCGTGCAGTCACTCAGGGTAGCGCGAGTCTCATGGAACCTGGGTTTCCACCTCACATCGATTAATCCAGCTTTTCTTCAATGATAGGCTCCCTGCATTGTGGCGGGCCGCCGGTGAGTGGCAGCATATTAATGTCCACTTTGTGCTAGGCCCTGTGCAGCTTCCTCGTAGTCGCTGCCACCCTGCCCCATGGGTCCCTCACACATCCCACAGGGTTGATCTTCTGGAGGCAGATGGTCAGCGCCGGGGGAGAGAATTACAGGTTTCAGCCTAGTTCAAGGAGGCCACGTGTCACTCAATGCTGCCAGAGAAAAGGGGGGGAGAAAGGGCAATCTGGCATCGGTGCCCGTGCAGTGTGTTGCTTCATCCCCCCCCGCTGAGTACCACAACCTCACCTGACCACTTCAGGCCCAGCGGGCCACCAGTGTACTCCCGGGGTCTCTCCCGGCCTTTGGTAGCGTCCGCGGTCCTCTTCCACTGCAACGCAGGGCTCGGGCCTCCAGCCGCGGGCAGGGTCAGTTTGCAGCCTATAGCCGTCCTCACCACCGCTGGGCCCTTAAGCCTCAGTCCGGGCCCACACAGAGACAGTGACAATGCAGGGTTTCCAGCTCATGGTTGCAGCACTTCTCAGCCACGCCCCAGCTTGACCCGGGCCGCACGCCGCTGCACACCCCTCCATGCTCCTCACAGCGTGGCCCTTCTCAGCAATCCGCCCCTCGGACGAGGTCACGGCAGCCCAGACGTTGCATCAACAGGAGAACTAGCCAGGGCAGGTCCAGCCAGCACCCTCAGGCCCGCTGTCGCCTCTCAGCCCCCACATTCTTTATGGCAGCATCCGTGGCCTGCAACTCGCGGCCCAGGAAGCTCAGGCAGGCAGGCAGGCCGCAGGCAGCTATGCGAGCACGGCAGCAGGCCAGACCAGTCAGAAAGGGCTCAGGTGGGTCCAGATTGCATCAGCTATCCTCTGCCCATGCTATGTATCAGGCAAGTGCCCTATTTCACCAGGCTTATTACAGATTTTGCACTCAACCGGCAGAGCCCACTCAGAGTGCGGCCATCTTGCAGCTGGCGAGACCACGCCCCCCCAAAGACCAATAATTCCTTAAAGCAGAGAACTCTCTCGTTAACACCCTTGTCTCACTACACTCCTAGTACAGTCTTAATAGCAACCCATAGTTTACAGTACAGAATTAAAAGCATATCCAAGTCTGCATTATACTTTTTTATTTTTCCTGCAACCAATTATAGATTTAGTTACTTATCCTTTCAAGACACTACTTAGTTTTATTCAACTCCATATTCACAGCATGCAATCAAGTATGTTTTTTTTTAAAACAGAGCACACCTTCAACTTAACTGCCTTTTATTTTGAAAACATTTTCATTCAGCTCCAGCCTTCTCCTGTCTGCTACTGGTGCTTTACTTCAAAATGGTTAGAGTGAGGATTGTGGGCCACAGCTATATTTTTTGGGCCAGAGAGTCTGCTAGAAAGAGTGGTATTGACAGGAACTTGGGTTTGCCTATAATGGACATTACTTAGGTTGGACAGAGAAGGTTGAAGTAGGGGTGGGCGGAGTTCACAGACTTGCAGTACGCAGAATTCTGCAGAGTAGCATAAAAACACTGTGAAATTCCGCTGAGTTTCACTCCACCCTAGAAACGACTACAACTCCTTACGAGACACAGTGAAGCAAAGCATGCCCCACCAGCGCACTGCTGCAGTGTCTCATGTCAGATCCTTGCAGCCTGCATTCCTGGCATGCGCTGCACCCAGAGACCCCTCCCTACCCTCAATGGCATTGCATCATTCCCCACGGAGCCCCCCCTTACCAGTTGTGCTCGCTCCTGGGCCTGCCCTTCAAGGAACATGGCTGCCTCCAGTAGGGTCTCCCTCCAGTCCAAGCTCATGTCTGGGCTGTTAGCTCAGCCCGAGGCGCAGACAGTGGCTTCTACTTTGCTCCTCCTTGCAGCCCGACAGCCCAAGCCCAGTGCAAAGCAGGGCAACAAGATGGGGGGAGTGAAGGAAAGCCAGGGAGGGGCAAAGCCCAGGCCGGAGCAATGGGCTACAGGGGAGGGAGTGGAGAGGCACTGATAAAAATGCCCGCTTTGTTCACATCCTAGTTTATATTGTTATGGGTATGGGATGTTACGTCACATGGCAATGAGGAAAAAGCTCCTGCAGATCATTCAGCAAGTTTTGGAAATGGCACATGTTTTAATATGATTGGCTGCTATATGAGTACGCATCTTTTGTCAAGTGTTTTTATTGGTAGTGGTCTCCACAGTCCACGCCCTGGTATAGTGATTGTTTTTCAATAACATCAGAGTATGTTGGGCATGGTTTGCATTGTTCACCCGAGGCAATGAGAAGCAGCAGGCCCCATTCCTAGACAGGGAAGTGTCTCTAGAACTGTAGCGCCCCTAGGCAGGGAGTTCTCAGCACAAAACAGCCAGCAGTCTGTAAACACAGCCCTACGGGTAACAGTGAGAGGTCACTCTTCCTGCCAATCCACTCTTTGTGAGCAGGGAACCGCATGCACCATGGGGACCAGAAATCAAATGTGGAGTATCTACGTAAAGGAACATTTTAATAAAACTTTTTCTGCATTTCTCAGAGACCATCACATCATATCTACAACAATAACTTGTGTTTTGACATGCATGGAATCTATAAAAGTGATGGAGTTCACTTCAAAGACAAAGCCAAGTGGGTGTTTCTCAGCAACCTAAAACTATGCATCCGCAGTGTAGCTGTCATATACACACCATGAGCACAAAGGTTCTTTTCAGAGTCACCCTATTCCCCAAAAAGTTGTTCATATTCTTTATAAATATTTTTATCTTCATTTTTGTACAGTATTAGTTGAGATGTTGCAATATTTGCAAAACATCACAAATACACAAAACAAAATCAGACATTCAATACACACCACAACATTTAAAATTCATAACTATATATTTGAGTCTGAGCATCACACTAGACATATTACTATCTAAATAAAGCTATAAAACATGTATGAGTCTCTGAGTATGTCTCTGAGTGCATATGAAAGTGTCTGAGTGGGTCTGTGAGTGGGTGCATGACTGTCTGAGTAGGTGTGTGAGAGGATACATGAGTCTCTCAGTGGGCCTGTGAGTGGGTGTGAGAGTATCTGAGTGGGTCTGCCAGTGGATGTTTCAGTATCTGAGTAGGTCTGTTAGTGGATGTGTGAGTCTCTGAGTGGGTCTGTGAGTAGATGTATGAGTGTCTAAGTAGATCTGTGAATAGGTGCACAAGTCCATCAGTGGGTCTGCGAATGGCTGTGTGAGTGTCTGAGTGGGTCTGTGAGTAGGAGTGTGGATCTCTGAGAGGGTCTGTAACCAGGTGTGTGGATCACTGACTGACACTGTGAGTGGCTGCATGACTCTGCGTGAGTTTCTGTATGGGTGCATAGGTCTCTGAGTGGGTCTGTGAGTGGGTCTGTAACTGTCTGAGAGAGTATTTGAGTGGGTACATGAGTCTCTGATTGGGTCTATGAGTGGGTGCATGAGTCTCTGAGTAGGGCTGTGAGTGGGTGTTTAAGTATCTGAGTGGATCACTGAGTGGCTGCATGAGTCACTCTCTGGGTCTAAGAATGGGTGTGTGAGTGTCTGAGTAGATGTGTGAGTGGGTGCATAAGTCTTTGAATGGGTCTGTGAATGGGTGCGTGAGTGTCTGAGTGGGTCTATGAGAGCATACATAAGTCTCTGAGTGAGTGCATGGGTCTCTGAGTGGGTCTGGGAGAGGATGCATGAGTCTCTGAGTAGGTCTCTGAGTGTGTGCATGAGTATTTGAGTGGGTCTGTGAGTAGGTGCATAAGTATCTCTGTGGATCTCTGAGTGGGTGCATGAGTAACTCTGTGGGTGTGTCAGTGGGTGGGAGAGTGTCTGAGTGTTCTTTGAGTGGGTGCATGGGGCTCTGAGTGGGTCTGTGAGTGGGTGCATGAGTCTCTGAGAGGGTCTGTGAGTCAGTGCGTAAGTATTTGAATAGATATCTGAGTGGGTGCATGAGTCTCTGTGGGTATGTGAGTGGGTGCATGGGTCCGTGAGTTTGAGTGTGTCTGTGAGTGGGTGCATAAGTGGTTCATTGATAGTGTGAGTGAAAAAGTGGATCTGTGAGTGATTATGTGAGTCTCTGAGTGGGTCTGTGAGAGGGTGCATGAGTCTCTCTGTAGGTCTGTGAGTGGGTGCATAAGCCTCTGAGCGGGTCTATGAGTGGGTGCATGAGTCTGTGACTGGGTCTGTAAGTGAGCGCATGACTCTCTATGTGGAACTATGAGTGGGTGCATCATTATCTGAGTTGGTCTGTAAATGCTTTTTTAATAATTTTTTTCACCAATATTTGCATATTCGCTGCAACGTTACAGGGTGGGCTGTGCTCATGGTTGTGATAAATTTGTGAATATTGTGCATGCAAAAAACAACTGTTTAGTGACATTGTACACATGTGGACTCCCTAAAAGAACCTTACAATCCTCCAATGGGGTCAGCACACATGCAACCGGACCCCTTATATCAAGTTCTGCTGTTTTATTTCAGCCCCAGGGACTTTCCCAATAAACTAAAATGGCAACCGCAACTCTCTGCTTAGGTTGGGGTAAGCCAATCACAGCAGTCATATTGGCATGCGCATTCATGATTCGTTGTGAATCCGTCGCTAAATATCAGTGATCATAGATATGCAAAATGCAGTTTGTGCTGCAGCCATGTCTAAGGAGTCTATAGGAATCAAAATTGGAAATGCACTTTGTTTGACCCTTCCCATTTTACGGCCCCACTTGATGAATCACCCCGAAACTTTCCAAGCACAACAAGACTCATTATGACACATTTTTAGAAAATGTTCGAAAGATTCGTCAAACAACGCCAAAGATTTAGACAAATCAAAAAACACTTTTTCTACAGAAACAATGTCCTAACTATAACTACCTATTGTGAGTGTACATATATATATTCACTGAAAAAACCACAGGTTTGAGGGACGTTATAGTTAGAAATTAGCATTTAAAAAACCTTTGAAATTCACTGGAAAAACCATAGGTTTCAGGGACATTATAGTTAGAAATTAGCATTTAAAAAACCTTTGAAATTCACGGAAAAAAACCATAGGTTTCACGGACGTTATAGTTAGAAATTAGCATTTAAAAAACCTTAGAATTTCACTGAAAAAAACACAGGTTTCAGGGACGTTATAGTTAGTTGGACATTTCACTCGCACAAAGTTAGTTAGTTGAGCTAACTATAACTCGCGCCCCACAATGCACTGCTGATGACGTCACATATTACATCATTCATGACATGGTCATTGACATCACTGATGACATCTCAAATGACATCACTGATGATATCACTGATGACATCATCCAGTGACTGTGTGTTTCTGTAAAGTTTAAATATGTTTTATATATATATATATGCCAAAGTGTATTAAAGAATGAGTGGGTGTATGAGTGTCTGAATGCATGATTTAGTAGGTGCGTGACTGACTGTATAAGTGAGTGATTAAACGTGTCTTACTGGATGCATGGGTTAGTGACTAATCTATGTGAATGCTGTATCAGTCTGTCAGTTGGTGTGTAAGCGGCTGCATAGGTTGGTGCGTAGCTACATGAGTGTCTATATGGGTTATTGATTGGTTGTCTGAGTATCTGTATGGGTGCCTGAGTGTCTGTGTGGGTAGGTGGGGGTGTGTGACTCTGTGCATAGATGTGTGAGTGGGTGATTCACTGGGTGTATGGGTTCAAGAGTGCTTCTGTGGGTGAGTGTGTGTATGGGTGTGTTGGTTAGTGAATGGATTTCTGAGTGGTACATGTGTGAGTAACTACATATGTAAAAGGCAGTATATGTGAGTGTTGGAGTATATAAATGACTATATGTGAGAGTGAGTGATTGTGAGAGTGGATGTATGGATGAGTATGTGCTTGTATCAGTGATTGTATAAGAGAGTAAGTATGTGTTAGTATCTGTATGAATAAGTGAGGTGGTATGTGTATAACTGTATAGGTGAGTAAATGGGAGTGTGATTGATTCTTTGCATGACTGACTAGGTGTGTGAGTAACTCTATGGATGAGTGGCAGTGTGTGAGTGTCTGTATAGGTGTATGAGTGCATATTATAGTGCTGTATTGATGAGTGACTGCATGTATGTGTGACTATGGGTGAATGCATGGATGTGTGTGTAGACCTAGGAATCAGTGAGTGGGTCTGTAGTAACTTGTATTGGTGTGTCTATGGTTTAGAAAATGGTAGTCTTTTAGAGTGGGTGTATCAAAGGTTATATTAGGGTATGAGGAGGTGCATCAGAGTATCACGTGGATGATGTCATCAGTGATGTCATTTGAGATGTCATCAGTGATGTCATCAGTGATGCCAATGACCATGTCATGAATGATGTAATATGTGATGTCATCAGCAGTGCATTGCGGGGGCGCGAGTTATAGTTAGCTCAACTAATTATAACGGTCAAATTTCTCTGGTTTTGTATGAGCGAAATGTCTAACTAACTATAACGTCCCTGAAACCTGTGGTTTTTTCAGTGAATTTCAAAGGTTTTTTAAATGCTAACTTCTAACTATAACATCCCTGAAACCTATGGTTTTTTCAGTGAATTTCAAAGGTTTTTTAAATGCTAATTTCTAACTATAACATCCCTGAAACCTATGTTTTTTTCAGTGAATTTCAAAGGTTTGTTAAATGCTAATTTCTAACTATGCCTACAGAGGTAGGACATGTGCAGAAAGAGGAAGAAAAGCACAGAAAGAAGCAAGAGAAATGCAGAAAGAGGCAACAGAAGTCCAGAAAGACGAAGAACGGTACAGAAAGAAGCAAGAGATATGCAGAAAGAACCAACAGAGGTGCAGAAAGAGGCCTTGTTGTAAAGTCATCCTGTGCCCCCAACTTTTTGCTGACTGGTACTGGTGGTAACTGACTCTGACTAACCAGGCCCAGAGCCAATGCTATGCTGAAAGACACTTAGAATACAGTGAAAACACCTCTGGAGAGGTGTGGTGCAGCGGCCAGGGCAGCTGACTTCGGAGCACAGGGTTCACGGTTCGATCCCCGGCTCCGGCGGCAGCTCAGCTCAGCACCATGTGACTCTGGGCAATAGCTCACTTAATTTCCACTACGGCCCCCAGCGCCTTGAGACCCGTAAGGGTGAGTAGCTGCGCTATATAAAAACGGACTTACTTACTTACATACACTAGGGTACACTATGGGTTGGGGTACCCCTGTGATTGGCATGACCTCCCCTGTAAGGCCCTAGTACATAATAGGGCAGGGGGATTAAAACTACCTCTAATTCAGAGGTGCAGAAACAGGCAAGAGAAGTGCAGAAAGAAGCAACAGAGGTGCCAAAACAGGCAAGAGAGGTGTAGAAAGAAGCAAGTGAAGTGCAGAAAGAGGCAAGAGAGGTGCACAAAGAGGCAACAGAGGTGCAGAAAGTGGCAGGAGGGGTGCAGAAAGAAGGAAGAGAAGTGCAGAAAGAGGCAAGAGAATTGCTGAAAGAAGCAACAGAGGTGTGGAAAGAAGCAAGAGAAGTGCTGAAAGAGGCACGAAGGGTGCAAAAAGGGCAAGAGAAGTGCAGAAAGAACCAACAGAGGTACAGAAAGAGGCAAGAGAGGTGCAGAAAGAGGGAACAGGGGTGCAGAAAGAGGCAAGAGAGGTGCAGAAAGAGGGAACAGGGATGCAGAAAGAGGCAAGAGAGGTGCAGAAAGAGAAAAGAGGGGCGCAGAAAGAAGCAAGAGCAGTGTAGAATGAACCAATAGAGGTGCAAAAAGAGGCAAGAGGAGTGCAGAAAGAAGGTAGGAGAGGTGCACAAAGAGGCAAGAGAGGTACAGAACGAGGCAGGAGGGTGCAGAAAGAAGGAATAGAAGTGCAGAAAGAGGCAAGAGATTTGCTGAAACAAGCAACAGAGGTATAGAAAGAAGCAAGAGAAGTGCAGAAAGAGACAAGTGAGGTGCATAAAGAAGCAAGAGCAGTGCAGAAAGAACCAGCAGATGTGACAAAAAGAAGCAAAAGCGGTACAGAAAAAGGTAGAAGAGGTGCACAAAGAGGCAAGAGAGGTACAGAAAGAGGCAGGAGTGGTGCAGAAAGAAGGAAGAGAAGTGCAGAAAGAAGCAACAGAGGAGCTGAAATAGGTGTGAAGGGTGCAGAAAGAGCAAGAGAAGTGCAGAAAGAACCAACAGAGGTACAGAAAGAGGCAAGAGAGGTGCATAAACAGGCAGGAAATGTGCAGAAAGAGGAAACAGGGCTGCAGAAAGAAACAAGAGAGGTGTAGAAAGAGGAAAGAGGGGTGCAGAAAGAGGCAAGAGGGGTGCAGAAAGAAGCAAGTGAGGTGTAGAAAGAGGCAACAGAGGTGCATAAAGACACAAGAGAGGTGCAGGAATAAGCAAAAGAAATGCAGAAAGAGGTAAGAGAATTGTGGAAAGAAGCAAGAGAAGTGCAGAAAGAGGCAAGTGAGGTGCAGAAAGAGGCAAGAGAGGTGCAGAAAATAGCAAAAGAACAGCAGAAAGAGGCAAGAGGGATGCAAAAAAGGAAAGAAGGGTGCAGAAAGAAGCAAGAGACGTGCAGAAAGAAGCAAGAAAAGTGCAGAAAGAGGCAAGAGAGGTGCAGAAAGAGGCAAGAGAGGTACAGAACGAGGCAAGGGAATTGCAGAAACAGGCAAGAAAAGTGCAGAAAGATGCAGGAGGGGTGCAGAAAGAAGCAAGTGAGGTGCAGAAAGAGGCAACAGAGGTACAGAAAGACGCAAGAGAGGTGCAGAAACAAGCAAGAGAAGTGCAGAAAGAGGCAAGAGAATTGTTGAAAGAAGCAACAGAGGTGTGGAAAGAAGCAAAAGAAGTGCAGAAAGAGGCAAGAGCAGTGCAGAAAGAACCAACAGAGGTGCAAAAAGAGGCTAGAGGGGTGCAAAAAGAGGTAGGAGAGGTGCACAAAGATGCAAAAGAGGTACAGAAAGGGGCCAGGAGGGGTGCAGAAAGAAGGAAGAGAAGTGCAGAAAGAGGCAAGAGGCAAGAGCATTGCTGAAAAAAGGAACAGAGGTGTATAAAGATGCAATAGAAGTACATAAAGAGGCAAGTGAGATGCAGAAAGAAGCAAGAGCAGTGCAGAAATAACCAACAGAGGTGCAAAAAGGGGCAAGAGGGGTGCAGAAAAAGGTAGGAGAGGTGCCCAAAGAGGCAAGAGAGGTACAGAAACAGGCAGGAGGGGTGAAGAAAGAAGGAAGAGAAGTGCAGAAAGAAGCAACAGAGGTACTGAAAGAGGTGCGAAGGGTGCAGAAAGAGCAAGAGAAGTGCAGAAAAAAGCAACAGAGGTACAGAAAGAGGCAAGAGAGGTGCAGAAACAGGCAGGAAAGGTGCAGAAAGAGGGAACAGGGGTGCAGAAAGAAGCAAGAGAGGTGCAGAAAGAGGGGAGAGGGCTGCAGAAAGAGGCAAGAGGGGTGCAGAACGAAGCAAGTGAGGTGCAGAAAGATGAAAGAGAGGTGCAGAAACAAGCAAGAGAGGGCAGAAAGAGGCAAGAGAATTGCTGAAATAAGCAACAGAGGTGTAGAAAGAAGCAAGAGAAGTGCAAAAAGAACCAACAGAGGTGCAAAAAGAAGCAAGAGCGGTACAGAAAAACGTAGAAGAGGTGCACAAAGAGGCAAGACAGGTTCAGAAAGAGGCAGGAGGGGTGCAGAAAGAAGGAAGAGAAGTGCAGAAACAAGCAACAGAGGTGCTGAAAAAGGCACGAAGGGTGCAGAAAGGGCAACAGAAGTGCAGAAAGAACCAACAGAGGTACAGAAAGACGCAACAGAGGTGCAGAAAGACGAAAGAGAGGTGCAGAAACAAGTAAGAGAAGTGCATAAAGAAGCAATAGAGATGTAGTAAGGGGGAAGTGGGGTGGAGAAGGAGGCAAGAGGGATACAGAAAGAAGCAACAGAAATGTAGAAAGAGGTAAGAGAGGCGCAGAAAGAAGCAAGAGTGGTTTACACACCATTAGTACCAATTTAATACCCACATTTAGCAATAGGTAACAGGTGACCATTCTAGGTTTGCACAGGGCCTTCCACCACGCTGTAACAGTCACTTGTCGCTGCATTTTTGGTAAAGTTTGAGCTGTTTGTGGTAGAAACAATGTTTTTTTGTTCAAATCTGCAGATTATGCAGCAGATGATGGATTATGTGGCAAATGCGGAAAATGTATAATTGTGCAAAAGTCGGTGTAGCCAAACAGTCACATAATTCCAGTGGCCCTGCTCATACCTCTGACTAGGTCCAGAAGTGCTCCTCAGTGGTTCCTTCTTTTTTTTGTCTCATTGACTTCATAGTTTAGCTTCTATGGAAAAGAGGAAGACTAAACCTGAGGTTACAACTCCACAACACAGACTATCATACCACTCAATTACTCTTCATAACACATAATCCCACTCTACATAATTCCTACACACTAAATACCACATACTTTCTATCCACATAATTTCACTGCACAACATACCACATAATTCCACTACACACAACCAACATCCACACCACTCCAAGAAACATTATTAAAACACTTTTACATTTACAACGCCAATAGCTCTAACTCTCGCAAAAGCAAAACCTATTACATTGCAAATGCTTCTTTAACTAGTAGTCGTGTTTGCAGAGTGGTGGCACTCAGGAATTCCACTGCGTAGGACTTACAGGAGGTACCAGGAGGGCTTCTTAACCCCCAAAGTCCCTCAGGAGTAAAGCGGACTTCATCCCCCATCCCGTAGTCTGCCAGGAGGCGCGTTTGCAGAGTGGTGGAGAAAGGGGGCGTGGCCGCCAAAAATGTCTTAGCAATCCCACTGTGTGGGACTTACTGGAGGTAGCAAGAGGGGTAGTTGGCCCCCAAGTAAGTCCCACACAGCAGGATTGCTAAGTTCTCATAGCAGGCCACGCCCCCTTTGCCCACCACTCTGCAAACGCACTCCCTGGCACGCTCTTGGATGGGGATTGAAGTCCCCTTTGCTGCTGGAGGTGCTTAGGGGCCAACTAGCCTACCTGTTACCTCCAGTAAGCCCCACACACAGTGGGATTGCTGAGAGGTGGTCACAGGCCACACCCCCTTTGTCCACCACTCTGCAAACGTGCCTCCTGGCACGCTCTTGGTTGGGGAAGGAAGTCCCCTTACCTCCTGAGGGTCCCTGGGGCCAACTAGCCCTCCTGTTTCCTCCAGTAAGCCCCACACAGCTGGATTGCTGAGAGTGGTCCGAAGCCACGGACCCTTTTTACACCACTCTGCAAACGCACCTCCCTGCGCACTGCTGCTTGGGGGATGGAGTCCACTTTAGTCCTGAGGTCCTCAGGAGACAAGAGGACCTCATCACCCCATCAGCAGTGCGCCAAGAGGCGAGTTTGCAGAGTGGTGTAAAAAGGGGCATGGCCTCAGACCACCTCTCAGCAATCCCGCTGTGTGGGGATTACTGGAGGTACCTGGTAGTCTAGTTGGCCCCTAAGGACCCTTAGGATTTAAGGGGACTTAATCCCCCAATTAAAAACATGCCAGGAGGTGCGTTTGCACAGTGGTGCAGGGAGGGGGGGCTCCGGCGAGATGCCATCTTCTCTGTTGTTTTTATTTTTTTAGAAGGGGGGCTGTGTGGCCCACCTTCTCTTAATATTTTTAGGGCCCTGGGGACCCCATCCCCCAGGGCCTGACCCATTTAAAAAAAAAATTAAAAACGGGAAGGGGGACGCGCGGCCCCCTCCCTTGGCCGATTTCGGCCCCAGTGACCCCATCCCCTGGCCATGGCCACATAATTTATCTATTTTTTCAATGGAGAGGGGCCACGCGGCCCCCATCCTGAGGCCTTTATCAGCCCGGGGACCCCATCCCCGGGGCATTGCCTCTTTTTTTTTACTTAAATATTCGGGAGGGGGCCGCGTGGCCTCCCTTCCCTGGGCCACTATTGGCCCTGGGGACCCCATCCCCCAGGGCCTGGCCAGCCTTTAATTTTAATTTTAGAGTAGGGCCGCGTGGCCCCCCTCCTCAGGCCAATTATGGCCCCGGGGACCCCATCCCCCGGGGCTGGCCTTCCATTTATTTTTTTTAGTAATTAAAATTAAATGGAGGGGGGCCGAGTGGCCCCCTTCCCCTGGGCCACTTCTGGCCCCGGGGACCCCATCCCCCGGGGCCGGCCCTCAACATTGGGGACCACGGGGGGAGCCCCAATGCCCCCACGGTCCCAGCCAGCTCCCCGCCTCCTGCGGGAGCCGACATTGCTTTTGGGCAAGGGTAGCTGCTGACATGCAGCTCCCCTTGCCCAAAAGCAATTCTGCTTTGCTTCTTGGATGCAAGAGCAGGTTTCCTGCTCTTGCTTCCAAGAAGCAAAGCAGTGTTTGCTATGGCAGGGCGGGAGCCGTGCTTCCGCCCTGCCACAGCAAACTGTAATGTCCCAGGGGTGTGCACCCCGGGACATTGCAGGAGCCGGCCCTGGGGGGTGGCAGTCCCCAGGGCCATCAAGGGCTCCAGGAGGGGGGCCGCACAGCCCCCTCCCATCATTTGCATAGCCCCGGGGAGGTGGTGGTCCCTGGGGCAGTGTGGGGGGGCAGGAGCCCCCGCTACACACTTTACATTAAAAAAAGCCCCAGGGAAGTGGTGGTCCCTGGAGCTGAGGAGGGCCTCAATGCTCCCGCACTTAATTATTAAAGCCCCGGGGAGGTGGTGGTCCCCAGAGCTGCGTGGTCCTGGGGGCTGCGGGAGGGCCGCGAGCCCCCCCAGCATTTGAATAAGGATCGCCCTGGGGAGGTGGCGGTCCCCAGGGCTGCGGGGGTAAACGGGCCCCCACACCATTATTAAAGATTGCCCCCGGGACCTGGCCCACCCCGCGGGAGACCGCACTTCATTTTAAAAAAAATGTTCTTCCGGATTCGCGCACCCAGCGCGACTCCGGCCGAAAATTAAGAAAAAAAATGCTTTTTCTGGGCCTGGGGGTCCCTGTGGGACCCTCTGAGCAGGCCTAGGGGGTCAGGGTGTTTCTATCCTGCCCCCTTTTCTTCATTTTTAACTTTTATTTTCCTTTTACAAAAGGGCTGCCAACACACTCTGGTTTGGAGTGTTCGCAGCCAATCAGAATGAAGCTCATGCTCGGGAGGGTTTGCGGCTCCTCCTCGGTGCTCTGATATATACATTTTTATTTTTTGAATTTCTCAGGAACTACTGAACGGATTTACACCATTTTAAAAAAAGGGCGCTTTCTGAACCAAGAGCTACCTTTATGCCAAATTTGGTGTAATTCCGTTCAGCAGTTCGGGCTGTAGCCTGTTCCAAAATTTCCATGGAAATTAACATGGGGAAAACACGTTTTGGGACCCCCTTTTTTCTCTGCCCCCGCTTGACGAATCACCCCGAAACTTTCAAGACAGGAGCTGACCGGAGCTGGTCATTAGTTTGGAAACTTTCATGAAAATTCGTCATACGGCGACAAAGATATTGGCAAAAGAAAAAATGCTTTTTGAATAAAAACAAGGTCCTAACTATAACTACCTACTGGCGACCACCAGTAGGTAATATATATATATATATATTCACTGAAAAAAACCATAGGTTTCAGGGACGTTATAGTTAGCTGGACATTTCACTCGTACAAAACCATTGAAATTCCACTGTTATAGTTAGTTCAGCTAACTATATCTCGCGCCCCCGCAATGCACTGCTGATCACATCACATATTACATCATTCATGACATGGTCAGTGACATCACTGATGACATCACTGATCACATCTCAAATGACATCACTGATGACATCACTGATGACATCATCCAGTGAATGTGTTTTTCTTTAAAGTTTAAATATGTATTATATATATACCAAGGTGTATTGAAGAATGAGTGGGTGTATAAGTGTCTGGATGGAGGATTTAGTAGGTGTGTGATTGACTGTTTAACTGAGTTATTATATGTGTCTTACTGAATGCATGGGTTAGTGACTAAACTGTGTGAATGTCTAAATCAATCTGTTTCCTGTTGTATAAGCTGCTGCATGGGTTGGTCAGTAGCTACATGATGGTCTATATGGGTTATTAATTGGTTTTCAGAGTATTTGTGTGGGTGCGTGGGAGGTGTGTGACTCTGTGCATACATGTTTGAGTGGTTGATTCACTGGGTGTATGGGTTCAAGAGTGCATGTGGAAACAGCTATATACGTGGGTGAGTGTGTGTATGGGTGTGTTAGTGAGTGAATGGATGTCTCAGTGGTACATGTCCAACTAACTACATATGTAAAAGACAGTGTATGTGAGAGTTGGAGTATATAAATGACTATACGTGAGAGTTAGTGATTGTGAGAGTGGCTGTATGGATGAGTGTGTACTTGTATCAGTGATTGTATAAGAGACTAATTATGCGTTTCTTTCTGTTTGAATAAGTGATATGTTGTGTGTATAACTGTATCGGTCAGTAAATGGAAGTGTGATTGATTATTTGCATGACTGACTAGGTGTGTGAGTAACTCTGGATGAGTGCTGCTGTGTGAGTGTCTGTGTAGGTGTATGAGTGCATATGATAGCATTGAATTGATGAGTGACTGCATGTATGAGTGATTGTATGGGTGAATGAGTGGATGAGTGTGTAGACCTAAGAACCAGTGATTAGATATGTAGTAAGTAGTATTGGTGTGTCTATGGTTTCAAAAATGGTATTCTGTTTTTTGGAGTGGGTGTATCAAAGGTTATATTAGGGTGTGAGAAGGTGCATCAGATTGTCACATGGATGATGTCATCAGTGATGTCATCAGTGATGTCATTTGAGATGTGATCAGTGATGTCATCAGTGATGTCACTGACCATGTCATGAATGATGTAATATGTGATGTGATCAGCAGTGCATTGCGGGGCGCGAGTTATAGTTAGCTGAACTAACTATAACAGTGAAATTTCTATGGTTTTGTACGAGTGAAATGTCCAGCTAACTATAACGTCCCTGAAACCTATGGTTTTTTCAGTGAATTTCTAAGGTTTTTTAAATGCTAATTTCTAACTATAACGTGCCTGAAACCTATGGTTTTTTCAGTGAATTTCAAAGGTTTTTTAAATGCTAATTTCTAATTATAATGTTCATTAAACCTATGGTATTTTCAGTGATTTTAAATTATCATTCCATTCTCAACCGAGTGAAAACAGCCAATATCGCCAGTTTTCCAACAATAGCTTCCGCAAAACAATTCGCCACAAATGAGAGCGACAACTAACGCTAATAATATGCAGAGTAGGCGTTCCCGTGCAAAAATAACATGAAAACACCACTTCCCGATATTTTGAACGAGCAGCCAAATCTGGGGTGCGATCCAAAAACAGGCGATAAGCTGCGTTAGCAGTAGGAATTTAACATCTGCCTTTTACTGGTGTAAAGCAGGACGACTACCTACAGTGTGAAAGGGAGCCCAGCCCCGGACCACATCTGAAGACCAACACATGTCATAGAGCTACTGACCATGCAGCTCCGACACCCAAGAAGGCCACAACACCCACTGCCATCACCCTCAGGACCTCCCCCAGACCACCCCCCTCCCTACTACCACTGAGGCAGCGCAGAACAGGACAGCGGACCTTCCAAAAACGGCACGGTCCCTCAGCCACACAATAGCTGAATCTTGGGAGATGTGGCAACCAAGTATGTGTGAAGGACGCAAGTCACCCATCAATAAAAATGCACACAATACCAAGTGTAGCGGTGATGTGGTGGACAGACCTCACTATGCAGAGCACAAACCTCTCCATGTGGACATATACTGCTGGTGCTTGTAGTGTTGTGGACAATAGACGCAACCATGTTACCTCAGGCAGTGGGGAAGATCTCGGTCATGTAGCTGTGTTGTCCCCCCCTGGAAGCGGAAGCGGAGTGTGCTGGTCCAACGTACGCCACTCCAGCGTAGGAGTATGAATAAATAGGCTGGGGCTGTGGGTGTGGTTCACTTGTGGGAAGGCCAAAGCGTCTGCCAGGGCAGCAGCCCTCACCCTGCCACGAGGCCTCCGCCGTGACCGTCGGCCTCCTCGACACAGGCCCGCTGCGAACCCAGCAGCAGAGCACCACAGACTTTTGTCTGTACAGACTACTGCCTTCGATCTACACTGCGGACAGCAGGGCTCACAATTCAGATCGAGTCGCGATTGCAGATGACGCACTCCAGTAGGGAAGAGACATTGATCCCAGTGCGGCCCGCCCGGACCATGCATCATCGCAGACTGCGCACACACTGAGTGCTTCAGGTGCCACTAACTCAGTGCACCACAAGTCAACGCCACCAGGGACTTATTAAGACAGAATTCATTAGGCAAAAGACATTGCTACCAGTGCGGCCCGCCCGGACCACGCATCATCGCAGGCTCCACACACACTGGTTGCTGCAGGTGACACTAACTGTACAGCTCAACTCAACGCCACGTGGCTGTGGGCCCTTGCTGACCGCTGCCTCCGACCTGCACTGCGGTCATCAGGGCTCACATTTAAAATTGACTCTTGATTCATTAATTGCAGAGTCCAGTAGGCAACTAAGTATTACGTCCCTAAAACCTACATAATATCCTTTTAGTATCCTTGCTTCAAGAACTTTTTTTTATATCAGTTATAGCTTTAGTACAATGACCAACTTCATCTTGCAAGTCCAAAGGAACACTGAATGGCAGTCTACACTGCGGATAGCAGAGCTCACAATTTGAATTCAGTCTTGATTTATTAATTGCAGACAGAATTGTAGTCTATGTCCTCGAATTTTGTCAAGAGGAAGTGACAAAAAGCATTCCTTGATGTCTGTGCTGACTACTGCCTTCGATCTACACTGCGGTCAGCAGGGCTCACAATTCAGATCGAGTCGCGATTGCAGATGACGCAGTCCAGTAGGCAAGAGACATTGCATCATCGCTGGCTGCGCACATGCGGAGCGCCACACCTACCACTAACTCTATGCAGCTCAAGTCAATGCCACGTGGCTGTGGACTCTTCCTGACCACTGCCTCCGGCCTACACTGCGGTCAGCAGGGCTCACAATTCAGATCGAGACGCGATTGCAGATGACGCAGTCCAGTAGGCAACAGACATTTCATGATCGCTGGCTGCGCACACGCTGAGCGCCACACCTACCACTAACTCTATGCAGCTCAAGTCAACGCCACGTGGCTCTGGGGTCTTTCTGACCACTGCCTCCGGCCTACACTGTGGTCAGCAGGGCTCACAATTCAGATCGAGTCGCGATTGCAGATGACGCAGTCCAGTAGGCAAGAGACATTGCATCATCGCTGGCTGCGCACACGCTGAGCGCCACACCTACCACTAACTGTATGCAGCTCAAGTCAACGCCACGTGGCAGTAGGCCCTTGCTGACCGCTGCCGCCGGCCTACTCTGTGCTCAGCAGGGCTCACAATTCAAATTCAGTCTTGATTCATTAATTTCAGAGTCCAGTAGGCAACTAACTATAACGTCCCTGAAAACTACATATTTCGACAGTGTATTCCATAAATGTTTCATCGTTTGTTCCATACACCTACACTGCGGTTAGCAGAGCTCACAATTTAAATTGAGACATGATTTATTTATTGCAGAGAGAATTGTACTCTATGTCCTCGAATTTTGTAAACAGGAAGTGACTAAAAGCATTCTTCGATGTCTGTGCTGACTACTGCCTTCGATCTACACTGCGGATAGCAGGGCTCACAATTCACATCGAGTCGCGATTGCAGATGACTCAATCCAGTAGGCAACAGACATTGCTCCCAGTGTGGCTCGCCTGCACCACGCATCATCGCTGGCTGCACACACGCTGAATGCTTCTGATGCCCCTATCTCAGTGCAGCACAACTCATGAACCCTTTATGATACAATGTTTTGTCTATAATTTAACATCTGCTGCCCCTACCTCAGTGTACCACAAGTCATGGACCCTTTACGATACAATCTTGTGTGTATTATTTCACATCTGTTGCCCCTACCTTAGTGCAGCACAAATCATTGACCCTTTATGATTGAATTTGTGTGTCTGATCAAATGATTACTGTTGTACTTGTTGCCAGCACCAACCATTCCCGGACGGCTGGCTTACACTCACCCCACACGCATCCAGCACAGACGTCACTGGACATGTGACCCTGGTAATAAAAATGAGTCGAGCGCACGTGCCCGTACCCAGTTCCACTATCTATCTGTGTCCGTGTGTTCATTATGTATGCAAGATGCCGCCCCTGGACCCTACCACATTACATTGTGCTGTGGACAGGGTATGCAACCATGTTACCTCTGGCAGTGGGGAAAACTTCGGTTATGTAACTTTCTCTCGGTCATTGTACAAGTACGTACGTAGAGACTGGATCATTAGAGTACTGCAAGGAGAGTGTATAGTGAATTTATAAGTGCTTGGAGATTGGCAGAGTAATTGTATAAGTACATATGTTGGCGCAGCCTAACCCCGAACACAAGCTTGGCTCTAATTGGCTGCCCTCCATGTGCCAAAAACTGAACCTTGAACTTTGCATGGCCCTGTATTGCTACAGCTGCAACACTCCACTGAATGTGCAATAAACATTCATATCCACACAGATGTGTCATGTCCACCATCTTTCATGTGTGGAACTATGGATGAATGTAGGGTCAGTGATTCCCCGTACCTTCCATGTTGGCCATGTTGCGGGACTTGGCTCACAGAGTGACATATTGGCACTTGCGACCCAGTGACGTCAGCACTACAACAGGGACACCCGCATCAGTTGATTCCTCATACAGCCCAGGACGGAGCCACACCCATAGCTCCGGAGTCATTCTTCACAGCCTCACGCAGGACTGGCATACGCCAGGCCAGCCCACTCCACTTACGCTTACAGGGAAGGACAACAACGCTACATGGCCCAGATTTTCATTGCAGTGATCTGCTGGTCACACCCTAGTTGTCAGTACGCCACAGCCACTCCCTCACGGCTAGTATACACCCACACCACACCCATCCAGCACAGGCGTCACAGGACACGTGACCCTGCCAATAAAAAAGACCAGGCGCACGTGCTCGAAACCATTTCAGAGTTGCTCGCACCGGATGCACTGCGGCCGGCACAGGCACACCGGCACGGGACTGTGACTTTCGGTCCACTGAGGTACGGGTACCGTAACTGCTGAGCGGGTGTACAGCCTGCAGTGATGGCCCGTTCCGGCGGTCTGGAGAGCTCAGGTTTTGTGTGCCCTGCTGGACCGCAGCGTAGGCCTGAGCCATCAGACAGCGCAGGCCTACCGGCACGTGGTGTCGCCTCGCTGGTCACAGCGTTAGTGGCACCGCAAGGGCTGAGCGGGTGTGCAGCCTGCGATGAAAAGCCCAGTGCACTGGTATGTCCTCTGCCATGGTGAATTCAAGACCCAGCACCAAATGTGAGACCTAGTGGCCTGCGTAGTGGGGCTTCATGATATGCAGGGTGCCGTGTCCGCGGGCTCCGGAATTGGGGCTTGCAGCAGCACGTGGTACGCCCTCTTTTCTACACGCAGGTTGCGAAAGGTGAGCAGAGAGGCTTGTTAGTGCAGCGGCGGGCAGTGACCTCCGTGCAGTGGGAGTGGATGGGGTGCAGCAGCCTGGGTGCGCAGCGGCGGACAGTCACCTCCGGGCAGTGGGAGTGGATGGGGTGCAGCAGCCTGGGTGCGCAGCAGCGGGCAGACACCTCTGGGCAGTGGAAGTGGATGGGGTGCAGCAGCCTGGGTGCGCAGCGGCGAGCAGACACCTCTGGGCAGTGGAAGTGGATGGGGTGCAGCGGCCTGGATGCACAAAGGCGGGACAGAGAATTAGGCGTGTGCAGTTGTATGTACTCTGCCATTACTGATTCCATCCTACGTTTCAGATGAGTAAGCTTGAGGGCTTCACTATGTTCTGGCACGTGGTTGGAGACACACCGGTGACGGAAAGGTGAGCTGTGAGGGTTTTGTCCACAGTGTGGGCACTCACTGTCCCTCTCCATCTCTTCCTTTCTCTCCCTCACACTCTTTCTCTCTCTCTTCCTCTCTCTCTCACTCTATCTCTTCCTCTCTCTCACACTGTTTTTTTCTTTCTCTCTCTCTACCTCTCTCTCTCTCTCTCTCTCTCACTCTTCCTCTGTTTCTCTCTTCCTCTTTCTCACACTGTTTCTCTCTTTCTCTCTCTCTTCCTCTCTCTCACTGTTTCTCTCTCTCTTCCTCTCTCTCTCACTCTTTCTCTCTGTCTACCTCACACTGTTTCTTCCTTTTTCTCTCTGTCACTCTTTCTCTCTCTCTCCTTTGATGGACGCATGACGCACAATGTTATCTTGCTTTTTGTATAGCAGGCTGTGATTCACAGATTGACGACCCCCCCCGACACGGACCTCCCGCCACGAGGCGATGACTTCAGTTCCACTGAGTTAGTGCCACCAGAGCTGAGCGCGTGTGCAGCCTGCGATGATGCGTGGCCATCCTGCAATCAAAACCCACTTTGAATTGTGAGCTCGGCTTGACCGCATGTACGCAACGCCTGAGGAGGTTGCTTCTGCACGTGGTGGACCCTCTTAGACACACGCCGTTGGCGGAAGGTGAGCAGAGAGGCTTGTTTCCGCATCAGCGAGCAGTCACCTCTGGGCGGTGGGAGTGGATAGTGTGCAGCACCCTGCGTGCACAAGAGCGGGCAGACACCTCCGTCCAGTGGGAGTGGATGGGGTGCAGCAGCCTGGGTGCACAGGAGCGGGCAGACACCTCTAGGCAGTGGGAGTGGATGGGATGCAGCAGTCTGGGTGCGCAGGAACGGGCAGTCACCTCCGGGCAGTGGGACTGGATGGGGTGCACCAGCCTGGGTGAACAGCAGCGGGCAGACACCTCTGGGCAGTGGGAGTGGATGAGGTACAGCAGCCTGGGTGCGCAGAGGCAGGCAGACACCTCTGGGCGGCGGGAGTCGATGGGGTGCAGCAGCCTGGGTGCACAGGGGCGAAACAAAGAATTAGGTGTGTGCAGTTGTATGTACTCTGCCATTACTGATTCTATACTATGTTTCAGATGACTAAACTTGAAGACTGCACTATGTCCCGGCACGTGGTTGGAGACACACCGGTGGCACAAAGGTGAGCTGTGAGGATTTTCTCCACAGTGTCAACACTCACTCTCCCTCTCCATCTCTTCCTCTCTGTCACTCACACTCTTTCTCTCTCTCTCACTCTCTATCGCTTCCTTTCTCTCTCTCACACTTTCTCTCTTTCTATGTCTTTTCCTCTCTCTCTCTCTCTCTCATTCTTTCTTTCTCTCTCTCTTCCTCTCTGTCTCACTCTTTCTCTCTCTCTCTACCTCTCTCTCACACTGTTTCTCTCTTTCTCTCTCTCTTCCTTGTATCTCACTCTTTCTCTCTTTCTCTCTCTCTTCCTCTCTCTCTCACTCTTTCTCTCTTTCTCTGTCTTCCTCTCTGTCTCACTCTTTCTTTCTCTGTCTCTTCCTCTCTCTCACTCTTTCTCTCTTTCTCTCTCTCTCTCTCCTTTCATGGACGCATGACGCACAATTATCTTGCTTTTTGTCTAGCAGGTTGTGATTCACAGATTGATGACCCCCCCCGACACGGACCTCCCGCCACGAGGCGATGACTTCAGTTCCACTCAGTTAGTGCCACCAGAGCTGAGCGCGTGTGCAGTCTGCGATGATGCGTGGCCATCCTGCAATCAACACCCACTTTCAATTGTGAGCTCGGCTTGACCGCGTGTACGCAACACCTGAGGAGGTTGCTTCGGCACGTGGTGGACCCTCTTAGACACACGCCGGTGACGGAAGGTGAGCAGAGAGGCTTGTTTCCGCAACAGCGAGCAGTCACCTCTGGGCGGTGGGAGTAGATAGTGTGCAGCACCCTGGGTGCACAACAGCGGGCAGACACCTCCGAGCAGTGGGAGTGGATGGTGTGCAGCAGCCTGGGTGCACAGGAGCGGGCAGACACCTGTAGGCAGTGGGAGTGGATGGGATGCAGCAGTCTGGGTGCGCAGGAATGGGCAGTCACCTCTGGGCAGTGGGACTGGATGGGGTGCACCAGCCTGGGTGCACAGCAGCGGGCAGACACCTCTGAGCAGTGGGAGTGGATGGGGTATAGCAGCCTGGGTGCGCAGAGGCGGGCAGGCACCTCTGGGTGGCGGGAGTCGATGGGGTGCAGCAGCCTGGGTGCGCAGGGGCAAAACAGAGAATTAGGCGTGTGCAGTTGTATGTACTCTGCCATTACTGATTCTATACTATGTTTCAGATGACTAAACTTGAAAACTGCACTATGTCCCAGCAAGTGGTTGGAGACACACCGGTGGCAGAAAGGTGAGCTGTGAGGATTTTCTCCACAGTGTCGACACTCACTCTCCCTCTCCATCTCTTCCTTTCTGTCACTCACACTCTTTCTCTCTCTCTCACTCTATCTCTTCCTTTCTCTCTCTCACACTCTTTCTCTCTTTCTACGTCTTTTCCTCTCTCTCTCATTCTTTCTTTCTCTCTCTCTTCCTCTCTGTCTCACTCTTTCTCTCTCTCTACCTCTCTCTCACACTGTTTCTCTCTTTCTCTCTCTCTTCCTTGTATCTCACTCTTTCTCTCTTTCTCTCTCTCACTCTTTCTCTCTTTCTCTGTCTTCCTCTCTCTCACTCTTTCTTTCTCTGTCTCTTCCTCTCTCTCACTCTTTCTCTCTCTCTCCTTTCATGGACGCATGACGCACAATCTTATCTTTCTTTTTGTCTTGCAGGTTGTGATTCACAAATTGTCGAGGGATGACACGCCATACCTGTACCTACTTTTATTTTGTTGTTTTGTTTAAATAAAATGTTTTATATGTAAATCCATAGATGACTGAGATTCTTATTTGTCCAACCTCACATGCATCTTCTTTACTATAATTGTGCGACATCAGCCAATTTGTTACGTTCCAGATTTCCTAAGGTTGCTGTCACATTTGTTTGTGTGGGGGGGAGGTGAGGGGGGATGGCGGACAAGGGGCTGGTGGCGGGGGGTGTCGGAGCAGTGTTGGGTGTCCCAGCTGCATGATCGTTGGCTCCATTGCATCTGTTGTCATTCACTTTGCAAGTTAAAAATATCGTCTCAAATACTTAACCACTACTACATAACACACCTTCTTAATTTCTAAGTTACCTTCGTAGTTGGTATGCAGATTTCAAATGTCACAAACGCATGCAATTCTTTTCTTGTCACACAGTACATCTAATGCACCGCTTTCATCAAGAATGGAACCAGTAATGGCAGAATTTCCCTGTTGCTCCACACATAAATACATACAAAGAACAAATCAAAATAGTTCCTTATTTTTTTAGATTACAAAACCTCTCTTTATTGGTTATTTTTGAACTTTCCATATAAACAGTTTTTTAAGGACACATACAGGTGAAAAGTTCAAGGTATTGTATCACCACTTTCTAGAACATTCTTCGACACGTACAGGTTAAAAGTTCATCATTTTTTAAACCTACCGATAATTCTTTTTGCAACATTTTTTCAACATTTAACGGCATGTGGAGGTCAAAACTTCACCATTCTTTCAAGTTTGAACTGCACCTTCCAAATACAATTAGCAGGTGTGGTTGAGCTGAGCAAATTTTATCCTATAATATGTACTCCACGTATAAACTGCTTTTTATTAACCAATCACAAAGATGCTTTTCATCAAAACTAATATACACCCTACTTTTTAGGACACAATACATTTCATCTCCCAATCGGTTAACGTTTTGTATGTAAAAAAAAAGTAGTTCCCCATGTTTAAACATATCTCTTATTCTACGAACGGACTGCATGAGCTACAGACATGTATCCATATCTTGTAGCCATACCTTCAAAATGCTAGTGTGGATTGTAGGACATAGCTATGTCTTCTGGTGCAAGAGGTATGCAGAACAGAGACGTATTGACTTAGACCTAGGTTTACAAAATGTGCACATTAAATGGTTTGCACAGGGAGGATTGAAGTGGCACCAATTGCTCCCTTTGGTTAAAACCTGTTTGCATCTCCAACACCCTGATCTCATGATTGTGCACTGTGGTGGTAACGACCTAGGCACATTGACTGGGGTAGGTTTGGAAATGCTTATGAAAGACACCTTTGGACAATTGATGTTACTTTTGCCTCAAACTATCTTTGTATATTCCAATATATGCCAAAGACAGAAGTGGAAATGGTCAAACCAATTTTGTCATAAGATTGAAAAATCTAGGAAGAATGTCAACAAAGCTGTGTCTGCATACCTCAGAGACCATAGAATGGGGTCAATTTACAACAACAACATACGTTTTGATATGGCTGATATCTACAGAAGTGATGGAGTACACTTCACAGATAAGGGAAACCGAGTTTTCCTGATTAACTTGAAGCTGTGCATTCGCACTTACATGTAGCTCCAACTATTAAACACAAGGGCTCTTTTTAGAGCCGCCTTATATTCCCAATTTTGGCTCACAGAGTGTCACCTGCGGGCCGTCGGGCAGGCTCGCAGAGGAAGAGCTGCGGCCCGTGGGCTCAGCTCGCAGAGGGAGACCTACGAGCCGTTGGCTCGCAAAAGCACAGCACTGTACTGGCTCGCAGAGGGAGAGCTGTGGCCAGACTCGCAGAGGGAGACCAATGGGCCAACAGGCCTGCTAGCAGACACACAGCTATCAGTTAATGGGCTGGCTCGCAGAGATACAGCTGCGAGCCCTTCGAGCTGCAACCCGACGGGCTAACTCGCAGAGGGAGAATAACGGGCCGACGGGCCTGCTAGCACAGACAGAGCTACGAGCGAACGAGGTGGCTCACAAAGGTAGAGCTGCGGGCCCGACGGACTGCCTTCTAAAGGCAGAGCCGCGAGCTGATGATGTGGGGAGAGGGAGCGTAAAAGGAGTATCTCGCACAGACAGACCTGCGGGATATTTTCAGTATTGCCTCGCAGAGGTAGAATTACGGATGCGATGCCTTTTAGAGGGAGAGATGCGAGCTGACGGACTGAGTCACAAAATGGCTCACAGCTCGCAATCGCAGAGCTGCGAGCCGACGGACTGGCTTCTAAAGGCATAGCCGCGAGCTGGTGATGTGGGGAGAGGGACCGTGAAAGGGGTATCTCGCACAGACAGAGCTGCGGTATATTTTTAGTGTTGCCTCGCAGAGGTAGAACTACGGACCTGATGCCTTGCAGAGGGAGAGTTGTGAGCTGACGGACTGAATCACAAAATGGCTGCCAACACTTCCTAGTTTCAACAGTTCGCAGCCAATGAGCCGCAAGCTCGTGCTCGTAACGCTTCAGCCAATCAGATGTTAGAATTCTTAAATATCGATATCTGGAAAATTTGATATTTCTCTAAAACTACTGAACGGATTTACCCGATTTAAACAAAAGCGTGCTTTCTGGACCAAGACCTTTCTCTGTGCCAAATTTGGCGTAATTCCGTTCAGCAGTTTGACCTGTAGCCTTGTCTAAAGTTTCCTATGGAAATTGCATGGAGAAAACACGTTTTGGGACCCCTTTTTTCTTAGCCCCCCCTTGACGAATCCCCCCAAAGTTTTAGGATAGGAGCTGACCTAAAAAGAGGAACTTTTTGGAAAATTTCGTAAAGATTCGTCAAACGACGCCAAAGTTATAAGCACATCAAAAAATGCTTTCTCTATGGAAACGTGGTCCTAACTATAACTACCTACTGGCGACCGCCAGTAGGTAATATATACTGGGTAGTTGGACATTTTTACTGATGCG
Source organism: Calotriton arnoldi (assembly GCA_963921515.1). Lineage (NCBI taxonomy): Eukaryota > Metazoa > Chordata > Amphibia > Caudata > Salamandridae > Calotriton > Calotriton arnoldi. Next base: position 351,776 of record CAWUFW010010349.1, on the reverse strand, counting down.
GTGAGCCCATGCAGAAATGTAAGTATAATTTTATTTTTTTAGCTAAATTTGAGGTTTGCAGGGGATTCTGGGTAGGAAAACATTTTGGAATCAACACAAGCCACACCTCCCTGGACCCCCCCGGTTGTCTACTTTTCAGAAATGTCTGAAATTGGTGGGTTTCCACAAATGGCCGGCGAGCCCAGGATCAAAAATGCAGGTCATCAATAATTTTGAAGTCTCGACACGACATTTTGGGCCATTTTTTTGTTGTGGGCATTAGGCCTACTCACACAAGTGAGGTACCATTTTTATCGGGAGACTTGGGGAAATGTTGGGTGTGTGGAAGTTTGTGCCTCCCCACAGTTCCCAGAAATATGAGGAAAATGTGTTTTTTTGACAAGGTTTAAGGTTTGCAAAGGATTCTGGGTAACAGAACCTGGTGAGAGCCACACAAGTCACCCGCTCCTGGATTCTCTACATGCTTTCTTTTTCAAAAATGGACAGGTTTGCTAGGTTTCCCTAGGTGCCGGCTTAGCTAGGGTCCAAAATCCACAGCCAGGCACATTGTGTAAAAGGGACAATTTTCATTGGAAAAATGTGATGTGTTCATGTTGCATTTTGGGCCATTTCCTGCTGCAGTTACCAGGTCTACCAAAACAAGTGGGGTACCATTTTATTGAAAGACTTGGTGGAATTCTGGGTGGGTGAAAATTTGTGTTCTCCACAGATTTCAGAACTTTCCATCACAGAAATGTGAGGAAAATGTGTTTATAAACAAAGTTTGATGTTTGCAAGGGATTCTGGGTAACATAACCTGGCAAGAGCCACACAAGTCACTCCAGCCTGGATTTCCCTGGGTGTTCAGTTTAAAAAAATGTACAGTTTAGCTAAGTTTCCCTAGAAGCCGGCTGAGCTACAGTCCAAAATTAACAGCTAGGCACATTGCGAAAAAACGGTCATTTTTCAATGGAAAAATGTGATGTGTCCACATTGCGTTTTGGGCCATTTCCAGTCAAGGGCACAAGGCCTACCCACATAAGTGAGGTACCATTTTTGTCGGGAGATAAAGTGGAATGCTGAGTGCATGGAAGTTTGTGGCTCTCTACAGATTCCAGAACTTTCCATCCCAGAAATATGAGGATAATGCGTTTTTTTGACAAAGTTTGAGGTTTTTTCTTCTACAAAGTTTAAGGTTTGCAAGGGATTCTGGGTAACAGAACCTGGAGAGCCACACAATAACCCCATCCTGGATTTCCCTGGCTATCTAGTTCTAAAAAATGTACAGGTTTGCTAGCTTTCCTTAGGTGCCGGCTAAGCTAGGGTCCCAAGTCCCAACTCCACAGCTAGGCACATTGCAAAGAAAGGGTCAGTTTTCTTTTGAAAAATGTGGTGCCCTCGTTGCATTTTGGGCCATTTCCTGTTGCAGGCAGTGGGCCTACCCACACAAGTGAGGTGCCATTTTTGTCAGGAGTCTTTGGGGAATGCTGAGTGGGTGGAAGTTTGTTGATCCCTGCAGATTCCAGAACTTTCCATCACAGAAATGTAAGGGAAGTTTTCTTTTTACAAAGTTTAAAGGTTTGCAAGGGATTCTGGGAAATAGGACCTGAGGAGAGCCACAAACGTCACCCCATACTGGATTCCCCTCAGTGTCTAGTTTAAAAAAATGTACAGGTTTCCTACTTTTCCTTCAGTGCCAGCAGAGCTAGGGTCCGAAATCCACAGTTAGGCACATTGTTAAAAAAGAGTCGGTTTTCACTGGAAAAATGTGATGTGTCCAAGTTGCGTTTTGGGCCGTTTCCTGTCACGGGTACTAGGCCTACCCACACAAGTGAGTTACTATTTTTATCAGCAGACTTGGGGGAATGCTGGGTGGGTGGAAGTTTTCGCTCCCTGCAGGTTCCAAAACTTTCAATTTCATAAATGTGAGGAAAATGTTTTTGTTTTTACAAAGTTTGAGGTTTGCAACGCATTCTGGGAAGCAGAACCTGGAGAGAGCCACACATGTCCCCCTATACTGGATTCCTGTGGGTGTCTAGTTTTCAAAAATGTACAGGTTTGCAAGGTTTCCTTAGGTGCCGGCTTAGCTAGGGTCCAAAATCCACAGCTAGGCACATTGTTACAAAAGAGTCAGTTTTCACTGGAAAAATGTGATGTCTCCATGTTGTGTTTTGGGCCATTTCCTGTTGCGGTACTAGGTCGACCCGTGCAAGTGAGATACCATTTGTATCGGCAGAGTTAGGAGAATGCTGGGTGTGTGGAGGTTTTTGCTAACTGCAGGTTCCAGAACTTTCCATCACAGAAATGTGAGGACATTTTTTTTTGTTTTTGCAAAGTTTGAGGTTTGCAAGGGGTTCTAAGAAACAGAACCTGGAGAGAGCCACACACGTCACCCCATCCTGGATTCCCGTGGGTGTCTAGTTTTTCAAAATGTACAGGTTTGCAAGGTTTCCTTAAATGCCGGCTGAGCTAGGGTCCAAAATCCACAGCTAGGCACATTGGCACAAAAGAGTCAGTTTTCACTGGAAAAATGTGATGTCTTCATGTTGCGTTTTGGGCCATTTCCTGTTGCGGGTACTAGGCCGACCCACACAAGAGAGGTACCATTTTGATCGGCAGAATTGGGAGAATGCTGGGTGTGCAGAGATTTTCTCTCCCTGCAGGTTCCAGAACTTTCCATCACAGAAATGTGAGGAAAATGTTTTTTGTTTTTGCAAAGTTTGAGGTTTGCAAGGGATTCTAAGAAACAGAAACTGAAGAGAGCCACACATGTCACCCCATCCTGAATTCCCGTGGGTGTCTAGTTTTTAAAAATGTATTGGTTTGCAAGGTTTCCTTAGGTGCCGGCTGAGCTAGGGTCCCAAATCCACAGCTAGGCACATAGCAAAAAAAGGGTCAGTTATCTGTGGAAAAATGTGATGTGTCCACGTTGCGTTTTGGGCTGTTTCCTGTTGCGGACACTAGACCTACCCACACAAGTGAGGTACCATTTTTATCGGAAGACTTGAGTAAATTCTCAGTGGGTCAAAGTTTGTGACTCCATGCAGATTCTAGAACTTTCCATCACAGAAATTTCAGGAAAATGTGTTTTTATGGACAAAGCTTGAGGTTTGCAAGGGATTCTGGAAAACAGAACCTGGTGAGAGCCACATAGGTCAGTGCATCCTAGATTTCCCTGTGCGTCTAGTTTTAAAAAATATATAGGCTTGCTAGATTTCCCTAGCTGCCGGCTGAGCCAGGGTCCAAAATCCACAGCTATGCATATTGCAAAAAAGGGGGTCTGTTTTCACTGGAAAAATGTGATGTGTCCACGTTGCGTTTTGGGCCGTTTCTGTTGCAGGCACAAGGCCTACCCACACAAGTGAGGTTCAATTTTTATTGAGAGATTTTGGGGAATGCTGGGTGGGTGGAAATGTGTCACTCCCCAAAGGTTCCAATCACAGATATGTGAGGAGAGTGTGTTTTTTTTTTTTTTACAAAGTTTGAGGTTTGCAAACATTTCTGGGTAACAGAACCTGGTGAGAGCCACACAAGTCACCACATCCTGGATTCCCCTGGGTGTTTAGTTTTTACAAATGTACAGGTTTGATAGGTTTCCCTAGGTTGCGGCTGAGCTAGGGTCCAAAATCCTCAGCTAGACACTTGCGAAAAAAAGTCTGTTTTCACTGGAAGAATGTGGTGTGTCCACGTTGCGTTTTGGGCCGTTTCCTGTCGCAGGCACTAGGCCAACCCGCACAAGTGAGGTACCATTTTTATCGGCAGAATTGGGGAAATGCTGGGTGGGCGGAGGTTTTCGCTCCCTGCAGGTTCCAGAACTTTCCATCAAAGAAATATATGGAAAATGGTTTTTTCTTGGAAAGTTTGAGGTTTGCAAGGGATTCTGTGTAACAAAACCTGGTGAGAGCCACACAAGTCACCCCATCCTAGATTCTCCTGGCTATCTAGTTTTCAAAAATGTACAGGTTTGCTAGCTTTCCTTAGGTGCCGAGTGAGCTAGGGTCCAAATTCCACAGCTAGGCACATTGCAAAAAAAAAGGCCAGTTTTCTTTGGAAAAATGTGATGTGTCCATGTTGGGTTTTGGGCATTTCCTGTCGCAGTCATTAGGCCTACCCACACAAGTGAGGTAAAAGGTTTATCAGGAGTATTTGGGAAATGCTGGGTGGGTGGAAGTTTGTCGATCCCTGCAGGTTCCAGGACTTTCCATCATGGAATGTGAGGAATTTTGTTTTGTTTTTACAAAGTTTGAGGTTTACAAGGGATTCTAAGAAACAGAACCTGAAGAGAGCCACACACGTCACCCCATTCTGGATTACCATGGGTGTCTAGTTTTAAAAAATTTACAAGTTTGCAAGGTTTCCTTAGGTGTCAGCTGAGCTAGGGTCCCAAATCCACAGCTAGGCACATTGCAAAAGGGTCAGTTATCCATGGAAAAATGTGATGTGTCCACGTTGCGCATTGGGCTGTTTCCTGCTGCGGGCACTGGACCTACCAAGATAAGTGAGGTACCAATTTTATCGGAAGACTTGGGTAAATTCTTAGTGGGTGAAAGTTTTTTTACTCCATGCAGATCCTAGAACTTTACATCAAAGAAATGTCAGGAAAATGTGTTTTTATTTACAAAGTTTGAGGTTTGCAAGGGATTCTGGAAAACAGAACCTGGTGAGAGCCACATAAGTCACTGCAGCCTAGATTTTCCTGTGCATCTAGTTTAAAAAAAAATATAGGTTTGCTAGGTTTCCCTAGCTGCCGGCTGAGCCAGGGTCCAAAATCCACAGCTAGGCACATTGCGAAAAAAATGACTGTTTTCACTGGAAAAATGTGATGTGTCCAGGTTGCGTCTTTGGCCGTTTGCTGTCGCAGGCACAAGGCCTACACACACAAGTGAGGTACTATTTTTATCAGGAGGCCTGGGGGAATGCTGGGTGTGTGGAAGTTTGTGGCTCTCCACAGATTCCAGAACTTTCCATCACAGAAATGTGAGGATAATGCGTTTGTTTGACAAAGTTTGAGGTTTGCAAGGGATTCTGTCACCCCATCCTGGATTCCTCTGGGAATTAGGTTTTCAAAAACCTACAGGTTTGCTAGGTTTTCCTAGATGCTGCCTGAGCTAGGGCCCAAAATCCACAGCTAGGTACATTGGAGAAAAGGGTCAGTTTTCAGTGAAAAAATGCGATGTGTCCAAGTTGCATTCTTGTCCATTTCCTGTCCTAGGCACTAAGCCTACTAACACAAGTGAGGCACCATTTTCATCGGGATACTTAGCAGAACACAGAGTAGTAGAACAAGTGTCTTTACCAATTGGATTTCTATGCATTATTGCTTTCCAAACGTAAGAAAATGTGTAAAAAAAGTCATTTTGCAAAATGTCCTCTAATTCACATGCTAGAATGGGTACCCACAATTTTGGAGATGTCCAAATAACCACTGCTTCTAAACTCTAGATTTTGTTCCCATTTCTGAAATACATTGGTTTCCTTGATACCTATTTTTTACTTTTTACATTTTAACAAATGAATTGCTATGCACCCAGTACACAATAATAAACATGCTCAGTAATTGGCTTTGTGTTCCTCGGGTTCTTGGTGAACCTTCAAGTCCTATATATCCCTGAAACCAGAAGCGTCCAGCGGATGTACCTGTATATCTCTTTTAAAAATCTGCAATACTTAGAAGAAGTTACAGGTGAAAATGTTGCCACAAGCTGCTGTTTTTTCAACTCAATGTCATCATTCTTTTATTTCAACTGTTACATTCTATCGGAAAACCTTGAAGGACCTACACAAATCACCCCTTGCTAAATTCAGAAGTTTGTCTAAACTTCAGAAATGTATAGCTTTCTGGGATCCATAATTGCTTTCACACCCATTTTTACCACTAACTAGTCTGAAGTCCCAGTAAAATGGCAAAACTGTGTTTAAAATTTTGGTTTTCTGAAAGGCCTGGATGTAATTTGCGGAGTTTCACTACGCGGAACTCCGCGAAGTGACAAAAAAACTCCTCGGAGTTCCGCAAGTTGCAGAGTGCAGTGTGAACTGCAGTTTGCGCTGATCTTCCTGCCGCTTGGGTAGAAATTCTACTTGAGTGGCAGCTCGCGCTCGCCAACTTACCGTTGGCGAGCACGAGCGGGGAAAAAACTCCGCTGCTCTACGTGGAGCGGAGTTTTCTGCAATCTGCGAGCTCCACGAAGCGCGGTGTTCAGAAAACGCCGCAAACTCTGCGAACGGAGCAAAGTTTACCTCCAAGGCCTATTTTCTGACAAAGGTCTGCCTGTTCCTCAAAGCTGAGAAGATGGTAATTGTAGCACCACAAAATCTTTGTTGACATTTACAGGGGGAAAAAACAGACAATTTCTTCTGCAGCACATTTTTACCGTTTTGAAAAAACAAAATGTAGCTATATTTTGGCTAATTTATCAGTCCCTTCAAGGGTAATGCACAAACCCTGGGTACGATTAGAATCCTCAGGATGTTGGAAGAATTTGGCATAGATACCTTACGTGGACAAAAAGTTGCAGGGGCCTAAACCCAAACTACCAAGGGGTTAAATACTGAATCCTAACTATAACCCTATAACCCTGTCACCTTTTTTCAGTGACTATATATGGACTCAGGATATATCTGGTGCCAAACATATGTTTTTATTCTTCACAAACGGTGCTGCCTCTGACGCGTTTCGGACACAGGCTGTGTCCTTGATCACAATATATATATGTATATATTCACTGAAAAAATCAAAGGTTACAAGGACGTTATAGTTAGGAAATGGAATTAAAAAAACCTTAGAAATTAACTAAAAAAAACAAAGGTTACAGTGACTTTATAGTTAGAATCAGGTTTCACTCATACAAAACCAGAGAAATTCAGCCGTTATAGTTTGTGAGCTAGGTATAACTCATGCCCCCGCAATGTACTGCTTATGACCTCACATATTAGTTCACTCATGACACGGTCAGTGATATCACTGATGACATCACTGATGACACCATAAATGACATCACTGATGACATCATCCAGTGACTGTGAGTGTTTTAAATAGGTTTGAGTGTTAAATTATAAACCAAGGTGTATTGGTAAATCAGTTGGTGTATGAGTGCCTGATTGGATGATTCAGTGTGTGCATTACTAACTATATAAGTGAGTACATAGGTGTCTCAGTGAATGTATGAGTGAGTAACTGTTTGTGTGAATGTCTGTATCTCTCCATCAGTTGGTGTCTAAGTGGCTATATGGTGTGTGAGTGGGGACATGAGTTTATGTATGGGTGAGTGATTGGTTGTCTGTATACCTCTATGGGTGTCAGAGTGTCTGTGTGGGTGGGGGATGAGTTAGTGGGTGAGTCAGTGGCTTTATGAATTAGTGAGTGCATTTGTGAGAGGCTGTATGGGTGCGTGGTTATGTGTATGGCTGTGTCGGTGAGTGAGTGCATGTATCAGTGGTATATGGATGGATGAGTAACTGGGTATGTGAAAGGCAGTATAGGTGAGTGATGGGCTATGTGAGTGACTGTAGGGGTGAGTGAGTGAATATGAGAGTGTCTGTATGGGTGAGATTGTGCTTGTGCCAGTGGATGTATAGGTCAGTGAGTATGTGCTAGTATCTATATGAGTAAGTGAGTGAGAGTGTGTGTAACTGTATGGGTGAGTACGTGGCTGTGTGATTGACTGTATGGGTGAGTGAGTAGATTTGTGAGTAGCTCTATGGGTGGCTGGCTCAGGGTGTGAGTGGCTGTACAGTTGTATGAGTGGATATGTCAATGGCTGCATTAGTGAGTGAGTGGTTGTATAAGTGGATATATGGGTGAGTGAGTGGACGTGTGTGTTGATCTATGAATCAGTGAGTGGCTGTATAAGTACTGGTATGGTTGTGTGAATGGTTTTGAGATTGGTAGTGTGGAAGTTGGACTGGGTGTATGAAAGGTTATATCGGGGTGTGAATAGGTTCATCAGAGATTCTGTGGATGATGTTATCAGTGATATCATGAGTGATGTCATTTGAGATGTCATGAGCGATATCATCAGTGATGTCACTGACTATGTCATGAGTGACGTAATATGTGAGGTCATAAGCAGTGCATTGTGGGGGCACTAGTTATAGTTAGTTCACTCACTATAGCGGCTGAATTTCTCTGGTTTTATACGAGTTAAATCTGAGCCTAACTGTAGTTGCAACTTTTGTTTCTTTCAGTTAATTTCAATTTTTTTAAAATTCCATTTCCTAACTATAACGTTCCTGTAGCCTTTGTTTTTTACACTGAATTTCTAAGGTTTTTTAAATTCTAATTCCTAACTATAACGTCCCTGTAACCTTTGGTTTTTTTCAGTGAATTTCTATGTTTTTTTAACTAGTAGTAGCATTAGCAGAGTGGTGGAGAAAGGGAACTGGGCCTATGACCAGCTCTCAGGAATCCTGCTGTGTAGGAATTACAGGAGGTACCAGGAGGGCTTCTTGGCCCCCAAGCTCCCTCTAGAGTAAAGTGGACTTCATCTCCCAACCAGTAGTGCACCACGAGCTGTGTTGCAGAATGGTGGAGAAAGGGGGCAGGACCGCGGAATACCTCTTAGCAATCCCGCTGTATGGGATTACTGGAGATAACAGGAGGGGTAGTTTACCCCCAAGGATGTCCTTGGGTCAACTACCCCTCCTGTTACCTCCAGTAAGTCCCACACAGCAGGATTGCTGAGACCTGGTAGGAGGGCATGTCCCTTTTTCTAAGCCAAAGCAAACTGCAATGTCCTTGAGATGTGCACCCCTGACATTGCTGGAGCCGGCACTGGGGGTGGTGGTCCCCAGGGCCATGTAGGGCTCCATGAGGAGGGCCTTGTGGCCCTCTTCCTTTGTTAAGTAAGGCCTAGGGAGGTGGTTGTCCCCAGGGGTCCACAACAGACCCCTTCATTATTGTATTTGTGCCGTGAGGAGGTGGCAGTCCCTGGTACTGCGAGCGGGGCCAGAGCCTCCAGGCATTAATATTTATTTTAGACCTGGGGAGGTGGCCATCCCCAAGTGCAAGGGATGCCATAGGGCCCTACTCGCATTGTTTTTTATTAATTAATTTTTGTGACCCAGGGTGGTGGCAGTCCCCGGACAGTGGTGGGCAGAGCGGGCCCCCATTTGTTTACAACAGTGCACCAGGGTGGTGGCTGTCCCCATATTCTTACCACCCCCTGGAGGTGGTAGTCCGAGGGGCAGTGGGGAGGACTAGGGCCTCCCCTGCATTGTTTTTTTAATTAATTAATATATGTGCCCTGGGGATTTTGTGTTCCCCAGGGCAGCAGGGAAGCCGAACACCCCCCTGCATGTATAGTATCCAGTGCCCCGGGGAGGTGGCAGTCCCCGGGTATAACAAAAGCCTAGGAAGGGACCACATGAGCCCCCCTCCTTCATTAACTTCATGCCCCTGGGACCTGGCCCACCTGGGGGTTATTCTAAAGCAAGCATGAAAGCCTGTGCTTGCTTTTTAAAAAAAAAATCAACGATCTTTGGCAATATAAAAAAAAAAAGCTTTTTGCCCCCAGTGGGGTCACTGAGGTACCCCCTCACCATATCTGGGGGGTTAGGGTATTCCTACCCTGCCCCTTTTCTTTATTTTTTACTTTTTTTCTGGGACTCAGTTTCAAGCCGAGTCCCAATATAGTTGCCAACACTTCCTGGTTGAAGTGTTGACAGGCAATCAAATTTTATTAGGATCCACTGCGGGGACCCCAGTCCCCAGATATCTATATTTTTGAAATTAGATATCTCAAAAACTGCTGAACGGATTTACAGGAAATCATAAAAGAACGCCTTCTGGACCAAGATCTAGCTTTCTACCAAATTTGGGGCAATTCTGTTCAGCAGTTCGGGCTGTAGTCGTGTTAAACAAAATAAAAAATATCCATGGACTTAACATGGGGAAAATGCTTTTTTGGGACCACCCTTTTTCTTAGCCCCTGCTTGATGGATCACTTTGAAACTTTTAACACAGCAGCTGAATCAAAAAGGGGAAGTTTTGAGAAAATTTCATAGAGATTCGTCAAGCGGCGCCAAAGTTATTGGCAAAACAAAAAAACGCTTTTCCTATGGAAACTTTGGTGATTGTGTGGGTGTGTGAGTGAGTGTTTGTATGGGTGAGTGAGTGGCTGTGTTGAGAGGCTATATGGGTGAGTGAGTGGGTGTGTGAGTGACTGTGTAGGTGAATAAGTGGGTGTGTGTGTAGCAGTATGACTGAGTGTGTGGCTCTGTGAGATGTTGTGTGGGTGAGTGACTGGTTGTATGAATAGCTTTATGGGTGAGTGAATGGTTATGTGAGTGCCTTTATGAGTAATTGAGTGGGTGTCTGAGTGGCTCTATCAAGGAGTGAGTGGATGTGTGAGCACTAGTATGGGTCTAAGAAGGGGTATGTGGGTGGTTGTGTGGGTATATGAGTGGGCATACTACAGTGTATAGAGGGTGTGAGCAGGTGTGTGAGTGGTTCTGTGGATGATTTCATCAGTGATATCACTGACGATGTCATGAGTGATGTAATATGTGAGGACATAAGCAGTAAATTGTGAGGGCATAAGTTATACTTAGCTGAGGTAACTATAACTGCTGAATTACACTGGTTTTGTATGAGTGAAATCTGAGCCTAACTATAACATTCCTGTAACCTTTGTTTTTTTCAGTGAATTTCCAAGTTTTTTAAAATTCTATTTTCTAACTATAATGACCCTGTAACCTTTGTTTCTTTAAGTGAATTTCTAAGTTTTTTCAAAAACGATTTCCTAATTATAATTCCCTGTAACCTTTGTTTTTTAAGTGCATTTCTAAGGTTTTTTAACTAGTAGTCGTGTTCGCAGAGTGGTGGAGAAAGGAAGCGGGGCCTCCGACCAGCTTTCAGGAAACCTGCTGTGTTGGACTTACTGGAGGTAACAGGAGGGCTTCTGGGCCTCCAAGACCCCTCAACATCCAAAAGGTTTTCATCCCCCAACCAGCAGTGTGCCAGGACGCGCATTTGCAGAGTGGTGAAGAAAGGAGGCATGGCCTCCGAAGACCTCTCAGCCCCCCTGCTGTGTGGGACTTACTAGAGGTAAGAGGAGGGCTTGTTGGCTGCCAAGGACCCTCTGGAGCCAAGGGGACTTCTTCCCCCAACCAGCACAGCACAAGGGGGCACGTTTGGTGAGTGATGGAGAAAGGGGGCGCAGCCTCCGGTGACTTCGTGGTCTTTTTTTAATAATTTAATTATTTGGGGAGGGGGGCTGCATGGCCCCCTCCCTGGGCCAATTTCAGCCTCTGGCACCCCATCTTCCGGGCTCCGGCCATTTTTTTCAAATGTATTTAATAATTTTAAGAAAGTGGAGCTGAGAGGCCATGCTCCCTGGGTAGATTTTGGCCTGATAACCTCATCCCACTACTCTAAGCTTTTTTCTTTAAATGTTTAAAAACCTAAAGGGAGGAGGGCTGAGCGGCCACCCTCCTGGGCTTATTTCAGCCGCGGGGACCGCATCCCTGGGGCCCAGCCTCACTTGTGGCTGCCCTGTTCCTGCCCAGGGCACCCACTCTTTTTGGGACTGCGGGGGGAGCCTCAAAGCACCCATGGTCCCTGCCGGTTCCCCTCCTCCTGCAGGAGCCAGCATTGCTTTGACAGAGAGGGAGCTGCTAACATGCAGCTCCTTCTGTGTCAAAGCAATTGTGTTCCGCTTTGAGCAAGCGAGAGCAAAGTGCTCTTGCTTGCTCAAAGTGAAGCACACTTTGCTCGGGCTTGGCAGGAGCTCTAAAGCTCCCACCAAGCTATAGCAAGCAGCTACGTCCTGGGAGTTGGGCACCCCAGGTCATTGAAAGGGCCAGCCCTGGGGGGGGGGTGTCCCCAGGGCAATGCATGGCTCCAGTAGGGGGGCTGCATTCCCCCTCCTTGCTTCAATTGTGCCCTGGTGGTCTCTGGGGCTGTGGGGGGTCCAGACGACCCCCTGCATTTTGTAAATATTAAGCCCCAGGGAGGTGGCAGTCCCTGGGGCTGGGAGTTAAGGGGGGTCCCCCATAAACAAAATAAAGACGGCCCTGGGAGGTCGTGGGTCCCCCTGAGAGGTCTCAGAGGTCAGGGTGTTGTGCTGAGTTTGGATTGTCTGCCAACACTTCAAACCAGAAAGGGTTGGCAGCCACCTTGGGACTCAGCTTAAGCCAAGTCCCAGAATTTTTTTTTTTTTAAAGGAAAGAAGTACTCTAACCCCCTGGGCCTCTTGGGGGGTTTCACAGTGACCCCACAGGGCCAAGAAAGCATTTTAAAAATACATTTTGGTAGCATTCATGTTGGATCTGCAGATTCCCCCCAATTTTTTTTATAAAACAGAATTGCAGTTTTCCATGCTTCTGTAATCTAGAGCCCCGGGTGGGCCAGGTCCAGGGAGCATGCATATTATATTTAGGAGGGGGATGCACAGGGGTCCCCTCCTAGGATGTATAAAGCCTCAGGGAATATATACTGGGGTTGCCTGTTTGGCAACGCCGTGACCTGGGGACCGGCACCTCCCCAGGGCAAATGTGCAATTAATGTGGGAGGCACATGAAGCCCCCTGCCGCCCCGGGGACCGCCACCTCCCCGGGGCTAAACATAACATTAATGCGGGTGGTCCACACGACCCCTGCAGCCTCGGGGACCGCCATTTCCCTGGGGCCAAATTTTTTATTAATACAGGGGGGCCATGGGGCACCCCCACAGGCCCATGGACTGTCACGTTCCCGGAGCAAATGTAGGATCATTTGTATGAGTAAGTAAGTGGGTGTATGTGCAACTGTTTGGGTGAGTAAGTGGCTGTGTGATTGACTGTAATGGTGAGTGTCTAGGTGTGTGAGTAGTTCTACGGGTGACTCACTCAGTATGTGAATGCCTGTATGGGTATATGAGTAGATATGTCAATGGCTGTATTAGTGAGTGGCTGTATGAGTAGAAATATGAGTGGATGTGTGTGTAGATCTATGAATCAGTGAGTGTGTGTGTAAGTACTGGTATAGCTCGGTGAATGGGTTTGTGAATGGTGTTTGGGAGTGGCAGTGTGTGTATAAAATATTCTATAGGGGTGTGAGTGGGTGCATCAGAGATGTGAGTGGATGAGTGTGTAGACCTAAGAACCAGTGATTAGATATGTAGTAAGTAGTATTGGTGTGTCTATGGTTTCAAAAATGGTATTCTGTTTTTTGGAGTGGGTGTATCAAAGGTTATATTAGGGTGTGAGAAGGTGCATCAGATTGTCACATGGATGATGTCATCACTGATGTCATCAGTGCTGTCATTTGAGATATCATCAGTGATGTCATCAGTGATGTCACAGACTATGTCATGAGTGATGTAATATTTGAGGTCATAAGCAGTGCATTGTGGGGCGCGAGTTATAGTTACCTCAGCTAACTATAACAGCTCAATTTCTCTGGATTTGTATGAGTAAAATCTGCCCCTAACTATAACTACCCTGTAACCTTTTTTTTAGTGAATTTCAAAGGTTTTTCAAATGCTAATTCTTAACTATAACGTCCCTGTAAGCTTTGTTTTTTTTGTGAATATATATAAATATATATATATATATTCACTGAAAAAACCATAGGTTTCAGGCACGTTATAGTTAGAAATTTGCATTTAAAAAACCTTAGAAATTCACTGAAAAAACCATAAGGTTTTAGGGACAGTTATAGTTAGTTGGACATTGCACACGTACAAAACCCGTGAAATTCCCCCGTTATAGTTAGTTCAGGTAACTATAACTCGCGCCCCCGCAATGCACTGCTGATGACGTCACACATTACATCACTCATGACATGGTCAGTGACATCACTGATGACATCTCAAATGACATCACTTATGACATCACTGATGACATCATCCAGTGACTGTGTGTTTCTGTAAAGTTTAAATATGTTTAATATATATAGGGAAAGGCGTATTGAAGAATGAGTGGGTGTATAAGTGTCTGAATGGATGATTTAGTAGGTGCGTGACTGAGTCTATAAGTGAGTGATTAAACGTATCTTACTGGATGCATGGGTGAGTGACTAAACTGTGTGAATGTCTGTATCCGTCTGTCTGTTGTTGTGTAAGCAGCTGCATGGGTTTCTGACTAGCTAAATGAGTGTCTATATGGGTTATGGATTGGTTCTCTGAGTATCTGTATGGGTGCCTCAGTGTTTGTGTGGGTGGGGTGAGTGTGACTCTGTGCATAGATGTGTGAGTGGGTGATTCACTGGGTGCATGGTTTCAAGAGTGCGTCTGTGATGGACTGTATGGGTGGGTGAGTGTGTGTATGGGTGTGTTAGTGATTGAATGTATATCTCAGTGGTACATGTGTGAGTAACTACATATGTGAAAGGCAGTATATATGTGTGTTGGAGTATATAAATGGCTATAAGTGAGAGTGTGTGATTGTGAGAGTGGCTATATGGATGAGTGTGTGCTTGCATCAGTGATTGCATAGGAGCGTAAGAATGTGCTAGTATTTTTATGAGTAAGTGAGCTGGTGTGTATAACTGTATAGGTGAGTAAATGGCAGTGTGTTTAATTATTTGCATGACTGACTAGGTGTGTGAGTACCTCTATGGATGAGTTGCGTTGTGTGAGTGTTTATATAGGTGTATGAGTGCATATGATAGTCCTGTACTGAGTGACTGTAAGTATGAGTGACTGTACGGGTGAGTGAGTAGATGTGTGTGTGTAGACCTAAGAATCAGTGAGTGGGTATGTACTTATTGGTATTGGAGTGTGTATGGTTTTGAGAATGGCAGTCTGTAATTTAGAGTGGGTGTTTCAAAACTTATATTAGGGTGTGAGAAGATGCATTAAATTCTCACATGGATGATGTCATCAGTGATGTCATCAGTGATGTCATTTGAGATGTCATCAGTGATGTCATCAGTGATGTCACTGACCATGTCATGAGTGATGTAACATGTGACGTCATCAGCAGTGCATTGCGGGGAGCGAGTTATAGTTACCTGAACTAACTATAACGGGGGAATTTCACGGGTTTTGTACGAGTGCAATGTCCAACTAACTATAACTGTCCCTAAAACCTTATGGTTTTTTCAGTGAATTTCTAAGGTTTTTTAAATGCAAATTTCTAACTATAACGTGCCTGAAACCTATGGTTTTTTCAGTGAATTTCAAAGGTTTTTAAATGCTAATTTCTAACTATAACGTGTCTGAAACCTATGGTTTTTTCAGTGAATTTCAAAGGTTTTTTAAATGCTAATTCCTAACTATAACATGTCTGAAACCTATGCTTTTTTCAGTGAATTTCAAAGGTTTTGTAAATGACAATTTTTAAATGTATTAATTGTTATATTTATTTTTTTCATACTGATTTACTACATTTTTAGAAACATTTTTTTACATATTTTATTTTTAAATTACATTGTAATTACATTATACATTACAAAAATACTTTCTCAGAATGAATTACTTTAGTTTAAATACTTTGCACATAGGCAATAGACTTTTAAGTACAGTAGTTACAGTTGTTGCAATGGGCAACACATTTTCAAACACAATGCAACATTCAGCTCAATGTGAATTTCTAGTTAAATGCAATTAGTTACTTTATGGATTACTTTTCTAACCACAGGACTGGATCCTAGATTCAGTCCTGGGACATCTCCTGTAAACAGTTGAGTAAAAGCGTTTTGGTTACAGTAGTGATTTTTAAGGAATATTATTGTATTTTAAAAGTTGACACTTAGAAACTTTTTCTCATAGAATCACCAATGTTATCCTATGGAAGGAAATTCACTTAGCAGGTAAAAACTGTTATCGTTACTTTTTCTTACTCAGTGTTGGATCCTGGATCCAGCACTGGTGCATCTCCTGTAAACAGTTGAAAGAATGCGTTTAAGTCATACAGGCGATTTTTAAGGAATATTTGTAGTTTGTGAAAATCGACACTGAAACTTTTCAGCTGAAAACCAGACAATGGATTCCTATGGAAGAAAATATAAGTTACTGGTAAGTACGGTTAAAATTACTTTTCAGGGTCAGTGCTGGGCTAAAAGATGCAGCACTGAGGTCTCTCCTGATAACAGGTGAGTAAATCGGAATTCGTATTTCGGCTGATTTTAGAGGAATATTTTAAAGTTCCAAAACTCCACACTTAGAAGAATTTCCAAGTGAAACCAGTCAATGTTAGCCTATGGAAGGAAATTCAAGTTACTGGTAAGTACGGTTAAAATTACTTTTCAGGACCAGTACTGGGCTGAAAGATACAGCACTGAGGTCTCTCCTGATAACAGGTGAGTAAATCGGAATTCGTATTTCGGCTGATTTTAGAGGAATATTTGTATGTTTCAAAAATCAACACTTAGAAACTTTTTCAGCAAAAAGCAGGCAATGATATCCTATGGAAGGAAATTCAAGTTACTGGTAAGTACGGTTATAATTACTTTTCAGGATTAGTACTGGGCTGAAAGATGCAGCACTGAGGTCTCTCCTGATAACAGGTGAGTAAATCCGAATTCGTAGTTCGGCAGATTTTAGAGGAATATTTGCACAATGGTGAAGGTAGGGGCGGGGCCTGAGGTGACATCTGTGCAAACGCGCCCCGTGGCGTGTTTTAAGTTGGGGATTAAGTCCCCTTGAATCATGAGGGTCCCTAGGGGCCAACTAGCCCACCAGGAACCTCCAGTATGCGCCAGGGGCTGCGTTGCAGAGACGTGTAGAGAGGCCACACCCCTTTTACACCTCTCTGCAACGCAGCTCTGTGGCGCTTTCTGGATGTACCTGTTGGGCTAGTTGGCCCCCAGGGACCCTCAGGATTGAAGGGGATTTAATTCCCCATCTTAAAACGCGCCACGGGCCTGTTTGCACACATGTCACCTGAAGCCCCGCCCCCTCCCTTCACCACTGTGCAAACGTACCCCGTGGCGTGTTTTAAGTTGGGGGATTAAGTCCCCTTGAATCCTGAGGGTTCCTGGGGGCCAACTAGCCCACCATGTACCTCCAAAAAGCGCCACAGAGCTGCGTTGCAGAGAGGTGTATAAAGGGGCGTGGCCTCTGTACACCTCTCTGCAACGCAGCCCCCTGGCGCATACTGGAGGTTCCTGGTGGGCTAGTTGGCCCCCAGGGACCCCCAGTATTCAAGGGGAATTACTTCCCCATCTGCAAACGTGCCAGGGGGCGCGTTTGCAGAGTGGTGAAGGAAGGGGGCGGGGCCTGCGGGCCGATCGTTTTTTTTTTTTTCCTGAAGGGGGCTGTGTGGCCCCCTTCCTTTTTCTTATTTTTGGGCCCTGGGGACCCCATCCCCCAGGGCCTTACCCCTTTTTTTTTAATTAAAATTAAACTGGAAGGGGGCCACGTGGCCCCCTCCCCTGGCCGAAAACTGCCCCGGGACCCCATCCCCGGGGCATGGCCACACTTTAACATTCCTTTTTAAGGAGGGGGCTGCGTGGCCCCCTCCTCAGGCCTCCTTTGCCCCGGGGACCCCATCCCCCGGGGCAGGCCTTTTTTTTTTTTTTAATAATTTCTGGGGAGGGGGCCGCGTGGCCCCCTCCCGAGCCACTTATGGCCCCGGGGACCCCATCCCCCGGGGCCTGGCCTCTGGTTGGGGACTGTGGGGGTCCCCAAACCCCCTCAGTCCCGCCGGCTCCCCGTGTCCTAAGGGAGCCGGCATTGCTTTCCACACGGGGAGCAGCTAACATGCTGCTCCCCGTGTGGAAAGCAATTGTCTTTGGATATTGGAGCGAGAGCAGGTTTCCTGCTCTCTCTTCCAATATCCAAAGCAGTTTGCAATGACAGGACGGGAGCCGCGAGGCTCCCGTCCTGTCATTGCAAACAGCAGTGTCCCGGGGTAGGCACCCCGGGACACTGCAGGAGCCGGCCCTGGGGGTGGCGGTCCCCAGGGCCACCACAGGCTCCAGAAGGGGGCCGCGCGGCCCCCTCCCCACATCAGCAAAGCCCCGGGGAGGTGGTGGTCCCCGGGCTTCGGAGGTCCAAAACGGACCCCCATTTTAATTTGTTAGTGCCCCGGGAGGTGGCGGTCTCGGGCGTGTGGGGGCTCGAGCCCCCACACAGGAAAAAGTAAAAAAAAGAAGCCCCGGGGAGGTGGTGTTCCCCGGGGCTGCGGGAGGGCTCAGAGCCCTCCCGCACCATTTTAAAAAGAAAGCCCCGGGGGTGGCGGTCCCCGGGCTTGGGGGCCCTTGAGGCCCCCATACATAAATTTAACCCCCCACCATGCCCCCGGGACTTGGGCCACCCGGGGGCAAAATACAATCGAGCGCGGGAGACCGCCTTCGATTTTTTTTCGGCAGGATTCGCGCTCCCTGAGCGCATCCTGCCGATTTAAAAAAAAATGCTTTTTCTGCCCAGAGGGTCCTTGTGGGACCCCCTGAGCAGACCTAGGGGGTCAGGGTGTTTCTACCCTGCCCCCTTTGTGCGTTTTGCACACTTTTTTACTGCTTTCTTGTTCCTCGGTTCTACCGAGGAACAAGATGGCTGCCAACACTTCCTGGTTTGGAGTGTTGACAGCCAATTAGCAGACAGCTCGTGATCGGGAGGGTGCGCGAATCCTTCGCGGCCATAGATATATATGTACTTTTACTTTTGATTTTCTCAGCAACTACTGAACGGATTTACACCATTTAACAAAAGGGTTCTTTCTGAACCAAGAACTACCTCTTTGCCAAATTTGGTGTAATTCCGTTCAGCAGTTCGGGCTGTAGCCGTGTCTAAAGTTTCCTATGGGAAATTGATTTTTGACTCTTATTTTTTTAATTTCTCCGTAACTACTTAACGGATTTACACCATTTAACAAAAAGGGTTCTTTCTGAACCAAGAACTACCTCTTTGCCAAATTTGGTGTAATTCCGTTCAGCAGTTCGGGCTGTAGCCGTGTCTAAAGTTTCCTATGGGAAAATGAATGGGGAAAACACGTTTTGGGACCCCCCTTTTTTCTCGGCCCCTGCTTGACGAATCACCCTGAGACTTTCAGGGTAGGAGTGGACCGGAGCCGGCCATAAAGTTTGAAAATTTCGCGAAGATTCGTCAACCGACGCAAGAGTTATTTCAAATAGAATGTCGCGGATTTCCTATGGAAAATAGGTCCTAACTATAACTATCTACTGGCGACCGCCAGTAGATAATATATATATATATATATATATGCATGTATGTATGTATATATGTATATATATGTGTATGTGTATATATAACAGACAACACCGCAGCGCAAATAAACACCTGCACTCCTGAAAGGTAATACAAAAGTATTTTATTGGGTGACACGTTTTAACCTACATGGTCTTTCTCAAAGCCATTACACAGATGGTGGTAGTGCCCTATCACAGCAAATCTTCCACACAATGAACATAGTGAAAAGACTTGCGGGTCCCAGCACTTGTTTCTCTGGAGAGACAGACTAGTGTCTTGGAGTTAACCAAGGTAAACAGGTATGTGCTCATGGTTATTTACACAAATGTGTTTTTCACTGTAAATGCATGCATGATCAACAAATGAAATATAGACAAATGAAATTACAATAATGGAACTCAAAGCCTGGCAATTAGCTCACGCCTTCATCTGCAGGAATTCTATGCCTACACATTAAAAAAGGGAACATAACATTTATTATTTTAATCAAATATGATCTGTATCAGTATCCATGTGGCATGTCATGTCATCCAACAATTCTATTTCAAATGTATGGTATTCATGCCTGGTGCCTGTCTACACTACATACCAAGGTACCGCTATTATCTCCAACTAGTAACAGCAATATGATCTCAATTGACAGTAAAAAAGAGGATACAATGCATACATCCCAAGGAACTATGCACATACAAAAGGGTCCCACATTGACCCAAAGACAAATAAATGTGTTAGTGGAAAAAAGGAAAGTGCATAACATAATTAAAAGATAATAAAAAAGAAGACACACCATAACAGACATAAAATTATGTCAGATCAGCTAATTTACTCGAATACAAATAATGCCTGTGTGCACATATCCATCACTGGAATGCAAAAATATGTTGCAAAAATATGTTACAAAAATTAGAGGGGATGGCCAATCCTGGAAACAATCCTGTTTCCAAATCACAATCGGAACGAAAAAGGGGGGTGCGAGAAGGGAGAGGGGGAGGGACACTGGGAGATACATTAACCTAGATACACATGAAGTCCCTCAACCTGATTAAGACCATTCGGGTGCTTGCTGTCGAGGCGGATTATGTATTTTTTCTCAGTGCCATTCCCAGTCACCTCCTCTGCTTTACTGGGACCCTGTCAACACCAAAAAATTAAATCTGATCTCTGTCGGGCCCATGAACTCGATTGCAATGTCTTGCCACAGGGTAACTGGCAGACTGGTTCTTAATAACACGAAAATGGTCCAATACCCTTTTCTTAACTGGAAAAATTGTACTTCTAACATAACGTAAACCACATGTGCAGACTAGCACATATACAACAAAATCACTATTGCAGTTCAAGAGCTTTCTGATCTTGACATTTCTTTCTGTGGCTAAAGGGTAACTTTTTACATTGGAACTATGGGCACATGCCTTGCACCTCCCACACATGAAATCCTGGTGATTCTCTAAGCCATGATCCAGTTAAACCTTGTTGCCTCTTAGGATAGCTATGCCCAAGCATGTCCCTTAGGTGATCACTCTTGCAGTAGGTTATTTGAGGCTGGGGGCTCACCAATTTCCCAATCACTAAGTCAGACCCGACCGAATGCCAAAGCTTGCCAATAATTCTGCTCACGGCATTGGACTCACAGTTGTACACTGCGATTAGTCTATTTTCATTTCTGCCTCCCTCCTTCTTTTTGGGGCTGAAGAGACTGTCCCTATTGGTACCAGTCGCTTTCTCTTTGGCTGTCCTGATGACCGTTTCCGGATAACTTTGTAGCCTAAAAGGGCCCAACATCCTATTGGCCTCTGCCCCAAAAGCTTCACTTGTGCTATAATTCCTTCTTGCTCTCAGGAGTTCCCCATAGGGAATACTCCATTTAAGTTTAGTGGGGTGATGTCTTTGGGCATGCAGAATGCTGTTGCCCACCGTGCTTTTCCTGAAGAGACTTGTGTGGATATCCTCACCCACTATTTCTATCTTGACATCCAGATAATTAATGTTATTGGTTTCTGTCCTGCTCGTGAACTTAAGATTTAAATCATTGTCTGATATTCTCCCAAGGATAGCATCTAGGGTCTCCTGCGGACCATCCCAAATTATAAAAATGTCATCTACGTAACGGATCCACAGTATCAAGAGTCTGGTCCACTCCTCATTTGCCTGTGATCATACATGCTCTGATTCCCACCACCCCATAAACATACTGACGTAGCTTGGAGAAAAGCAGCTTCCCATACTGGTCCCGGTTAGCTGTCTATGCTACTGATCCTCATACAAGAAGAAGTTGTGCTCCAAACAAAAACGCAACATTTCAAGCAGTAACATAGAGTGGTCATACATGGCTTAAGGGTTGTCTCTAAAAAAGAATCTACATGCCTCCAATCCATGTTCATGATTTATGCATGTATATACAAATAAGATAAAAACTAATGTTTTAAAAACCAAGAAAAATCAAATTCACCAATTATAATTTACTGAGCTAATTATAACCTGCACCTTTGCCATGCACTACTTAAGACGTCACATCTTATATCACTCATGACATGTTAAATGACGTCATTGATGACATCACTTGTGACATCATTCAGTCATTGTTACAGTGTTCCACATGGTTTGTGGACTTGAAGTAATTCAACACACTACAACTGTGGCTAATTTTGTACTCACTTAAAGGGATTACAAATTTTAAAGACTTCACATGATCCTACATTTTAAGTAAAGTGGTTGACAGGAATACATTTGCCACTGAAAAGACACCTTCTGCCAGGCCCTATGGACAACCCTCCCTGCTTTGGTAAAACACACTACACACATTCTTTAGATGAGGACAATGGCATACATCCTTTGCCAGTAAGAGGTAATCCACTTTTAAGTGGGACGCACCTGCATTCTGCATTATTTAACAATCAGCATTGCCACAAAATCTTCAGAAAAGTTCTGGAAATAAAGTTAATCATCCACACCCCATATACATGGACATCAATTCACCAAAATGCCAAGGGTAATGGAAGTGACATCACATACCATTTTACCTTATTGACATCAAAGGAAGTGACAGCATATGATATTCGATACCGAATCTTCTCAAGAAATGGTGTGACTTGACCGTAACCCACATGATATCACAATTATTTACATCACTGAAGTTATTATATCTGTATAAAAATAAAACAACAATGGGGCCGATTCCGATCTCGGCCGGTAGGGCTCCGAATCGGACTCGGCATCACCGGATCAGATTCGGAGCCCTGTTTCCCGACCGAGTCGGACGTGCGTCCGGGCGAGCGAGTACGATGCGAACGTACGTGAAATCGCCAACCGACTCGTTCGTGGGACCCAACCGCTCCAACCGACTTGCATGGACACGACTCGCACCGCGCAATGGAGACGTTCCCCGGCCGGGTAAGTACGATGCGCGCCGCGAGCAGTCCAACCGACTCGCGCCGTCCGGCTCGAAAGTGCAGTCGGAGCCGCACTTTGGGGGTCCGTGTCGGACCCCCCTGTACGCCTAGCCGCGCGAGTCGCACACAGGGGGGACCCATCGGTCCCCCCTACCTGTGCATGTACGGCGCGACCCGCTTCGATGCGTACCTGCTGTAGGGGGCGCCCTTGTTCGCCTCGCACCCATTGAGTCAATCTGAGCCCACGTACGCGTTGTACGACCGGCTCCCATTGACTTCAATGGGAGTCCGACCGAATCGAGTCCGATAGCATGCGAACGCATCGTACTCGTTCGGTCGGACTGCTAGGGTCCGATTCGGTCGGAAATCTCTCCGGGTCCAACTCGGTCGGAGAGATTTCCGGCCTGAATCGGAATCGGCCCCACTGTCTCTTTTGGATCCACCTATATTAGGGTCTGACATAACCTTGGAAAGTACTTGCCCTAAATTGTACGGAGCAAACCAAATGAACCAGAGCACCATTGAAGGGGTTTGGGGATAAAGGGGTCTCTCCATGAGATGTGTGGAAAAAATGGGGTAAATAGTGCATTTTAAAGCAAATGTTTCACATAAATCTGCTGAAAAGCCATGGGCTATGAAAGGGCACTTGTTAATAATATAATTCCTTTCATGATGTGCAGCACTTTTCAGGGGTGTTCCATGCCATGAATTACCTCCAGTATGCCTGCGCCAGCCTTTTGTCATGGATGTCCCATATATCAAGTATTATCTCTAGTATGCCAGGTCCCTGTCTGTTAATAATTGCTCATAAGATGCCAACACCAGTGTTTTTCAAGGGCCAAAAGCAGACTCACATATAGGGGTAGGTGTAACTCGCAGAGTTTCACTGCGTGGAGTTCTGCGGATTTACGCAAAAACTCTGCAAGATTCCGCAAAGTTCTGCAAGTGGTGGAATTTACCAAGTCATGCTGCTCGTGCTGATTTTTAGCACTGGGAGCTTCTTCTGCGCTGTAAAATCAGCCCCAATGGCGCCACACAGCATGCCAGATAGCGCTGCTTCTTTGTGCCGCTCAAGTATATTTTGTACTCGAGCTGCAGCATTCTCAATGCGCATGGTAGCAGCCTGCCGTGACGGCCTGCATTGAGAAATCTTGCCAGGAGGCGTTCTAGCGTTAGATTTTCTCGCTGGCTAAATTAACGTTGGCAAGCTGCCTGCGAGAAAAAACTCTAGCATGTTGCAGTTGGCAGAGTTTTTCTCGATCTCCGTGCTCCAAGTGGAACGTGATGTGGACAAAACTCTGCAAAACTCCACCGGAAGAGCAGAGTTTAACTCACACCCCTACTTACAAGCATACCATATTCTCTCTTTTAATAATTTACATTCACTAACTCACACCTACTTACTCTACTCAACCATTGTCAGACAATTAAACCCATTCATTCTCACTCTCTTGCACTCAATCTTATGTTCATATGTCACTCATTCTAACACTCATTAACTCACAGCTACACACTCAAACTGGCTTGTACTCACTCTTGTCCTCACTCAGTCATTTTCACTCACCCTGACTCACTCATACTCACTTAAGACCCCCAGGCAACCCCACAGGGTGCTTCATATCAATCACCTCAAACTCCACTTGAGGTCTGAGCTCACCAGGATGGAGAAGAGGAGGAGAGTGAATCTCTCCCTGACCTCTTAGACTTCACGGGGAAGGATGGGTATGTGGAGGGAGTGATTCTTTCACCTAGTCTATCTCCTGAACAGCTGAGGGACTGCCACCAAGTGTTGGGGCAGTACTCCTCTCTGATCTCCCTTATTCCTGTAGCTACCCACCGGTGTACCCATGATGTGGACACAGAGGACAACCTCCCTGTTAAGAATAGAAATTGCAGGTTGAGGGCCAGCATTAAGAGTTAAGTCTCTAAAATGCTGGAGTTGGGTGTGATAGAACCCTCCAGTAGCCTCTAGCCCAGTCCTGTGGTTCTGGTAACAATAGCTGCCCCACCAGGCACTACACCTGAACTGAGCTTTTGTGTGGATTATAGAGAGCTAAACTAAATGACAAAAGACAGATGCTCACCAGATCCCCTAGGCTGATGAGGTTTTTGACAGGTTAGGGGCTGCCCGGTACTTAAGTACCTTTGAGTTTACACCAGGGTACTGGCAGATCACCCTAACAGAAAGTTCCAAGGAGAGTTCAGCCTTCTACCGATTTCATGTAATGTCTTTTGGACTCAAAACTTTCCCTGCCACCTTCCAGAGGTTGGTGAACTAAGTCCTTGCTGATATGGAGGCCTTCTCAGCTGCTTACCTGGATGACATAGCTGTCTTCAGTAGCAGTTGGAAGGACCACATTTTTCACCTCCAGGAAGTGCTTCAGGCTCTGCAACAGGCAGGTCTGACTATCAAGGCCAGAAAGTGCCAGAGATAAAAGGGGTCTGTGCTGCACTTGGGACAACTGCTGGTCAGGGGTAAGGTGCAGCCCCTCCAGGTCAAGATAGAGACTATCATGGTCTAGGAGTCCGTCAAAACCCAGACTAAGGTCAGAAGATTATTGGGCCTCACTGGGAACTACAGGAGATTTGTCAAGGGATATGGAACCATTGGGTCCTCCTTGCCAGATCTGACTTCTAAGAAGTAGCCCAGAAATGTGATGTTGACTTAGGAATGCCAAACTGCATTTGACTCCCTGAACCAGCCCATGTGCACAGTCCCTGTGCTCAGGGCCCCGGACATCTCCAAGGAGTTTACCATTCAAATAGATGTCTCAGAACATGGCATAGGGTCAGTTTTATCACAGCTCAATGAAGAGGGCTGGACCAACCAGTAGACTTCATCTCCAGGAGGTTATTCCCTAGGGACCCGAGGTGGAGTGCTATAGAAGGAGAAGCCTTTGCTCTGGTCTGGGCAATGAAGAAGTTGAGGTCATACCTGTTTGGCACTCACTTCCTGATTCAGGCTGACCACAAGCCCCTTAGGTGGCTCATTCAAATTAGGAGTGAGAATTCAAAACTGTTGCCATGGTTTATTTCCCTATAGGGTACTTACTTCAGGATTTGCCACAGAACAGGGGTAGACCAGGCCAATGCCGACAGTCTATCTTGGTTTTTCCACCTTAGTGAGGAGAACTCTCTAGAAGTTTCAGCTGGGGGGACACGTGTTAGACCTGTCATCCTTAGAGTGATCGTCCCCTAACATTTTTCCTGATTACCTCCACTTTTTGCAGTATCTTTTTGTTGGCCATTAGACTCTGAGCACTTTCCCACTGCTGACCAGTGCTAAAGTGCAAGTGCTTCTCCCCTAAACATAGTCACATTGGTGTATACGAAATTGGTATATTTAGTTTAATTATAAGTCCCTTGTAAAGTGTTGTATCATATGCCCAGGGCCTGTAATCTAAATTGACATTTCTGCGCGTCTCGATGATGTGGGAACCAACTGTGAGGTTCGACGATAGCCCAGCACTTGTATCGTAAGGGGTTCAACACTAACGTGAGACCCAACTGCGAGGCTCACCTATGACGCATTGACACAACCGCGTGAATTGGAACCGACTCATCGATGCTTGTTCCATCCAAGGTACTTTTTCAGCTTACCCTGTGTGGGTCTTGTATCAGGCCTGCCCTCCATCCCGGTTGGCCATAACTCTGGATTTACCTCTGGTCCAGTGCAACCTCAAGTAATTTTAAGCGCTATTGATTTCTAAGCACTAGTTTTGGTTTATTCTTTAAAAATTCATAGTTCCAGTTCTACTTATTGGATTTTTGCCATTTTGTTGTTTTGGTCATGAGTTTTTCATTAAAATATTCTCAATTTTTCTAAACCTATATGGCATAGTTGTGTGGTGTTTTCATTGTGTTAATGTGGGTGTGTGTCTGGCAAAAATACATTACACATTGCCTGTTTTGATAAGAGTTAACTGCTCTGTGCCAAGCTACCAGAGGGTGAGCACAGGTTATCTTTAAGTGTGTATCTAGCTTAGCCTGACTAGGATTGTAATCGCTACTTGGACAGGGTGCATACCTCTGCCAACTAGAGACCCAATTTCTAGCATAATGCAATTTATTATATATTCAAATATATTAATTTAGAACAATTTCAGGAGATGGGGACCAAGTCTCGGAATCCTGTAATGGAGGCTGAAACATTTTTCTCTGAGTTGTTGCCAGTCAATCAGATCGCTATGTACCATGGAAAAGGCAGCGGTCCCTCAGTACTGAAATGGCCAGTGGGAGAAAAAGCTTCCTGGGATAATCAACGGGCTCTATCTTTTAATTTTCAGTACTGCGAAACCCCAGTGGGACCAACCATTCAGACATACCTAGCTTTTAAAGTACTTAATGACCGCTCCTCATAAAATGCAAATTTCTCCAAAAAAAAGCTGAACTGACTTACACCAAGTCACATAAAGGATGATTTCTGAGTAAAGTTCCAACTGTCTGCAAAATTTGGTGTAATTTCATTCAGCTGTTTTTCTGTACTGGAAGGCAAAGTCTCATATGAGAAATAACAAGGAAAATCAACCTTTTTGGACACCCCTCTGTTCTGGCCCCTGCCTGACAGATTGGTACAAAACCTTCCATGGAAAAGCCAACATAGATGATTTTTTTTTTTTAAATGGATTTCATGAAGATGTGTCAAACAGTGCCAACATTTTTAGCACAACAAAGAAAATGTTCTTCCAATGGAATCTCTGACCTATCTATAAGTATACAGTGGCCTCATAATTGAATATTTGACAGTGGTTTCAAAGCTTATATTTTAGAGAAAGAGCTCTAACCGTGAATAATTTCTCATAATCCACAGTGCTGAATACATTTGTAGGATATTTAGCTTCCCCAAACAAATAAACAAGTTAAACACAGCATTTTGTCTTTCTTTCAGTGCTGATAAAAAAAACTTTCAAAATGACAGTGCTGCTCTAGGACCATTAATCAGCACGCCTGATAAGCTCACTTTTACAGGCCCATCCTTGATGCAAGCAACTGTCTCAGTGTGTTTAAAAAAAACAGTGAGAACATACAGCCCTGTCATTATAAGGTTACACTGCCCCACTATGCATTTAATTTTCTTTCTTAAAATGTGTCTCATTAAATCTACTTTATACTGTCAATGTACTACAAACAAAAAAGACATTTTAGAATGCTTGCTTTAAGTTCCCCTACAATGCATTTTGCATTTAAAATTTGATTTATAATAATACACATTGTTGCATAAAACACATTTTAAATATTAGCGAGCTATCCCCAACAAAATCACACATTTCTCAAAACAGTGTCAGACATATTTGCAGTCTCAAACAAAAAAATGAATACTAAATGGATGGCACTCAAATGCTCTAAATCCTTTTAACATCTACTAAAATCGAGTAATATAAAAAATACATAACAAGTAACAGGTGTCACGGTCCTATATTGCTATCTCGGTATTCAGGTGACATTTACAAACCCCTTTGGTGCGTGCCTCTTCTCCCGAGCCTTTTCAGGCTCCCGGGGACCCCATCCCTGGGGCAATGTTCCTTTTTTAGGAGAAGGGGGGCACGATCTGCCCCCAAGTCATTGACAGGTACCAGGAACCTCATTCCCCGAGGACAAAACATAAAAGTACAGGGAAGGAGATGCACGGCCTTCCATCCTCATTCCCTTGGCCGAAACAAAAATGTAAAGGGGCCTTACAAACTAAGGAAATCAGGCAGTTTGTAAAGGGGTGCAACTGCGACACAATAAAAAATTCCAACCACAACAAAACCCTTGCCTGCTGTTCCACATTAAAGTCTCTGGCAATGGACATCGTGACTGGAGAAGTGGAATGCATTGCGCCATGGTAAACATCAATCAGACTAGGAAATACATTCAGGTCACATCAAGAGCAGGACAGACTTGTCGTTGGAAATGCCCATCTACCATGGCTTCCTAAGATGCCATTTTTATGCATGAGCATGCCCTTATAAATCTCATGAAGGTACCATGCAGAAGTGTTACTTTAATCTATTTCCACACTAACCCAAAATCTTCAAACTTACTGTTACAATGGTAGACGTGAATTATTTCAATATGTTTTTTATTTCTGTACCGATGCGGGACCTTAACAAAAAGCAAAAATTCAGAACAGTAAATAGTTGCTCAGCATAAAGGAACTGTATTAGGCTAAAAGTATAAAACAATTGCTATGAAAAAATTATTTATTTTGAAACGTTTTTTTTTTTTGCTCAAGTAGTTTTTATTGAAAATTTCAAAAATTGAACAGAAGCTAAAAAGCGAAAGAAAAGATAGTAGTAAATAACAAAAAAGAACACAAAATACAAGGAGGAAAGGAAGGTTCCATTATGCAGACATGCTTTGAGGGAGAAGCTTAAAGTACAAAGTGGAGACCGTGATGATTTTTGATATGTGTTCGACCTAGGAGTACCTCTGAAAAAGATGACGTCATGGCATTGTGTCAAACACTGCAATAAACAAGTAAAACAAATATATACATGAATACATTCTATGTGATGTCCAAGTTCGCATATTTAACATATTCCATTCCTATCGCATTTTTATTTCCATCTTAAAACCTTAGTTTGAAGCCCTCTAATAGGGAGTGTATAGCATGTCCGGTTAGACATAAACTCCAAGTGGTGGAACAGAGAAAGAGACTGTGCGCACCAGTGTGTGCCTTGAGGGAAAGTTGACAGCATTGACTAAGTATCATTTATATATTATCATCTAGTGAGACTATTATAGTATACTCCCCAGGTGTGTCCTTATTCCGTGTATTCAAGGGGGGATCATATATGAAATTGAAGGCATCAAGAGAGTCCCATAGTTTTCTGTGGGGGGATCGCCAGGGTGAGAATTGTAGGGCAATATTATCAGCGCCTCTTAGGAAGGAAAGCCATTCTTGCCACATCCTAAAGGAAACTGCTTTGGAGTTCTTTCAATTATGAAGAATTAGTTTACATGCAAGTGTAAGCATTAAGTCCAGAAGGAAGTGGTCATTTTCTTTTTGTATTTGGGGGTCTAGGAAGCCCAAGAGGATATAGGAGAATTCTCTGGAAGGCTCGATATTAAAAGTGTTTTTATGCAGCTAAATATTTTGTCCCAGTAGGTTTGTAAATTAGGGCAGTGGAATAACATAAGGGCTTGGTACCCTTCGTGTAATTCCAGCAGGTCGGGCTTTGACTTAGATTGAGTTTAAAATTTCTCGACGGAGTCCAATATGTTCTATTGATTACCATGAATTTTGTTTGAGAAAGTAGAGGTGAGATCGTCTGGAAAGGGGATTTTATGTATCTTTGTCCAGTCAAAAGAAATATTCCTGGTATTTGGTTCTGATTCCCATTTTAGTTCGTTACGAGAATGAGATTTGCGCGGTTTTGGTTATAGCAACGTATAGATTTTGGACACAACATGTCCTGATTTTTGTAGGTGACCCAATAGCGTAAGGATCGTCGGATTTATAGGCAACATTGAGTGTGACGTTAGTTGGGCTTTCAGTTTCAAGAACTTGAAAAAGTCCAGGGTATTGAGATTAAAGCATTTTTGAAGGTTGGAGAAGAGATGTGGGAGTTTGTCCATACAGAGGTCTTTGACAAGGTTTATACCGTTATCCTACCATTTTTGCCAGTATATCATTGCACCATCTATTTTTGGGCTCGGATTGTACCATAGTGACAATAGATTTGACCTACTGATTTTTTCGTCAGTTTGGTAATCTAGGCGTAGTAGAACTCATCTCGTATTCTGGATGATGTGCTTAGAGTGAGGGAGATGTGGGATGTTCATTTTTTAAAATGTGGGCAGGGGGATATTGTTTATGAGTGGTTTCTCTACATTCACCCAAACTGGAAGATGATCTGGGTCATTGAGGAACCAATTGAAAGCTTGTTTGCAGAGGTATGCTGTTTAGTAATTTCTGAAATTGGGGAGGCCCACTCCCCTTTCTCTTTAGCTAGCTGGAGTTTTTTAAGGGAGATTCTGGGTTTCTTCCCTTGCCAAAGAAAAGAGTTGAAGAGTTTGTCTAATCTCGTAATAAATTCGTTGGATAAGGTCATAGGTAGCATGCAGATTAGGTAGTTTACTAGTGGCGTAATCATCATTTTCAATGTTTCAACCCTACCCCACCATAACACAAATTTAGGTGACCACCCCTCTAGGAGTTCGGAGATTTTTTTGACTAAGGTATTTTCGTTAGTTTGTAGGGTGGTGATAAGATCTGTTGTAAATTTTAATCTGAGGTATTTGATGCATTTTGGTTGCCATGTCAGGCCTGAGTTTCCAATGATTTCATTGCTACCTATGCTGTTGAGTAGTTTGACCTCTGTTTTATCTTTGTTGAGCGTATATCCAGAGGCGTTAGAGAATTCCTTTATTGAGGACAATAAGGCCGGGACAGCGGAGTCAGCATGTTCTGAGAAAACCAAGACGTAATCTGCATATTCAGAAATCTTGATTGTACAATCATTGAACTGATGGAGCAGGGTTTTGCGTAAATAAAACCTGCTCGGATTGAACCCTCAGTAACATATATTAACAGTGTGCAGTGAAGATTTTTTTATTAATAAATGCTAAAACATGGGAAAATGCTTATGCGCATGTGTAAACTAATGTGTGTACTAATGCATGACACTAGGCCGCAAAAATTGCTTTGATAATAAAAAACGAATGCTGCTTTTGTGCACGCTAATAATATTCTGCTAGGAGTAACACGGGTTTTGCATGGGTTAGTGCAAATGCTGGGATGGTGCGCAAAATGAAATTACATTTCGTGGAAAAAATAAATGTTTGTTTTCTGTTCTCGTAGAAATACAAGTATCGGCCTACTTTCCTGCATGCCAGTTTTGGGTTAATTCTCGCTGAAAGAAATAAAATGATTTAAAAAGGGCTTTGAATGAGGAGAGAACGCAAGGAGTAACACGGGTTTTGCATGGGTTAGTGCAAATGCTGGGATGGTGCGCAAAATGAAATTACATTTCGTGGAAAAAATAAATGTTTGTGTTCTGTTCTCGTAGAAATACAAGTATCGGCCTACTTTCCTGCATGCCAGTTTTGGGTTAATTCTCGCTGAAAGAAATAAAATGATTTAAAAAGGGCTTTGAATGAGGAGAGAACGCAAGAGCACGAAGAATGTCCTTCGTGATGTACTGACTGTCTGCCAAGGTTGCGGAAGGAGGATACTGATAAACAAGTAGAAGAGTACAACTTCCTTGCGAGATGGCAGAGGCGAACAATGGAAGCGTAGAGATTCGCAACATGAAAAATATGTAATATGATTGTGTTAAAAAATGTTTCTTGAAAAGGATGTTGTCGTGTTAGAAAAACTAAACAATAAGTTAGTGAATAAAATGAACACTCTGAGAGTGGTGTGATAGAACACCCCCATTATTAGCCAATGAGGGACAGAGTTCGGTTGAAAATGAAACAAATGTGGGTTGGACATTTAGGTTTTAGGGTATAACTGAAGGTCCCTGGGGGGAGTGGTTTGGGTCGGCTGATGTTTAGCTAGCAGGAGATTGTCGCTGTTGTCGGTTTGCTGATTCCAGATAGAGGCCTACCTGTTTCCTGACTCCTGACTTAATCTTTGCCATTCATCTCTACTTGAGTGGCCTTGCTGCCCTAACTGGCCAGTGGGGTAGTTTTCCCGATTCTTACCTGGGTTAGTATAGATAATCTTCTGAATTCGCATATTCATTTGCAAAGTGTATTTGTCTCTGAAACTTTTCTCTCTTCGTCTATCCACTCCTTCAATGCATTCTTATTTGACATGCGTTTGAATTTATACATTGCCAATGTTCTCTCTCTGTGATAATCGATGATTTGCATTCGTGTAACTTTACTTGATGAGCATTATTTCTTACATTATTTTACGATAAACAAACATAAACTTCACACTGAGTCTGTTATTATTTAGTAGCGTAGATGCATATATAAGTACATATTATTATCATCAACTATTCAACTTTAGGTTCATCAACACATTTATTTGTTAGGAGAAATGCAGGTTCTAAAGTGTATTTTGTGAATTAGGAATAAAACTTGCATCACACTGAACCCCAGCGTGAAGTGTTTAGTTGGGTAGTGTAAATGGGCCTATGTTTGTGAAAATTATTGATCCCTGATCGCTGGATCAGTTTTTGGTAGCAGAGGATGATTAATTATTGATTAGTTTGGTAGTAAATATTGATTATTGATTTATTGATTATTAACATGAAAAGTTAGTGTCTTTGTTTAATGTTGTTTGGAAGTACGGGTACAGAGTTACCTAAGATCCCGGGATGATGATGATGATGATGTTGGTATTTTAGCCTAAAGTGGCAGAAGAATAGTGTGAAAAGTTATCACACTGTAGAAGTACTTTGTCTGTTGTTGTAATATCGAACAGCGAAAGGTTGTCTATGTTATTTTAGGGGCTTATTCGATCGAAAGAATATTGCATGAAATAGTGAAAGGTCCGCTTCCGAAACTTTGGCCTTACATCCCCAAAGGAGTACCAAGACCTCTTTCTGAAAGGAAAGTCCTCTTCCGAAACTTTGGCTAGTATCCCCAGAGGAGTACCAAGACCTCCTTTAACTTGATTGAGAGTAAAGTAGCGCTGGTCGTTATTTTACCTGAAGCAAAAGAATTTCTTTTTGAGTAAATGAAAACTATCTCTTTAGAAGCGGAGCAGACAAAGTAGCATTGTTTTGTGTTGTTTTCCAACAAGAAATAGTTAAGAAAACGTAGAAAATACATTGCTGTATTATTTTGTAAAGGGAGTGTCAGTAGCAGGAGTAATACTGACGTCACAAAAAGCTGCGCTGGCATTGGTCAGGCAGCAGGCGTGTAGTGAGCCGTGATTGGTAGGTTGCTGTGGACCGCGCTGGTATTGGTTGGGATTTAGCGAATAGATTGAAAGGATTTACGGAAGTTTTCTCTTGTTTGTTTTGGGTTTATTTAGCGAGAAAAAGAGAGTGTTTTAAAAATGAAGATGGTAAAAAGAATAAAAGATTTATTTAAAAAAGACAAGCCGATAGTTACTAGAGAGGGACTTCCTATACCTCCTCCAAGAACGCCTGCTTCTTTTATGATGTTGGAACATGGTTATCATACATGTACATGGTTAGAGAATTGGATGAAATATACGGAGGATGATGGAGTTTTAGCTTTCCCAGAGAATGGTACATTTAATGTAAGGATTTTGGAGAACTTGAGAGGACGAATGAATTCATTAAAGCCAAGTCCTAGACCTACGCAATATGAAGCACTTCAGGAATGGGATAATGAGGCTTATAAAAGGGAGAGAGACAGGAATGGAATTAAATACAGGAATATAATGAGATATTCTGAGGCTAGATGGGATGATCAAAAGAAAAGATGGAGGAGAGATGTAATGGCAGATGGATTATATCCAGTAATAGTTGCTGAAGATTAGACTGGTGGCAAAAGTAAAGAGAAAAAGAATCATTTAGAGACTTCAGAACAAGATAATGATTCATATGAGATTGATGATGAGTTGTTATATGAAATACTATTAAAGAGACCTCCACCATATCAGGAAAGTTCAGGGGAAACAGTTCCAAATGCACCACTAATTGAAATACAAGTTCCTCAGGTTCCACAAGCTCCACAAGCTCCACAAACTCCACAAGTTACACAGGTTACACAAGTTCCGGTAGCTTCACACACTCGAGTGTTGCAGGAGAATAAGATTGACATGTTGAATAAGGCGAGAGAAGAGTTAACTCAAAGAATTAGTCAGATGAGTTTGAATGCAGAAGCATTATCGGTACCAGTAACGATTGGTCCTATAGTTCCATTGTATAGTGAGAGTCAGAATATATCAAGAGTACATGCATTGACAATTCCCGTGAATAATGCCAGGAATGTTAGTGGATCAGAACAAGTTGAGATGAGTACTTCATTGATTGATCTTCCAGTGAGTGAAAATGTAATTGAAACACCAAAGAAAAGTGTACAGATGGATCCTAGGAAAATAGTGCAGAATGTTAGTGGAACAACTCCAGTATCAGGGAGTTAAGTGGGTCCTTCGCCAGAGGAGTTAGATGACTGGATAAGAAGAATGGAAAAGAATAAGTTGCAATCGAGTATTGATGTGGCTAGATTAAGAGTGGATCTGGAAGAAATTATTATTGGTACCATAAGTCCAGAGAGATTGAGTAAGTACCAAGATGAAGAGTTGTTATTTTTGTGTAAGAATATTACATGGAAAGCAAGGAATTTACATGAGAGGTTAGCAGAAGCTGCACAAGAATATGGAGTAGACATAGAAAAGTCTAAAGTTTTGCAAAAAACGTATAGATTGGATTTTACTAGTAAGGACTTGGAAAGTTTGAATACGACTGGTAAATGATTGCAAGTAAAAGAACTGATGAATACCTTGAAGAAATGGGGTGATTTAGATCGGTGGAAAGGTAGATGGGCGAAAAAGAAGGAAGAAATGCTTGCAAGTAAAAATGCGTCTTTATTTCCATTAAGAGAAACAGGACAGGCTGAAATGTTATGCCCAATGAGAGAAGTTCCAGGTGGTGGATATGTTCACGTACCTTGGACAAGGCAGGACATATTATCCTTTACGAATGATTTTCCCAGGTTGAGGGAGAAACCTGTCGAGTGGTACAAACAGGTAGAGAGGTTTGTAAAGGTTTCAAAGGTTTTGTTAAAAGATTTAGATGGTTTGTTTGAGATTGTAGTTCCAGCTGACTTATGGACTGAGTGTAAAATTACTGTTGATTGGCCTAAAGAAGAATATCCTAGAGATGTGAAAACAGGAGCACCTTCAGATGAAGTGATGAAAAAATATAATCTAGTAATTACTTACTTGAAGAGTAAAATCTCTCCAAAAGAAACAGATTGGGTTAAAATTGACAGGACAACCCAGGAGCCCAAAGAATCAGTACATGCTTATTATGAAAGGTTGCTACACATGTTCAAACAGTATAGTGGTTTTGAAAGTATAGGTGACAAAGATATGGGACATTTTGTATATAGGTTTGTTTTTGGATTAAAATCTAAAATTAGTAACATGATTCAGCAACATTTGATTTGTTGGCAGAGTAAAACAGTTGACGAGATTCTGAGATATGCTAAATATTGTAGTGATGATATTGAGTCAAGGCATAAAAAGCTGAAAGAGAAAATGATGTGGGCACAGGTGAAAGTGGCAGAACAGAAAGATGGAAATAATGGTTCTCAAACAGATTTTCAGATGAAAGGACAAAATCAAAATGGTCAAGTACAAAATGGAGGTAGAGGTAGAGGTAAATTGATAGAGATGAGATAAAAAGAAATATCCTTGACATGCGTGTGGAAAGTTTGGACATTGGAGGAATGAGTGTAGATCTTTACTGAAAAATAACGGAATGAATCAAAATTTCAATCCGCAGATGCAGAATGAAGTGGTTGTGAATCAACAACAACAACAACAGCAGCAGGTAGTTACACCACAAACACAAGTACAGGTGCCTCAAGCTCCAATGTCAAATAATGTGAATGCTCAAGTACAGAGATACAGTGTGAATACTGTATTTTACGCGGGTGAACAAGTTGGTAAGAATCAAAATGTGCAAGTGGTTTCACAGTATTTGTTGCAATGTCCAGAGAATGACTCAGACTCATCTCAATGACGGTGCCTGAGGGGGGAGGAAGAGTGCGTGCTTGGCGCATCTCTAGAGGTAGATCAGTCAGGTCCTTTTGTTGATGGAAAAGTGGAAGGTAATGATATTACATTCCTAGTGGAGACTGGTGCTACCCGTTCTACTGTGAGAGCAGCAGAAATTCCAAACCTAACCCTCTCGGGAGAAACTATCCTAGTTGTGGGAGTTTCAAATAAATATATTAAGACTCCGATAACAAGACCAATAGAAGTTCATATTGGAAGATTCAGAGACATGCATCGGTTTGTGGTATGAGATACAAGTCCGGTGAACCTTTTAGGTCGAGACTTGCTCTGTAAGATGAATTGCACCATCTATTGTACGCCGGATGGTTTTGCTTTTCAAACACCAGATGAGGATGTTGCTTTTAAAATGATGTTAGCAAAGCAAGGGACAGAAGTGAATGATTTGTATTCATTACTAACCGAAGAAGACTTACCTGCAGAGTTGAGAAATGCAGTGAGATCTGATGTATGGGATTTTACAGGAAAAGACATTGGGTTGATGAAAGGTGTGGATCCTATTCAGGTTACAGTCAAACCAGGTGCAATATATCCAAACACACCTCAGTACAAGACGAGTCCTTAAATAACAGCAGGAGTAATTTCTGTAATTGATCAGATGATTGAGCAAGGTATTCTAAAAGAAATACTAAGTAGTCCTTGTAACTCACCTATTATGGGGATTAAGAAACCAAGCGGAAAATATAGAATAGTGCAAGATTTGCACAAGATTAATACGATTGTAGTACCTTGCTGTCCAATAGTGCCAAATCCAGCAGTGATTCTCTACCAAATTCCTTGTGATGCAGATTGGTACACAGTAATTGATCTGTGTCAAGCATTTTTCTCGATACCTTTGCATCCGGATAGCCAATATTTATTTGCATTCCGGTTCAGAAACCGTGTTTTGGCATGGTGCCGAGTTCCTCAAGGGTATACAGAGAGTCCTTCAATTTTTAATCAGATTTTGAAAAAATGTTTGGAGTCATTGATCATGCCAGAAAATTCAGTGTTAGTCAAATACATTGATGACCTTCTTGTGGCATCAAAAACGAGAGAGGCCTGTGTGACAGATACAATTGCCTTACTAAATCATTTGGCAGAAGGTGGGCATAAAATGTCACCAGCAAAATTACAGTTTTGTAAGAAAGAAGTTCAATATTTGGGTCACAAAATTGAGAAAGGAGTTAGAAAAGTAACGCCAGAAAGAATCAACGTGCAACGTGATTTTGCAGATGGGTCCTCCTAAAACTCAAAAGGAAGTTCAAATGTTTTTGGGAATGGTTGGATATTGTAGACAGTGGATCAGTGGGTTTTCACTGATTGCAAAACCTCTACAGAGGTTGACTCACAAAGATGTGGTTGATCCAATTGAGTTGGATGAAGAGAGTATGAAAGCTTTTATTGAATTGCGAGATAGTCTTTGTCGAGCACCTGCATTGGGAATGCCAGATTACACAAAAGACTTTGCATTGTTCTGTTGTGAAAGAGATGGGTGTGCACTTTCAGTCTTAATACAAAAACATGGAATGACACGTCATCCAGTGGCATATTTTTCTGCTACGCTGGATTCAGTGGCTGCATGTTGGAAGTGGAGGTCCCTGTCGCTTACCGCCGCCACCAAATGCTGGAGGCGTGCGCCCTCGACCCCTCGCTTCAACGTTAGGCTAAGTAAGGACACCATCTGAGATAGCCCTGATCACCCCCTTAGTAGCTTGGCACGAGCAGCCAGGCTTATCTCCAAGGCACGAGTGTTCAGTATGTGCAACCACGCTCACAATAACCCCATGATGTCATCACAAATAGACTCCACACGAGTATTGATAAAAAGAGTATAATCTTTATATAGGAAATTATACGATACGACCACACAATACAAAATCAACATATAAGAAAGGGTAGTACTCTTTCCGGTGGGTTGGTAGGTTCTAATCCCAACCACCGCGTCTAACCAACAGTTAAGCTCTTCTCTAACCGTTTCCAATAGGTTAGACCAGTCGTAGCGTATTGCTAGAAACACACACGTTGCATAAGGAAACAATACTGCAATGCGTAACAATATTCTCTTATACTGTGCAACAGAGAAATAATGCCATACGTAGCGCCACAGTCATGTACTTTGCAATTGAAGGAATAATGCAATGCGTATCACCACCAGCATGCCCTGTACCAGGAAGAAACAAAGCAATGCATCACGCTACAATCCTGTGCGGTGCAATAAAGAAATAATACACTGCGCCACGTTATACTCATATACTGTGCACTGACGAAATCATACAATGCGCTACGTTACAATCAAATAATATGCATGGGGGAAATAACGCAGTGCGTAGGGCATCAAGCATAAAGTTCATTAGGCACAAATGAGGTCAGGCGTCATACGACAGTTCGATAGTTCGTTAGCAGCAATAACGCAATGGTGTAATACGACAGTTTTACATGCTCCAGTAACAGTGCCCCCGTTATGGATCAAATGATGTCACACAAAGTACTGCTTCCCACTCCGGCCCCAGTACTGCCCCGTCCTGGGTCAGCACGGGCTGGGATCCGAGCCGAAGCAACAGCTCGCGCAGCTGACTGAGCGGGAGGCCAAGAGAGTGTCCCTCTGGGCCTGCACCCCACCCCAGGGCGATCCACGTTACCTGGGGGGCACGATCCCACTCTCCTCCCCGACGTCAGCGACTTGGGCCTTGATCCAGAACTCCATTACGGGTTATGGCGGACTCAGCCCGGCGGCTCAGCTCTTCCGTGGCTGCCGGTTCAGGCCACTACTGATGGACTCCTAGGGCCCCGATGACTGGGCCCTCAATCCGGCGGACTCGGTCCACACCGAGACCCACCCTCAGCACTGTGGAGACTTTACTTCAGTTTGGTGCACAACCTAACCCGGCACTCCTCACCAGCACCTCAGGTTGTACTTCGACATGCACACCGCGCATCCGAGACTTGCCTCTTCTCTGGTGCTCACGACAATCCGGCGCTCTTCACCAACGCTCCGCTTGCACCTCAACACTCACCCTGCGCGTTCGAGCCTCGCCTCTTCTCCCGGTGCACACGGTGTCCAGGCGCTCTTCCTTGCACCCTGGCTGCACCACGACACGCACTCCTGTGCGTCCGAGTCTCACCTCTTCTCCCGGTGCACACAATGTCCAGGCGCTCTTCCTTACGCCCTGGCTGCACCATGACACGCTCCCTTGCACGTCGGAGACTCACTTCTTCTTTTGGTGCCTACGAGGCCCGGGCGCTCCTCACCAACGCCCTGACTGCACCATGACACGCACACTGCGCGTCCGAGTCTCGCTGCTTCCTTTGGTGCATACGAGGCCCAGGCACTCTTCACTAGCACCCGGGCTGCACCACGACACGCACACTTGCATGTCCGAGCCTCGCCTCGTCTCCCTGTACACTCCACGACCATACGCTCCTCACCAACGCCTTGGCCTGCACCACGACACGCACTCTGCGCGTCTTAGACTTAGCTTACTCCTGCATGCCCACGATCACACGGCACAACTTCTGAGGGTCTCAAGCGGCACAAAGCACGCGCACACCACGTTGCTTGGGACTTCTCTGGAAACTTTTATGATCC
The DNA here is from genome assembly GCA_963921515.1 of Calotriton arnoldi. Classification (NCBI taxonomy): domain Eukaryota; kingdom Metazoa; phylum Chordata; class Amphibia; order Caudata; family Salamandridae; genus Calotriton; species Calotriton arnoldi. The sequence goes on along the minus strand of CAWUFW010010349.1, from coordinate 312,108 downwards.
TGTATTTCCAAACAGGGAGCCAGCTCACCTCGGGCCCTTGGGGTTACAAGACACAGCACAAAGCACAGACTTCTTCAAGCAGGGGGACCCAGCGCCTCCTAGCACAGTCCCAACAGCCTCTTCCTTAGTTAGAACAGCAAACTGCAGACCAGCCCCAGATCACGAAGCAAGGATTGGTCTATCCACCACAGTCTCTTCAGTTGTTCCTCCTTTAGCAGAGGTTCCTCTTGACCACAGAATGGGTCCAAGCCTTTTCAGTCTCAATCCATATCTGTTTCATTCCCACGTTCAGGGGTTTCAGCTCTCATAGTTATACCCATTACTGCCTTTGAAGTTTGTATGTGCTCAGGGGTCCCTGACCCCTCCCTAAATCAGTTCTGGGTGTCTCCCTCCCAGTGTCACCTCTCTCCCTTTGATACTGGGGGTCTGCATCCTTAATCACTCAGCAGGAGATGGGTCAATTGGTTTATAGCACCAGCCCAGGCCTTTTCACCTCCCGGGCTTCTCCTCCCACTACTCTCCAGATGCCGGGCAGCCTGGTGCCATCTCAACCCCTCCCTGGGTTAAGACCTCTCCAAGCTCCTCTCACCTTTCAATTCCAGACAGACAATCCACATTTCAGAGACACACAGAAATGCTCAGAGCACAAAACTCAGCCACTTCTAAAAGAGTGGTTTACAAACACACAGTGACAAAACCACCTTTACAGAAAGATGCATTATGACACTGTGAGTTCACACATACCAAACTTCGCCTCTCCATTATAAACTGACAGGAAACTAGGCTAACAAATACAATACCTAGCCTCCCCCATTCTGTCCTATGGGCAGAATGGCCTTTCAGCAGTGAAAAACGAAATGGAGAGTTTTTCACTACCAGAACACAACACACACCTCAGTTTATGTTCTGCCTTTTACCTACACTGCACCCTGCCCAGGGGTTACCTGAGACCTACCACAGGGGTGCCCCATGTGTATGTAAAAGGGAAAGTCAGGCCTGGCAAGTGGTTGCACTTGTCAGGACAACATGCTAACTTAGCATTCTGCGCGCAGGCCCTACACTGAAGGCCTGAGTTCCCTTCTCTGCGCGCCCTTTCATTACTAGCCCTTGCACACACAGTGCACATCACTAGGGACTTTTACTAGTAAGGCAAACATACCAATCATGGCCAACCAATTACCATACATTTTACACAGGGAACTCCTGTACTTTGACACTGATCAGCAGTGGCAAAGTACCCAAAGCATCTAAATTGGCATCTCTAGGTCCGGAAAACGGTCTAGGGGGAAAGCAAAAAGTTTAGGGAACTTTAACCAAAAAGGCCAAGTCCTACACAACCCCCTCCTAGCCAAAAGCCAGGGGAGACCAATCATTACTTTGATGGACTTCCCGGCTTCGGGCGATAGAACCAGGACGCAGGCCCTCTACCACAGGGACACACTCCTGTTCCTCGCCTTCCTACCCCCAGGGGGACTTCTTGATCACCACCCCCTGAGCCAACAATGCTGTTCCATGGATCCCCCCGCCAGGGGGACCCTTCCAGGGGTGCTGGACCCATGCCAACCCCTCCTTGGAGTGGTACCCTGGGGAGACCCATCGGGCAGGTTACTACCTCCAATTATCCTGCCCTCTAGATTAAGAGTGGGTCTACCTTGGTCACTCCTAGGGGACCCAGCCCTACTGGCTGGACCATGTCCCCTCAGTGTCCCCACCGGGGAACACAACCCTTTCTTAATCTTCCATTTAGTTTTCTGGGCCTGCCACTTAGGAATGGCACCCACAAACTTCAGAACGGCAGGAGCTCTGGCTACAGACTCCCCACGCCCTCCTGACGTTAGGTGTTCTTCCCCACACTGCTGGCACCCAGGCACGAGGCCTCCACCCGGGGGCTCTCCTACGGCCCCCCCAGTTTCCTGGGTGATGCTGCTGATCCCTGGGGGTGCTGCTCACTCTGCCTCCCCCCTTTGGAGACAAGGGGCTAGCCAGCAACCCCGCCTCCCAACTCTGGGATCTCCTCGCGCCACCTGGCCCTCCTTCCCTCTCTGGGGCCCCTTCAGGCCCCTGGACCCATGACCAGGGTCCGGGTCTCGTGCAGGCTCCCGGGAATCAAGGAACCCACACCCTAACCCGGGGTGGTGCAATCCTGGAAAATAATTTCTGAGCCTAGGCTCCCCTGGGGACAAATCTGATAACCCCTCCAAATCATTTACCATGGTGACCACTACCCAATCCTCCAGTGCACTCTTGTACTCATCCACACTTGGCACTGGCTGTGCGCTGCCACCAATCACACTGGACTCTGTTTGTCTACCCTTAATGTCCAGTTCCCTCATGCTTAACTCATGAGTGAAAAGAAGCCGTTTCTCTTCCAACGCGAGAGCGTTCCTGCTCTCCTCTGCTTGAGTTTTAAGTTTTAACACCTCCAACTCATGCAGCCTGACCCTTTGGTTTTCCTCCAACTCCTCTGATGAAAAACTCCTCCCTGAATGGCTACTACCAGCCCCTCCGGCTGGTCCTTCCACTGGCAAATCCTGTGGACCAAATCCATTCCCTGGGTCATCCTCATCCACCTCACCATCACCTGTCTCCTGAGCCTCTTTGGCTTCCCACCAGGCCCTCAAGGCCACCTGCAGCTCCTCCTTCTTGGCGCTACTCTTCATGGGACATCCCAAAGCCCTGCATAATTTTCTCAACTGATCAACCTTGTAGGTAAACAGTGCCTCAATGTCAAACTCCAATTCTGCAATCTCAGCCTCACCGGCTATCTGGCTCTCCCCCTGAGACATGATGTGTGGATTAAACTTAGAACCACCAAATCAAAAAACAATATGTTGTTGTATCGCGGTCTACAATCAATTTATGATGAACACCAATTACTGTGAGTGGTTTTGCACATACGCGTTTACTTTCTATTAGGATCGAATCCCACCGCTCTGCCGCCAAATGTTGGAAGTGGAGGTCCCTGTCGCTTACCGCCGCCACCAAATGCTGGAGGCGTGTGCCCTCGACCCCTCGCTTCAACGTTAGGCTAAGTAAGGACACCGTCTGAGATAGCCCTGATCACCCCCTTAGTAGCTTGGCACGAGCAGCCAGGCTTATCTCCAAGGCACGAGTGTTCAGTATGTGCAACCACGCTCACAATAACCCCATGATGTCATCACAAATAGACTCCACATGAGTATTGATAAAAAGAGTATAATCTTTATATAAGAAATTATACGATACGACCACACGATACAAAATCAACATATAAGAACGGGTAGTATTCTTTCCGGTGGGTTGGTAGGTTCTAATCCCAACCACCGCGTCTAACCAACAGTTAAGCTCTTCTCTAACCGTTTCCCAATAGGTTAGACCAGTCGTATTGCTAGAAACGCACACGTTGCATAAGGAAACAATACTGCAATGCGTAACGATATTCTCTTATACTGTGCAACAGAGAAATAATGCCATACGTAGCACCACAGTCATGTACTTTGCAATTGAAGGAATAATTCAATGCGTATCACCACCAGCATGCCCTGTACCAGGAAGAAACAAAGCAATGCGTCACGCTACAATCCTGTGCGGTGCAATAAAGAAATAATACACTGCGCCACATTATACTCAGATACAGTGCACTGACGAAATCATACAATGCGCTACGTTACAATCAAATAATATGCATGGGAGAAATAACGCAGTGCGTAGCGCACCAAGCATAAAGTTCGTTAGGCACAAATGAGGTCAGGCGTCATACGACAGTTCAATAGTTCGTTAGCAGCAATAATGCAATGGTGTAATACAACAGTTTTCCGTGCTCCAGTAACAGTGCCTCCGTTATGGATCAAATGATGTCACACAAAGTACTGCTTCCCACTCCGGCCCCAGTACTGCCCCGTCCTGGGTCAGCACGGGCTGGAATCCGAGCCGAAGCAACGGCTCGCGCAGCTGACTGAGCGGGAAGCCGAGAGAGTGTCCCTCCGGGCCCGCACCCCACCCCAGGTGTTGATCCACTTTACCTGGGGGGGCGCGATCCCACTCTCCTCCCCGACAGCAGCGACTTGGGCCTTGATCCAGAACTCCGTCACGGGTTTTGGCGGACTCGGGCCGGCGGCTCAGCTCTTCCGTGGCTGCCGGCCCGGGCCGCTACTGATGGACTCCGAGGGCCCCGAGGACTTGGCCCTCACTCCGGCGGACTCGGTCCACACCAAGACCCACCCTCAGCACTGTGGAGACTTTACTTCAGTTTGGTGCACAACCTAACCCGGCACTCCTCACCAGCACCTCAGGTTGTACTTCGACATGCACACCGTGCGTCCGAGACTTGCCTCTTCTCTCGTGCTCACGACAATCCGGCGCTTTTCACCAACGCTCCGCTTGCACCTCAACACGCACCCTGCGCGTTCGAGCCTCGCCTCTTCTCCCGGTGCACACGGTGTCCAGGCGCTCTTCCTCATGCCCTGGCTGCACCACGACACGCACTCCTGCGCGTCCGAGTCTCACCTCTTCTCCCGGTGCACACGATGTCCAGGCGCTCTTCCTTACGCCCTGGCTGCACCACGACACGCTCCCTTGCACGTCGGAGACTCACTTCTTCTTTTGGTGCCTACGAGGCCCAGGCGCTCCTCACCAACACCCTGACCGCATCACGACACGCACACTGCGCGTCCGAGTCTTGCTGCTTCCTTTGTTGCACACGAGGCCCAGGCGCTCTTCACTAGCACCCGGTCTGCACCACGACACGCACACTTGCGCGTCCGAGCCTTGCCTCGTCTCCCTGTGCACTCCATGACCAGACGCTCCTCACCAACGCCTTGGCCTGCACCACGACACGCACTCTGCGTGTCTTAGACTTAGCTTACTCCTGCATGCCCACGATCACACGGCACAACTTCTGAGGGTCTCAAGCGGCACAAAGCACGCGCACACCGCGTTGCTTGGGACTTCTCCGGAAACTTTTATGATCCTGTATTTCCAAACAGGGAGCCAGCTCACCTCGGGCCCTTGGGGTTACAAGACACAGCACAAAGCACAGTCTTCTTCAAGCAGGGGGACCCAGCGCCTCCAAGCACAGTCCCAACAGCCTCTTCCTTAGTTAGAACAGCAAACTGCAGACCAGCCCCAGATCACGAAGCAAGGATTGGTCTATCCACCACAGTCTCTTCAGTTGTTCCTTCTTTAGCAGAGGTTCCTCTTGACCACAGAATGGGTCCAAGCCTTTTCAGTCTCAATCCATATCTGTTTCATTCCCATGTTCAGGGGTTTCAGCTCTCATAGTTATACCCCTTACTGTCTTTGAAGTTTGTATGTGCTCAGGGGTCCCTGACCCCTCCCTAAATCAGTTCTGGGTGTCTCCCTCCCAGTGTCACCTCTTTCCCTTTGATACTGGGGGTCTGGATCCTTAATCACTCAGCAGGAGATGGGTCAATTGGTTTATAGCACCAGCCCAGGCCTTTTCACCTCCCGGGCTTCTCCTCCCACTACTCTCCAGATGCCGGGCAGCCTGGTGTCATCTCAACCCCTCCCTGGGTCAAGACCTCTCCCAGCTCCTCTCACCTTTCGATTCCAGACAGACAATCCACATTTCAGAGACACACAGAAATGCTCAGAGCACAAAACTCAGCCACTTCTAAAAGAGTGGTTTACAAACACACAGTGACAAAACCACCTTTACAGAAAGATGCATTATGACACTGTGAGTTCACATATACCAAACTTCACCTCTACATTATAAACTGACAGGAAACTAGGCTAACAAATACAACACCTAGCCTCCCCCATTCTGACCTATGGGCAGAATGGCCTTTCAGCAGTGAAAAACGAAATGGAGAGTTTTTCACTGCCAGAACACAACACACACCTCAGTTTATGTTCTGCCTTTTACCTACACTGCACCCTGCCCAGGGGTTACCTGAGACCTACCACAGGGGTGCCCCATGTGTATGTAAAATAGAAAGTCAGACAAGTGGTTGCACTTGTCAGGACAACATGCTAACTTAGCATTCTGCGCGCAGGCCCTACACTGAAGGCCTGAGTTCCCTACTCTGTGCACCCTTGCATTACTAGCCCTTGCACACAATGTGCACATCACTAGGGACTTTTACTAGTAAGGCAAACATACCAATCATGGCCAACCAATCACCATACATTTTACACAGGGAACTCCTGTACTTTGACACTGATTAGCCGTTGCAAAGTACCCAAAGCATCTAAATTGGCATCTCTAGGTCAGGAAACCAGTCTAGGGGGAAAGCAAAAAGTTTAGGGAACTTTAACCAAAAAGGCCAAGTCCTACACTGCAGCATTACCAGGTTGTTTAAAAACAGTGGCTGCTACTTGTGAGTCTTGAGCAAAGTGAAACAATTGTTATGGGACATCCAGTGAAAGTATATGTGCCACACTCTTTTGAAATCCTATTAACAAGGACTCAGACTCAGCATATGATGTATAGTCGGCTGACTAGGTATGAAAGAGTGATTTTGGGTGCTGAAAATGTGATAGTGACAAGATGTACAATATTGAACCCAGCAACTTTGTTGCCGAGTTTAAATTGTGAAGAAGTGAAAGATGAAGCAGATCATGATTGTTTGGATGTGACAGAATTGTTCACGAAACCAAGACTTGACATTAAAGATACTCCACTAGAAGAGTCAGATAGTGTGATGTTCGTGGATGGATCTTGTTTGAGAGATGAAAAGGGTGCATTGTGTGCTGCATATGCAGTATTTACAGTGTCTATGGTCCTTGAAGCATCCTGTCTAAAAGGGATAAATTCTGCTCGAATTTCTGAGCTGATGGCTCTGACTAGAGCATGTATAATTGGCAAAAATCTGAGAGTAACCATATTCACTGATAGTCAATATGGTTTTGGGGTGGTGCATGATTTTGGTCAGTTGTGGATGCAAAGAGGATTTCTGACTTCTTCAGGATCACCGATCCGGAACAGTAAAAATGTGAAGGATCTATTGAATGCATTACAAATGCCCAAAAGGATTGCTGTGGTAAAATGTTCACACAAGGAGATGATGGACGGAGCGCTGAAACTTTTCAGACACTCACCCCCAGTCACAGATCTGGGTTGAATCCATCATCGTTCTTTAGCTCACTTCGCCACCCCAGTTCAGACACAGCTATATGCAAATCAGTCTTGACCCTGTGCCTCATGGGAACAGTCCAGCCCGAACTGCCAAGCCATGTCTTCCCTGGACCGGAAACAAGCATCCTGGGTCAAGACTGATTTGCATATAGCTGTGTCTTAACTGGGGTGGCAAAGTGAGCTAAAGAATGATGATGGATTCAACCCAGATCTGTGACTGGGGGGGAGTGTTTGACAAGTTTCAGCACTCCGTCCATCATCTCCTTTGTGTTTGCTTTGTTCGCCCTAAGTTGGCAGGGCATGCCCAGACGTGGGTCCCTTGCTCACTTTGCCACTGGATTCACGCTAGCCTGGCTGATGAGGGCTGTTAGCCCGAAACCGGTCCCAGGATGCTTGTTTCCAGTCCGGGGAAGACATGGCTTGGCAGTTCGGGCTGGACTGTTCCCATGAGGCACAGGGTCAAGACTGATTTGCATATAGCTGTGTCTGAACTGGGGTGGCAAAGTGAGCTAAAGAATGATCATGGATTCAACCCAGATCTGTGACTGGGGGTGAGTGTTTGAAAAGTTTCAGCACTCCGTCCATCATCTCCTTTGTGTTTGCTTTGTTCACCCTAAGTTGGCAGGGTATGCCCAGATGTGGGTCCCTTGCTCACTTTGCCACTGGATTCAAGCTAGCCTGGCTGATGAGGGCTGTTAGCCCGAAACCGGTCCCAGGATGCTTGTTTCCGGTCCAGGGAAGACATGGCTTGGCAGTTCGGGCTGGACTGTTCCCATGAGGCACAGGGTCAAGACAGATTTGCATATAGCTGTGTCTGAACTGGGGTGGCAAAGTGAGCTAAAGAATGATGATGGATTCCACCAAGATCTGTGACTGGGGGTGAGTGTTTGAAAAGTTTCAGCACTCCGTCCATCGTCTCCTTTGTGTTTGCTTTGTTCGACCTAAGTTGGCAGGGTATGCCCAGACGTGGGTCCCTTGCTCACTTTGCCACTGGATTCAAGCTAGCCTGGCTGATGAGGGCTGTTAGCCTGAAACCGGTCCCAGGAGGCTTGTTTCCGGTCCAGGGAAGACATGGCTTGGCAGTTCGGGCTGGACTGTTCCCATGAGGCACAGGGTCAAGACTGATTTGCATATAGCTGTGTCTGAACTGGGGTGCCAAATTGAGCTAAAGAATGATGATGATTCAACCCAGATCTGTGACTGGGGGTAAGTGTTTAAAAAGTTTCAGCACTCCGTCCATCATCTCCTTTGTGTTTGCTTTGTTCGCCCTAAGTTGGCAGGGTATGCCCAGACGTGGGTCCCTTGCTCACTTTGCCACTGGATTCAAACTAGGCTGGCTGATGAGGGCTGTTAGCCTGAAACCGGTCCCAGGATGCTTGTTTCCGGTCCAGGGAAGACATGGCTTGGCAGTTCGCGCTGGACTGTTCCCATGAGGCACAGGGTCAAGACTGATTTGCATATAGCTGTGTCTGAACTGGGGTGGCAAAGTGAGCTAAAGAATGATGATGGATTCAACCCAGATCTGTGACTGGGGGTGAATGTTTGAAAAGTTTCAGCACTCCGTCCATCATCTCCTTTTTGTTTGCGTGGTAAAATGTTCAGCACATAAGTCAGGAGATGACTATGTGACAAAAGGAAACAGATACGCAGACCAAGTGGCGCATTTCTGTGCACAAAATTCAATTTCAATCAACAGAGGGGTGGAGAAAAACATACAAATTGCCACTTGATGTTTTCTTCTTTGGAAACATGGAAAGAAATTAGGCAGCTTCAGGAGGAAGCAAGTAAGGAAGAAAAAGAAATTTGGATAAAATCAAGCTGCAAAAAGAGAGCAGAAGATGAAGTTTGGGTGTATGTTGATGAGAGACCAGTTATGCCAGATAGACTACTGTCTCAAATTGCAAGGATGTACCATGGGATAGCACATGTTGGAAGATATGCTATGATTAGACTCTTCAAGCAGTCATGGTTCAATCCAAAGTTTAGGGTCATTGCAGAGAGTCTATGCCAGTGATGCGTAGTGTGCCAGCAGCAAAATCCAGGTAGAAAGACAGTTGTTAGTTGGGGCCGAATTGGAAAAGCAGCAGGACCATTTACCCGACTACAGCTTGATTTTATAGAACTTCCCCCTTGTAATGGACTAAAATATGTGTTGGTTGTTGTTTGTTTGTTTTCTCGTTGCGTAGAGGCTTATCCAACAAGAAGGAATGACAGCTTAACAGTTGCTAAACTACTTTTGAGAGAAATAATACCTAGGTTTGGATTTCCAGTCTCTTTAGAAACAGATAGGGAACACACTTCAACAATGAGATAATTTGGATGATTTGCGCAGCATTACAAAATGAGCAAAAGCTGCATTGTGCCTATCGACCAGAAGCATCTGGAGTGGTCGAACAAATTAATGGCACTATAAAATCCAGACTGTCAAAAGTGTGTGCGTCTACAACACTGAAATGGCCAGACGCTTTACCCCTGGTATTGATGAGTCTTAGAAGCATTCCTGATAAAAAGACTGGATTGAGTCCTCATGAAATTTTGATGGGGAGAGCAATGAGACAAGCAATTGTACCAGCAAACAAACTGATGAATATTACTGATGATCTGGTGCTTGATTATTGCAAAGGATTGGCTGATCTGGTGCATTCTGTGTCTCATCAGGTTGGAGAAATTGCAACCACAACCCAGCCGGATCAAGCACATGATTTGAGTCCAGGAGAGTGGGTTCTTGTCAAGAAACACGTGAGGAAGTCGTGTTTAGAACCCAGGTGGAACGGACCATATCAGATCATTTTGGTGACAACGACTGCAGTGAAGTGCAGTGGCTTGCCAAACTGGATTCATGCAAGTCATACAAGAAGAGTCCCAAGTCCACTTGAAAGACAAGAAGAAGAGCAGCAACTGGTAAAGCAAAGAAAATAACCAGAAGCTGAAAAGCATGAAGCTATAGAATCTAGTATTGCAGATTCTGAAAAAGCTGAGCAAGAAGAAGAACCAAGTACAAGTCGAAAAAGTGGGCACCAACTACTGGGTCTCAAGAGACTGCTGTTGAGAAAGAAAAGGAGAAAGTGACTGATGAAGATCAAGAGCAAGTACAACAAAGAAAAGAACTGAATATAAGAACTTGCAAACTTGACAACGAAGGTGAAGAAGCAGTTCAAGTTAAGAAAGCAAGAAAAGATGATGATTGGCCAAAAGGAGTGAAAAGACTGAAATACACTCTAGAAAAGAAGATGCCAGATCAAATAAATGAAATATCGAGTCAAACTGGACAAAGTGATTCAGAAGAAGAATCAGTACGAAAAAACAAGAAGAATAAGAATTCCAAGTAAGAAATACACAGCTCCAGAATGGACATATGTGTTGTTAGAAGAAATTGAAAACACAGATCAGAAAGAAGAAGAAACTGGTACTGATCAAAGTAATCAAAGCAAACTGAAACCACCTTAAAAAGAACTGTGAAAATAAAGGTGCAACAATTTCAATGAAGAATATTCTAAAAGTTCAAAAGATTTGAAGAAGAAGTAGAAGATATAAAAAAGAAAAAAAAAAGAGGGGGTAAAGAAGGGAGGCCTAAAGTGTAAGGATACACTACTCTAGATGGTTTTTGGATAAATTTTTTCAAAAGTTTTTAAAGACTTTTTAGGTTTTTTCTTAGATTTTAAATTTTTTTATATGGTATATAGTATCTAAAATGGAAAAAGTAACAGAGACTGGATATCAAAATCATAGTTTTAAACGTAAATGTATTAATGCTTGCTTATGTAGTGTCTTACTACTAACATTGGTATGGTTAACATTGATTGTTATTGTCCCTGTTTCAATGGTGACTAATCACAAAAATAATACTAATTATGTGGGAAGTGAGAGAATAGATACTGTTACTAGGGAAAGTATAAATACTAATATAGAAAAGATAGAAGATGATAGTATTTATCATCATGATAAATCAATTAATGATTTTTCGTTAAATGTTTTTACTAAATTGCTTTATGAGTATGTTAACACAATGAATGTGAGAGATTGTTATGTGTGCATGCAATTACCGTTGTCTGTCTCAGAGGGGGTGACCTACCATGACCTACCTTTAACATATGGTATGTCTTGCAGTGTTTTAACAAGTCTTTTCTATGAGAGGAAATGTTTAGAGTACTATTACTCTAATTTTATTTAATATTGTCAGAAATTCCTATCCGGAGAGATTTAAAAGTTGTTTATGGTCCTATTTATGCAGCATATATGGGAGATTTTTTCATTAGTAACATACCAGTAGATACAATAGAAGCACATAGAAACAATCTAACCTGTAAGTTACGGCATGAAGAGATTGAATTTATGAATCTAGTAGAAGATAGAAGACGAGATTTCAAAAAGAAAGCTGCTGAGCAAAAGTCTCATGTACCTCCATGGACTTTCAGAGACGGTGATTATAAAAAGGGTGAGACTTACGCTGCCATGACTCTAGATTATCAACATAGAGGAAAGCTTGTGTGTTTAGGGAAAAGACAGAACATAATAGTTACTTTATTGGTTCTAGTGAATGTGAGCATACTTTCTTGATAAAAGGAAGTTGGGGACTAAAGGGAGGAACTGATCCTGTTTTCCCGGTAATATGTTATGTGTGTGGTAAGAATGCTTATTATAGGTTACCTACAGGTTGGTATGGATGTTGTTATTTAGGCATAGTATTCCCGAAAGTGTACCACGTAGATAAGAATAATAGAATTAATGAAATAAAACAAGGACGTAATGAGAGGAGCGAGTTATTCTGAAATAGTTGGAGATATTTTTGGAGCACTGATACCTTCAGTTGGAGTTATTCTGAATTCGCATAAAATTAGAAAATTGTCCACAGTGGTTGATCGTTTATCAACGGATACTGCTGGTGGGTTATTGATGATTGATACGGAAATGATTGCAATTAGATCAATGGTTTTGCAAAATCGACTTGCCCTTGATATATTATTGGCAAAAGAGGGTGGAATCTGTAGCATGTTGAAAATACAACAATGCTGTACTTATATCTCTGACAAAAGTAAAAATCTTGAGGGGTATATTAAAAATATTACAGAACTTCATGAAGATTTGACTGAACTGAAAGTTGACGGTGCCTTGGAGAAACTTGGTAAGAGTTTTTCCTCAATGGGAAATTGGTTTTCTACCTTAGGGAGTAGTTTATTAGGAAAAATACTAATACCTGTTACTTCAGTAGTTGCAGTAATAATAATAATTACTATGATTTATAAATGTTGTAAATGCAAATGTAGAAAGAAAGAGACATCAGATCTTAAACGTAGAGCTAGAAAGAGAAAGCGAGAAGAGATAGAATTAGAGGATATGAGAGGAAATTACTATGAGATTATGAAAGACTTAGGGGCCGATTCCGATTCGGGCCGGAAATCTCTCCGACCGAGCCGGACCCAGAGAGATTTCCGACCGAATCGGACTCTAGCAGTCCGACCGAACGAGTACGATGCGCACGTATGCTATCGGACTCGATTCGGTCGGACTCCCATTGAAGTCAATGGGAGCCAGTCGTACGACGCGTACACGGGCTCCCATTGACTCAATGGGCACGACGCTGAACAAGGGCGCCCCCTCCAGCGTGTGCGCGTTGATGCGGGTCGCGCCGTACATGCACGTGTAGGGGGACCCATGTTTCCCCCTGTGTGCGACTCGCGCGGCTACGCGTACAGGGAGTCCGACACGGACCCCCAAAGTACGGCTCCGACTGCTCTTTCGAGCCGGAGTGCGCGGCTCGGTCGGACTGCTCGCGGCGCGCATCGTACTTACCCGGCCGGGAAACGTCTCCATTGCGCGGTGCGAGTCGAGTCCGAACGAGTCGGTCGGTGCGGTTCGATCCGGGAACGAGTCGGTCGGAACGGTCGGGACACCCGGACGAGTCGGTCGGCGATTTCGCATCGTACTCGCTCGCCCGGACGCATGTACGAATCGGTCGGGAAATAGGGCTCCGAATCGGATCCGGTTAAGCCGAATCCGATTCGGAGCCCTACCGGCCGAGATCGGAATCGGCCCCTTAGATGGAAGAATAAAACGAGAAAGAAGTACAGTATTTTAAATAAGTGGCAACTTGTTTGTGATGGGTATTTTGATGATGGCTCAAAACGCCATCAAAGGGGGGCTTGATGGAGCAGGGTTTGCGTAAATAAAACCTGCTCGGATTGAACCCTCAGTAACATATATTAACAGTGTGCAGTGAATATTTTTTTATTAATAAATGCTAAAATATGGGAAAATGCTTATGCACATTTGTAAACTAATGTGTGTACTAATGCATGAGACTAGGCCACAAAAATTGCTTTGATAAGAAAAAACTAATGCTGCTTTTGTGCACGTTAATAATATTCTGCTAGGAATAACACAGGTTTTGCATGGGTTAGTGCAAATGCTGGGATGGTGCGCAAAATGAAATTACATTTCGTGGAAAATAATAAATGTTTGTGTTCTGTTCTCGTAGAAATACAAGTATGGGCCTACTTTCCTGCATGCCAGTTTTGGGTTAATTCTCGCTGAAAGAAATAAAATGATTTAAAAAGGGCTTTGTATGAGGAGAGAACGCAAGAGCATGAAGAATGTCCTTCGTGATGTACTGACTGTGTGCCAAGGTTGCGGAAGGAGGATACTGATAAACAAGTAGAAGAGTACAACTTCCTTGCGAGATGGCAGAGGCAAACAATGGAAGCGTAGAGATTCGCAGCATGACAAATATGTAATATGATTGTGTTAAAAAATGTTTCTTGAAAAGGATCTGTCGTCATGTGAATAAAATGAACACGCTGAGAGTGGTGTGATACAACACCCCCATTTTTAGCCAATGAGGGACAGAGTTTGGTTGAAAATGAAACAAATGTGGGTTGGACATTTAGGTTTTAGCGTATAACTGAAGGTCTCTGGGGGTGTGGTTTGGGGTCGGCTGATGTTTAGCTAGCGGGAGATCGTCGCTGTCGTCGGTTTGCTGATTCCAGATAGAGGCCTACCTGTTTCCTGACTCCTGACTTAATCTTTGCCATTCATCTCTACTTGAGTGGCCTTGCTGCCCTAACTGGCCAGTGGGGTAGTTTTCCCGATTCTTACTTGGGTTAGTATAGATAATCTTCTGAATTTGCATATTCATTTGCAAATGTATTTGTCTCTGAAACTTTTCTCTCTTCGTCTATCCACTCCTTCAATGCATTCATATTTGACATGAGTTTGAATTTATACATTGCCAATGTTCTCTCTCTGTGATAATCGATGATTTGCATTCGTGTAACTGTACTTGATGAGCATTATTTCTTACATTATTTTACGATAAACAAACATAAACTTCACACTGAGTCTGTTAATATTTAGTAGCGTAGATGCATAGATAAGTACATAATATTATCATCAATTATTCATCTTTAGGTTCATTGACACATTTTATTTGTTAGGAGAAATGCAGGTTCTAAAGTGTATTTTGTGAAGTAGGAATAAAACGTGCATCACACTGAACCCCAGCGTGAAGGGATTAGTTGGGTAGTGTAAATGGGCCTATGTTTGTGAAAATTATTGATCCCTGATCGCTGGATCAGAACCAAAGACCTGCGATTTCTTTATTTTCCCTTAGTCGGTATAAAAAGGGTTCTATAGCTAATAGGAATAGGGAGGGAGAGAGTGGGCAGCCCTGTCTGGTGCTTTGTTTTAGGTTGAAAGGTGAAAGGTGAGGAAATCGTCCTGCCAGCTCTTACTCTAGCTGTCGGTTTGTGATATAGGGCCATAATCATGCGGATTAGATCTTCGCCAAGATTACATTTCTCAAGTGTTGCTCTTAGGTATGTCCAATCAACTTTGTCAAACGCTTTCTCAGCGTCCAATGTGATAGCTACTGTGGGGGATTCTGCTAATTTGGCTTTTTCTAACGCATGGCATAGGATTCGTGTATTGTCGCTGGAGAGTCCATTTCTTAAAGAACCTACTTGGGACGGGTGTATGAGTTTAGAAATATCCTTTTGTAGCCTGTTAGAAAGGATCATTGCGTCTATAATTTTTAGGCTGTAAAAGATCTTTCCCTTCTTTGGGAATTACCGTGATGATTGCTTCTGCTTGAGTCCTGGTTACATGGCCTGTGTCTGCAAAATGATTGAACAGATTCAGAAAGGAGGAATTAGAGAGGTAGCGAGAGTTTTAAAGAATTTGGCATTGTAGTCATCTGGCCCAGGACCTTTCCCCGTTTTGAGTTTTTTAATTGTGTCAGCGATTTCCTCTGAGGTTATTGGTCCATTGATTGAAATTCTATTTTGTTCGGAAAGAGTGGGCAGTTTACAAGTATCCAAATAGGTTTGGCATTTATAGGCATTAAGTTCTAGATTTTTTCATATAAGTTTTGATAAAATTCTTTGAATATATCCACTATTTTGTTTGGGTTAGTGTGTGCAGTGCCGTTAGAATCTAATAATGCACTTATTGTGTTTTTCTGGAATTTAAATTTCAGGTATGAGGCTAGCGACTTTGCAGCTCTATTAGATTTACAGAGTCTGATTCTTTTTTGTTTATTAACCCATATCCCTGCCATAGATCTTATAATTTTATTATACTCGTATTTCTTTCTCACTATTTCGTTTAGGAGTTGACCATCTCTGGAGGAGATATGCTTTTTTTCAAGCTCTGTAATTTCTTCTTCTAGTCTAATGAGGTTGCTGTTAGTTTCTTTATTCATGGCAGATCTTATTTTGAGGATCTCTCCTCTCAGTATACATTTTAGTGCCTCCCATCGTGTGAGGTCAGAAGTGTTGCCTAATTTATTTTCATTAAGAAAATTGATAATCGTATCTTTAATGCTTTGCCTATTTGCTTCCAATGAGATAACTTCATCATTGAATCTCCAAAGGGGCTGTTTTTTAAAAGGAGTCGGGTCAGAGATGGATAGTGTAATGCATAAATGGTCCGATATTACTCTTGGCTCAATGGAGATATGATCTATCCTATTTATGGCGTTACCAGTGATGAGAAGATAATCAATGTGTGAGTACGAGTTATTGGGGAACGAGTCGAAAGTATAATCTCTCTCTGTGGGATTATGTGATCTCCAGGTGTCAATCAGATTAAATTGCTTGCACGTGTTTCTAAGAATTTTGTGTGATTTGTTGGCTCGGAAAGGACAGTGTGAGTTTCTATCAAGGGTTGGATCTAGAGGTAGATTGAAGTCTCCCGCAAGTACGTGCATGGCCGAGTCAGGGATTGTCTTGAGTTGCTTTGTGAGTTCTTCCCAGAAACCGGGGTCATCTTTGGTGGGTGCATATATGTTTGTGATGTAAAATTCTGTGTTGTGTTTACTCAATTTCGAATCTGCTTTGCTTGTAACTATTTTGATGTTCGCTTTCTTTGCAATGAGTGTTAGTACCCCATTTGTCTTGCCTATGGCAGCAGAACCTGTTACCTCCGAGTAGAAGTTATTTCTAAGTGAGTTGAATTGTTTGGAATCAATCTTTGTTTCTTGTAGGAGAATAACATCACTTTTCTGTTTATATATGTAATCAAGTATCTTCCTTCTCTTGACTGGGTAATTGATGCCTTTTACATTCAGGGATATTATTTTAATATTTTGTTGGGTCGAGGCCATCAGGGATGATTATATGTGGTAACTTAAGATTGAACAGTATGTGTACAACCATTGTGGGTGTTTTTCTACAAATCTCTTGGGGATAGCCATACTGGTAAATAGAGAACTTCTGGTGCATTGGCTATGGCGTGGTTTCCTTAAGGGAAGCATCTTCTTGATATTATTACCAAGTTGTACATTAACTCTGGGTGCTATAGAAGTAGAAGTAATTGTACTATTGTTAAGTACTACTTGGCCTATCATGGCCATGTAAGTGCTGAGCAATATTTTTTATAGTAAGGGCAACTAAATAAGTGAAAAAATTGTAAATGACTAAATAAGTGAAAAAATTGTAAAAGAAACCAAGAAATTAAACAGAAAAAGCAGGAAAAAAAGGAGAACCCTAGCACTCTCCCATCCCCCGCCCACCCACCTCCCCCTAAGTAGTGAACAGGCATGGTGAAAGGAGAAAGAAATTATCCCCCCAGGAAGACAAGTATAAACAATTCATGTTATCTGTAATTACAATGTGAAATTAAGGCTTATTAAATATCATTCTTGAAACTTGACTTCTTGAAACTTGAAACAGAGAGTAAAGTATTTCTACACTAGCTTCATTCTTATATTTGTGTGGTTCGCTATACCATAAATGATTAAGCTGCAAACTATATCAATCGAACAGTTTAACTACCAAGACCACAACTTATATGGGCCAACCATGCAAGAGGCCAGTATGGTTTTCCCGTTAGGGAAGCGGGAAGCAAGGAAAGCAACAGCAATGAACCAAATCTGGCATCGTTCCAGCTAAACAGGACTAACAAGACTGTCAAACTATAACTAAAAGATTTTCACAATTGTATAATGAGATGAGAGCTATATAGCTCTATACCAGCGCTGATGACTAGTTCAGATCATGTTGATCATGTTGGCTTTCGAACGCTATGTTACTGCACGTCGATGATTGGTTATGCCCTTAAACTTGTTGAACTTTGGTTTAAGGTGTCCATCACTGACTTTTCTTTTTCGTCAATGATTTTTTTTCAGAGATGTGATCAGTAAATATATGTGGCGTCCATTGAATTAAGATGCAATATTTGGCTGGCCTTGCAAATTAGAAGTGATAGTTTTTGGCTTTAAGTCTTGGACGGAGGACCAGAAAACCTTTCATTGCTTCAACCGTTTCTTTGCAGTAATCTTGGGAAATGAAGATTATGCTGCCTTTCCAGTGTATATGATTATGTTTCCTCATGAACGATAAGATCAGTTCCACATGCTGGTATAGGAGTGGTTTGCAAATGATTGGTCTAGGGGCCTTTGGTTTGGAAGTTACTGTGTTGGAATTCTGTGAGCCCTGTCAAATTCCAGGGGTTTACTGAATACCAGATTTGTAGCTTATGTAAACCATTTCTCCAAAAAAGATGCATGACCCCGCTGAATCTTCTTCCCCTTCCGGTAATCCTAATGTTCGTAGATTTCCACGTCTATTCCTGTCTTCCAAGTCCGAAAGCTGTTTAGTGAAAGAGGTCGAGGTACTATTGAATGATTGAAGGGATATAGTAATTTTAGCATCTGAGTCCTCCAGGTGACTGATCTTACTTTCTGCTTCTGCGATTCTTGAGTTGATCTTCCTAATGTCTTGATGGATTGCAAAGATCTCATTCTGCATAACATCTGTGTTTCCTTTCATTGATTTGGCTAGTTCAAGGACATCTGCAAGTTTTTTCAGTATAGTTGCCATGGTAGAATTGATGTCTTGTTTGCTCTTAGTCAGCGAGTCAGGATTTGGTGGATCAGCCTTGATTCTTTTCAGACTTGTTTTGTTGACTTTATCCCCCATTTGCAAATAATAGGAATACTTGTTTGAGGCTTTAATAGGGGCAGAGTTACCCTTTTGACAGATGCGAGGTTAGACCTAGAAGCTGGGCAGGTTGTAATGCTTAGCAAGGCTTTCCTTGCAGTGATGAGACCTGTACTGGCATGAAGATCAGAGGGGTTCGCAAGAATGTACACCCTATAAGAGGCGATAGACAGGGGTCATCATTTGAAAGACATATGAGCACTGTAGTTGCAAATATGCTCATATATTTCAATTGCTGTTCACTTATTTCAGGGTTTACAAGAGGTATACCTGTATTTTAGTAAAAGGTCTGGTTAGGCTCCCCTGCAGTCGCCTGAGCTGCTACATACGCTGGTTTGATAGAGCCTGTTTCGTAGAGCCGGTTAAGGGATGGACCATCTGTCACCAAACCAGTTACAAACCTGTCACACACCTGTCACAAAGCTTTGATTGGTAGCTTGCATTCATCGTATAGGAACATAGAATTTGATAGATGGCCTATCTCTTAAGCATATCTCTTAAGTTGCATTATCATTCTGACCTTTGTGATAGGTTGCCATTTTCTACTCCATGCACAGCCGCCATGTTAGGGTTCCTGCAGGGTACAACATTTAATTTGACCATTAATATCTTTTTTTAAGACCAGGCATTATTTTACTTCAAGGTGTGCAGAGGTCATGGTGACTTTCAGATATTCTCCTGATAGTATCTCTGTGAGTGGGTTACAGTGAGCGGTTGTTTTTCTAGAAAATGTGAGCGTCCGCCATGTTAGGGTCAGGCAGGCGGTCAGGCAGGACCAATACCGGTGTAGTTAGACTGCATTGCAGTTGCTTTTATAAAAATCATATGGCCATTGGGAACCTTACTAGTTTGCCCTCAATGTTGTCCGTATTCTGCCACCTGTAGTGCCGGTCATCGGGAATCCCGTGGCTCAGTGCAGTTTCGCACTCTCGTTGAGGGTTGACGCGGGAGAGTTCCTTCAGCTGCTGCAGTATTTGATATCAAAGCTGACAGTAGCCTGCAAATTGCAGTGCCGGGCGTTTGTATCACATTGAGCGGGTTACAGTGAGCGGCCGCTTTCTACTAAACACGAGCGACCGCCTTGTCAGGGTCAGGCAGGCGGTCAGGCAGGACCGATAGGTCCAAAACCAGGCGTATTTAGATTAGTCTCTAGCTATAAAATCAATTGACTGCTGGGAACCTTACTTGTTTGACATTAAATCTGTCCGGAACCTGCAATCCGCAGTTTTGATCGTGCTCCGTCTGGACCCCCACGGTTCAGCGCTGCATCACTCGCTCAGCAGGGGATTAATGCGGGAGAGCTCCTTCAGATGCTGCTGGTTCGGTTTTGATGCAATGGATTGGTGCTTACAACCAGTGGTAGCCTCCCACTTTGTTATAGACTTACAGGTGGATTTAATGCATGGATTTTTCCGAAAAAGCTGGTCGTCCTGAGAGGATCTGCAGGCTCAAGCTGGCATCTTTCTCGAGCTCCAGAACACCCCCTTGAAACTTTTAGTTTTAAAAACATATTGTTAGAAATAATTTAGCTATGAAACTTGCCCATTCCAAACTTAACCCTGACCACAACTTCCTATTTCTGTAAATTAAATCTAGCCAAAAAAGTGGTTGAACTTAAAATGGAATTGGAAATTCACCTACTCGAGGTAAAAATAATCTATCTTTTTTTCAAAGTTCTTAAAATTAAATGTTATTGAACTAAACTTAAAATACACAAATAGACGACAATTTTGAAACATTTCTCACAAAATGTTTCAAAATATATTTATTTCAAGCAAAAAATGCAAAACATTGTGAATGTGGAGCGCAGTTCAGGTGTGCCATTTTATGTTTCAAACATCTCTTCATTTTCGGAAAGAATTATCTGGAGAATTTATGAGCCTTGGCAAAAAGTATGTGTACTATTATACTTGTTCAACAGCACTCTTTATGAGTTGGGTGGGTAGGAGATAATAATAGGAATAACATTATTTATATACCTCTTTGTATCCATTTTTCCATATCTAAGTCTTGTAAAAAACAAACGTTACTATTACCAAATTCATTCAAAGGGGCTTATTCACAAGCCCATTGGGCTGCCAATGCATCACTTTTTTTGGACGCACCGGCGGCGCAGTATGCCTGCCCATATTTACAAGGCCACGTAAAGCCACCCTGCGTGGCTTTTCATGGCCTTGTAAATACAGCCCTTTTTCACCTGTTACTCTGCGTGAAAGGGGCATTCCATGGGTGTTGCTGTGGGTGTTCACATGCAACATCCATAGAACCTGATGCATTCCCAGGTTTACAATGTTTTGTAAACCTGGGAATCCGCCAGATTACTGCGCCTCCCCAGGGGAGGCGTAAGCGAGGCACAACGAGGAGAAATATCTTAATTTCTTCTCGTTTTTCCTTTTTCTTTGTGTTCTGCATTTTGCAGCACACATAGAAAGAGAAAAACACCTCTTGTGATTGTTTTTGCGCAGGAAGGTGTCTCTTCCGGCACAAAAACAATCACCCTTACAACGCAGACACCCTTGCACCATGGCACAAGGTTGCCTGCATTGGTGCATGCCAGCCCATTGTGCGCCATCGCAGGGGAAAAGGACAGGAATGTGCCATATCTTGTAGATAGAGCACATTCCTTACCTTTTCCTTTGACGCACAGCAGCGCAGAAGGAAGGAGTGCTGTGGTGCCGTGAGATAAATTATTGTAAATCAGGCCCAAAGGGCTGAGGCTTCAGGAAAAGAGGCCAGCCAACAAGCTCTTGGAGTCACTCTGGGTTCTCGGTTCAAGAGATGCAGGTCCAGGCCTTCTCATCCAGGCAAGAGGGCAGCAGGCAGCAGGTCATCACAGCAAAGCAGGAGTCCAGCAGAGTGCATTTCATCAGAGTGGCAGTCCTTCAGCAACACAGCAGTCCTTTTTCCTGTCAGACTATCCACAGGTCAAGATGTGTACTGAAGTGGTAGTGTCTGAGGTCCTTCTTTTATTCACAGTTGTGCCTTTGAATTGGCATGACTTTGAAGTGCACAGATGCCCTGCCTTTCCTGCCCTGGCTCCAGGCTAACTACAAGGGGAATACAGCCCTTAGTATGGAAACAGGACACAGCCTATTCAGGTGTAAGTGAGGCTGAGCCCAGCTCCTACCCTCCTATCCTGAAAGTGAGGGCCCACCCAGTCACACCTAAGCTCCCATTGTTTATGACTGTCTAGGAGGAATACACAAAGTCAACTGCCAACTACACTCAATCATGTGACTAAAGATAGGCTGCAGGCACCAAATGGCTAAGGCAAGAAAATGGCAATTTTCTAAAAGTGGCATTTTCAGTATTGTAATTTACAATCCGACTTCACCATAATTTAGGATTTTAAATTAGGATTCCGAGACACCACACTTGAATCAGTTATATCTTCCCATTTGGAAATTACACTTATAAAATGTAATAGGGTAATCCCAATGTTATCCTATGTGAGATATAGACCTTGTAGTAGTGAAAAAATAATTTGAGTTTTTACGACCAGGACATATAAAACTTAAAAGTACATGTCCTACTTTTTAAATACATTGCACCCTGCCCTCTGGGCTGTCTATAACCTACCCTAGGAGTGGCTTATACATATTAAAAAGGAAGGCTTGAAACTGGCAAAAGGTTTCTTTTGCCAGGCTGAAATGGCAGCTTAACTGCACACACAGGGTCTGCAATGACAGGCCTAGGGCACGTTTAAATGGTTAATTACGTGGGTGGCTAAAGCAGTGCTGCAGGCCCACTAATAGCATTCAATTTATAGGGCCTGGGTACCTGTAGTGCACTGTACTAGAGACTTATAAGTAAATGACCTATGCCAATTGGGTATAAGCCAATATTGTCATGTTTAGAGGCGAGAGCACATGTACTGTACCACTGGTTAGCAGTAATAAAGTGCTTAGAGTCTTAATGCCAGCAAAAGGAGGTCAGAAAAATGGAGGAGGAAGGCAACATTTGGGGGAAGCCCACCCCAAAGCTGACATGTCTAGCATGCCCCCCTCCCCCATCTTAAAGTGAGGAAAACTACCCAACTCCTTGGAAGTTCTCATCACTAAAGCGAAAGAACCTCTTAGACAGTATTGGTGAGGTCTACCCAGGACTGTGTTCCACCATAAAGTCCATTCCCTGTAGGGAGCTAGACCACCTCAACACTTTAGGATTTCACCCCTTATTTGCATGAGCCACCTTAGAGGTATGCGGTCTGTCTGAACCCAGAAGTGAGTTCCAAACAGGTATTGTTTCAGCTTCTTCAGTGCCCAGATCACAGCAACGGCCTCCCTCTCAATCACACTCCACCTCTGTTCCCCTGTAAGTAGCCTCCTGCTAATGAAGGCTACTGGTTGGCTAAGGGTCCTCCTCATTTATTGGTGCTAAGACCGCCCCTATGCCATGCTCTGAACTGTCTGCCTGCCTTATGAACTCTTATGAGAAGTCAGGATCCTTGAGTACGGGTTCTGTATGCATGGCCTTCTTGAGGGTATCAAAGGCTTTCTGACAACCTCTTTCCCGATTACCTGTCTGGGCTGCTTCTTTGAAGTCAACTCTGTTAAGGGGTCAACAAGGGTGCCATATCCCCTAACAAACCTCCTGTAGTATCATGTGAGGCTCAGGAAGGCCTTCACTTTAGTCTGTCTTTTCGGGGATTGCCAGGTCAGGACAGTCTCAGTCTTGGCCTGGAGGGGCTGCACCTTGCCCCCGCCCACCATGTAGCCCAGATAAACCACGGAATCCTGCCCTATCGGGTACTTACTGGCCTTGATAGTCAGGTCCTCCTGCTGCAGGGTCTAAAGCACCTACTGTAGGTGGTACAGGTGTTCCTTCCAGCTGGAGCTGTAGACAGCTATGTCGTCCATGTAGGCAGCACAGAATGCATCCTTCCCAACTATGACCCTGTTGGCTCTATACCAGCCAAGACGTGGTTCACCAGCATCTGAAAGGTGGCAGGGCATTCTTCAAATCAAAGGGCATCACCCACACTGAAAGTGGACCTCTGGGGTTTAAAACTCAGACCTCTCTGTTGTCCCCAGAATGATGTTGTATCAAAAGTACTTAGGAACTTGACAGTGCCCAGCCTTTCGAAGAGCTCTTCAGCTCGGGGATGGGGTGTTTATCAGTTTTCAACAAAGGAATGAGACCCCAGTAGTTCACACTGAACATAAGTTCTGGAGTGGGGCCCTGTGGGGCAGCCTTGGGTACCAACACTACGGGCTGGACCAGAGACTGTTGGAGGGCTCAATCACCCCTAACGCCATCATCTTGCAGACTTCCTTCTTGATACTGGCACCTCACCTTATTGGACATTTTGTTCTTAACAGGTAGACTGTCTCCAGTATCTATGTCATGGCTTCACAGGTGTGTGAGTCTAGGGGTGAGGGAGAACAGAGTAGCAAACTGTCCCAGTAATTAGCACCAGTCACTCTGCTGTTTTGGGGCTAGTATAGGGGAGAGGTTGATACCCTCCACTGACTACTGTGTTCTTGGGCAGACAGGAGGTCAGGGAGAGGCTCACTCTCCTCTTCCACTCTTTCATCCATTACCACAAGCATGCTCATTTCAGACCTCTCAAAGTGGGGTTTTTGGAGGTTCACATGGAGCCCCTTTAAGGGGTTTCTAAGGGTCGTGTTATCCGCCAAATAGGTGGACTCCCCCTTCTGCTCCTTCACCTCATATGGGCCTGTCCAGCAATCATGGGTTTCACAGGCCCCATAACCCACAACTTCAGGCCAGGCTGAAACTCCACCAGAGTGCCCTTCAGGTCATACCAGAGTTTCATAACTTCTTGACTGGCCTCAAGGTTGATTTTCACCTTTTTTACAGAAGCAGTGCATCTGGTTTCAGAAGTTCAGGATGTAGCTGACCACATCCTGAGGGGGTTTCCATGGCGCTTGCTACCACCCCTCTTTTACAAGGCTAAGAGGTCCCCTGCCAAGCTGGTCATTGAAGAGTTTGAAGGGGATAAACCCTACTCCCTTCTGTTGCACCTCCCTGTAGTCAAAGAGAAGACAAGAAAGGAGGATGTCCCACTTAGGCCTCATGGGCTCAGGCAGGCCCATTATCATGCCTTTCAAGGTCTTGTTGAATCTCTCCTCAAGACTGTTGGTTTGAGGGTGTTAGGGTGTGGAGAACTTCTAAGTTACCCCACACTCATCCCACATGAACGTCATGTACGCGGACATGAAGTAAGTTCCTTTCTCAGACACTACCTCTTCGGGGAACCCCACACGGGCAAATATCCCCATCATGGCCCTGGCCACCACAGGTGCAGCCACCGATCACAGAGGGATTGCCTCTGGTTAGCGAGTGGCATGATCTACTGAGGCCAGAATGAATCTGTTGCCTAAACCTGTCTTGAGGTCCAAGGGATCCGATAATGTTGATGCCTACCCTCTCAAAAGAATATCAACGAAAGGTAATGTGGTCAGGGCAGCCTTGAGCTTTTTCCATGACTTCCAACTGGTCTGGCAGGTGGGACAGGACCTATAAAATGCATCTGAGGCCGTCTTCACCTGGAGCCAATAGAAGTGGATGACAAGCCTTGCAAAGGTCATGTCTTGCCCCAGATGCCCTACCTGGGGTATGTCATGAGCCAAACTCAGGAGAAAGGTCCTTTAATACTGGGGGGACCATCAGCAGATGGGCTGCCCTAGATCCAGGAGCCTTAGGCTCACTCTATAGGAGGTCTCCCAATAGATCAGGTGATCTCCAGAGGTGTCACCTGATGCCTGGGCTTCAGCTTGTCTCCTTAAAGCCGTCTAGAGTGCAAAATTCCTCCCTGGTGGGCTCACCTTCAATTGCCAACAAGAAAGCTCAGACAGGTCACCCAGGGTGGCAATGTGCTCCACAGTTGGCTCAGGGGTATCCTCCTCAGGTGCCAGGTCAACCACAACCGTGGGAATTTCAGGAACTGGTTTCCCATGCCCCTTGCCTCTCTCCTTCTTGGTAGCCATCTAGGACATTGTTCCAGGCTCCAGATGCCCTTGACTCCCTTCCCAGGCAGCCATGGACCTTGTGGTCATTCAGGCAATCCCAACATCTCCAAGTGTGACCTGAACTCTGCCTCTCTCTCCAGATAGTGTGCTCCAGGTCACTGTCCAACAGACAATCTACAGGCATGACAGGGTTCACAGCTACTTTTAGAGAACCTGAGACCCCCCTCACTGAAAGGGAACCAGAATCACCAGTAGATGGCTCTCATGATTGTCGGCGACTATGACTTGCTGAAATGTGTTAGGGAGGACCTCCTCTGAGGACACCAGCTGACACTTTACAGTAGTCATGCTGGCTCCTGTGTCTCTCAGAGCCTCCACCCATTGCCCATCAATGGTGACCCACTGCATGTACTTAGAAGTATTGGCAGGGATATGAGCTTTTGGCACCATCTCCTTATCCCCTAGGGAAACTAGGGTCACTTCTGTTTGATTTCCAAAGCTAAATGGGACTACCCGCTCCCCGAGTGCTAGGCTCTCCAACACAGGTGTCTGCCTACCGGTCGGGGCTGTGCCCTCTTGAGACATTTGGAGTCGCCCTTGGAGTACCCATAATTGTAGTGCTCTGTGCATTGGAGTACACACCTGCCTGTCTGCTTGTCAAAGAACCCCTTCTCATTAGCCTCAGATTGGGACTGGTTACCACTACCCACTACTCCCGTATTTTTAAGTTTCTTTTCCCCCTCTTTCTTCTGGTGGCACCCTGACCACCATTGTGGGAGCTCCCCTGTAACATTTTGGACACTCTGGTGTTAGCCCAGAAGTCTGCCTCCGCAGCAGGCTTCCTAGGGTCAGTCACCCTGCTGTCCACTAGATGCTGGTGCAGCTCTAGAAAACAAATACTGATCATTAGTTATCTCATTATCAGATTGTACAGCCAGTTGCAATCATTAACTATGCTGCCTTGCACTGAACCATTCAGTGCCTTAATGGAGTAATCCACAAAATCTACCCAGGAGTGGTTGGGGAGCTTCTGGCTGTCCCTGACCTTGACAGTACTTCTCAGGGGCCAGCCTAATTTTCGTTATCAAGATGGCCTTCACAGGAGAGTACCTGGTTTGGTCCCCAACCTCTAAAGTAAGAAGTGTGTCACACCCCGCGGTAGGCACATGTTTCCACAGACCCCCCCCCCCCAATGTTATTCTGGAATCTTTTGCACCCTCAGGGCTAGCTCATTGGCAGAAAACCACTTGTCAATGTCATCTCCCACCACAAATCTGGGCACCAGATCCTTGGGAATGCAGACCTTTTTGTACCTTCAGGCACTGCAGGCATGCTGCCACCACCTTTCTGGTCTTGACATCAAGTTCCTTGAGACTCTGTTTGTGAGCCAGTAACAACTTTTTCTCCTCCAAGGATCTCTCTGCCTCAGCTTTCTTCTCTTCCATTTTTAATTTGGCCATTTGCAGTTGAAACTCCCTATCTTTCTTCTTGCCTGCCAGTCCTTCTGGGGACAGGCCATGAGATGAAAACTGCTTCCTGCTCTGACAGCAGGATCCAATTCAGGGGATGAGTCTTCCATCACCCCTGAAGACTACATTCCATGGCTGATGTCCTGGTCTTGACCCTAATCCTCTATATCATCCCCATCCTCAACCTCTTGCTCTTCTGTGACAGCCATCAACTGGTGGACCTCTGTCCACGCCCTCAGGGCTTTCTAAAACTCCATTTTGGTGCCATTCTTCATTTTTAGTCCCCTTTCTTGGCAGAACTGTTTAAGCTCAACCACTGTATAGCTTTCCAGGTTGGCCAGCTCAAACTCCATTTCTGCAGGAAGAGTCTAAGACAGTCCAGTAGTTTCGCTGGATGTTCACTTTTTGGTTTGCACGAAGGTGAGAGATGATGCAAGCACAGCATTGAGCACATTCACAGAGCACTGGTTATAAGTGTGGGGGGATGTTTGTATTTTTTGTGCAATTGTTTTTTTGGGGGGAGAGTTTGCTTAAGGAGCATGGGTTGTACTAATTTTAGTATAGTGTATTTATGCAACGGAATAGTTTTCGTACACAGTTGGAGGATTATGTATAAAAAATCTTCTGAGTTTATGTTGGTAATATGTGGTTCTCATTTTGACTCTTTCATCATAGTTACCCCTGAGGAAGGGCAGTTTCTGCCCAAAATGCATTGGGATTACAATTTCCACGTTGAATTATGAGGAAGCTTGAACCTCTTTGTGTCTAAGAGTAAAGCCTGTACAGGCACTAATTGAACCTGTTAAAAGTGTGGAGTACAAAAATGTCTGGTTGAATTTCTGGATTACTACTGATTACTTAGGGAATACAATGGATTATAAACAGATGATAATGTTTTAACTTCATCGGATTGTTTGAATACATTTGTCCAACTGGACATCCTGGGTTGGGGAACCTGATGAGGCTCCAGCTTCTGCAGTTATACATTTATGCGCACAGACGGAGCTCATTCAAGGATAGCACGCCATAACTACTGCCTTGAACATAGCAAAACTTTGAAGGATATCACATGTCGGTGTGCATTCTACCACTTTTGATATGAAAAGGTTCATTTTGCCAGGTTGAAATGGCAGTTAAAACTGCACACACAGGCTCAGTAATGGCAGGCGTGTGCCATGTTTAAAGGGCTACTTAAGTGGGCGGCACAAGCAGTGCTGTAGGCCCACAAATAGAATTTAATTTACAGGCCCTGGGCACCTGTAGAGAACTGTACTGGGACTTATAAGTAAAGAACATATGCCAATTGGGTATGAGTCAATATTACCATGTTTAGAGAAGTAAGCACATGCACTTTAGCACTGGCTAGCAGTTGTAAAGTGCTCAGAGTCCTAAGGCTAGCAAAAACAAGGTCAGAGCAAATGGAGGAGGAAGGCAAAAAAGTATGGGGAAGACCATCTCAAGGCTGACATGTCTAACATTTATTAAACTGCTTCAGCTGTTTGGTCCCAATCCACTACATCTGTATAAGAAGAAGAGGGGCTTTACAGCTCAATAAGCACAACTGAGGAACAAAACATTTATGCTTCCCATTAGGAAGTGGATGGTGGGCTGGTTTTAATGGTGGAAGTGCTTCATGTGTCTGTTGAGTAGGATTGAGGCTAAATTTTTTATTTTTATACTTCAGAAGTTGGACATTTCCTTCTCTCCTAAACATTGTCAATTTTCTGTGATTTGATAAGCTGTAGCATTGACTGTAGAAATGTATACGCTTGCCTGAGGCTGATACAATATGTACGCCTCCACTTCCTAAACAGAAGTCACATCAGTTTGGCAGACAAGGAACAAATCTGGTTCACTTTTTATGGATCTTTGTCATCTATGATCACATGCTACCTGTATGTCTTCAAGAGTACATAGACTCCTGCACCTGGTCTGTGAAAGCAGCACAACCGGTTACACCATAAATATAAATGTAAATGTCCAGTATTTGTAAAGCGCACAGCTACCTCCAGAGAGGTGTCCCATCGCTGGGGGCCGTCGGGAAGATTAAGCGAGCTATTGCCCAGAGTCACATGGTGCTGGGCTGAACTGCCGCCGGCGATCGAACCGTGAGCCCCAGGATCCGGAGATCAGTCGCCCTGGCCGCTGCGCCACACCTCTTCCACTTACTTCCCTCTCTGTAACTGGGACTGTCCGGTCTAGTGCTACATTTTGAGGCACATTTTTTCCCTCATCAGACTTTGTCCCAGAGCAAAAGGGAGAAAAAGGATGACGAGATTGAAAGAAAATATGTTACAAAGGGAGAAAGCAGGAACCTGCAAGAGTGAGAAAAAAGAGCAGGGGGTGTTTGGTTGTTGATTAAACAGGCATGAGGTGGAATCAAGATTACACAGCATTGGTTTATGGTACAGCGATATTCAATGACACCGGCTGCGTACTTTTGAGCAAAGCGTCGGACCTCGGAATATATTCTTTTACAAATTAGCACTGTTATGTCATCCTAGGCTCCACTCAGGTGTGAAAAACAGCAGATGAGCCCATACTTTTGTACTTCAACACTGCTAGACTTAATAGCCATAATCTGTTTGAACTTTGACATTTGCTCACAGTGGTAGCCTTGCCCCACTGAGCAGGACAAAAAGGAAAAAATGAAATGATAACTCATTGTTATTAATATTTTATTTTCCGCCCTTGCTCAGCTGGGTTGGGGTGGGGCAGGGCTGCTCTGCTCACAGAGCAGGGCAGGAGTGGTTTGCCCACTCCAAGTGCGCAAGACGCTTTGACCGGCCGTCTCGGGCCGGCCAAACCATCATGCGCACTTTGCATGTTCTGCACCAGGCTGCATTACAGCTTGGGTGCCGAACATGCCTAGCCTCCCATTCCCTGGCTGAGCGCCGAACCACAGCATTCAGACCAATCACAACGCTGCATTGCAGCATTGTGATTGGCTATGGGGAGGCTGGGAGCTGGGTGCTTCTTGCTTCCTGCCCTGGAAGTGGGTGAAGAGGACCGAGAGGCGGCAGCAGCAGCAACAGGTGTTTTATTTTTTTTCATTCCCTCCCCCCCCTGCAACCCGATCCCCCACCGCCATGAAATACCAGCCACCACTGTTTGCTCAGAAATTTTACCTGAGGAAGAGCTCTTTCTCCAGATCCGTGAGCTGGGAGTGTTGTCGGTTGTTTGACATCAGGTGCGTGAAAGCCTCACACGGCACATGTTCAGGTCGGATACAGTAGAAAAATTCACCATCCCGCTGGTCCCGGTATTCGCACAATTCCTTTGTGTGTTAATGTGAAAGCCACACTCAGTGCGAACATTTTGGGTCACATTGTTAAAGGTGCCAGTGAAGCGAATGTACTCATACCCTTTATTTCTTGCCTTCCAGAGGGCAGATGCGCCCTCGCTAGAGTGGAACAACATCAATGAAATTCTAACTTTGCCCTCCCAAAATAGCGTAAAATTGACCAGATAACTTCCATTGTTAAAATCCTTGATGCTCCCAGAAGCCCCTGCTCCGATTTCCTGTGAATGTATTCTGGCTCTTAGGAAGTCTCCTCCATGGGCCTTCCTGTTGCCCAAATAATCAAACATATCCAGTTGAATTGTTAAATGATCGCCAATGCAGTACTTGTTCTGAGAGTTTGTTATGGTGGCCCAGCTATTTCCAGGGCTAGTTGTATAGTTGAAGTGATTGAAAGTGGCTTTGGTCACAAGGTTGTCGATTTTGCTGAACATCTCAATGACTTCAATGTCTGTTTCGTCAGGCTGGGTCTATCTTCATGCAACGCCTAAAGAGGATTTCTTCAAGGAAAGAAACATAGTGAATTATTTGGTCAAAATGCCTCTTATTCTAATTAGGCCACAATCAACTTGTTTGCTTTCTTGTTTGTTTCAACACCAAATGCCATTCACAAGAGTTCTCGAGCCCCTCAAACATCACAAAATGCGATAACATTTAGTTCAGGGATAGGAATGTAACACCAACTAATTACAAATGTAGGCATGCTATTATACAATGAACCAGGCATGCATTTACGAAAAAATCTCTAGTTGTGATATCACGACTCACCTGTAATGAACAAGTGGCATCATTATTTACTAACCTTTCGTGATAAAATAGCATCACCCTTTCATTGTACTAGTAAAGCCTACACGGCACCGGGCATTTCCTTGGGCACCAGAGGCCTGAAGGCCAATCTTTAAAAATTGGAAGACACCACCATTACTCACACCACCCCCTAGGGTTTGTTTAAGCAGCAGGCCAATGTTGCTCTTTACTGTGCTTGCAAAGCTACCCCTGAATCGTCATATTAAACAGCAGGGACTGTGAGCACACTGAAGCAGCACCCTCAAGATCTCCCTTGGCTCTGGCACCCCAGGGCTCCTTCCCGGAGACACTCCTGATCATGCATTATTAATGGGGGCCAGCACTTGCACACTATAGCACTTCAGTAGTTTTAGTGCCAGGAATTCCCTTCCAGTTAATCCGTGGTTAGTTCAGTTTTCAGTGATGTTCCTAGTTACTATCACCTTTGTCACATGGTATATCTAAGTACATTTGTCACTAAACTATAACACGCACAGAAAGTACAACACCATGCAGGGGACTGCAAGTCACAGACACCAGACTCAGGAGGAGGGGAGATAGGTTGAGTGCAGCAGAAGAGAAGACATGAGACAGGTGGTCAGAGAGTGAAAAGGGCAGCTGCAGGTGTGAGAGACAAAAAGGTATTTAGAAGACTAGGCAGAAAGGGAAACTGAAAGTGTGAAAACCCAAGCATGACAGAGGCATATACTTAGTCAAAGATAGAAAGATCAGTACACACCTTAATGATGCATTTGACTGTTGAACAGGAAGTCATGTTTTTCTTTTTTAGACCCCAAGAAAAGAGTAGCAAATTTCCTTGAGCCCAGAAGTTCGAGCCTGCATTCATTTTGCTCTTGGATCTACAAATTCATTTGTATGCCCCAATACATACCAGGAGTCCTTGCTACATTTCAACATCTCATGGAAAAGACTATCAGATATATGAACCTTCGGAAAGGCTAGTGCATCTTGATAACATCACTAGAGTGAATTCATTTATCTGATATTTTGATTAGGGCTTCATTTTCAGACAGTACAGCTTGAAAACAGTGGTAGGTGTTTGTCTCTTTCTGTGAATGGCATGGTGAGCAAAAAAACAATGGATTTAGGCCCAGATCTCTGTACTGGGGTGAATGTATGACATTGTTCTGCATTCTGCTCATCAATTGTTCTTTTTGCATTTGTCACCCCGAGTGGGACGGGTATGCCCAGTCGTGGGTCCAGTGCTCTCCATGACACTGAAGTCAAGCTAGCCTGGCTGATGAGGGGTGAAACCCCGAAACCGGTCCTAGGATGCTTGTTCCCAGTCCAGGGAGGATGTGGCCTGGCAGTTCGGGCTGGACTGTTCCCATTGGGCACAGGGTCAAGACTGATTTGCATATGGCTGGGTTCAAACTGGAATGGCATGGTGAGCAAAAAAAGGATGGATTTAGGCCCAGATCTCTGTACTGGGGTGAATGTATGACATTGTTCTGCATTCTGTCCATCAATTGTTCTTTTTGCATTTGTCACCCCGAGTGGGACGGGTATGCCCAGAAGTGGGTCCCGTGCTCTCCATGCCACTGGAGTCAAGCTATCCTGGCTGATGAGGGGTGAAACCCCGAAACCGGTCCTAGGATGCTTATTTCCAGTCCAGGGAGGACCTGGCCTGGCAGTTCGGGCTGAACTGTTACCATTAGGCACAGGGTCAAGACTGATTTGCATATGGCTGGGTTCAAACTGGAATGGCATGGTGAGCAAAAAACCGATGGATTTAGGCCCAGATCTCTGTATTGGGGTGAATGTATGACATTGTTCTGCATTCTGTCCATCAATTGTTCTTTTTGCATTTGTCACCCCGAGTGGGACGGGTATGCCCAGACGTGGGTCCCGTGCTATCCATGCCCCTGGAGTCAAGCTATCCTGGCTGATGAGGGCTGAAACCCTGAAACAGGTCCTAGGATGCTTTTTTCCAGTCCAGGGAGGACCTGGCCTGGCAGTTCGGGCTGGACTGTTCCCATTGGGCACAGGGTCAAAACTGATTTGCATATGGCTGGGTTCAAACTGGATTGGCATGGCGAGCAAAAAAACGATGGATTTAGGCCCAGATCTCTGTACTGGGGTGAATGTATGACATTGTTCTGCATTCTGTCCATCAATTTTTCTTTTTGCATTTGTCAACCCGAGTGGGACGGGTATGCCCAGACGTGGGTCCCGTGCGCTCCATACCACTGGAGTCAAGCTATCGAGGCTGATGAGGGGTGAAACCCCGAAACCAGTCCTAGGATGCTTGTTTCCAGTCCAGGGAGGACCTGGCCTGGCAGTTCGGGCTGGACTGTTCCCATTGGGCACAGGGTCAAGACTGATTTGCATATGGCTGGGTTCAAACTGGAATGGCATGGTGAGCAAAAAAACGATGGATTTAGGCCCAGATCTCTGTACTGGGGTGAATGTATGACATTGTTCTGCATTCTGTCCATCAATTGTTCTTTTTACATTTTGCATTGCGGCGGGTGCTGCTGGCTGCAATACAAAATATATTGGGTGGAATATTTACCACATTTGATACTCGACATCCGATATCAGGGCACTTTTATCTGGCTGTAAGTGAATAAATGCATTTATTACCCAATGTTTATGTGGGCCCCTGCAGGAACTTATCTGCTTCTTAGCACACCTTGAGAATCACAAATTCAGCTTTGAAGGAAACATGCACAAATTTGCTTTAACATCAGTTGCACCAAATTACAAGCAGCATACTGGAGTGTTTATTGTCATTGTTGATGCACATCTATAAATAGAAGGTGTATTGCATCTGAATGGGCCAGATATCAAGTATTATAGAACGTATAAGTTATGGGACATGTGAACATTTACAATTAAGAATAAAGTTCCCTCTCCTGCAGGCTGCCCAACTTAGGTCCGGGAGGGCCAAATCAAATCTGGATTTTGAAGATATCCAGATATAATATATTTGTATGCAATACTTTTTTATGGAAATCATGCACGCTATTAGTAGTTTTCCTAAGAAACTGACATGAATGCTGCTCTAGGCCTATGTTGGCCACTTCTTGTCACATTGTACCAAGAAACAATATGGCAACGTTCCTCAGAGTTCCATGATTTGATAAAGGCAATATGTATTCTGTTTCATCCACCTGATTGGTTACAGACCTCATTGTGATACATTCTCCTGATTTGCTGGAGATGCAGAGGTCAGTTGTCTATATCCACAGGCACTAAGGACTCAGTCAGTGTACCAATCTGAATCAGAAAACCAGTTGTACTGCAACCACTTCACATTACACTGTGATCTATTTGAGCGTGACGTGTTTCAGATAACAATCAATCCCATGCAAAATTACAGAGATAATTAGTGGAACTCACATCATTTAGGAATAACACACTCAAGAATATAAATGATACAGTTTAAAGATTTATTTATAATCAACATCCTAGTCTAGTATACACAATAATAATTGTAACCACAATGATAACAAGTAAAATGGAAGCAGCAGTGTTCACTAAAAGCGTCAATAGGATGAACCACTCTAACATGATTGCTGTTATAAATCTATAGTAATTCTACTCTCGTGTTGCTACTTCTTAGTGAAAAAAATAATTCTAGCACAGCAGACAATATAGCCTATTTTGAGTTTCAGAGATCCACATACTTGTATGAACAATAGAATTCTATGTTCAATTAAATGGCAAGGTCTGCTATTATCATCTACCAAGGCCAGCTGCACTGATAAGTCAGAGAGCGAAGCCAAAGTGTCTCCAGTCTTGGTAGCCCTGAACTGAGACCAGAAATGTGATTCAGGACAGCCTTTGTACGTGCATCACAGGGTATTCCATTGAATGCAGAGCTTGTTGTCCTACATGCATCACTGAAACCTATCGAAACTTTGCCTGTTAATGCACTTGCCCCATATTCCTATGAGGGGTTTTGTATGGTCCAAGGTCTGTGATAATTGGGGTTACAGGAAACATATTGGGGCTTACACTGCTTATTGTAGTACATTTAGTACTACTACAATAGTATTATTAACATACAAATTTTTTTTATTCATAAACCTAAGTGTGGAAGCTCCCCCCGCCTCTCCTATCTTTTTCTGGGCATAGATGTCCACCCCGACTGTGGAGTCTAAACACATGTAAGTATACGTTTTAGTAGCAAATGTGGGAGGGAAAAGGAGGAGTGGCATAAAAATGAGGAATATTTACTACTTAAGGGTTGAGGCTGAGGAGGAAGTAAGGAGGGGTTAATGGAGGGTTAGGGAAGATTTAAGGGACTGACATCCAACCACGCATAAAAGACTAAGCCCGTTCCTCAATCAATCAATCATTCAATCAATCAATCAATCAATCAGGAGTTTATATAGCACAGCTACTCACCCGTAGGGTCTCAAGGTGCTGAGGGGGGCTGCTGATCCGTCTGGGCGCAGGGGTTCAGTCAAAGAGCCAGGTCTTGAGATCCTTCCTGCATTGGGTTAGCGACGGCGATTGCCTGAGGTGGAGAGGCAGGGTGTTCCAGGTCTTGGCAGTGAGGTGGGAGAAGGATCTTCCTCCGGCTTTGGTCTTGTGGTTCCGTGGGATGGTGGCCAGGCCCAGTTGGGCAGAGCAAAGGTGTCTGGTGGGTACGTGGAATGAGAGGTGGTGGTTCAGATATGCTGGTCCTGCATCGTGGAGAGCTTTGTAGGCATGTGTGAGGAGCTTAAACGTGATTCTTTTGTTGACTGGGAGCCAGTGGAGTTCTCGAAGGTGTTCGGTGATGTGGCTGTAGCAAGGGTTTTGAGGGCCAGTCTGGTTGCGTCATTTTGAACGTTCTGTAGTTTCCTGTGGAGTTTCTGGATGACGCCGGCGTAGAGAGTGTTGCCACAGTCGAGTCTGCTGGTGATGAGTGTGTGGATGACCATCTTTCTGGATTCTGTGGGAATCTATCTGAATGTCTTTCAAAGTAGGCAAAGTGTGTTGAAGCATAATGAGGATATGGCGTTGATCTGGTGGTTCATTTTGAGCAAGGAGTCCATTATGATGCAGCGTTTATGTGCGTGGTCCGTGGGGGTGGGGTGGTTCCCAATGAGGCGGGCCACCAGGAGTAGTCCCTAGCTGAGGGGGTGGATCCCAGCATGAGTACTTCGGTCTTGCACAAGCTGAGTTTGAGGCAAATGTAAATTACAACACTTGGCAGACATTATATTATGTTATGCTATGCTATGCTGTCCTATGCTGTGTTGCGGGATTTTTTTTAAAGTTCTTTAGTAATTTTTTTCAATGTAATATCAACATCTTACATTTCTGGTTGAAAGCCAACTACGAAGCACATGTTAAAACCATTCCAAAGAAGTCTTAAACTTTCAGGATATCAATCTTTACAGATTTTTAGTTGTGCAAAATTCTAGCTGATTACGTCCAACTTACTACTTAAATTCACGTTCTAATAATACAACAACCAAATTGACATGTACAAGTCAACATGTGCAATTTGGCCCATAGCAGAAAAACGTGTCACCAATATATATCACATAGAATCCACCCATCATTTATCAGATTGTAAACATAATTTGCCCCATCCCTTTACTCATGCATACAGTGAGCACAGCCATAAGACTGCACTTTTCTTAATGTGTTGGGTAGCTTCTCTGTAATCACATGTTGAAGCCATTTTTGTTTTTGACTCCACCTTGTGAAACTTAATATGAAGCTTGCAAAGTATCTGAGGTCTTGCTGACCTGTGCTGAGCTTACAGTAAATGCAAGACCTTGAGAAATGACAGAAATAATGAGTTATATGAATACGCGTCTTTCTGCTGTTTTGCTAAAGTTGCAAAATTGAAAATATCATGCCCAAATGTAGTTTAATGTCTGTAGTCAATTAATGGTTGGATAAATGCTTAGAAAGTCCCATCACCTTATGATGGGGTATGCCGAATGATTGGCTGTGTTAATTTAGCAAGATGCGTTAAAGGGTATAAAAACTCCTGTGACTTGTGATACTTTAGGTCAGCCACTCACAGAGGTTGTCCTCATGCTGCTGTGCGCTCTAAAATATTTTCCTTTGAACTCTCACATTCTATTTGTTTCATTGATTATTTGGCTTCTACACACATATGATCTTCGCTTTCAACCTAGATCGAGTTCCGGGGAATCTTTCATCTATTTTGGCTTTGAGTATTTCAAGATACACATTCCACTGTGCATAATGCCTGTCTGCTATCCTCTCATGAACCCATGTCGCAGATCATGTCGTAACCTCCTCAAAGGACCACTTTATCAGGTCGTCTGCCTGCCAGCTGGGAAGCAATGGGGCAACAGCAGTTTTCCACGTCATGGCATTGAGGCTTTTCGACAAGATAATTGCCAGGGTCACAAACCCATTTACATGCTTTGGTTTATTTTTATGGCCCTGTATATCTAATGTACATTGAGACAGGTCAATCGGCATCAGTACACCAGTTAACTCTATACCCTCTTTAAAATGTGCTCCCAGGAACGGACTATCACTGGACACTGCCACACGAGGTGTAAGAATTCCGCTCTGGTCGCAGCACACCTAGGACATTTACTAGAAGTTCTAGGGAACATACGTTGTATGTGTTTGGAAGTGAGATAAGTGTGATGTGCATAGTTGAATTGAGTGTACCTCAGTCTAGCTTTACTTGATATTACTTTCACTGAACTCAAACACCTCTCTCATGCGGTGTCGATAATTTCTGCCCCATCTTGGTCTGCCACTATGTTCTAAGAGTCCCCATTCCTGTGTCTCTCTGCCACAGTAAAGCTCGGTATGAGCTTGTAATTGCTCTTCTGGCCGAGGCGTCATCCAGCATCTCATGTGTTGTTACCCATAATTGGGTCAGCTGGCAAATCAGTGCAGTGTATAAAACAATCTGACCTGATCCCGGCTTACTTTCTTCCATTAGGTCATTGAAAGATCTGAGCATTCCCTTCTCAAACATGCCCCCCACTCTGTCAGACCTGTGTCCGTCCACAAAGCAACATTATTTAGTTTTTTCAAGATTGTGCAACTAGGTAATGCCCACAAAGGAAATTCTGTTGAATATGGTGAATCATTTGATTTCACTTGGATATAGGACCTCTAGCACCACTGGGCCACCTTCAGCAGCTTGTTTGTTTGGAATCTATTTAGTGAAGTTTATAATACCCATTCTAGTATACCCTGTTCACCCAGTCCTGCCTTTACGTTTTCAGTTTCTGGGCTATATTTTCCACTCAACAATTACATTGGCCCCTTTATTTGTGCTGCGGCATAATATAGCTCATAGTTTGATGCTCGCAGCCTCCAACCTTTACCATTGGAGCATATAACCTTGTGAGTTATAACCTGTGCCTCCCTGGCCCCCATATCAGGGATGATTGAAGTGACTGCAAGTCTGTGAAGAAATGTTTATTTAACACTACCTGTAGTGCTGCAAAATAAAACAAAAACCTAGGGAGCAGTAGTATTTTCAAGATTGCCACCCTGCCCATCAGTCCTGTCGACAATACCCTACCCAAGTTTCCATCTATGAGGTCACTGTCAGTGTTGTGTATGTTGACTCCTAAGTATTTACGGTGTCCACTGTAGTTCAGTTGCGAGAAGTGACCTTTCATGATCTTCAATTTAATCAAACAAGATTTCGCCCAAATTAATTTTCACACCTGAGATAAGACCAAACTAGTACAGCAATTCGATTAATAACTGAACTTTATGTACATCAGCTTGTAAACTTATCAATGTGTTGTCTGCCTATAAAAACACTATATGGCAACCTTGGTCTATGGAATTTTCCCCAACTTGGACTCTTAGAGTGCCATAGACACATCAATGGTTCCATGGCTAATGGAAATATTATGGGAGAGAGCGGAAACCCTTGTCTGGTCTCTTTCTCAATGCATACAGTCTCTGAGATCCTCGAGATCACCCTACCAGTACCGATTCTAGCCACTGGTTCGGTGTATAGTAGTTGCACCCATCCCAAACATCAGGCCCCATCCCCAACTCACAGAGCACCGCCATTAAATAGGGTCAGCTGAGCATAACAAAATGCTTCTCAATGTCTAGAGAGGTTATCCAGCGGTTAACAGCATTTCATTTGACCTAATCCATATTCAAGAACGAACCTCACAGATTGAAACAAGTATTTCTTGCTGAGATAAAATTGTTTTAGATTATCAGGCAATTTATCAGCACCTTTTCCAGTATTTTACTAATCTAGATTCAAGAGGGATAAGGGATGGTAAGATCCCACATTCAAAGAGACCCTTCCTGATTTTGAGAGGCCTACCAGTAATGCTTCCGTCATTCCTAGCGGCACAATCATATTATTTTTTAGATGTCTCAAACACCTGTAGAAATTGAAACGCTAGTCCTCCAGTCCAGCTGTCTTACCTCTCACTATTTGCAAAAGTGCCTCCTGGATCTCATCGATGGACAGTGATTCTTCTAGTTGCTGTCTTTTTGTTGGGGTTATGGTGGGCAATGGAAGTGTCTTTAGATGTTGCTCAATTGGGTGCTCCTTCAGTCCTCTGGTGCCTGTGGTAGTACTCCTAAAAGACTTGGTTTATTCTTGTTTAGGAGTTCACTAAAAACCCATTCTGGGCATGTATGGCAGCTATCTGGATTCTGGGGATGACTGATTTTAAGAACCATGCAAGTAATCTGCCTGATTTATCCCCTTACACATGTTGATGGGCCACATGCTCCGTGCAGTCCAGTTTTCCTAATGCATTCTAGGTTTTGTTGTATTCCAAACTGATTTTGGCAAGTCCCTGGGATGATTCGCAATCCCCCAAACATCTAAGTTCCAGTTTGCAGATATGCCACTCCTTGACCTGCAGGTATTGACATAGGACCTTCCTAATCGCATAGCATGTGGTCGTGCAATGACCTCTTATCACAGTCTTAAAGTCATCCCAGTGTGTATCTGTATGGGTGAGTAAGTGGATGTGCGATTGACTGTATGGGTGAGTGACTAGGTGTGTGAGTAGCTGTATGGGTGATTGACTCAGTGTGTGACTGGCTATATGGATGTATGAGTGGATATGTCAGTGTCTGTATTAGTGACTGAGTGGGTGTATGAGTGGCTGTATGGGTGAGTGGATGTGTGTGTAGATCTATGAATAAGTGAGTGGGTGTGTAGGTACTGGTATGGGTCTGTGAATGGGTTTGTGAATGGTTGTCTAGGAGTGGGTGTATCAAAGGTGTTATGGGGATGTGACTGGATGTGTCAGTGATTATTTGGATGATGTCATTGGTGATGCCATCAGTGATGTCATTT
This sequence comes from Calotriton arnoldi, assembly GCA_963921515.1. Taxonomy (NCBI): domain Eukaryota; kingdom Metazoa; phylum Chordata; class Amphibia; order Caudata; family Salamandridae; genus Calotriton; species Calotriton arnoldi. The sequence continues at coordinate 271,842 of CAWUFW010010349.1, read as the reverse complement.
GAGATGTCATAAGTGATGTCACTGACCATATCATGGGTGATGTAATATGTGAGGTCATAAGCAGTGCATTACAGGGGTGTGAGTTATAGTTAGCTCAGCTAACAATAAATGTTGAATTTCACTGGTTTTGTACGAGTGAAATCTGAGCCTAACTATAATGTCACTGTAACCTTTGTTTTTTGCAGTGAATTTCTAAGTTTTTTAAATTCTATTTCCTAGCTATAATGTTCTTGTAACTTTAGTTTTTTTCAGTGAATTCCCCCCCAATTTTTTAACATGAAGTAAGTCACCCATTGCAATGCACAGTGGGTTGGGGTTAAACACAAGGTCTAACCTGGCATTATGCTGCCCCCACCCAAGCTTGCTGCTCCTGCCCCCCTCCTCCTTGCCATCCATTGTCCATGACCCTGCTCCCTCATCACAGCTATGTGTGGCTGTTGTTCTGCCACTGCCCTTCCTGCCTGCCCTAAACAGTTAGCTTGCTGCCCCATCCACCTCCTCCCTACCCTCTGTTGCCCGAGTCCATGCACCAGCCCCTCCCTTTTGCCCTGCATGGTCCGATGTGCTGCCACTGCTTTTCATTTAGCTTGATGTTCCTACTCACTCCTCCTGCCCTCCGTTCCCCAATTCTATGCAGCATCATTGTCCTCCTGCTTAGCCTCTGTTCTTATTTTGCTGTCCCTACTCTCCTTCCCCTGCCCTCCGATGTCTGTGTCCATGCCCCTGCTCCCTCCATTCTGCCTACCTTATTCCATGGACCTGCCACCCTCCATTCTACTCTGAGTGTTCTATTGAGCTGCCAATACACCTCCCACCTGCCTAGCATGGTCAGATGGTTACCGCCTGTCCCTGCCACCTCTCCCCCTGCCTGTCCAAGTTCCATGCCCCTATCCGCTCCCACTGGTCCTCCATGGTCCATTTTGCTGACACTCCCTTCTGCCCTCCATGCTCTGTTGTGCTGCAACTGCTCCTCCTTTCTGCCCTGCATGATGTGTTGTGAAGGCCCTTCCCCTGCCCTCTTATGTTTGTTTCCAGCCTCTACCCCTTCCTTCTGTCCTCCATGGTCTTTTGTGCATGCACAGGCCCCTCCCTCTTGCCCAGCATGGCCATTGTGCTGCCACCAACCCTCCTGGGGTACTCATGGGAAAACGCTGAGTAAAAGCGGTCGCGATCAGAGAAAACAGCTGATCTTTAGTTACACGGACGACCTACCGAGCAATTTGGACTATAAGCTGAAATGGTTACATTTCATAAATACTAACCGATGGCGAGAGTTAAGCTATGATTGGATAGTCAATCTGGGTAGAACCAGTTTGATATCTTTAAAAAAAAAAAAAAGAAACAGAAAATTTCGTTAGCCTACGGATGTAGTTCAGCAACGATTTGAAAGCCAATTCGGATAGAACCAGCTACCATGTTAATGGGAAACATAAACACAGGGCCCTACATGGTCTGTGACTTATATACTCTTAGGCTGTACCAACCTACTGGGAGCCAATGCAGTATCATTCAGTTAACCCTCGTCCACTTTTCTTTGATATTAAATTGACTCACAATTGTTCCTGATGAAGGTGGTTTGATTAAGTTTCCACCGAAACGTGCGTGAGACCATCTTTAGATATATGGGAATCCTACCAGAGGCATATACAGGAGAAGAATCTGATGGGACGTAACTGTACAACAAATTCAATTTTCAAGTGTATCTGCAAAAGTTATATAGGATCCCTCACATGTCTTGATTTCTTTCTTAATTTTTGTGTTGTATGAATGGTAGTGTGGCTGAACAGGTTTGATAGGTGAAATTGAAGGTTTGATGGGAGTTTGTGGGGTTACTGATGTTTTTGTGAACTGTGTTCCAAGATTGTACAATGATCAGTCTCACATGAATTTGTAAATATATGAATGTTTTTTATAATGATAAAGTAGACGCATATGTGGAAAAAATAAAATAAAAAAATGAAAAAATATTTTTATAAATAATAAAACACAGTTCTATGAACTAATCATTTTGTAAGAAGTTAATTTGGGGATGTGTTTTGTGAGCCTTTAGGCCAATAGTAAAGTAAAGTAGGTCAGTATAGAGGCTTCTCCTTAGCTTTTGTTATTTCCCCCTCCTCTTGGACCTGAAAGTATGTAGGGGGTACCTTCTTCTTTTATGACCAACCCTCCTGCTTGCCATGCATGGACTTCTATGCTGCCACAGCCCCTCACACCTGCCCTGTGTGGTCAGCTTGCTGCCACTGACCCTCTCTCACCTTCCCTCCTCTCTGTGTATGCCATTATAGTGTCACTGTTGCCCTCAATAGTGTGTTGAACTTCCAGTGCCCATCCTACCTGCCCTCCATGTTCAGCTTGCTGTTCCTGCCCTGCCCCCTTGCCTCCTGCCCTACGTGATCCAATGTACCGAACTTGCCAACATTTTGAACTTGGTAAGAGGGAGATTTTGAAAAAAAAACTGGGGAATTGGTTTTCCCCATTGACTTACATTGACAAAGAGGAGACTTTAGGCAGGAGGCAAATAAAATAAAGGCCTTTTGTGCTTAAAAACATCAGGAGTGTCCTGCCTGAATCGGGTCTGCCACTGCCTCTTCTTTCTGCCCTCAGTGGTCTTTTATATTGCCACAGCCTCTCTTGCCTGTACTGCATGGTTGGTTTGTTGCCCCTGTTCCCCTTTTCCCTGCCCTCCATGGTCCGTTGTTCTGCCACTGCCCCTCCCGCCTGCACAGCATAGTCAGCTTGTTGCCTCTGCACCCTCATCCATGAGAGGGTTTTATTCTCATAGAAATTATGGTTAGTGCACTAAACAACTAAGATGAGGACATATTTTCTGAGTTCTCAAATAGCAACAAAAGACATTTTAAATAATTTGCTATCTTTATTTTTTTTTATCCAGTTGATCACTTGATTATATGTTACACTTAAGAGAGAGGATGTGGCATTACGGTCAGAGCTGCAGACTTTGCAATTGGGGAACTAGGATCGAGTTTCGGCATCAGCTCGACATCCTGTGATTCTGGGCAAATCACTTAATCTCCCCATGCCTAAAACCAAAGTGAATGTGTCCTTGTGTAATGTGACTCATGCTCAAGTGAAGCATCCTTTGGGTTAAGTCTGTGGTATTTAAAACTGCAAAAAAACAAAATAATTAAGTGTTTCGCACACTTCTGTCATTGGGCTACATTTGGGTGATATTTGTGCTATAGTTGGGCTCTTTGTTCCGGTAGCCATCTTGGGGACTTATTTGTTATGAAGCTCCTTAATTTCATCATTTACTGCAGTATCCTCAGTAGAAAATGCTTTCAGTTCTCTACTTTGATTCCATCAAGATGGCTTTCATATGTGCCACACCTCTGGCATGAATTCAGAATGTTAGCACTCTAGTTTGCTCATTAGAACACTGTAGTAAAACTGCTGATCACCAGGGAGTTAACTAGCAGTCTGCTGCTTGTGTTGATAGTGCATGTTTCAGTCCGCATGTGTGCATGTGTTGAAAGTGCACATTTCATTCTGCATGTAAGAATGTTTTAATGAAATAGAAGAGAAAGATATTTGTGAACTCACTTAAAACGTGTCCTAATTTTTCTTTCTACAGCGCTAACTATAATTTCCATGACAAAATTAACTCTCTCATTTTGTTTCTTTCTAAATTAAATGTTTTAAGTTTTACCTGTTTGATTCAATCAAGATGGCTTCAGGTGTGCCATACTTTTGTCATAATTAACACTGTTATAACTCTAGTTGTTCTTTAGAACATTCTGGGAGGCTGCAGTAGAGCACAAGGGAATCAACTGTCAGACTTCATTTTCATATGGCTGAGAAAGATAGTTCGAATTTACAGAAAATATGCTCTCATTTTTAGGTCGAGCCTAGTGGCAGGGCGCATGCACTGCTCGCTCTGCGAGGCATGCTGTATTGGAGTATGCACTGGAAGCCCCGCCCATTCCCCACCCATATTTTTAATTGGCTTGTGTCATTGTCCTTCGTCAATGCTGGCTTCTGATTGGTTAAAAGACGTGTTAGTCCCTCCTTGGTACCGCCTTGTCTTCATTTGTAACCTCCCATGGCGACTGGCCCTTTTACTTCTGTTGCGACACAGTATGTCTTATTTAGTCTGTAAGCACTATTTTGTTTAATGCGTATCTCCTACTGCAGGCACAACGTGCTTTTCATACATTCAGAGCGCCATGCGTGCTTTCACTTTCAAGCAGCCCCAGACAATGGTGGCCGCTTATTTTAAGTTAAATTGGTCTTGCATTTACAAGAGTTGGAGCTATTGCCATTGTAAATGACAATAGCTTAAACTCTTGCAAATGGGAGACCTGTACATGTGCCTATATTTTTTTAGGTAAACACCTGCATTTCGAAAGCATGAACACCGCACATTGGCTGTACCGAGGAGACGGACGAAGTGCAGAGTGCTGTACAGAAAGGCAGATACTTTTATGAAGATCACGTGTCATTTCGGCACCCTTGTTTGCTGGATTGCTTTTACGGAGAAGTGGTGGCCTGGTGCCTAAGTTGCTGGTTGTTGAACAAAGAGCCCCGGTTGTCCGGGTTCCATTTTGAACAGATTGTGCAGTACTGCACAGGTCACTTGGTTTACCTATGGCTGCCTCTCTTCGCATGTCTGCCAAACTTTGGAGCAAAATAGGCAGAACACAGACAGTGCGTGCTTTATTAAAACACTGGAATTTTTTGTTTAATTAACATGTGTGACATCCTCCCTGGGTAGCTCTAAGATCAGTCAGTGGCGCTCACACGAGTTATGAGCCTGTGGGATCTGTCTGGTGAGAGAGATAACACTGCTGTCTCCAGAGTGAGCCTGTGAGCCCTGGCCACTGCTGTCTCCACAGTGAGCCTGTGAGCCCTGGCAGTGCCAGGCAGCTGCTCATCCTCCCTGGGTATCTCTAAGGTCAGTCACTGGCGCACACACGAGCTCTGAGCCCGCTTTTACAAAGAAAACATCTGCTTGTCAACTTGACAAATATGCTTTTTTTGTCAAAGCGCTGCATGCTGCGGTTTCACTTTATTTTCGCCCCTTTCTTTAGACGTGGCTTGTCTAAAGAACGGAGCGGAGCCCCCATAAATGTGAAAGCTCCACATCGGCGCTAGTAAACACAAAAATAATTGCAATGCAATAGGTCTCGCATTTGCGAGAGTTTAAGCTATTGTATTGCCAATAGCTCAAACTCTTGTAAATGCAAGACCTATTGCATTGCAAATGTTTGATGCTTCTGGAGCACCTTCCATAACCTCTATGGAGAAATCATGAGAAAATAGTTTTTTCTCAAACATGATTGTTGAAATCCCAGCAGAAGGCATTTCCACAGGGTAAAATCACCTTAGAACACATCATAATTCCTAAAATTTGAATGGCACCATCAACAAATGATTTATAATGTAACGAAAATCTGTTATCACCCTTTATATGTTCTCATTTTTGTGCCCCTCAAAACCTGTCATTCACTACAATGCATTTCAATACGGTGCTATCATATATATTGATCCCAAAATGGCTGCCAACACGTCCTGGTTGAATTATGGCAGCCAATCAAATTTCAGTGGGGTTTCAGTAGGCTGTTGGGTTCTCAGATATCTATATTTTTTAAACTGAATATCTCTGAAACTACTGAACAGATTTTCACCAAACCACAAAAAGCACGCTTTCTGGACCAACATCTAGCTTTCTGCCAAATTTGGTGTAATTCTGTTCAGCTGTTCAAACTGTAGTTTTGTTCCAAAGAAGAAAAATCCCCAAAACTTAACACGGGGAAAACGCGTTTCTGGACCCTCTTTTTTCTTGGCCCTCACTTAATGGATCACCCTGAAACTTTCAACACAGCAGCTGAAATAAAAAGGGGAATTCTTGGGAAACTTTTGTGAAGATTAGTCAAGTGGTGCCAAAGTTGGTGGCAAAACAAAACGATTTTCCTGTGGAAACTTTGGTCTTAACTATAACTACTTACGTGCGACTGTCAGTAGGTAATATAAATAGATACATACACATGTATACATATATATATCTATATATATGGGGGCGTGGCCAAGCAGGCTACGATCGTGGCTGTGTCCTGCTGAGGCTCCGTGATCGGGCCCGCATCTCGCCCGCTTCCAGGTGTCGCCCGGCCCTGCGGAACCATCCACCAGGTGTCGGAACTCCTGCTGCCACTCATGGTGTGAAGGGTGGCGGCGGCCGTGCCTCCTTGGGGCCATAATCTCTACACGACGCTGGAAGCACCAGATGGCAAGATGGCGGCCGCCTGTTCCTGACCGGACGCGACGAGAGCCGGAGCCTGTCCTGCACGTCGCCTACCGAGCGCAGACCTGACGCGGCAGTCGCGACCCCTCCAGAGGTGAGGAGACGCCCCACGGCGACCGCACCTAGCCATATACCCCGGCGGACCCACGAGACTGGTATCGGGGGAGGAGGGAGACGATCCACCATTTTGGTTAGTGCGGCCCGATACCACGCCGCCGTCTGCCCATTGAGGGACAGTGACCTGTGCCTGCACCAGGCAACCCACGGCACACCGGATGTCGGGGGGGACTGACTGCAGCCTCCCCACTCCGCGGAACCCCGCCAACCGGTTCCCGGCTGAGCTCGCCTGACCTCAAGATGGCACCCGGGGCACGGTAGTGTCCCCCACATTGGCAGGAGGCCCGGAGGGACCGGCAATACAGGCATACCTCGAGGTGAGAGGCGGCGCTCATGTATAAATGAGGCCCGGCGAAGGGGCCCCCCTGATTGGCGAGAGGGACTGGTTGCCTGACCCCACAATGGCGGCTAGATCTCGCTGAAAATCCCCACTGCCACCCAGACGATTGGAGACCGGGGCATCGCGTTCAGGCGGCTGATTCCCCTGCAGCTCTCCTCATAGGAGCCTCCCTCCTTTCGGATCACACCACCCCGGGTGGAACCCGCACCACCTTTACCAAGACCTAGCGAAGGTTGGAACGAAGGCCCGGACACCCACCGCGCTGCCCCTGGCTGCCACCCCCTGCCAGTCACGTACCCAGCACCCCACGAGCTCACTGGTTTCAGAGCAGAGATACAGTCCTGACGAGCTCCCCACGCAGGACTGCTGCTGGCGGCACCCGAGGAGTGCAGGACCTCCGCACTCACTACAATGGGGAAACCAAAGGGGACACCACAAAATACGGTGCCAGAGACAGCCCCCGAAAACATGCCACACTCCCGTGTGGGGGCCACCACTACGGTATCACACTCTGATCGATCCATCTCAGACAAGCTGGACCAGGTGCTGGCAGCCATCGAACTCTCAAGGGTCTCCATGGAGGAGCGCCTTGGCACCCTCACGACGGACGTCAACCTCCTCCGAGATGACCACCGCAAACTGGCCGACAAAGTGAAGGAGGGGGAGAAGACCCTGGCTGACCTACAGCCCACCGTCAAAATGCACCAGCGAACACTCCAAGATGTCCTAAGCAGTCTGCACACAGTGGAGGAGCGGGTGACCGACTTGGAAGGCCGTTCAAGACGCTGCAACATCCGAGTGCTGGGCCTCCCGGAGGGCATCGAAGGCTCGGACCTGCTAGACTACCTGGAAACCTGGGTGAAATCTTTTACCCCCACGACCGAACGGACGGCGTTCTTTTCTATCGAACGTGCCCACAGGGTCCCTGCCCGCAAGCCTCTACCAGGGGTGGCACCCAGACAAATGCTGGCGAAATTCCTCCACTTCCGCGATCGTGACACGGTTCTACGAGCTGCCAGACGGGCTGGCCCCCTACACGTGGAGAACAAACAGATAATGATCTTCCCGGACTATGCACGTGCGGTGCAACAACAGAGGTCATTATTCCTTGAGGTAAAACGCCGACTACGCGCACATAACTTTCAGTACTCGTTGCTCTTCCCAGCCCGCCTCAAGATTCTCTATAACGGCTCCGCAGTCTTCTTCACCGACGCCAACGAAGCCAGCGACTGGGCGGACTGCCACTGCCCATGATCCTCCGGAGCGGAGATGGCCCGATCTGCACCTTCCAAAGCACCACGCTCCCAGAGACGCAGCCGGAAACAGCAGTGCAACGGAACAAATAAAGGACTCGCAGAACATTTCCAAGACTCCACGGGTCTTGAACAGATCATGAAAGAACGCCGAGAAGCCCTGCAAGCGGTAATTGACCTGCAGGCATCCCCCCTCGTGGGAGACATAGACCGGCCTCCCCACCTCTTCTCATCAGAGGGCGAGGATGACACGGAAGAGACTCTGTCTGGCACGGACTCGTCTGCACCTCCCCTGGTCACCCCTCAGACGGCAGAAATCATGTTAGATGGCCAAACGAACACTCTTTTATCCTGAGATAACGACACATAGAACTCAGGCAGATTTTCTTACACCTAGACGCTCTCCTCGTACATACACACCGTGCCTCAGATCTAACTTGTTCCGAGCGACACCTCATGATCCTCCAAAGGCCCGATCTGCGAAATGCCTCGCATACACACACTGCCACCCCCCACTCATCTTAGTGTATTCTCTCCACCCGTGAGAGCCGGTTTGGACGCATCGTTCCCGACGATGGGTCCTCAGTATTGGGTCTGTTTCCCGACCCCAGTTCTGCAGTTTCTTACCCCGTGTTCCGAAATGTCCCATCCCCACATGGAACTTCACATTTCAGGATACCCAAACCACATGCATAGGCGACACACGAGCACGCACAGGTGCTGCCCTCACAGGGAATCAGTGAGCACGATGCCCCGACGGCTGCTGGCTACGCTGATGTTCGTTTATACCCCCACATGGCTAGGACCACACGGACCTCTGACATCAGCCTCCTCACACTCAACGCTAGAGGTCGGCACACACCCAGTAAGCGTTATGCTATATACTCCTATATAAAACGCCAAAATGCCCGGATCGCGTTTCTACAAGAGACGCATCTTACCAATACTGAAACTCGTAAACTATTACTTAAATGGCGGGGAACCATATGCGCCACGTCATACTCCGCATACGCGCGCGGGGCACTCATATGGGACCGCCCAGGGACTCCCTTTCAGGAAACCAGACGGGTGGTGGACGGAGAGGGTAGATATGCCCTGCTGGAGGGGATCCTAGATGGGCAATCAGTGCTTCTGGGCAGTATCTACACCCCGAACTTAGACCAGGACAAATTCTGGGACCGCCTTACAGGGGTCCTAGCCCAATTTGCCTCCATGCCATGGATCTTGGGCGGCGACTACAACTGTACATTGGACACCACCTTGGACCGCTCCCACCCCCCCACCCACACATTCTCCTGCGCACAAACAAGCCAAGCGATTCAGGTCCTGGGTCACACAATGGGCACTCACAGACGCCTGGCGATTACACCACCCACAGACACGACTGTATTCGTTTCACTCCATCCCACATGACCTGCGGGTCCGTTTAGATAGATTCCTGTGCTCGGCGGCAGTGTTGCCCAAGATCCGGCATACTGATTATTTAGGTAGGATTCTCTCGGACCACGATGCCCATATCCTGCAACTACACTGGAGACCCCCACACCCTCCCGTCCCCACCTGGCGCCTCCCGCGCGACTGCCTCTCGGATCCGGTGTTTAAGCATGAACAGGAGCAAAGCATCCAGGCCTACTTCGCCGTCAACACAGGGACAGCATCCTCACTCTTAATGGAGTGGGATGCCTTTAAGGTGGTGGCCCGCGGGGAGTGCATTAAGCAATTTGTCGGTGTGAAGCGAACACTAGAGCAGGCACTTGTCGCAGCCGAAAGACGGCTCACCACCGTCACCAAACGGACCGACACCTCCGCGGAAACAGTGGCGCAAGAGGCTGCAGCCAAAACCACCTATCAAGCGGCATGCGTAGATCTCCGGCGCTATAATTTCAGGACCTATGCTACCCTGATGCATAAAGAGCGGGACAAAACAGGTACACTACTCGCATGGTTAGCTAAATAGGACTCTAATATCCAGCCCATCACGGAAGTGATAGACCTAAATGGTAACTTAGTGCGCTCCCAAGATGAGATTCTCTTAGCATTCTACCACCACTACTCGGAGGTCTACAGTAGCCCAGTATCGATTACGCAGGACACCCCTGACCACTTCCTCGATCCCTTGACGATCCCCAAAATTACGGACACAGACAGGAAAGCTTTAGACATGAAGATACAAGCCACTGACATTACTCAAGCCCTCCGCTCCCTAGCTCGCAACAAAGCACCGGGTCTGGATGGGTTTCCATTAGAATATTATACCACCTTTTCCACTCTACTGGTCCCCCGTCTCACAGCGATGCTTGCGTCCGCATTGGAACGGAGGGAGTTACCAAGGTCCCTCCGGGAATCAGTTATTGTGACCTTCCTGAAGCCGGGTCGCGATCCTCAACGGATGGCCTCTTACCGTCCCATTACATTGCTGTCCACCGACTGCAAGCTCCTGGGAAAGATCTTAGCCGACAGATACTCGCAACTTATACGGCCTCTAGTCCATCCTGACCAATGTGGCTTCGTCCCAGGCAGAAACACATCACAGAACATACGCCGTCTCTTTCATGTCCAGGACCAGGTAGGCGACACATTTCCTCGGGCGGCATGCCTCATCCTGGACCTAGAGAAAGCTTTTGACACCCTCCAGTGGTGGTATCTCTTCTCGGTCTTACACAGGATAGGGCTCGGTCCTAACCTATTGGCGTACACACGGCTCTTATACACAAATCTCACCTCCCGGGTCCGTATAGGACGACATATCTCATCTGAATTCACGATACATAGGGGCACGAGACAAGGCTGTCCATTATCGCCTCTACTATTCGCCTTGGCGGTAGAACCCCTAGCGATATGACTGCGCCGGGAGGGGGAAAGTTGGGGCATCCCCATAGCAGGCACCGTTCACAGCGTCTCTATGTACGCCGACGACCTCCTCCTGTACGTAAGGGATATCGCCGCGGATCTGTCACCCATCTGGTCAACGCTAACAGAGTTCGCCAAAACATCTGGACTAAAAGTAAATTGGGATAAATCCACAGTGTACCCACTGCACCCGAACCTTCCCCCCTGCGACGTACGGCTCGGCGATCAGACGGTGACCTGGAGTGCAGAGGCTCCCCGTTATCTCGGGGTTCGCCTCTACCACTCCCCGACCGACGTTTTTGAGGGCAACCATCGCAGAGCCCTGGCCGTCATCAGATCGGCGGTGAGATTCTGGAAGCGCCTTCCCTTGGCTCCGATTGACCGAGTAGCTCTGGCTAAAATGATAATGGTTCCCCGATTGCTATACCACTTCACGAATTTGCCGGTAATTCCACCCAAAACCTTTTTCTGTGATCTAGACTCCCTTCTCGGCTCGCTCATCTGGGGTACAGGCAGGCATAGAATAGCATTAAAAAAACTACAATTACCCACCACACAAGGAGGACTGGGCGCTCCGTCTTTCGAATCTTACTTTCTTGCAGCACAGCTGCAGTGGTTATCCTACTGGTCGGTGGGTAGAAACATGGGCGAGACACACACCACCACTGGTCAGGTCTCTATTCCGGAGCTCTGCCGCCTGTTGCTGCCGGGCGCCAAGCCGAGACGCACATATCTCCTACAAGTAACAGTGGCGCATAACTGTATGCGCAGGATACACCGTATGTCGCCGGGACAACCCCCATATTCTCCCCTATTGCCGCTGGCCGGGTGGCCCAAACGCGACCACTATTTCGGGCCCCACATGCTTCGCGTATGGACTGTTTTCGGTATTACCGAAGCGGAGTCATTATTCAAGGACGGACAGCTTCGATCCTTTCAGTGTCTGGTAGACGACTACGACCTCCCCCCTGGCCAATTTTTACTGCACCGCCAACTCCTCGAGGGTTACCGCCCGCACCACGACCTCACGACTGGCGAGCCTATGACACACCCAGTTGTCCACTCAATCCTGCATATGGGGGCGGGGAGACACTTGACCACATGGCTCTATAAAGCCATCCGAGAACTCGCCAACATGCCCCTGGTGACCCTCCGAGCTACCTGGGAAGAAGAATTAGGGCGACCACTGCATGAGACAGAATGGGAAAGGGCTCTCGAGTATCCCAAGAAAGTGTCCCGAAACGCACGCTTCAAAATATACAATTTTACATCCTACATAGGGCGTATTTTTCCCCAGCACGCCTCCAAAGATTTTACCCTGCCACACAATTCCTTTGCCCTCGATGCCGCTCCCCAGACGCAGACTTTCACCACATGTTCTGGAGCTGTCCTACTATACAATCATACTGGCAGACAATTCACAAATCCCTCAGAGACCTCACAGGGCTCACATACCTGGACTCCTGGGAAACCTGTGCCCTGGGTATCTTTCGGAAACACAAACACCACAAAGTGCCCATCAAATTCACCTCATTGGCTCTCCTCCTGGCAAAACGGAGCATAGCCATGCACTGGCGATCCCCCACGGGCCCTCCGCTCGCGGCGTGGGTGGGGGGCAGTATACAAATGGGCAGCAGCGGAAGAGGAAATTTTATGCGAGGAAGAGGTGAAAGGAATGCATAAACATCCCATCTCCATGGAATGGGCCCTTCTCCTGCATCACTATAAACAAGCAATGCCCCGGGAAAAGGTAGCCGACGGCTCACACGCACCACCGACCCAACAATTGACGACTTAAGTCCCACCTGAGCATACCGGTTCCCCATCCGCAGTCTCCACATGACGTGGTCCACCTCTAGCATCACATTCTACATCCCACCAAACAGCTAGCAGTCGGCGCAGAGCTGACGGCATCTTTCCTCCTCTCCCTCGGCAGCACTAGCGGCACTCCGAATAGTGAGTTAAACGTCGCCCTGCTATCTCACTTAACGTTCGTACCCAGAACTCCATGAACACTTCCCCAGTTCTGTTCCCCAGTTCAACTTGGCATTCTCTCAACACTGGACCTTCATATTATTTAGGACCTTGTAAGATTACCAGCACTACCACTGTATTTTGATGTCAAGAGAGAGAAATGTAATTTTACTGAAATGTATCCTAACATATATCTTGCGACAGTAAATGCTAAAATGCCAATAAAAAAAATGGTTTAAAAAAATATATATATCTATATATATATATATATCTATATATTCACTGAAAAAACCATAGGTTTCAGACATGTTATAGTTACAAATTAGCATTTAAAAAACCTTTGAAATTCACTGAAAAAACCATAGGTTTCAGACACGTTATAGTTACAAATTAGCATTTAAAAAACCTTTGAAATTCACTGAAAAAACCATAGGTTTTAGGGACACTTATAGTTACTTGGACATTGCACTCGTACAAAACCCGTGAAATTCCCCCGTTATAGTTAGTTCAGCTAACTATAACTCGCGCCCCCGCAATGCACTGCTGATGACGTCACATATTACATCACTCATGACATGGTCAGTGACATCACTGATGACATCACTGATGACATCTCAAATGACATCACTGATGACATCATCCAGTGACTGTGTGTTTCTGTAAAGTTTAAATATTTTTAATATATATAGGAAAAGACGTATTGAAGAATGAGTGGGTGTGTAAGTGTCTGTATGGATGATTTAGTAGGTGCGTGACTGACTCTATAAGTGAGTGATTTAACGTATCTTACTGAATGCATGGGTTAGTGACTAAACTGGGTGAATGTCTGTATCCGTCTGTCTGTTGCTGTGTAAGTGGCTGCATGTGTTTGTGAATAGCTAAATGAGTGTCTATATGAGTTATTGAATGCTTGTCTGAGTATCTGTATGGGTGCCTGAGTGTTTGTGTGGGAGGGGTGTGTGCAACTCTGTGCATAGATGTGTGAGTGGGTGATTCACTGGGTGGATTGTTTCAAGAGTGCATCTGTGATAGACTGTATGGGTGGGTAAGTGTGTGTAAGAGTGTGTTAGTGAGTGAATGTATGTCCCAGTGGTACATGTGTGAGTAACTACATATGTGAAAGGCAGTATATATGTGTGTTGGAGTATATAAATAGCTATAAGCAAGAGTGAGTGATTGTGATAGTGGCTGTATGGATGAGTGTGTGCTTGTATCAGTGATTGTATATGAGTGTAACAATGTGCTACTATTTGTATGAGTAAGTGAGCTGGTGTGTGTATAACTGTATAGGTGAGTAAATGGCAGTGTGTTTAATTATTTGCATGACTGACTAGGTGTCTGAGTATCTCTATGGATGAGTGGCGTTGTTTGAGTGTCTATATAGGAGTAAGAGTGCATATGATAGTCCTGTACTGAGTGACCGTAAGTATGAGTGACTGTACGGGTGAGTGAGTGGATGTGTGTGTGTAGACCTAAGAATCAGTGAGTGGGTATGTAGTTATTGGTGTTGGAGTGTCTATGGTTTTGCGAATGGCAGTCTGTAATTTAGAGTGGGTGTATCAAAGATTATATTAGGGTGTGAGGAGGTGCATCAGATTATCACGTGGATGATGTCATCAGTGATGTCATTTGAGATGTCATCAGTGATGTCATCAGTGATGTCACTGACCATGTCATGAGTGATGTAATATGTGACGTCATCAGCAGTGCATTGCGGGCGCGAGTTATAGTTAGCTGAACTAACTATAACGGGGAATTTCACGGGTTTTGTACGAGTGCAATGTCCAAGTAACTATAACTGTCCCTAAAACCTATGGTTTTTTCAGTGAATTTCAAAGGTTTTTAAATGCTAATTTGTAACTATAACGTGTCTGAAACCTATGGTTTTTTCAGTGAATTTCAAAGGTTTTTTAAATGCTAATTTCTAACTATAACGTGTCTGAAACCTATGGTTTTTTCAGTGAATTTCAAAGGTTTTTTAAATGCTAATTTCTAACTATAACGTGCCTGATACCTATGGTTTTTTCAGTGAATTTCAAAGGTTTTGTAAATGACAATTTTTAAATGTACTAATTGTTATATTAATTTTTTTCATACTGATTTACTACATTTTTAGAAACAATTTTTTTTTACATATTTTATTTTTAAATTACATTGTAATTACATTATACATTACATTACAAAAAATACTTTCTCAGAATGAATTACTTTAGTTTAAATACTTTGCACATAGGCAATAGACTTTTAAGTACAGTAGTTACAGTTGTTGCAATGGGCAACACATTTTCAAACACAATGCAACATTCAGCTCAATGTGAATTTCTAGTTAAATGCAATTAGTTACTTTATGGATTACTTTTCTAACCACAGGACTGGATCCTAGTTTCAGTCCATGGACATCTCCTGTAAACAGTTGAGTAAAAGCGTTTTGGTTACAGTCGTGATTTTTAAGGAATATTATTGTATTTTAAAAGTTGACACTTAGAAACTTTTCCTCATAGAATCACCAATGTTATCCTATGGAAGGAAATTCACTTAGCAGGTAAAAACTGTTATCGTTACTTTTTCTTACTCAGTGTTGGATCCTGGATCCAGCACTGGTGCATCTCCGGTAAACAGTTGAAAGAATGCGTTTAAGTCATACAGGTGATTTTTAAGGAATATTTGTAGTTTGTAAAAATCAACACTTTGAAACTTTTTGCTGAAAACCAGACAATGGATTCCTATGGAAGAAAATATAAGTTACTGGTAAGTACGGTTAAAATTACTTTTCAGGGTCAGTGCTGGGCTAAAAGATGCAGCACTGGGTTCTCTCCTGATAACAGGTGAGTAAATTGGTATTCGTACTTTGGTTGATTTTAGAGGAATATTATAAAGTTCCAAAACTCCACACTTAGAAGAATTTCCAAGTGAAACCAGTCAATGTTAGCCTATGAAGGAAATTCAAGTTACCGGTAAGTACGGTTAAAATTACTTTTCAGGACCAGTACTGGGCTGAAAGATGCAGCACTGAGGTCTCTCCTGATAACAGGTGAGTAAATCAGAATTCGTTTTCGGCTGATTTTAGAGGAATATTTGTATGTTTCAAAAATCAACACTTAGAAACTTTTTCAGCAAAAAGCAGGCAATGATATCCTATGGAAGGAAATTCAAGTTACTGGTAAGTACGGTTAAAATTACTTTTGAGGATCAGTACTGGGCTGAAAGATGCAGCACTGAGGTCTCTCCTGATAACAGGTGAGTAAATCGGAATTCGTATTTCGGCTTATTTTAGAGGAATATTTTAAAGTTCCAAAACTCCACACTTAGAAGAATTTCCAAGTGAAACCAGTCAATGTTAGCCTATGGAAGGAAATTCAAGTTACTGGTAAGTACGGTTAAAATTACTTTTCAGGACCAGTACTGGGCTGAAAGATACAGCACTGAGGTCTCTCCTTATAACAGGTGAGTAAATCGGAATTCGTATTTCGGCTGATTTTAGAGGAATATTTGTATGTTTCAAAAATCAACACTTAGAAGAATTTCCAAGTGAAACCAGTCAATGTTAGCCTATGAAGGAAATTCAAGTTACTGGTAAGTACGGTTAAAATTACTTTTCAGGATTAGTACTGGGCTGAAAGATGCAGCACTGAGGTCTCTCCTGATAACAGGTGAGTAAATCGGAATTCGTATTTCGGCTGATTTTAGAGGAATATTTTAAAGTTCCAAAACTCCACACTTAGAAGAATTTCCAAGTGAAACCAGTCAATGTTAGCCTATGGAAGGAAATTCAAGTTACTGGTAAGTACGGTTAAAATTACTTTTCAGGACCAGTACTGGGCTGAAAGATACAGCACTGAGGTCTCTCCTTATAACAGGTGAGTAAATCGGAATTCGTATTTCAGCTGATTTTAGAGGAATATTTGTATGTTTCAAAAATCAACACTTAGAAACTTTTTCAGCAAAAAGCAGGCAATGATATCCTATGGAAGGAAATTCAAGTTACTGGTAAGTACAGTTAAAATTACTTTTGAGGATCAGTACTGGGCTGAAAGATGCAGCACTGAGGTCTCTCCTGATAACAGGTGAGTAAATCGGAATTCGTATTTCGGCTGATTTTAGAGGAATATTTTAAAGTTCCAAAACTCCACACTTAGAAGAATTTCCAAGTGAAACCAGTCAATGTTAGCCTATGAAGGAAATTCAAGTTACCGGTAAGTTCGGTTAAAATTACTTTTCAGGACCAGTACTGGGCTGAAAGATGCAGCACTGAGGTATCTCCTGATAACAGGTGAGTAAATCGGAATTCGTATTTCGGCTGATTTTAGAGGAATATTTTAAAGTTCCAAAACTCCACACTTAGAAGAATTTCCAAGTGAAACCAGTCAATGTTAGCCTATGGAAGGAAATTCAAGTTACTGGTAAGTACGGTTAAAATTACTTTTCAGGACCAGTACTGGGCTGAAAGATACAGCACTGAGGTCTCTCCTGATAACAGGTGAGTAAATCGGAATTCGTATTTCGGATGATTTTAGAAGAATATTTGCACAATGGTGAAGGGAGGGGGCGGGGCCTGAAGTGACATCTGTGCAAACGCGCCCGTGGCGCGTTTTAAGTTGGGGGATTAAGTCCCCTTGAATCCTGAGGGTCCCTAGGGGCCAACTAGCCCACCAGGAACCTCCAATATGCGCCAGGGGCTGCATTGCAGAGACGTGTAGAGAGGCCACACCCCTTTTACACCTCTCTGCAACGCAGCTCTGTGGCGCTTTCTGGATGTACCTGTTGGGCTAGTTGGCCCCCAGGGACCCTCAGGATTGAAGGGATTTAATTCCCCATCTTAAAACGCGCCACGGGGCCTGTTTGCACACATGTCACCTGAAGCCCCGCCCTCCCTTCACCACTGTGCAAACGCGCCCGTGGCACGTTTTAAGTTGGGGGATTAAGTCACCTTGAATCCTGAGGGTCCCCGGAGTCCAACTAGCCCACCATATACCTCCAAAAAGCACCACAGAGCTGCGTTGCAGAGAGGTGTAAAAGGGGCGTGGCCTCTGTACACCTCTCTGCAAGGCAGCCCCTGGCGCATACTGGAGGTACCTGGTGGGCTAGTTGGCCCCAGGGACCCCCAGTATTCAAGGGGAATTCGTTCCCTCTCTGCAAACGCGCCAGGGCGCGTTTGCAGAGTGGTGAAGGAAGGGGCGGGGCCTGCGGGCCCGATCGTTTAAAAAAATAATAATAATTCTCCCCTGAAGGGGGTTGTGTAGCCCCCTTCCTTTTTCTTTTTTGGGCCCTGGGGACCCCATCCCCCAGGGCCTTACCCTCTTTTTAAATTACCTTAAAAAAAAACGGGAAGGGGGCCGCGTGGCCCCCTTCCCTTGGCCTGTATTGGCCCCGGGGACCCCATCCCCGGGGCATGGCCTCTATATTTATTTTTTGAGGGGGCAGCGTGGCCCCCCTCCTCTGGCCATTTTAAGGCCCCGGGGACCCCATCCCCGGGGCCGGCCTTTCCATTTAAAAAAAAAAAAATGTTGCTCTTTTTGGGGAGGGGGCCGCGTGGCCCCCCTCCCGAGCCACTACTTGCCCCGGGGACCCCATCCCCCGGGGCTGGCCCTCTCCGTTGGGGACTGTGGGGGTCCCCAATCCCCCACAGTCCCGCCGGCTCCCCACGTCCCTTGGGAGCCGGCATTGCTGTTCCACATGGGGAGCAGCTGACATGCTGCTCCCCATGTGGAAAGCAATCGCTTTGGATATTGGAAGAGAGAGCAGGTTTCCTGCTCTCTCTTCCAATATCCAAAGCAGTTTGCTATGGCAGGACGGGAGCCGCGAGGCTCCCGTCCTGCCATAGCAAACTACAGTGTCCCGGGGGTAGGCACCCGGGACACTGCAGGAGCCGGCCCTGGGGGTGGTGGTCCCCAGGGCCATCAAGGGCTCCAGGAGGGGGCCGCGCGGCCCCCTCCCATTCAGTACACAGCCCCGGGAGGTGGTGGTCCCCGGGGCTCTGGGGTCCGTAACGGACCCCCATATTAAAATGTTTAGTGCACCGGGAGGTGGTGGTCCTCGGGCGTGTGGGGGGCTGGAGCCCCCCACACAGGTTTAATAATTATTTTTAAAAAGCCCGGGAGGTGGTGGTCCCCGGGGCTGCGGAGGGCTCAGAGCCCTCCCGCACCATTTTTTAAAAAGCCCCGGGGGTGGCGGTCCCCGGGGCTTGGGGGCCCTTTGAGGCCCCCACACATTAAATTATCCCCCACCATGCCCCCGGGACTTGGGCCACCCGGGGCCTATTAACATCGAGCGCGGAGACCGCGCTCGATTTTTCGGCAGGATTCGCGCACTCTGAGCGCATCCTGCCAATTTAAAATTTTTTTTTTTTTTTGCCCAGGGGTCCTTGTGGGACCCCTGAGCAAACCTAGGGGTCAGGGTGTTTCTACCCTGCTCCCTTTGTGCGCTTTGCGCACTTGTTTCTGTCCCTCGGTTCTACCGAGGGACAAAATGGCTGCCAACATTTCCTGAATCGGAATGTTGACAGCCAGCTGACAGCCAATTAACATTCAGCTCGTGATCGGGACGGTGCGCGCAGGGTGCGCTGAGGGTGCGCGAATCCTCCGTGCCCATAGATATCACTAACTTTTTACTTTTCATTTTCTCAGCAACTACTGAACGGATTTACACCATTTAACAAAAGGGTTCTTTCTGAACCAAGAACTACCTCTTTGCCAAATTTGGTGTAATTCCGTTCAGCAGTTCGGGCTGTAGCCGTGTCTAAAGTTTCCTCGGCCCCCGCTTGACGAATCCCCCCGAGACTTTCAGGGTAGGAGCGGACCGGAGCGGGCCACAAAGTTTGAAAATTTCGCGAAGATACGTCAACCGGCAAGAGAGTTATTTCAAATAGAATGTCGCGGATTTCCTATGGATAATAGGTTGTAACTATAACTATCTACTGGCGACCGCCAGTAGATATATATATATATATATATATATATATATATATATATATATATATATATATATATATATATATATATATATATATATATATATATATATATATTTGCCACTTAGTAGTTGTAGTTTGACGAATCTCCAGAAAAGCAAGCTTATAAACAGTTTCTCTTGTTTGCCTAGTTTGTGCATGGAAAGTTATTGGGTGATCCCTCAAGCAAGGCCCAAGGAGAAGATGAGGTCCCAAAACTCAAAATCCCCATGCAATTTCCATAGACATTATTAAGAAGCACAGGAGCAAAAATGGCTGAATGGAATTACACCAAATTTGGCAGTAAGCTAGATCTTGGTCCAGAAAACATGCTTTGTGTAATTTGGTGTAAATATGTTCAGTAGTTTTTGAAAAATTTGAATACAAAATGGTTTGTATATCTGTGTTGTTGGGTCTGAGGGACTATCACGAGAGTCCCTCAAACCCAGTTTTTAAAAAATTGAGCCTTCAGATTGGCCCAGGTGTCTTTTTTCCCTTGGGCCATCTTGCTCCTGTAAGCGCAATGCTCCTACAGGAGCAAGGATCTGACTGACTGCCAGCAGCAAGAGGAAAAATGTGCTGGAGGTCATTACAGAACTTGGGGATATAGTCCTCTGACCTGCAATGTTATTAAAAACACATATAGGGGATAGAGTAGGGATACATTGCCCCCGCGAGCCCTAGCATGGTTCCAGAGGGATCCCTAGTGCCTAAAAAGAGATAGAATCAGGCATGTTTGCCAGGATACCCCCAGGACTCCCACCATTTTTTTTACAATATTTGGGGAGGAGGCATGAGTCGGCTCCCCTTCCTGAGGCTATTTGGGCCCCAGGGACCCCATCCCCCAAAGCCATCTGATAAAAAAGGGGAGGGGGGATGCGTTCCCCCTCACCTTTTTCCCAAGTTGGCTGTGTGGGATGGGGTCCCATTCCCTGGGGCCAAACTCTTTATTTTCAGGGGAGTGGCACCTGAACCTGTTGTGACCGATGGGACTCCATCCCCCAAGGCTGGCACTTTAACTGTGTCCCAGGAAGCCCACCCTCGGCACACAGTGGTTTTCCCTGCCCGCAGGACTGCAGGCAGGGTAAAATGTGCGCTTCCACTCAGTGGGAGCTATAATATATTCTCCCGTGGGTGAGAGCAGACTTCTGTTTTCCTACCCATGCTCTTGCAGGCAGAGAAACTGTGATTGCTCCTGCCCATCAGGACCAAGCTGAAGTAGCTGCCCCCAGTGGGTGGGAGCAATGGCGGCTCTATTGCAGGAGCAAGGGTTCAGGGGTCCTAGGCCTCCCCCTACAGTCCCCAATGTTGTGTTCGGCCCTGCAGGAATGGGTCCACAGGGCCAATTAAGGATTGGGGAGGAGGCAATATGCCCCCCTTCCATAACCGAAAGTATTTGGCCCTGGTGATTGGCTCTCTGGGGCCTTTTAAGGCTCAGAGAGGGGGGGCACAAGCCCCACTTTAATTAAAATATGGCCCTAGGGGATGGGGTCTCCGGGGCCCATTTACACTTGGGCATTGGAGCCATGTGCCCCACTCTCCAAATAGTAAGGTATTTGGCCCCTGGGGATGTGGTCCCCAGGGCATTTTAAGTCTTGGGGAGGGGGCCACGTATCCCTCTCCCCTATAATTAAAATATGGCCTGTATCAAGTACCTCGCACCTGAATCACCATGGGCTTCCACAGGAGCAGACAGCAATTTCTCCAATCCCCAACTCCACTAAAAGCGAATATTTTACTTTCACTTCCAGCAAAGAGGGGGAAAGGGGAATGGGACAAAAGAGAGACTCCACTGCTGTGCCTCTTCCTCTTGGGAATTCTAGCTATTCTTCTCAGCACCTATAATACAAAACGACAGTATTAATACACCTAAAACTCTCCCTGATCTAAAATACTTTCAGTGGATGTATTACTCAAACGTATCTCATACCTGAACCTCTGCAGTGATTCGCCTCTCTCTTATTAATTATTCATAGTAGCTGTTGTCATTATATAGTCAATATGCTTAAAAATACTGATTCTCTCTTTTCTTTATTGCAGGTGGCAGAAGAAGCATTGGGCGGTAAGTATAATATATATATATATATATATTGCTACATACTATTTGTGAAATCTGAAGAAGAATGATTCTGCCACTTCTTTTCTGAACGTCTTCTGAAATCTTATTAAGCAGTCTATAAGTCTTTTCCTTTATTTAATATGCTGCGCTGATTTACTTAGCTGATATCCTTCTTGGTAAATATAGTCTTTTTCAAATAAGTATTGTCCAACAAAAACTACGCGCTGAAATTGTCAGGCAGAAAATACAGTTCTACTCTAGACTTTCCCGTTATGTTCACAGGAATGAATGAGCACAAGGTAAAAAAATAAATACATGCGCCTTTTACTTGAAATTTAGTCCTGTCAATTAGCACTTAAGTATCATGTTATGTTAGAAGGTATTCTGGTCTGAGTTTTTTAGTCTGGTTAATTCCTATGAAAGCAACAACTGGCACAATATTATGGTGATAAATTATCTTGTGGCGCATTTTGCACAAATTTCGATATCTACTTGTTTATACAATGCATTGATGCAGTAATTTTGAAGATTGTTTTTTCATTATTTATTTTACATATAATGAAGACTGTTTTTATATTTTTACATTCTATGCGTGAAGGGATTGTTTGTATGGTAGAAAAGTATGTTCCTTTTCTCTTTTATAAATAGATCACTTTTAATCATGTGTTTTATGTAAGAATATAACTGTACTTTTTAGAACAAGTATTTATCATATGAAATTGATAGTATATTTCAATTATGATTTAAAACAGTATAAATATATAACATGTGGCACATTGTAGTGTTGAAGACGCATAAATAACAAGTCACCATTTACTGTGTGCACAAGGTATAGACACAGAGAAATTAGCAGACCAGTTAATGCACATAACATGGTTAAGCACAGTATTTTGTTTATGTCTACTCTTAGAGTTCAACACGTGACATGGGTGTATTTTACTAAGCATAATAAAAATGGCAGGCGGACTGCGTTTCCGCATGTGATCAAGGGCATTCTATTGCCCGAAACGCGTCATACGGCTACTCGCAAAATAAAGAACTTATATTGCCACGCAATCTGGGTCCGTGACCCTGTTTTCCTCCGACGTAAGCAGGAAGGAGTCTACAGCTTGTTTATTTATATATATATATATATATATATATATATATATATATATATATTGCTACATACTATTTGTGAAATCTGAAGAAGAATGATTCTGCCACTTCTTTTCTGAACGTCTTCTGAAATCTTATTAAGCAGTCTATAAGTCTTTTCCTTTATTTAATATGCTGCGCTGATTTACTTAGCTGATATCCTTCTTGGTAAATATAGTCTTTTTCAAATAAGTATTGTCCAACAAAAACTACGCGCTGAAATTGTCAGGCAGAAAATACAGTTCTACTCTAGACTTTCCTGTTATGTTCACAGGAATGAATGAGCACAAGGTAAAAAAATAAATACATGCGCCTTTTACTTGAAATACCGCTGCTCGGAACGACACTCAAATAATGATGAGAGCAGCAGGCAAGCCGGTTACTGAAAAGGAATTTCGACCTGCGACCGCGCAGGGGGCGCACTCAAATATTCTCCAGTAAAAAAAATCAAATAGTGCCAAGTGTTACCAAAATTACTGAGGACTTACTTTCTGAGAGAGGGGAATTCTCAAACCCTCTACTCACAATACTGGTCACGCTGAGGAAATAGATGATATTCTTCTTCCCAGGACGCTTCCGAGGCTTCAGCAAAGCAGCGCTGAATCACCACAGAAGTCAGAATGAGATACGGACGAGCTGCCGGTCTCCTGACTAACTGAATTTCGAAGCATCAGACCCCTAAGAACTTGCCCAAACACTAGAACGCCTACCTTCAACACCTGAACCTCTATGTACTCCGCCATTTTGTGGGACTATGAACTGCCTGAAATTATACTTAAAAGAAGAATCGGCGAAGCCGATTCCAAGGGTAACAAAGTACCCTCTTACGCCTGACACGAAACTGAGGACAGAAAAGGTTTCTCTTCAGGTCAGCCTTGACAGCCTGGGGGATGGGGTCCCCAGGGCCTTTTAAGGCTCAAGGAGGGGGACAGGCGCCCTCTCCATTATAAAGTATGACCCAGGGGATGGGATCTCTGGGGCACATGTGCGCCCTCCCCAAATAATAATTTTTTGCCCCGGGGTTGGGGTCCCCGAGGTCAATAGTGGATTAAGGATGGAGTCCAAATGCACTTACTCCCCTTTTTAAAAACAAAGGGCCCTGTGGTTCCCAGGGCCAATAGTGCCTTGGAGAAGGGTTGGCTACCTCATCCCCCAGCGAGGAGGTTGGCTGCTTGCAGGGGGTTAACCACCTGCGGCCAATCCCCCATCACTCATGGTATTTGGCTGCGTGCGGCACAGGTTGGCTTTACTTATGGTAATAAAATATTACTTTACGTTAATTAAACTCTAGAAATTCACTGAAAAAAAACAAAGGTTAAAGTGGCATTATAGTTAAGTGAAAAATTCAGTGCCAACGTAATGTTTTAAACTAAAAAAAACACACTGAAATTCACCAGTTACAGTTATTTCTAGTAACTATAACTCGTGCCCTAAGGTAACTATAACTGGCTCCTTAACCATGCACTGCTAATTACCTCCTTGAGGTCACCCTTGACTCAGAAATTGGTCTGACTTGAAGCGCATTAAGCCATGCAAGGAGATGTTACCCACAAATTGATAATAATCAGGAATATAAAACATTTCCTACCAAAAAGCAGACTTTAAGATCACTGTAAACACACCAGTAATTTCATTCTTAGAATATGGGAATTCCTTACTTAATTTCCTAAACAAAACACTTCCTCTGCTGCCCACCAGACTTCCATCACTGGGAAATGTGGCCTCTATCTGACCTAAAATAGCTACCCTTGGAAGCTCTTAGTACCTACAAAAGAGCTTGTATCACATATGTAGCACCACAACATGACAAGCCCGTGTTCCTTAAAAAAAATATCAATTTGTCTGTAAGGGAAGGGATAGTACTTTTAGAAGGATAATCCTAAAGTGCAAAAAGAAATGCACCATGAAATGTTCTATTTCCAGGAACATCACGAGAATCTGGAACTCACTGCCAGTCAAGATCCCTCCAGCCACCAGTCATAAGAAATTCAAAGTTAAACTCAAGACTCACCTGCACACATTGCACCAATTAAATTCGACCTTACCTTGGTCAGTCCACACATTGGTCTTTTTATTTCTACTAGAGAAACTGTTTATAATCCATTTTAAAATGACTACTGCTCCTACTATGTGTGAGTTACGTGTCCTCAATTGTAGGCCCTCTTGTCATTTTTTCTCTCGGTCTCGTGCCCCCCTCATACAAAAGAGATTGCTGTATTGCTGTTGTTCATGTCTTTTTAGGCCAAGCATTCGAGACCTCTTGTATATACTTTAGTATATACTTATATGTGTATGTACTTTGTGGGCTCTGGAGATCATCCCTAGGACTTGTCTGCTTCCGCTTAGGGACTCTTTTTCTGTTCAACTGCCTCTAATTAACTGTCTTGATAGAAAACGACCAGCAGGGGTCAGTAAAATACTAGAATCACTTTAGCATTCTCTAGATTCCAGTCCATAGAAATTATCTTCCATTAGCACCCGTAGAAAATAATATTTTTTTCAAATCTTATATGTTCAGTGATATGACCACCGAAGGCCCTGATTTTATATTAAAAACAGAGCTTTGGACTAGACCATTTCCAGCTGAAAGGCAATATTTCTCTCCATGTGTTCTCATACCTGGCGTGTCACGCAGTTTGGTGCTTACTTTCCCTCCATGTTAAAGAACAGTAGATGTTTCAGTACCCAGGCTAATGTGCCGCATAGCTAAAAACATATAAGGTCCCAAAGGCGAGACTGATTGCATTGCAAATGCTTGTTTTAATCGATTATCCTTCTCTGTGTCTTTTCCGACTGTTAACGGAGGGTGCCTCCGGTTTGATCTCCGTATAGTAAAGCGTTCTGCCCCGCACAGCTAGGTTCTAGTACACACTATACAAAATAACCTAAAGTGCAAAAAAAAGGTACTCTATGCTAGTTGCATGGCCAGATTTGGTCAGTTTTGCATGAAATGGGGGACATTTTCGAATGAGTTATGCGAATATCACAATAAACTTTTGGGAGGTTTTCATCCACCAGACAATAGATCTAGCAGATAAATGTCTCACAAGAAAAGTAAAAGCGCGTCTGAGAGACATGGTCTCCTCCAATAAGTATCTAATTCATATCTCTTTGTGACTTTTGAATGTGTGATATGCCCTGGCATTTAATTTTTACGTGAAATACTGGAAGGTACATGTGCATAAAATGTTTCGTTTTTTTTTTTTTTTACAAAGGTGCGTGAATTCAAATTTGATATAGGGTCTCCTGCCCAAGTGTACATATGCCATAGGGTTGCATAATTTTGTACGCTTTTTCCGAAAGATTCTGTTGCCTTCCATTGAGAAGGCATTTTTTATGACTAAAATATACTATAATGGTTTCGTTAACCCTGACTGGCGTGCTGCAGGTCACAGATTATCCAATAACCGTGCCCCTTCACCCTAAGTGCAAGAGCATGAAAAACGCATGCAGGCCACCATATGCACACTGTGACTCTACAGTGACCAACCAAACCTTACTTTGGAAAAATTCTCAAGGGGCGAGGCAATATCAATATGCTGTTGAAATTATGATTTACTGCATTTTATTATGTGTAACATGATTTGTGGTGAATAAATAAATGTGTGCTATATTTTGTACCTATCATTGTTGAGAAAAATAGCGTTTGCAGGAGTAGGTGTTTCTGAAATATATTTTATCACGTGATAGTTTATAGATTTTTGAATCCTGTATATCATATTTTACCAGAATAGGTATTTATGAAGATGAGAGCAGGAACCACACATAAAGCCTTGCGACCCTAGAATAATCAGAAGAATACACTTAAATAGAAGTGGCAGAAGGATCTTGAGTTTTAAATATTGCCCTGGTTTATCAGAACAGTGCAAACAGGACATAATCACAAACAGAAACAACAGTTTGCACCACATTAACATATATAAAAGCTTCATACTCAATTCCCTGAGTAATAATTGTTAATTTCTGATTTTACCTTTAGGATTGTAAATGATTTAACTTTAAGGCCATATATTAAATAACCAATCACCTGCTTCCCTCCTCTCTTGCTCTTTCTCCTCTGTTAATCTCATGTTCTTCAGTACCTCTCTGTGCCTCTTCAAGTTCCTTATCTCTTTTACTGCCTTCCTTGCTGATGTATCTAACTTGCTTGCACTATCCATTTCACTTCCCTGCATTTTCCCTCCTCTTCCTCTGTTTATGCTGAATCTTAACTGCTTTTCTATGTAAACATATCTTGCGCATGTAATCCCAGTTCCCTATAAAGCACTCAATAACCTTTTGGTGCAGTGGCACTATATAGAAACGTGGAAAGAAATACAATAAATACATGATTTTCATCAACTCTCAATGCCCTGAGCAATTCCATGCTTATAACAGACAGGATTTATATTCATTTCCAATGTTTTTCAATCCACTGCTCCTATGTTTTATAATTTGACATTTACATATATAATGATCCAATAAATTGAATATAAAATGAGTTTAACTCATCTCATGAACAATGTGCAGATGAGATTTGCACATACCATCCGTATCACGCCTTAGGCTAAAATGCGCCAGGTATCAGGTGAAGGCTCTCATCGGACACTACGGGGCAGATTTACAAGCCCCATGCGCCTCTTTTGCGTCACTTTTAACATGGGAAAAGTGACGCAAAAGTGGCGTAAGGGGTTTGTAAATCTGCCCCCACATGCTCAACTTCGGCAAAATATTAATCTGTTTATGCCAATGCAGTGGCAAAGATTAGTAAACATACACGAGAAAAAAGAACATAAACTAAAAGCATACCTTGTGCGAAACTGAGTGGATTAAGACAGACGCAAAGAAAATGAGAATGGATACTGCAAAGGTGATGAATATCTTCATAAGAGTCGTGGGAGGCATGTTTCTTGTGCTGCAGAGATACAACAGAACAATGTCCAAATTCTGTCAAAAATGATTTTGTGCTAAATAGGAAGACACAGAAAGCACGATTTTGTGCTAAACAGAAAGACACAGAAAGCACAACGCGTGCTAATTATTCTAAACTAGATTACATCCACCAAGGCAGAGCAGGAAGAGAGTTCAGGTGCGCAATCAGGATCAGGCAACTTAACTTTGAGATGTTTCTCTAAATGGCTCCTTGGAATTAACCACTCAGAGTACTGGTGACAGTAAGAGTATCTGGTGTGGGCCTTCTTTGGTGGAATGAATCACCATAATGTGCACAGTGTTGCTTGCCGCTGTAGTCCGAAGCCGATACACCAAGGGAGAATCCGTGGAACGCTTTCGCCTTACGTTTTTCTTGCAAACCGCATCTGAAACTGCAAAAGGAAATTCCATAAGCTAGTTGAATCAAGTGTAACCAATCTTCTTCCAACTATTTGCATTGGTGTGTATGTTTTAATGTGTGCTTAACCTGGAAATATTGCTGTGAGCTAAAGTCAGAGCCCAGAGCGAATATAACGCATGCTCCAGGGCCATGAAACCCATGCACAGTGAAATTCTGAACATCCATTAATTGTGGTTGAATGAAACATTTTAAGGCATGGGCAACTGACCAGGGTCCCCACCATCCAAGAGAACTCCTGGGAATGTAAATTTTCCCTCTTTCTCTAGCCAGCGGATAAGACGGAGTAGCGTCTCCCACACAGGAGAAATACAATGATAATAACACTATGTTATTATCATTTTATTTTTCAGTACTGGCACTGTTGTGTTTTATTAGGGGTGGGGTGAGGCAAAGCGATACTGGGCTGCCCACAGAGCAGATAGAGGAGTGGTGGGCACTTTCTAAGTGTGCATGATGGTTTGGCCAGACGTCTTGGGCCGGCAAAACAGACATGCGCACTTAGCATGTTCACCACCGGCTGCATTCCACAGCTGGGTGGAGAACATGCACAGGCTCCCACTACCTGTCTGAGCGCTGAACCAGGCTATTCAGTCCCATCACGATGCTGCTGTCATGCTGATGACAGCAGCAGCGTGATTGGCTTAGGGAGTCTAGGGGCCTGTGGGCTTCTTGCCTCGACCAAAGAGGATCGAGGAGAGGCAGCGGCCGCAGGTAAGTGACATTTTGTTTTGTTCCTTTTCTTTTTTTTAACCCCCTCTCCCTGCCACTCCATTACTGTACCGTAGCAGCCGCTACTGTCTCTAGCTCACCTCCGCCTATTTCTATATCTCAACCTCTCTCCATCCCTCTGCTTGACTCTACCCTGGACTCTGTCTCTCTTTGCCATCTTGAGTGTCATCTTAAGGACTTTTGGGGCCTACAGAAAGACATATTTCAACTGTTCTTGTGTGAACCCTGTTTCTAAACGTTTGTTTGGCATGATGCATGCTTCAATCAGCAGAAGTTGAAAATGAAGTTTGTTTGACCTGGCATCTTTTGGTGTGTTTCCCCTGTCTTTTTGTCATCTGACCTCCTGTTTTTGATGGTATGTTGGAATTTGTTTTTGCTGGTTTAGTGCCTCTGCACACTTTTTCACTGCCATTCAGTGCTAAAGTGCAAGTGGTCCTTCTGTAAATTGTTTATGATTGGTTTTCCCTGATTGGGATATAATTGATTTCCTAGTAAATCCCTAGTACAGTGCACTGCGTGTGCACAGGGCCTGTAAATCAAATGGGCTAGTGGGCTTGCAGCACTGGTTGTGCCACCCACACAAGTAGCCTTTCAAAGTTGTCTCAGACCTGCCAATGCAGTGTCTGCTTGCAGTTTTTACTGCCCTGTCGACCTGGCAAGCCATAACCTTCCCCTTTCTCACATGTAAGGTACCTCTCAGGTAGGCCCAAGGTACCACCATGGGAAGGGTGTAGTGTATGTTTAAGCTAGGACATGTAGGGGCCGATTCCGATCTCGGTCGGAGGCGCACCCAATACCATTCGGTCTGGAAAAAAGCCATGCGAAAGCCTGTTTCCCGACCGATCCGTACAGCACACCGAGCGAGCAAGTACGATGCGCACAACAGCAAAGAATCTGGCCGAGCCGTACTCACCCAAACCAGGTCCTGTTCTCCGACCGAGGCGAATCCGGAAACGCCGAATCGAGTCGCACGGAAGGAAAAATGCAGCCCCGTCCGGCCGGACAAGTACGATGCGCTTTCCGTACGCGCCGAACCCGTCGCTACGCACGGCACGTCAAAGCATCCGGGAGAGGCGCACATAAGCTCCGAATCGCGCCACAACACGATCCACGGCTCCGAGACGAACACGGCAGCAACGAGGACGACGCGAAGCGACGAGGACGAGTCGAAGCGACGAGGACGAGGCGAAGCGACGAGGACGACGCGAAGCAACGAGAAGGACGAACGACACGAACCAACCATGAATCCCTTCGTCCCGATCATACCAATATTCTACATATACTACCGTAACAGGCACGGACGCGTACGGCGCAGAAGGTAAGCCAGACACCAACCACAAAACACATACAACACGTACACGACACATCACACACACACACAGGGATGCAGAATATACTTACACCAGCAACAGCAGCACCATAGGGGCGGGATGCCCATCACCAATGCCACATATGCACACAGGGGCCTGAATGCGCACCACCACCCCTACCCAGGGGGGGCAGGATGCCTACCACTACTACCACCCTCACCAAGGGGGGGCAGGATGCCTACCACTAGAACCACCCTCACCCAGGGGGGGCAGGTTGCTTACCACTACTACCACCCTCACCCAGGGGGGCAGGATGCCTACCACTACTACCACCCTTAGCCAGGGGGCAGGATGCCTACCACTACTACCACCCTCACCCAGGGGGGCAGAATGCCTACCACTACCACCACCCTTAGCCAGGGGGCTGGATGCCTACCACTACTACCACCCTTAGCCAGGGGGCAGGATGCCTACCACTACTACCACCCTCACCCAGGGGGCAGGATGCCTACCACTACTACCACCCTCACCCAGGGGGGCAGGATGCCTACCACTACTACCACCCTCACCCAGGGGGCAGGATGCCTACCACTACTACCACCCTTAGCCAGGGGGGCAGGATGCCTACCACTACTACCACCCTCACCCAGGGGGGCAGAATGCCTACCACTACCACCACCCTTAGCCAGGGGGCTGGATGCCTACCACTACTACCACCCTTAGCCAGGGGGCAGGATGCCTACCACTACTACCACCCTCACCCAGGGGGCAGGATGCCTACCACTACTACCACCCTCACCCAGGGGGGCAGGATGCCTACCACTACTACCACCCTCACCCAGGGGGGCAGGATGCCTACCACTACTACCACCCTTAGCCAGGGGGCAGGATGCCTACCACTACTACCACCCTCACCCAGGGGGCAGAATGCCTACCACTACCACCACCCTTAGCCAGGGGGCTGGATGCCTACCACTACTACCACCCTTAGCCAGGGGGGCAGGATGCCTACCACTACTACCACCCTCACCCAGGGGGCAGGATGCCTACCACTACTACCACCCTCACCCAGGGGGGCAGGATGCCTACCACTACTACCACCCTCACCCAGGGGGGCAGAATGCCTACCACTACCACCACCCTTAGCCAGGGGGGCTGGATGCCTACCACTACTACCACCCTTAGCCAGGGGGCAGGATGCCTACCACTACTACCACACTCACCCAAGGGGGCAGGATGCCTACCACTACTACCACCCTCACCCAGGGGGCAGGATGCCTACCACTACTACCACCCTTAGCCAGGGGGCAGGATGCCTACCACTACTACCACCCTCACCCAGGGGGCAGAATGCCTAACACAACCACCACCCTTAGCCAGGGGGCTGGATGCCTACCACTACTACCACCCTTAGCCAGGGGGGCAGGATGCCTACCACTACTACCACCCTCACCCAGGGGGCAGGATGCCTACCACTACTACCACCCTCACCCAGGGGGGCAGGATGCCTACCACTACTACCACCCTCACCCAGGGGGGCAGAATGCCTACCACTACCACCACCCTCTGCCAGGGGGCTGGATGCCTACCACTACTACCACCCTTAGCCAGGGGGCAGGATGCCTACCACTACTACCACCCTCACCCAGGGGGCAGGATGCCTACCACTACTACCACCCTCACCCAGGGGGGCAGGATGCCTACCACTACTACCACCCTTAGCCAGGGGGGCAGGATGCCTACCACTACTACCACCCTCACCCAGGGGGGCAGAATGCCTACCACTACCACCACCCTTAGCCAGGGGGCAGGATGCCTACCACTACTACCACCCTCACCCAGGCGGGGCTGGATGCCTACCACTACTACCACCCTTAGCCAGGGGGGCAGGATGCCTACCACTACTACCACCCTCACCCAGGGGGGCAGGATGCCTACCACTACTACCACCCTCACCCAGGGGGCAGGATGCCTACCACTACTACCACCCTCACCCAGGGGGGCAGAATGCCTACCACTACCACCACCCTTAGCCAGGGGGCTGGATGCCTACCACTACTACCACCCTTAGCCAGGGGGCAGGATGCCTACCACTACTACCACCCTCACCCAGGGGGGCAGGATGCCTACCACTACTACCACCCTCACCCAGGGGGCAGGATGCCTACCACTACTACCACCCTTAGCCAGGGGGGCAGGATGCCTACCACTACTACCACCCTCACCCAGGGGGCAGAATGCCTACCACTACCACCACCCTTAGCCAGGGGGGCTGGATGCCTACCACTACTACCACCCTTAGCCAGGGGGCAGGATGCCTACCACTACTACCACCCTCACCCAGGGGGCAGGATGCCTACCACTACTACCACCCTCACCCAGGGGGCAGGATGCCTACCACTACTACCACCCTCACCCAGGGGGGCAGAATGCCTACCACTACCACCACCCTTAGCCAGGGGGGCTGGATGCCTACCACTACTACCACCCTTAGCCAGGGGGCAGGATGCCTACCACTACTACCACCCTCACCCAGGGGGGCAGGATGCCTACCACTACTACCACCCTCACCCAGGGGGCAGGATGCCTACCACGACTACCACCCTCACCCAGGGGGCAGGATGCCTACCACTACTACCACCCTTAGCCAGGGGGGCAGGATGCCTACCACTACTACCACCCTCACCCAGGGGGCAGAATGCCTACCACTACCACCACCCTTAGCCAGGGGGCTGGATGCCTACCACTACTACCACCCTTAGCCAGGGGGCAGGATGCCTACCACTACTACCACCCTCACCCAGGGGGCAGGATGCCTACCACTACTACCACCCTCACCCAGGGGGGCAGGATGCCTACCACTACTACCACCCTCACCCAGGGGGGCAGAATGCCTACCACTACCACCACCCTTAGCCAGGGGGGCTGGATGCCTACCACTACTACCACCCTTAGCCAGGGGGGCAGGATGCCTACCACTACTACCACCCTTAGCCAGGGGGCAGGATGCCTACCACTACTACCACCCTCACTCAGGGGGCTGGATGCCTACCACTACTACCACCCTTAGCCAGGGGGCAGGATGCCTACCACTACTACCACCCTCACCCAGGGGGGCAGGATGCCTACCACTACTACCACCCTTAGCCAGGGGGGCAGGATGCCTACCACTACTACCACCCTCACCCAGGGGGCAGGATGCCTACCACTACTACCACCCTCACCCAGGGGGGCAGGATGCCTACCACTACTACCACCCTCACCCAGGGGGGCAGAATGCCTACCACTACCACCACCCTTAGCCAGGGGGGCTGGATGCCTACCACTACTACCACCCTTAGCCAGGGGGCAGGATGCCTACCACTACTACCACCCTCACCCAGGGGGGCAGGATGCCTACCACTACTACCATCCTCACCCAGGGGGGCAGGATGCCTACCACTACTACCACCCTCACCCAGGGGGGCAGGATGCCTACCACTACTACCACCCTTAGCCAGGGGGCAGGATGCCTACCACTACTACCACCCTCACCCAGGGGGGCAGAATGCCTACCACTACCACCACCCTTAGCCAGGGGGGCTGGATGCCTACCACTACTACCACCCTTAGCCAGGGGGGCAGGATGCCTACCACTACTACCACCCTCACCCAGGGGGCAGGATGCCTACCACTACTACCACCCTCACCCAGGGGGGCAGAATGCCTACCACTACCACCACCCTTAGCCAGGGGGCTGGATGCCTACCACTACTACCACCCTTAGCCAGGGGGGCAGGATGCCTACCACTACTACCACCCTCACCCAGGGGGGGCAGGATGCCTACCACTACTACCACCCTCACCCAGGAGGGGCAGGATGCCTACCACTACTACCACCCTCACCCAGGGGGGGCAGAATGCCTACCACTACCACCACCCTTAGCCAGGGGGGCTGGATGCCTACCACTACTACCACCCTTAGCCAGGGGGCAGGATGCCTACCACTACTACCACCCTCACCCAGGGGGCAGGATGCCTACCACTACTACCACCCTCACCCAGGGGGCAGGATGCCTACCACTACTACCACCCTTAGCCAGGGGGGCAGGATGCCTACCACTACTACCACCCTCACCCAGGGGGCAGAATGCCTACCACTACCACCACCCTTAGCCAGGGGGGCTGGATGCCTACCACTACTACCACCCTTAGCCAGGGGGCTGGATGCCTACCACTACTACCACCCTTAGCCAGGGGGGCAGGATGCCTACCACTACTACCACCCTCACCCAGGGGGGCAGGATGCCTACCACTACTACCACCCTCACCCAGGGGGCAGGATGCCTACCACTACTACCACCCTCACCCAGGGGGGCAGAATGCCTACCACTACCACCACCCTTAGCCAGGGGGCTGGATTTCTACCACTACTACCACCCTCACCCAGGGGGGGCAGGATGCCTACCACTACTACCACCCTCACCCAGGGGGGGCAGGATGCCTACCACTACTACCACCCTCACCCAGGAGGGGCAGGATGCCTACCACTACTACCACCCTTAGCCAGGGGGCAGGATGCCTACCACTACTACCACCCTCACCCAGGGGGGCAGAATGCCTACCACTACCACCACCCTTAGCCAGGGGGCTGGATGCCTACCACTACTACCACCCTTAGCCAGGGGGCTGGATGCCTACCACTACTACCACCCTTAGCCAGGGGGGCAGGATGCCTACCACTACTACCACCCTCACCCAGGGGGGCAGGATGCCTACCACTACTATCACCCTCACCCAGGGGGCAGGATGCCTACCACTACTACCATCCTCACCCAGGGGGGCAGAATGCCTACCACTACCACCACCCTTAGCCAGGGGGCTGGATGCCTACCACTACTACCACCCTTAGCCAGGGGGGCAGGATGCCTACCACTACTACCACCCTCACCCAGGGGGCAGGATGCCTACCACTACTACCACCCTCACCCAGGGGGGCAGGATGCCTACCACTACTACCACCCTCACCCAGGG
Source organism: Calotriton arnoldi (assembly GCA_963921515.1). Classification (NCBI taxonomy): domain Eukaryota; kingdom Metazoa; phylum Chordata; class Amphibia; order Caudata; family Salamandridae; genus Calotriton; species Calotriton arnoldi. Next base: position 236,523 of record CAWUFW010010349.1, on the reverse strand, counting down.
GGGCAGGATGCCTACCACCACTACCACCCCCACCCATAGGATGGACAATGCATGACACAACCAGCACACCACAACCTAGGGAATGCAAGAAGAAGACATCCCCCAACACCATGACAAGCGTGTGTAGACTGTGTCAAATGCCTACAACACCGAACATGACTTCGAACATACAATGTGACCCCTAGCACATGTGCCACACAAATATGTGTGTGGCACACACAACGCAAGCAGGCCATGACCATTGTGGCAATGGGGTCCAAACCCCCATCATCACAGTGACCAAAAGGCAAGTGTGGGGTCCATAGCTGCAGCACATTTTGAACATTGTGGCAATGGGGTCCAAACCCCCATCATCACAGTGACCAAAAGGTAAGTGTGGGGTCCATAGTTGCAGCACATTTTGAACATTGTGGCAATGGGGTCCAAACACCCATCATCACAGTGACCAAAAGGTAAGTGTGGGGTCCATAGTTGCAGCACATTTTGAACATTGTGGCAATGGGGTCCAAACCCCCATCATCACAGTGACCAAAAGGTAAGTGTGGGGTCCATAGTTGCAGCACATTTTGAACATTGTGGCAATGGGGTCCAAACACCCATCATCACAGTGACCAAAAGGTAAGTGTGGGGTCCATAGTTGCAGCACATTTTGAACATTGTGGCAATGGGGTCCAAACACCCATCATCACAGTGACCAAAAGGTAAGTGTGGGGTCCATAGCTGCAGCACATTTTGAACATTGTGGCAATGGGGTCCAAACCCCCATCATCACATTGCCCAAAAGGTAAGTGTGGGGTCCATAGCTGCAGCACATCTTGAACATTGTGGCAATGGGGTCCAAACCCCCATCATCACAGTGACCAAAAGGTAAGTGTGGGGTCCATAGTTGCAGCACATTTTGAACATTGTGGCAATGGGGTCCAAACACCCATCATCACAGTGACCAAAAGGTAAGTGTGGGGTCCATAGTTGCAGCACATTTTGAACATTGTGGCAATGGGGTCCAAACACCCATCATCACAGTGACCAAAAGGTAAGTGTGGGGTCCATAGCTGCAGCACATTTTGAACATTGTGGCAATGGGGTCCAAACCCCCATCATCACATTGCCCAAAAGGTAAGTGTGGGGTCCATAGCTGCAGCACATCTTGAACATTGTGGCAATGGGGTCCAAACCCCCATCATCACAGTGACCAAAAGGTAAGTGTGGGGTCCATAGCTGCAGCACATTTTGAACATTGTGGCAATGGGGTCCAAACCCCCATCATCACAGTGACCAAAAGGTAAGTGTGGGGTCCATAGCTGCAGCACATTTTGAACATTGTGGCAATGGGGTCCAAACCCCCATCATCACAGTGACCAAAAGGTAAGTGTTGACAAAGTAAGAGGTGCAACTGCCAAACTGCATGGATGATTCCTGGTCACAGAACAACAAACACATCAGTGGCAAAGTAGTGTATGTGTCCCATTGCAACATAAATTGGGGGAGCCAAATCCTGCAGTGCAAATAAGACATAACTTTGGCCATGTGCAGACAAACAACACCCATGGGGGCTGACACCGTCAACAATCATCAATGACACAATGACAGAAGTGACCATCCGAATGCAGACCCACATATTTGCACCAATGGGCACACACATGCAGATACCCTGTGGAGACTGCAGATGTGAGGCGAACAGATACCATACCATGGCAGCAATGGGACACACAATCAACAATTAACACCAAATGAGGGCTCCCGTCCCATCAGCCTGGTCATGGAAGTGCCAACGGAATCATCAGCACAGATCCAACACACTTGTATAGCAATGTTGCACTGACAACACAGATGAGTCCTTCCCCATTGATGCCCAAACCTGCATGTTCACTGGAGATGGCCACACGGTCAGGGAAGTAGACGAATAGAACAATGGCAGGCACAACAGATGTGCAGGGGTGGAAGCCACAGATGTGAAATTGCCAATCTAAGTAGGAAATCCCATTGCCAAATACTGAACACATGACACCCTCAGATGCTGCTATGGATGACATGGATACACCACAGGATAGGACACATTCCCCCTGGACCACATGGGTTCCTGCACAGTAACACTTCATTATCATGAGACCAAATATCACCATCACTGCAGCAAGGGCATGGTTAGCATCATCAACATCATGTACATCAGAAGCAAAAGCACTAGAGAACAGAAAGTTGCTTTATTCAGCATATGTGGCATTAAAAGTAGAAGTCCGGTAGAACATAAACAAAGGCCAATGGCCAGTCCATCAACAAAGTCACAAGTGGGTGACAGTGGCAGATGCCACCCTACACATGCCTGCACAAAACCAGGGACAATCCACTAGGAGGGGCAACCGGGGGGTAGGCCAGGCACCGCAGGGACAGGATCAGGGCTCACCAGGAGGAAGCAGGGAAGGGGTGGTGGGTGCTGAAGAGCCACTGACAACTGCAGTGGAGGTGTCTGACGTGGTGTGTGCCGGCACAACTGGGGGCATGGCTCAGATGTTGTGGGTGCCGGCACGACTGCAGTGGACCCTGCAGATGGAGTGGACAGGTCCGCCACTGCAGTGCCCAAGTCAGACAGGGTGGTAGTGGACTCCACTGCAGTGCCTACCACCAGGGGAGGAGAATGGGGAATAGGCAAGGTGGGCTGGACAGAGGGGGAGGACACCCTCACCACATCAGTGGCACAGACAAGCGCAGCGGGGGTGTTGTTCCGTGAGAGCAAGTGGCAGGGGAGAAGGCCGGAGCCTCTTGGGGATGGTATATCTGTGGGTGGGGGAACCTGGGGCAGGGTGTGGTGGGGGCACCTGTGGAGTGGGGGCCTGAGGGATGGAGGAAGGAGACCTGGTGCGTGAGCTGCAGGGCGGCGGCGGGGTCTTGCTCTTAGCACTCCGGGGGGACTTGCGGGTGGGGGCCTCAGTCTGTCTGCACCTGGGGGAGGGTGTCCGGGGGCGAGGGGTACTCTGCTCCGTGTGGGGGCTTCCTCTTCCCCCTGGATGCTGGGGCAGCTGGATCGGAGGGGAAGAGGCCGAGGTCACTGAGGAAGAGGCGCTGGGTCTTTGGGGTTGCAGGTGAGGCAAGGTAGGGTGCTTTGGAGGGAGAGGCAACTGAGGACTGCACAGTGCCCGTGGATGCGTGTGTGTGTACCAGGGCCCCATCCCCTGTGAGTCTGGTTTCAGTCCCCTGACTGTGCGTGCGTGTGCGTTTAGTTTGTGGCGTGTGTGTCTGTGTGCTGGGCGTGTGTGTGCTGGTGTGTGCCTGTGCCGGTGTGTGTGTGCTTGGGACGGGTAAGGTGCTGGGGAGTGTGGATGGAGCAGAGGCAGGAGGGGTGAGGGACTGTCTGAGGAGGGACACTGCTGCCGTCAGGGAGGAGTCCATGGACCTGTTGCCCCTCTGTAGGTCAGACATGCCCGATGAGATGCCCTCCATGAACGACACCAGCTGAGTCAACAGTGCGGTGTGCGCATGGAGGACACTCAGCATGGCTGTCTGCCCTACATGGAGCTGGCGAAGGAGGTACACAGACTCCTCACTCAGGGCAGCAGGGGACACAGGGGCAGGGGGTGCGGTGCCTGGCCCAAAGGAGACACGCTCCCGAACATGGGAGCCTCCACGGACCTGGGGAATGGGAGCCGATGGGAGGGCGGTGGTGGTGCTGGTGGTGGCGGGGACAGCAACACTAGCTGGCGTGTGGTGGCTGCTGACACCCGCCTCCACAAGGGAGTCATCCTCCGAGTTGCTCTGGTCCTCAGCTGAGGTGGATGGTGCTGAGGACTCCTCGGTGTGGCTCCCCTCGCCCTCCGTGCCACTGGGTCCCTCCGACCACTCCTCGGCTGCTGACCCAGTCTGGCTCTCTGGCTCTCTGGCTCCTCCTGGTCCGTGGAGCTGTCCCCTTCCGTGGCCGTGGATGTATCTGCAAACAATGGGGAAACAGACAGACATCAGTCAACTGCACCAAACGCACACACCACTGTGAGCACAGCACATTACAGAGCAAGCCCTGGCATCATTACTTGTACATTGCTAAAAGTGCCCTAACTGAACAGGAGAAGCCAATTGTCAGTCTGATGCCAAGCATGGCACTCACATCCCACATGGCCTTGCACCCATCTGTCTGGTGTCTGTTGGATTGCAGCACCCCAGTGTGGACACATGCACCAAGTACACAGTAGTTGGACAGTGCAGAGGACACGGTGTAGCATGTGGACATGCACACATCACAGCTCTTGCCACTGAGTCAGTACAGGTTCCCGGATGAAAGGGATGCCCAGAGTCAAATAGGAAATGCATGTGATGCATACCAGCGACAGACACCATGATGCACCCATGTCCTGATAGCCAGCGCCACTATGGTGTGCATGTAGCACATGTCACTCCCCTGCAGGACCACCAATAAGTTGACACATGCCATGGCAGAGGCATGACTGCTAAGTCATACATCACTGTCTCAGTGATGTATGACTTGGCAGCCAGACAACAACACTATGCACTGTGTCACAACAGTAGGTCATGGGGAATGCAAGTCCTGGAGCTGCACAAGTGCACATGTACATCCCCCACACAACACATAATCTTAACCCTCATCTGTCCAGGTCACACCTATTGGACATATGGGAGACCTGTGACACTACCCTTGGAACCTGAGCCCCTCACAATTTGCTGTGAATGGGGAACAGCTGCCTGAACTTCACATTTGCATACCCCAGTCTGCACGGGCAGCTGATCAAACACCTATGTGACACACAAGTATCGTCTGCTATGGTCACATCTCCAGGGGCATGCTGAGCCCCTACCAAGAAACACCCCAGCAGTCCTGGCAACTAATCCACAGCACACTGACACAGAGGCAGACACCTGAGGGGTCAAATCACTGTGCACAATGTGTCAGCTGATACACGGGAGTGGGAGTACAGAGTGCATTGCATGGCCTGGAGTAGGCATGACTGTCCTGCTCCACATGAATGAGGGATGTGCCCTGGACAGTGGATAGCTGGCCATGTATGTGTGACACACGTAATCTGCACACTCCTGGGGCCCAAACATTGTTCCCACCCGCTGCATGGGCGTGTGCCACATACCCCAGGCACATGTGGTGGCTCAGCTCAGCAAGTGGACCGCATATCAAAGCAACACGCAGATCACATGTCCAAACCCAGGCGTTGTGTGAACAATGGACCCACCCATGATGCCCACAACAGAGTTAGGGAAACAGATGCTGTCCCCCACCTTTAGTGAAGCAAACTGCAAGGACACAGTCCCAAGTGACACAATTCCCTGAATGTAAGGGCCACACCTGGGTATCAGATGAGCAGTGGGCAGTGCACAATAGAGGGACATGGCTCCTGGACAACATGACTGCTGCACTGTGGCAGTTGAACCAGGCCAGAGGAGGGCACAAAGCATGTAATACAGAGTTCACAGTGCAGTCTTTGACTCACCCCCTCCTTGCTGCTGTCTGGCCTTCAGCTGCCCATCCAGGTCTGGAAACACCACCGCCAGGATCTGGAGCATGTGGGGGTCAGGGTCCGTGTTCCGCCCCTCCTGCGAGGAGGCGACAGCTTCAGCTGGACCCGTAAAATCCTCCGGGTCCAGCTCCGAAGGTCCTGCCACCTCTTCTGGCAGTTGCGGATCCGGCGCTTGTAGACCCCCACGGACCGGACAGCCCGGACGATGTCCTTCCAGATTTCCTGCTTCCGATGGGCATTAACCTGTCAGGATGACAAAGTGAAAAGGCCATTACCACACATGCAACATATCCGTGCATGACACAGTTGTATATACATGTCTCAATCACAGGGGCACATGATGTACACAGGCAGTGCAAAGCTGACCATGGACAGTTTGCCAGACGTCACTACATGGTATCATTGCATGGGAAGTAAAACCATGTTCAAATGCACTGTCACTGCACCATACCTGTCCAGTGCAAGTCACTACACACTATGGGGGGTGACAACTACTCAGTGAGCCTGCTAGCCAGTGGCGTGCAGACTCTCAGCCTTGCTAGTCACACAAAATGCACATTCAGAAAGGCAGTGCACAGAACACTCACCTGCTCCCCTGGTGTCCCATACAGCTTGCTGTACTGTGGAAGTAGGCTGTCCAGCAGGGCCTGGTTCTCTTCAAGGCTGAAGGCTGGGGCTCTCTCCACAGTACGTGCCATTGCAGGGTCCAGAGGGGCAGAGACAGCAGCAGTGCAGTGGCAGATGTCGTCCTGGAGCATGTAGTGCAGGCAAGTGAGCTCTCAGGGGAATAGCCAGCAATATATAGGTTCTGGAGAGGCAGATACTGTCCCTTGTGTCCAAAGTGATAGGTCCAAGTCGTTTGCATCTTCTGAATCTGGCCAATCCATGGAATAGCCGCACCAAAACACGCCCACAGCATCCTTCAAATCCTCAACTTCATGACATACATGATTTTGCAACATTGTTGTGGGTGACCAACTGAATTTCCAGCAACCGGCTCGTTCGAAATTCGAAAACGCGTCCGTTGCCAGGCAAGCCCATTGTCAATGGGTGCGCACCGATCGGTCCATTGCGGTACAACGCGCACAGGGGTACAACGCGTACCCACACACATTGAATGCAATGGGCCGGCCGGTGGCACCGATCGGTCCATTGCGGTACAACGCGCACAGGGGTACAACGCGTACCCGCACACATTGAATGCAATGGGCCGGCCGGAGGCACCGATCGGTCCATTGCGGTTCAACGCGCACAGGGGTACAACGCGTACCCGCACACATTGAATGCAATGGGCCGGCCGGTGGCACCGATCGGTCCATTGCGGTTCAACGCGCACAGGGGTACAACGCGTACCCGCACACATTGAATGCAATGGGCCGGCCGGAGGCACCGATCGGTCCATTGCGGTACAACGCGCACAGGGGTACAACGCGTACCCGCACACATTGAATGCAATGGGCCGGCCGGAGGCACCGATCGGTCCATTGCGGTTCAACGCGCACAGGGGTACAACGCGTACCCGCACACATTGAATGCAATGGGCCGGCCGGAGGCACCGATCGGTCCATTGCGGTTCAACGCGCACAGGGGTACAACGCGTACCCGCACACATTGAATGCAATGGGCCGGCCGGAGGCACCGAGCGGTCCATTGCGGTTCAACGCATCACTGTACATGTGACTGGCATATGTCAGCATGCCTGTCTCAGATGGACATATGCCAGCCACAGATAGCTCCCAGGGAGTGAGGGGCACACCTACATCACGACAGCCTGTCCAAACTTTATCCTAAGGCATGTAAGGCTGCATTTCCTATTGTGTGTATGTTGGTGTACATGTTGTCCGTGCACTGTGGGCAGCCACCCCCAGGCTGTGCACGTGTTCATGGGGACAGGATCCTGGGTGTTACGTGTACATGACCACTGTGATGTGCAACTGTTCATATCTGTGCATGTGCCATGGTCACATTTCACAGTGGTGTATGTGTATGTCATGTCACATACCCCGTGAGTCCCATGTGGGACGGTATGTTTGAGCCAGGGTGTCCCAGTGGCACAATAGTGATGGTCCTCCACAGTCTTTGTGCATGTAATGTTTACAATGTCTCTGATTTCATGTGCACAATGGGAGACAGTCTCCACATCCACGTTGTGTGTGCATGGACTCTGATGTTGTGCGTGTGTGTCACAGACGTCCATGTCTTTCCTGCCGTGGCAAGTGGGGCCACTAGCTGTGGGGGTCATGGTTGTTTTGCTGTGGTGTATACATGATACTCCATGTGATGCCAGTGTCCATGTGGCATTACAGGGTCCCTGGGAATGTACCTGTCGTTGAGCTGTGGTGCCTGGGGCACATCTGTCCTCACATGTCACTGTGGGGGTTATTGTGACACGGCAGCAGGAGATGGGAACTGTGACACGGCCTCATGATATCCAATGGGCCAACCTGGGACTAATTGATGCCACCTGTTGGACCGTGTTGACAGATGTTGGCCATGTATGTACCATACATGTCCTTCCGGTACTGCACACTTCATGTAGTTGTGCATCATAATGATGTATGTTGGGATCTTCAGTGTGTTCAATGCCGCATATGTGGGGTGACTGACAATCTTGCTTACTTCTCCTCTGCACTGCAGGGCTCCTGCTGTCCATCGGCCATTCCCAGACCTGGCAACGATGGTGGAACGGGACAGCATCCGACGGTACCGCTTCACCAGGCAGCTGATTGAGGATTTGGCAGTGCAGTTGTCCCCACATTTGCAGCCTGGCCGGCAGTATCCTACAGCGCTGACCCCCAAGGTGAAGGTGATGGCAGCCCTACACTTCTTTGCCACTGGTACCTTCCAACATACTGTGGCGACTGCTGGTGGGATGTCACAGACCATGTTCAGCCGTGTGCTTTTGGCGGCAATGTTGCTCTTCCTGAACCGGTACATCTATTTCCCTAGACTGCGACGACTCACTGACGTGAAGAGTGACTTTTATGCCCTGGGGAGGATGCCGCATGTAATTGGCTCCATTGATGGGACACATGTGGCTTTGGTACCACCACAGGCCCAGGAGCAGGCCTACCGTAACCGCAAGCACTACCACTCGGTCAATGCACTGGTGGTGTGTCTTGCAGACATGACCATCACACACGTGTGTGCCCGTTTCCCTGGTTCAGCACACGATGCCTTTGTGATGAGGAGTAGTCGCATCCCCAGGATGATGGCACAGATGCAGAACCAGCGTGCCTGGCTTGTCGGTGTGTACTGACTTTGTGCCATTGTGTGTGATCTGACCTGTAGTATTCCGCCCACTTTTCCAAGTCAGCTAATGTGCACTTGTCTGTCCGTAGGTGACTCGGGATACCCCAACATGCCGTGGTTGCTGACACCCCTCAGGAACCCTGTGACACCAGCCCAGATGCGCTACAATGAGGCACATGGTCGGACCAGGAGAGTGATTGAGCGGACCTTTGGTCTCCTGAAGAGCCGCTTCCGCTGCCTGGACAAGACCGGAGGGTCCCTCCCATATGCCCCTGCGAAAGTGTGCAAGATTATCATCGTCTGCTGCATGCTCCACAACCTGGCAGTGCGGAAGGAGTTGCCTCTCATCCAGGATGACAATGACCAACATCCACCACCTGTGGAGGATCCTGGCCTGGACCACGATGCCAGTGACGATGATGATGATGATGGTGATGGTGATGTCCGCACACAGCTCATCACCAACTTCTTTAGCTGAATGTGAGTATCCTGAGGTGTCATGTCAATGATGTGAGTTGGCATGATGTGTGGGTGGTGCTCTGGTGCTGTTGGAGTGTGTCCATGGGCTACTTGACTGGATGTGTGTTGCGATGTGTGGTGACAGGTGGGCTGTACTCCCCAACAGTGTTGACATGCTAACTTGGTTCTGGGTGGGTATCTTGTAACATGTATTGTGCATGAGTTTTGCTGTTCTGTCCTGTACTCCATTGCTTTTGACTGTGTGTCATTTCTGTCCTTCACAGGGTACTTTCAGATTTGTTTGGTCAACTGTGTCCACCGACGACGTGATTGCACATCCAGGCTGGTAGCTGTTGTGTCCCTACAGGTGATGTGCGCCACACCCATGGACTTCCTTCCGTCTACAGTTGTTGACTGTGTGACCGCTGCCAGGTGGGGTTACCTTGCATCTGTAGTGGTTACGGCATGTTGCAACTGTGTAATAAACCTGTGCTCCACTTTGTGATGTGCGTTGTCTGTGGTCACACATTTGAGTGCCATTTGCTTACTGCACCTGTGGGCTACTTGACTACAACTGGGAATGGGTGTGGTGTCTGTGCATTGCACCGTCTTCCCTGGCAACATCAGTGTAGGCAATGAGTCAGATGGCCTAGGTGTGTATGTGTTGTGTAGCCCTGGTGGTGTGTCTCCCTCATGTGTGTCACGTTGCCTGTACTCACATGCCTGTGTTGTCCTTGCTGTTGCAGTTCGCATACACAGTGTAATTTTGCAGTTCATCATCCCCATAACAGCACCCACGTTGGAATCACGACAGAGGCAAGTATGGTGTATTAGTGTGTTTATTGTGATACATTTGTGTTAATAGTGCATAGGATGGGTTGTGCTGTACATAAATCTTGCAATCCCAAGTTCCTAGGTGAATTGAAAGTCCTGGTAGACAGGATCCCCAGTATCGGGGCCACAGTTGTCTGACACATTTGTCCAACTTGTACTCCCCATGCAATGTGTGGGAGTAGTGTTGCCGTCAACAGGGTGAACAGTCTGTGCACAAAGGCGAACATCCAGAACAGGTTCAGGCTTCCTGGGAGTTGCGCTTGGCCATCGGCCTCTCACTTTTCCCTCCTCGGACAACCCCTCTTCTTGGGGGGGGCCCCTCAAGTACAGGCTGCTGCGGTGCAGGGGACTCTCCGCCAGAGTCCTCCTCCCTCCCTGTGGCAGTTGCAGTTTGTTCGGCACCAGATGTTGTTGGCACACAGGGAGGTGTGGACTGGTTGCTGTTCATCTGGCGGAGGCATTGTAAAATGTCCCTGTGCACCGCCGTCATCTCATGCAGTGCATCCCACTTGGACTCCACGCGGGACATGTGTGAGTCCACACGGGACATGTGTGACTCCACGTGGGACATGTGGGAGTCCAAGCGGGCATGATGGGCAGCCTGCTGCTGTTTAATGTCTCTGAGGAGCCCCACTACCTGGCTGAGCTCTCCGGTGCTGGACTGGTACGCATCAGCTATGCGTACCAGTTGTGGGTCATCATGCACACCAGCAACGTCTGCAAGCAGCGACCTCTGTCTCCCACCCCTCCCACCACCCCTGCTGACATGTGCAGTGTGTGCAGTGGCACGCACAGATAACCCTGGTCCACCTTGGGGGTTGGTGGTGGTGGTGGTGTCCATGGCACCAGGTTGGTCCAGGGTCACTGTGCTGGTGTTGCTCCTTGTTCTGTCCATGTCGGCAGGGATGGTATTCGTGGTGACAGTCGTTGGAGGGGTGGGTGCAGGGGGTGCAGCTGGTGGTCCTGCTGCTGCTGCAGCTGGTGGTCCTGCTGGTGCTGCATGTTGACTTGCACCGGATGTGCCAGGTTGGTCTTCATCGTCCGAGGAGGACAGAGGCTGTACGACGCCAGTGAGCTCGGCATCCTCTTGAGCCTGGGACTGGGACTCCTCAGCATCTGCTGCTGTGTCCCCATCATCACCTGTTTTTGGGAGACACAAACAATGTATGTTATGTTTCTGCAGGCATCAATGGTTGACACACATGACAGTTGTGACTGTGCCTCTGGGTGCGGGCCTGTACATTGCATTGTCCTAAGTCGTCACAGTCAGGGGTTGATATTGGTGTGGCACATTGTCCTGCATTATTTGGGTATTTCTATGTATTTTCTGGGGTGTGAACATGGTCTGCATTGGTTGTGTTTGGTTGACAGCCGGCCCTCCTTTCCACCCACCCAGCCAGTCAGTTATCCCACCATGGAACGTGCTTGCGTTGCAGGGAGTGTAAGTTGTCTCTCAGTATGTCAGTCAGTGGTGTCCTGCTGTTTGTTGGTGCACATTTGCCAGCAGGGCCTTGTGCTCCCCACAGCAGTAGCCAGTGTCAGCCATCTTGTGAGTCTTCTCCACTCCCTGTGATGTGAGCATGGTTCAGGGTGGTGTTGATGGGACAGTTGTGGGGGTGAGCTATGTCTGTGACTACGACTCCCATCATGCCATTGCCTCCACCCCACTTCCCAGCATTCCCATACTTACTTGCATTTGTGTGGAGTTCAGTGTGTGTGGGTGTGAGAGCAATGGCAAGATGGCTGACAGTGGTGTCCTGCTGTTGGTTGGTGTGCAGTACCCAGCATGCCCTTGTGCTCCCCACGACACAGCAACAGTGTCAGACATCTTTGATGGGCCTTTCCACTCTCTGTGGGATGTGCATGCGTGAGTGTGAGCTTGCTGGGCCATGTGGTGGGGGATGTAGAGCTGTGACTACGACTCCCATCATGCTATTGCCTCCTCCCCCTTCCCAGCATGCCCATGCTTCCTTCCTTTTGACTCTGCTTCCCTGTGGGGTGGGCTGGCTGTGCTGACAGGATGGCTGGCAGTGTTGTCCTGGCAGTTGTTTGGCTAAGAGTCCCAAGAGTGTCCCTGTGCTTCACACAACATAACCCAGGGTGGTGGTTCTTTGTGGGATCTTGTGTTAGGATGGGGGCATTGCATTCTACCAGGTGGGTTCTGTGGAGTTTGTGTTGGGGGGGTGTGAGGGGAGGTGCTTGTGACTATGGTTAGTGCTGCAAGTCCTCCTTCCCACCCAGCCAGCCAGCCAGTCATCCCACCATGGAACGTGCTTGCATTGCAGGGAGTGTGAGTTGTCTCTCAGGATGTCAGTCAGTGGTGTCCTGCTGTTTGTTGGTGCACAGTTGCCAGCAGGGCCTTGTGCTCCCCACAGCAGTAGCCAGTGTCAGCCATCTTGTGAGTCCTTCTCCACTCCCTGTGATGTGAGCATGGTTCAGGGTGGTGTTGATGGGACAGTTGTGGGGGTGAGCTATGTCTGTGACTACGACTCCCATCATGCCATTGCCTCCACCCCACTTCCCAGCATTCCCATACTTACTTGCATTTGTGTGGAGTTCAGTGTGTGTGGGTGTGAGAGCAATGGCAAGATGGCTGACAGTGGTGTCCTGCTGTTGGTTGGTGTGCAGTACCCAGCATGCCCTTGTGCTCCCCACGACACAGCAACAGTGTCAGACATCTTTGATGGGCCTTTCCACTCTCTGTGGGATGTGCATGCGTGAGTGTGAGCTTGCTGGGCCATGTGGTGGGGGATGTAGAGCTGTGACTACGACTCCCATCATGCTATTGCCTCCTCCCCCTTCCCAGCATGCCCATGCTTCCTTCCTTTTGACTCTGCTTCCCTGTGGGGTGGGCTGGCTGTGCTGACAGGATGGCTGGCAGTGTTGTCCTGGCAGTTGTTTGGCTAAGAGTCCCAAGAGTGTCCCTGTGCTTCACACAACATAACCCAGGGTGGTGGTTCTTTGTGGGATCTTGTGTTAGGATGGGGGCATTGCATTCTACCAGGTGGGTTCTGTGGAGTTTGTGTTGGGGGGTGTGAGGGGAGGTGCTTGTGACTATGGTCAGTGCTGCAAGTCCCCTTCCCACCCAGCTAGCCAGATATCCCACCATGGAACGTGCTTGCATTGCAGGGAGTGTAAGTTGTCTCTCAGGATGTCAGTCAGTGGTGTCCTGCTGTTTGTTGGTGCACAGTTGCCAGCAGGGTCTTGTGCTCCCCACAGCAGTAGCCAGTGTCAGCCATCTTGTGAGTCCTTCTCCACTTCCTGTGATGTGAGCATGGTTCAGGGTGGTGTTGATGGGCCAGTTGTGGGGGTGACCAATATCAGTGACTACGACTCCCATCATGCTATTGCCTCCACCCCCTTCCCAGCATGCCCATGCTTCCTTCCTTTGATTCTGCTTCCCTGTGGGGTGGGCTGGCTGTGCTGACAGGATGGCTGGGAGTGTTGTCCTGGCAGTTGTTTGGCTAAGAGTCCCAAGAGTGTCCCTGTGCTTCACACAACATAACCCAGGGTGGTGGTTCTTTGTGGGATCTTGTGTTAGGATGGGGGGCATTGCATTCTACCAGGTGGGTTCTGTGGAGTTTGTGTTGGGGGGGTGTGAGGGGAGGTGCTTGTGACTATGGTCAGTGCTGCAAGTCCCCCTTCCCACCCAGCTAGCCAGATATCCCACCATGGAACGTGCTTGCATTGCAGGGTGTGTAAGTTGTCTCTCAGGATGTCAGTCAGTGGTGTCCTGCTGTTTGTTGGTGCACAGTTGCCAGCAGGGCCTTGTGTTCCCCACAGCAGTAGCCAGTGTCAGCCATCTTGTGAGTCCTTCTCCACTCCCTGTGATGTGCGCATGGTTCATGGTGGTGTTGATGGGACAGTTGTGGGGGGCAATATGTGTGACTGCGACTCCCATGATGCTATTGGCTACACTGACTTGGCCAGCATACACAGAATTCCTTCCTTTGAGTGGTCTTCACTGTGTGTTGGTGTTGTTGTGGTGGCTACATGTGTGGATGTGTTTGTTAGTTCTATTTGTGCCACTGCCTAGCTGTAGTTGTAGTTGTGTTTGTACATGTGTTGGCACAGTTGGATGTGACTTTTTTGATGGCATGTGTTGTGTTTATCTGACTGACATACACATTTTGGGATGATTCTGTTCTGGTTGCTGTGTAATTGCTATGAGTGCATGGTTTGACTCTCCCCTTGACAGTGATGTGTGTGTTTTGTGGCAGTATATTGTGTACATTTGTTGTGTACTCACCAGGCTCTGGGATGTCCTCTAGTCCATATACGCTCACTGGCGGAAGGATGGCCCGCACCTTCTCCTCCCAGGGCCTGAGGTATATTGGCTTGGCAGGAGGGCCACTGCCGGTGTGTTGGCTGTTGATGTAGTCTTGCTTCAGCATTTTCCGTACCCTCCTGCGCACGTCATACCACCTGTTCTGGATGTCGGTCTTTGTGCGCCGACATGGTGATTGGGCATTCACCCTGTTGATGATCCTCTCCCACATCTTGGTTTTCTGCGACATGGGGGTCTGTTGGACCAGTATGCCAAACAGCTGTGGCTCCACCCTGAGGATCTCGTCTACCATGACTTCCAATTCACTATCTAGGAACTTGGGATTCTTCTTGGGGGCATGGTGATGGGTGGTGATGGTGGGTGATGTGTGTGTTGGTGTGCAGGTGAGGGTGTGTGAGTGTGTGTTTTGCTGGGTGTATGTGAGTTAGGTATTTGTTGGTGTGCTGATGGTGTGTGGCTTGTGTGAGGGATGAGCTGTGGGTGTGTGGTTGCTTTCTCTTGGGTGCTGGCAGTGGAATGGCATTTGCAAAGGCTCATGGTAGTGATTTGTGTCCTTTATATAGGTGGAGTTGTGGGTGTGTCTTTGTTCTCTGTCCCCCCCAGTATTTATTGGCTTGGTAATTGCTTGTTTGGCCTTTTTTTGGGTGATTTTTCCTTTGTGCTGTTTGTGTATGTTGGAAACGTTCTTGTGACCGAGTCGGACCCTGCATTGGTCTCGTACGGTGTTCTCCGTTTCGTTCACGCTGTGTTTGTGCAGTTTTCTATGCTGCGTACGCGTCGGTCGCGGTGTTTTGTGTTGCTTCGGCTCGGTTTTGTATGCGTGTCGGTCGTGCGGCTTGTCCTCCGTCCGACTCGGTCGTGGTTTTCGCGCCTTGCATCGTACTTTGCGTTTTGGAGTTCGCGTGTACGTTTCGGTCGGATTTGTTCCGGGTGCGTGTCGGTCGGTTGTATTCGCGTGTTTTTCCGGCCGGATTGCTGTTTTCCGTGCGGCTCGGTCGGTCGACTTGGTTTCGGTACGTGTCGGTCGGATTTTTCGCGCCTTGCATCGTACTTGGCGTGTCGTGCGCCACGGGTACGTGTCGGTCGGTATTTTCTCCGGATCCGAGTCGGTCGGTGCTTTTTCCGGCCCGAATCGGAATCGACCCCGTAGTGGTGTGTTTTACATGTGCTGATAGTGAGATACTGTGTATTTCATTTTTCACTTTTGAAAGGCGGCCTGTCTCATAGGCTATCATTGGAGCTGCACTTTAACATTTTACATGTCTAACTTTCAATTGGGACAAGATGGAGAGATGGAGTTTAGGCTCTCTGAACTCAGAATTTAATAACACACCTTTTAGTAAAGGTGGATTTTAAAGTGTGTGTTTAAAAATGGCACTTTTAGAAAGTGGGCATTTTCTTACTTAACCATCCTTTGTCTCTGCCCTGTTTGTGTATCCACAGTCTGGTTTTGGAGTGAGAGGAGCTGGGGATGTGCATTCACACTAGACAGTCACAAGGGTTGTTGAGGCTTTCCTGGGTGACTCATAGCCAGGCTGAATAGACCTTTCTGTATTTAGAGTGGTGGGAGGAGTTTTCACTAGACTCTAAATAGACTAAGTCTGCTCTGCACATTGCTGTCTCCACCTTCTGTAGTGAAACTGGACTAGGGAGGACAACACTGCTTTTCACTAAAGTCCGAGAGTTTCTGCTAAAACATCAAAGGGAAAAGTAGTATAAATGTTGGGGCCCTGACCCTAGAATTTTAGAACTCGTTTGGACTAAGGAACCTGCCAAGAAGAAGAGCTGGCCAAGCTGTTAGGAAGAAATACCACTTTGATGTGTGTTTTGCTGTGTTGGCCTGCAGTGGCTGCTTCTGTCTTGGGCAGTGAAAGGACTGGACTGAACTTTCTGCAACTTATTTTCCAAAGTTTCTCCAAGGGGTTAGTTAGTTAGTTAGAAGCTTATAGAGCGCCTGGTTACTCCATTCGGAAGTCCCTGTGCTAGGTTTCCCCTTGGAGTATCGTACAACCTACCAAAACTACTAGTATCCAGAAGATTGCGTGAGGAACCAGGTCTTCAATTTTTTTTGAAAAAGGACTTCAGAAGGTTGCATTCTAAGGTCCATTGGGAGTAGGTTCTACAGCTTGGCAGCCAGAAGGTTGAAGGAGCCACCACCCAGACAAACTTTTTGTATTTTTGGTATGATTAACCTAGCAGTCCCTGAGGATCTGAGACATCTGTTTAGAAGATAAGGTTTGATCTTAAGGAAAGAGATAGCGAGGACCTTTCCGATTTAAAATTCTCTGGGAGAAGCATAGCGCTTTAAAAGAAACTCTGTCCTAAATGGGAAACCGGTGGAGCTTTTCAAGAGCAGTACCCATGGGGGAACATCTTGGCATGTTCAGAAGCATCCACAAGGTGGCATTCTGAACCCTTTCAACTTTCTCAGCCTGCCCTTGGAGACACCAAGATAGAGTACATTACAGTAATCTAAGCGTGACACTACAAGTGCTTGGATTACAGTTTTCCTAACTGAGTCAGGCAAGAGCTCTAGATTTTACGAAGCATCTTTAAGATTCCGAAACAGGTTTCAGCAAGAGTAGAGATGTAGTTGTCAAATGTTAAAATGGAGTCAAACCAGATCCCAAGGTTTTTTACCTTAGGTTTAGGTATGGGTACCCAACTTAGTTCAGATGTCCACCAGGCAGTGGTCCATATATACGGTCAATTGCCTACCATTAGGACTTCTGTCTTTCCTGCATTTAGTCTAAGGCAACTGGAGTCCATCCATTTTGCCAGATCTACCAGACATGCTTTGAAGTTTGATGCAGCTTTACCATCATCATTAGTGTCATTAGCATATGAGACTAACTTGACGCCGTGGCACTCTATTACCAACGCCAGGGGACGCATGTACAAGTTAAACAGGGCCGAACCCTGTGGCACACCCTGCTGCAGAGTAAAAATCTCTGAGGTGTGAGACTGCTGAAAGACCTGGAAGGTGCGATCTTGGAGGAAATCCATAATCCATCCAAGAGCACAACCCCCATACCAAGCTTCCAGAGTCATTCTAGTAGCAGACCATAAGACCTGATGTCAAAGTATGCACTTAGGTCCAGCATAATCATGGCTGCTGTCTTGCCTTCGTCAGAAGAGAGTCAAAGAGATTCAGAGGCCAGAAGAAGAGCAGATTCAGTACTAAACAGAGGCCTTAAGCCAGACTGAGTCTCGTGGAGTAATTATTTTCCTTCGATAAATTGTGTCAACTGCTGTTTAAAATATTTTTCAGCAACCTTGGCAAAAAGCGGTAGCTAAGGAAATTGATTTAGGATTCTTAGGTACAGGGGGCGTGGCCAGCATCCCAACTAGGCGGTCGCACCTTAATCGAGCTCCCGGACCTGTTTCGCCTTCCCTGTGAAAATCTGCCAGAATCTGTTCAACACCGGAGTGGAGGTGTCTCTCCATACCCTGAGGTGGCTAGACAGCTGTGTGGGGTCCACCCTCCTACCTGGAGCGCTGTTTGCCAAGGCCGTCTTGGTGAGGCTGATGGGAGATGGGACTGTAAGCGTGTGAGGTGCCCTTCCCCTGAGGGGCTGTGAAAGTACGGTGGGATCCGAAAACTATCCCGCCTGTGGGAAAAAGTGCATCGGACAAGTGGGGCTGCAGAGTGAGGCGGGTGAGGGCGACAGGGAAGACTGATCGCCACAAGCGATGGAGCAGCGGAGAGCCGAGAGCAAGATGGCCTTGGGCGATGCGCCGTGAGCACGCTTCATCGTGAGGACTGCTGGCCCATCCTGCTGGCTGCCCAGGCTTAGCCGCTCCTAAAATTGGGTCGAGAGCGAGGGCTGCACGTAACTGGCCATAGAGCGGAGTGAGTGAGCTGCACCCGCGCCCCAGGGGACAAGCCAGCTGATCTTGGAGGTGAGGGGCAGAACCTTTCTGAGAGATAGCCGGACTTGGAGGTGAATTGCAGGGGTGGCCCGCTTTGCTCCCCCCCTTTCTCTTCAAATTTGATGGAGTGACTTTCCCCAAGGGGGGAACACCAGCATCCGGACCCCAGGAGAGGGCCTTCGAAAATGGAGCATGGCCTGGGGGCAGAAAAAAGAGGCAGCCACCTCAACAGGCTGTAGGTGGGGGCCCAGTTGGTGGGGTCACATGGCAGTGTGCACTTCTCCTCGTTCCCTCATTACCCACCTTTGCAGGTGGTGATACGTGGTGTTGCGGTGCGGAGATAGGCACTTGCAGGTGGTGGAGCGGTGCTTGGGAAGTGCCCATCAAATATGGCAGGGGGCAAGGACATTAAAAAGTTGCAACAAAACAAAATGGATTCATATGTAGTCCCCGCACACACACAGAGAGACACCGATTCCACTCTTGGCGAGAAGCGGCCAGATCAGGGAGGAGATATTCCGGAACCATCTCTCCAAGAAATTATGGCCGCTATACAAAGTATAAAAGGCACTATTGGACCAAAACTCAACTCGGTTATGGCCGAAATGTCGCTAATGAGAGCTTAGCTCAATGAAGAAAAGTACCATCTCTGCGACACAGTGCCGACCGTTAGGGCATAACTGAGGCCACAGCTCAGCTACAGAAGCAGGTCTCCTACTTACAAAAGGACAACGCAATTATGCAGGCGCGTCTGGAGGACATGGAAGGAAGATCCAATAACATCCACCTAGTGGGGGACCTGGAGCTGGCAGAAGAACCCTGTATGGACCTCTTTGTGGAAAACTTTATAACCAACGTGCTACAGCCCAAAGGCCTCTCAAAGGTTTTCTCTGTTGAACGTGCCCATAGGGTCCCCATGACCGTCTCCCAGACCGGGTGCGCCTCCTCGCACAATCATTGCGACCACAGAGACACCATATTCCAGATGGCAAGAACATTGAGGGCGCAACGATCAGCCTCTACCCAGATTTTACCCTCAAGGTCCAACAACTTCGCCGGGGCTTTTTGGAGGTCAAGAAAGTGCTTAGGAGTAGAGATATGAAATATATGATGCTCTTCCCGGCCAAACATCTAATCATTGCAGAGGGAAAAACATGGTTTTTCAACTCTCTGGAGGCAGCCCGGGAGTGGCTGGAGGGCTGGCACCCTGCGGTGACCGGCAAGAGATAGAGAACCTCACAGTCACAACTCTGGGATAGAGAGGAGGTAACAATCAGTGACCAGTCAACGAGGAGCGACAAGGGAGGCCCACGCAGGGCGATCCTGAAGACAGACCTCACCACACCCACGACAGGCACCTGAACTGTGCTGAGCCCAACAGGTTCATACCCATGCCCATGGACCTAGCCAGATGAACTGGAACTGTGAGCAAACACATCCTGAGGCGCTTTGGGGGTGAGGTCCACACTGGCATATCCTTGGGGTTAGGTAAGCACAGGGGTTGCAATGGCTAAGTTTCTCCCCAAGTTCTAAGTTAACTACAATGTTTTCAGGGGCAACAGGCGCCTTGCTAGTTGGGGATGGGTGGGCAGTTCAAAACTCGCCATGCAGGGTAGCAGGGAGGGGAGCAGTTACATTTGACCAAGGGAAGCTACAGTTTAAGTTACAGAGCAGCAACTATCACACTACTGGTGCCATTGTCTGGGGCTCCCATGACGGTTTGGGTATGGACATTATGATCCACTGTATACAGTATAACCATAACCTATAATACCCAAGCCTGTCTGAAAATTCTCTCATGGAGCATAAATGGCCTTGGGAACAAGATTGACCCTTTCTGTGCCGAGGGCGTAATGGTTGCATCCTCGGCAATGCTGGGTTTGTGCCAAGGACGTAACCATTAAGTCCTGGCACTGACCTGCGGGGGAAGCACCTGCGCTCTGCCCCTTACATGCCCCCACTGGGGACGGCAGCGGAAGCGCTTCCGCTGCCTCCGACAACCTCTCCCTCGGCAATCGGATGACGTCAGCACGCTCACAGCATGCCAACGTCATCATAGGCTGCCGGGGACGTGCTGGAAGTCATTTGCTACCATCGTGTCCAGAGAGAGGACGTAGATCTGGTAAGTCCTTCTCTCAGGGGGGGGTTATTTTGGGGGAAAACAGACACAGGGGGTAAAGGAAAGAATTTTTTCCTTTCCCCCTGTGCCTGTTTATAATGGATTCCTGCTCCACGATCGCGGGTGAGGCCTGCGATCGTGGAGCAGGAATCCATCCACTGGACCACCAGGGTTTTTTTTGTTTTGTTGGGGGAGCGACCCCTTGGCCAAGGGTCGCTCCCCTTGGGGCATTTGTATCAGTGTTTAATCGGCTGATTCGGCCGATTTTAGGCTGATCAGCCTCCCGGGGGGGGGGGGGCGAAACCCACTAGGAAACAGGGAATTTTGATTTACGCATTTTGGGAGTGACCCCTTGGGCAAGGGTTGCTCCCATGGGGGTGGTTTTTTTTGTCCGTGATTCAGCCCCCCTGGCGGCTGATTCAGTCATTTTCATACCGATCAGCCCCCCCACGGGGGCCGAAACCCACTAGGCACCAGGGATTTTATTTTTGAGGATTTTGGGAGCGACCCCTTGGGCAATGGTCACTCCCATGGGGGTGATAATTTGTTCTCTGTGTTTCGCCCCCGGGTGCTGATTCGGCCATTTTTAGGCCGATCAACCCCCCGGGGGGGGGGGCAACCCACTAGGCACCAGGGATTTTAATTGTGTGCATTTTGGGAGCGACCCCTTGGGCAAGGTGTGCTCCCATGGGGGTGATTATTTCTTCCTCCGTTTTTCGGCCCTCCCTGTGGCTAGATCAGCCATTTTACCTGCTGATCTAGCCCCCGGGGTAGTTGAAACCCACTAGATGCCAAGGATTAATTTTTTAATAGTTACGGGTAGCGATCCCTTGGGCAAGGATTGCTCCCCTTTTGGGAATTAATGTTTTAGTGTTTTGGCCATTTCTGCCCCCCTTGGGGGCAGATTGGCTTCATATTTTTAGGTCCATCTGCCCCCAAGGGTGGCAGAAGCCTCTAGACCACCAGGGATTTTTTATGTATGCATATAGCATTGTTTTGGGGAGTGGCCCTTGGGCACGGGTCGCTCCCCTTTTGGGGGGGAATATTCTGGCTGTTTATGCCCCCATAGGCCTTGTATTCTTACGCCCATGTGCCCCTAGAGAAAGTTTGTGTGTTAAATGTAGTTCTACTGATGGGCTGCGTGTTTTGCCATTATTAGTGATCGTAAAAAAAATGTTCTCCCTTTCATTTTAGTGCAAAGCTTTTGTTTTACTTTGGTGTAACTTGTGCCTGCGGTTTCGGCACTGGTAGAGCTGCAGTTTGTATTTGGGTAGGAAACTTTTTTTATATTGTTTGCTACAAATGTGTATCAATGGCCTGCATGAATGTGTTTTTTGGAAATGTTGTAATAATGGCAGCCTATTTAGCTTCAGTTTGAATGTGTGTGACATTTTCCTTGTATTTGTGCACAATGTGTATTGTGTTGCTTTGTGTGTAGTTTTCTTTTGTTTTCTTTTTTAGTGGGATATTGGTGCTTGCTGTGTCTGTTCAGAGTAGGTGCTGGTGAGTCTAGCTGCCTCTGGCAAGTGAGTGGTATTGTTTTACAGTATATAGGTCTTTGTGTGCTTTGTATTGATTGACTTTACCTTGTAACTGCTATATGCCTGTAGTTTTTCTTTTTGTTTTATAATTCCACACTTTGTTTATTACTTTTTTTACACAGTGTTGGGTACTGCTGACTTATTTGTCAAGTTACTTGTATAACTAAGGATGACCACTCAGCAGGTTGCTGGGATGCTTTTCGAGTCTTCTTCTGACCATGATTATGAGACTGATTCTGCATCTGAGGCAGAGGAGGAAGGCTAGGAGTCTGGCAGCGAATTTTCTGTCAAAGAGAAATCATCTGATGATGAAGCGACTCTCATTGTGGATGAAGTTACTCTCAGTGCGATTGAAGTGCATGTTTTAGAGAGGACACTGATGTGCCGATAGTGCAGCAAGAGGCATCTGGATTGTAGCCTGGGGCTGCAAGACTTCCCACTGGAAGTGCTGGACTCTGAGTTGACCCAAACATGGTGCAGCCGGTGCTGCCTGTCTCTAGTGGTGTTGCAGGGTGTAGAGTGAATTGTGAACATTTTTTGCTGATAAATTTCTTTCAGTTGTTTATGGACGATGCATTTTTGGCTGAGATTGTTGAGCAGACTAAATTGTATGCTGAACAGTATTTTTGGGACAACAGTGCCAGACTTAGGCCCCACTCTAGAGCTACCCGGTGGACTCCCACAAATCTGGATGAGCTGAAGAAGTTCTTGTGTTTAACTTTTTTGACGGTTCAGATTAGGAAGCCATTGCTGTCTTCCTATTGGTCTACTAATCCCTTGATGGCAACAGCTATATTTCCTGCAACTATGAGTCATAATCGGTATTTGCTTCTTCTTCGGATGTTGCATTTTGTTGATAATGCTTTTGCATTGCCCTTAGATCACCCTGATTGCGACCGTCTTTTTAAGGTTCGGCCTGTCCTTGATCACTTAGTTGATCAATTTTCAGAGATCTATGTGCCCGGGAAAGAAATAGCTGTGGATGAGTCTTTGGTCCTGTTCAAGTGCTGATTGTTTTTTAGGCAGTACATTCCTAGCAAGAGGGCATGTTATGGCGGCACAGAATTGTGCCGCCCGACTACTGGCAGGTCTGCCCAGAACGCAGTCAGCCATGCCCAGTTTAAAGACCTTACACTGGCTGCCCATAGAGGAGAGGATTAAATTCAAAGCCTTATGTATTGCCCATAAGACCCTCATGGGGGAAGGTCCTCTCATCAACCAGTCCCTCATCTCCGCATATTGTCCGAGCAAACTCCTCCGTTCTGCGAGCCTTAATCTAGCCACTATCCCCAAAATCCAAAGGATGCGAAGTGGGGGTCGGTCCTTCTCATACAATGCAGCCAAGCTGTGGAACACCCTCCCCCTGCATCTGCCCTCTGAGACATCCCACCTCACCTTCCGGAAGTGTCTCAAAACCTGGCTATTCCAAAACTTCAACTGGTAGCCACTTCTCTTCGCCTGGTTTTCTGCCGCTAGCGCTGGCATGCCTCAGGGTAGCCCTGCGCTCAAGAAGTGTTAATTAATAATGGAATTAAGATGTATATGCTGTCTGGGAGTAGTATTGGATATGTCTATAATTTCAGGGTCTACACTGCTTGGGATTCCAGTATTGACCCCCCTGGTTGTCCATCCACTTTCGGAGTTACAGAGGAAATTGTGTGGGAACTCGGTATAGGACTTTTTTTTACCAAAGATCACCATTTATATGTAAATTACTTTTACACTGGTGTGCCATTGTTCAAGGAATTGTTCAAAGTCGACACTGTTGCTTGTGGCACAATCCGCTCTAACCGTAAAGGTTACCCAAAAGAGCTGGTTTGTAAAAAACTTGTGAAGGGACAGTGCAGTGCCTTGCGTAGTGATGAGTTTCTAGCTCTGACATTTTCTGACATGAGAGATGTCTATATGCTGACTTTCATCCATGATGAAAGTACTTCACATGTGACTGTTTTGGGTCAGGTTGCTGAAGTGCAAAAACCTGTGTGCATTTTAGACTACAATAAGCACATGGCTGGTGTAGATAGAGTAGATCCGAGGTTGGAACCTTATACTGCTGTTCGTAAGGCGTATGTGTGGTATAAGAAGTTGGCTATCCATTTATTGCATTTAGCAAGCTACAATGCCTTTGTTGTATTTAGGGATTGCTCTCCAGAGTCAAAGATGACATTTGTTCAGTTTCAGCAGTCTTTGATAGGCAGCCTTGTTTTAGTGGAACAGGCAGAAGTTTCTAGAGAAGCAGTGGTGGAGAATATGGCTAGATTGAAAGACAAAGGGGGCGGTATAGTCATCCAGAACAAAATGGATTACACCAATGAATGTAGAAGACTACTGAGTTACGCCAGAAACTATAGACGCCTCCAGGAAGACCCTACTACCACACTGCAGAACACCATTATCTCACTGGTAGAGACAGCAGAGGCACGTAATAAGATCTCTAAACAGGAGGCAGACTTCCTCTGCATCAAAAAGCCGAGAATACCATATTTCTACACAGTTCCAAAAATTCATAAGGAAATAAGACCACCACCTGGTCGCCCAATAGTGTCAGGAATCAACTCCTTATTGGAACCGCTATCACGTTTCTGTGATTTTTTCCTAAACCCTATGGTGCAAAAGTCGTCCACGTACATCAAGGACACAAAACATCTACTGAACCTGATTCAGGACATCGACTTTGATCCCGAGTCCCAACTCCTAGTGGGACTGGACATTGAAAGCCTATATACCAGCCTCCCACAGGACGACACTATTAGGGTCCTCAGAACCATGCTACAAGAATCTACTTGGGAACACACCACGCCAAGAGAATTCATTTTGCAATGTGCAACTTTAGCCCTCAAACATAATTATTTTGAATTTGAGGGCGATTTCTACTTACAGACGAACGGCACGTCTATGGGCAGTGTTTTTGCTCCCAGTGTGGCTGGACTTTACGTCTACCACTTTGAGAAAACACACATTCTACCAACTAATAACCCATACAGCCAAAACATTCGATTCTGGTGCCGTTACATAGACGACATCCTCCTGATATGGACAGGATCAAATGATTCATTGACCTCCTTTCTCACATGGCTGAATGGACGGGACCCTTTCCTACGATTCACCAGCAGTGCCAGTAATTCCAAAATCGCTTTTTGGATCTCAACATCATGGCCATAGCGGGCAAACTCCGGACAACCACCTACTACAAACCAACTTCAAGAAACTCCTTGCTTCAATTTGGTAGTTTCCATCCCAGGCCTCTCCGGGAAAACCTTCCATATGGCCAATTTTTGCGCATACGTCGCAATTGTAGCCAAATAGAGGATTACAAAACACAATCATCAGCGCTGGCAAAGAAGTTAGGGGAACGTGGCTACCCAGATAAAATCATTCGGATCACCAACAAACGGGCACGTAACCAACCAAGAGAATCCCTTTGGAAGACAATACACGGGAAAATACTCCAACCCCACTTACCTGTGTCACCACGTACAATGCAGCCTCCAATCAGGTGGCCAAAATAATTAAGAGAAACTGGCGCTTACTCAATACTGGTAACCTCTCTTGGGACCCCCACTTTTTGCCTATAAAAAGCAGGTAGCCTCAGGGACCGCTTGGTCTCCACAAGACCAAAGGAAAGACCTACCCCCATGACAAACACCATACTGAACGCATGGAGCCTTCCAGCGATAGTAGGTCACTATCCCTGTGGTGATTGCAGCGTCTGTCACTTGACTAAAGCAACTAAAACCTTAAATCTAGAAACAGACAAAACCTGGCACCAAACCAAACACACAAACTGCAATTCTAAAATGTAATCTACCTAATCGAATGCCCATGTAAACTACGTTATGTAGGCATGACAAGCCGTAAAGTAAGGACGCGCATTGTGGAACACCGCAGCACCATACGCTGCAAAAAGAATTTGAGCAAACTTACAGACCATTTCCTCACTACAGGACATACACCTAATGACATCAGGTGGACGGTCATAGAACAGATCACATGCCATAGTAACACTCATGAGAAAATCCTTCTGCAGAAAGAACAACGTTGGATATATCGTCTTTCCACTAATAACACAGGATTGAATGACAATATACCGTGGAATAGTATTCACGTTTGACTATATGTACTTTTCTCACTACACAAAAAAAAAAAAAAAAAAACCCTATGTTTTGATTAAGAGCCCTCAAATACCTATGTGTCCTCATCATGACCACTTCCTTATGTACTACTTATCTATACACTGCACCATGCAGAGGGTAATATATGCACACCCGATCCAGGCATATAACGAGTCTTCAACTAACAGGCGTCCCACTTAAAATCGGCGACCCACAAAATATTGCTAAAATATCTTGAACATATGTACGATACCCACATGCGGGGCACCAACACGTGTGCATATGGTTAAACGTCCCCTAGGAGGCAGTCCCAGCACGGAGTCCTGTCTATCCCCGAGGAGATATACCCAAACAACCAACATTCTAGCGCGCGTTCCTCAGTACAATACAGCCGATAAAAATATCCTTTTCAATTATAAAGTTAAGTAATACCATAAAGGGAATTTCCAGACATTTAACTTATTTACAAGTATTCCTAATTTAACTTTATCCATACGCAGCGTAAACACACAAACACGTGCGCACGCTTTCTTCTCTGTTTATCCTCGCAGGTGCAAGGAATGGAAACTGATCACCCGCACCTGGAGGTCGTTAGAGAAAACCTGCTTTTACCGGCAGAATCTGCTAAGGTATTTAAACTCCCATCGCGTACCAGTCATTCACCGTCGGAGTTCCGATGCGGCCAGACTAGGTACGGAGACGGGCCCTTGATCTTGAAGAAGTAAGTGGGGCTCTGTTCTGTGGGGTTCCAGCCAGAGAGGGACTATTAGTCCTGCAGTAATATGGCACGCCAGCAACTTACGATGTATGTGCTTTTACTGTTTACTCCTTTTCATTTTTTTTCCATTTTTTTTTTTCCATTTTCTTTTCCGAAAACACACAGAGTGTGACAATAGGTCGGGCCCCCCACGGAACTCATGGGGCATTTCTCAGACAATTCCTGAGTGAGCAAACATGGTTTTACCTTTTTATCCCTTTATTTATCACCATGTAATATCGCATATTGATTTTCACCTGTTAACGCATATATAAGAGGCGTATACATTGTTTTGATCTAATTACAATGCACTAAAACGCCACGGTCCGTCCTCACTACGCAATTTATTCGATTAGAGCACGGACACCACGCTCCTGATTCACAATAATAGATGTGCCTAAACAACAACATCTAAATGGATCAATGTGTATGTTTGTCTATCGTCTTTTTTTACCCCCTATAACAGGTATGCGTCGCCAGAGGAAATCATCCTCCATCACATAATGCACCTTAGCGAGTGCACCACATTGATGGTCTCTTACACACTTTGTTCCAGACCACCTTTTTAACCTCACACACATAAGGTCCTGAAGAAAGCCAGCCCAGTATAGAGAGACTGGCTGAAACATGTTGACCAGGATATCGGAACCTAATTAACTCCAGAGATATCCACCTCTCTTTTTTAACCACTGCCGAGGGCCCATACATTAAAATAGTCCTTCTGTTACCTGAACGGGACCCTACGGACATCTTTTTAAACCACACTCATCTCACTCTCACTGCACACTCACTGCACAGAACCAGCTCCGCTGTATCCAGGCGTCGCAGCACACCCAAGGTACATTCGGTACCTTGGGTGGGACCCGATGATGAAGCATGTCACCAACTAGGTTGGTGAGTGAGGGTCTTCTAAAAACACATATGTGTCGCCATACATACACACACTAGGAGCTCCTATTTAGTAGCTAGTTCCCTTTGATACTTATAATATAGATTGAAAGATCGCCACTTTCCTGATCACCTTCCTAACATGGCCAAAAAAGACATTCCCGCTAAAAAATGTAGAGTCTGTGCCCGAAGAGGTGTGCAGAAGGAGAGTCGCATGCACTGCTTCTATTGTCCGTCTAATCCTGGGCTGTGTGTGCCCACATGTTTTAAACTGCACCACACACAATGGAGTTTTTGGTTGCAACCTTGAGCATACAAGTAAACTGACTGGTCTGTATTGTTTTATATATTTTGTTCAGATTTAATTGTTGGCATAAGTGTGATGTATTTAGGTAGAGCTGTTGTGCTTGTAGTTATAGTTTTGTATCTATTGCCAATTGGTTTGTGTTTTTTTTTGCATACAATATGTGATGGCGGTGTGTGTGGACTGGCGCTTGGCTGGTGGTGTGTGTGGACTGGCACTTGACTGGCAGTGTGTGTGGACTGGCACTTGGCTGGTGGTGTGCGTGGAATGGCGGTGTGTGTGGACTGATACTTGGCTGGCGGTGTGCATGGACTGGCGCTTGGCTGGCTGTGTGCGTGGACTGGCGCTTGGCTGGCGGTGTGCGTGGACTGGCTCTTGGCTGGTGGCGTGTGTGGACTGGTGCTTGGCTGGCAGTGTGCATGGACTGGCGCTTGGCTTATGGTGTGCATGGACTGGCCCTTGGCTGGTGGTGTGTGAGTAGTGACTTGCTGCTGGTCACTACACACACTGCTAGACAAACGCCAGTCCACACACTCCATCAGCCGGTGTGATTGCTGTGTCAGGCATGTGGGTGTATGAAAGTGATGGGCCCTTGAATGGCGCTGCCTCTTGATGCGAGTGCTGTAATGTGCTCGGCCCATGGCTGGCAGTTTGAATAGTCTTGTATGTGTCACGAATGAAAGGTGTGTGAATGACCTGTAAAGAGGACGGTGCCTTGTCATGGCTTTACAGCTCACGAGCTGTAAATCATTGGTTCAGGTTTTTAACCTTTTAACTATTAATAGTGCATTTCCTTTTTGTGAAATATCATTAATAACATTTTATATACTGAACCATCACTCACCATCGTGCCAAATCCAACCAGTATATGTGTGTACTTAATGAATAGTTGGTTGTGAAGTAATATTTTCATTTTCTGGCTTTCCCTGCCAGAGTGTACATTGTCTTTAGGGAAAATCTACCAATTCTCAATATTTTCATAAAGTAGAAGTCACAGGAAGTACAGGGTGGTGTCCCTTTCGCGGATTCCAATACGTTTTCTTACCCAAAATGCCCTGCAAACCTCTAAATGTGACTACAGTCACACATTTTCCTTGCATTACTATGCCATATTCTTCCAGAATCAGAAAGAATCCACAAATTTCCTACCACCCAGCATTTCCCTAGGTCTCCTGATAAAAATGGCACCTCACTTGTGTGGGTGGGCCAAGTGTCTGCCACCAGGAAGGGCCCAAAATGCATTGTGGTGGCATCCAAAATGAGCAATTACAAAATGACCTGATTTTGCAAGGGGGTCATCTGCGTTTTTGGCCCCGGGCTTGGCGGCCATAAAGGGAAACCTACCAAAACCAGACATTTCTGAAAACTAGACACCCGGGGTAGTCCAAGGATGTGTGGCTTGCATGGATTTCCCCAACCTTTTCTTACCCAGAATCCCCAGCAAACCTCAAATTTGGCTACAAAAATCACATTTTTCTCACATTTCTGGGGGGGGGAATTGCTGTTCTGGCACAAATTTCCTACCACCCAGCTTTTCCCTTGGTGTCCCGAGTAAAATGATACCTCACTTGTGTGGCTGTCCAATGCAGAATCGGCTAAAAACATATTTTTAAAAAAATGTTGCGCTTAGAATTCACTGTGCTATACCCTTAATCCCTATGTTTTTGGCCCTTCCCTGTCACAGGCCCTTGGCCCACCCACACAAGTCAGGTATCATTTTACTTGGGAGAAGAAGGGGAATGCTGGGTGGTAGGAAATTTGTGTCTGGGTTTGGCAGTTTCCGTACATGGCCGCCGCGTCCTGGGCCCAAAACGCAGGTGACCCCCTAGCAAAACCAGGTAGTTTTGTGATTGATCATTTTTGATGCCTACACAATACGTTTTGGGCCATTTCCTGTCACAGGAACTAGGCCTACCCACACAAGTGAGGTACCATTTTTATCGAGAATTTTGGGGAAAGCTCGGTAATAGGAAATTTGTGCTGGCCCGGTGATTCCACAACTCTCCCACACACAAATGTGAGAAACATTTGATTTTTTTTGCCAAATTTGAGGTTTGTTGAGGATTCTGGGTAGGAAAACATTGGGGAATCCACGCAAGCCACACATCCTTGGACTTCCCTAGGTGTCTAGTTTTCAGAAATGTCTGGGTTTGGTAGGTTTCCCTTTATTGCCGCCGAGCCTGGGGCCAAAATGAAGGTGACCCCCTTGCAAAACCAGGTAGTTTTGTGAATGATCATTTTTGATGCCTCCACAATACGTTTTGGACCATTTCCTGTTGCTGGAACTATGCCTACCCATACAAGTGAGGTACCATTTTTATCGGGAGGCTTTGGGAAATGCCGGGTGGGTGGAATTTTGTGGCTCCCCACAGATTTCAGAACTTTCCATCACGGAAATGTGAGGAAAATGTGTTTTTTGACAGAGTTTGAGGTTTGCAAGGAATTCTGGGTAACAGAACCTGGTGGGAGCCACACAAGTCACTTCATCCTGGATTCCCCTTGGTGTCTACTTTTCAAAACTGTATAGATTTGCTAGGTTTCCCTTAGTGCCAGCTGAGCTCCGGTTCAAAATCCACAGCTAGGCACATTGCAAAAAGGGTCAGTTTTCACTGGAAAAATGTGATGTGTCCACGCTGTGTTTTGGTCCATTTCCTGTCGCAGGCGCTAGGCCTATCCACACAAGTGAGGTACCATTTTTATTGGGAGACATCGGAGAGTGCTCAGTGGGTGGAAGTTTGGGGCTCCTCGCAGATTCCAGAACTTTCCATCACAGAAATGTGTGGAAAATGTCATTTTTTTGACAAAGTTTGAGGTTTGCAAAGGATTCTGGGAACCAGGAACTGGTGAGAGCCACTCAACTCACCCCATCCTGGATTCCCCTGGATGTCTAGTTTTAAAAAATGTATAGGTTTGCTAGGTTTTGCTAGGTACCGGCTGAGCTAGGGTCCAAAATCCACAGCTAGGCACATTGCAAAAAAAGGGTCAGTTTTCACTGGAAAAATGTGATGTGTCCACGTTGCATTTTGGTCCGTTTCATGTCGCGGGCACTAGGCCTACCCACACAAGTGAGGCACCATTTCTATTGGGAGACTTTGGAGAGTGCTGGGTGCATGGAAGTTTGTGGCTCCCTGCAGATTCCAGAACTTTCCATCACAGAAATGTGAGGAAAATATAGTTTTTTTGACAAAGTATGAGGTTTGAAAATGATTCTGGGTACCAGGGCCTGGTGAGAGCCACACAAGTCACCAATACTGGATTTCTCTGGATGTCTAGTTTTAAAAAATGTATAGGTTTGCTAGGTTTCCCTAGGTGCCGGCTGAGCGAAGGTCCAAAATCCACGGCTAGGCACATTGCAAAAAAGGGTCAGTTTTCACTGGAAAAATGTGTTGGGTCTACTTTGCGTGTCGGGCCATTTCCTGTCGTAGGCACTAGGCCTACCCACACTAGTGAGGTAGAATTTTTACTGGGAGACTTAGGGGAACACAGAATAGTAGAACAAGTGCTATCACCAATTGATTTTCTTTGCATTTCTGCCTTCCAAATGTAAGACAATTTGTAAAAAAATAAGTAATTTTGAAAAATGTCCTTGAATTCACATGCTTGTATGGGTATCCACAATTTTGGAGATCTGCAAATTACCACTGCTTCTAAACTCTATATTTTGTTTCCATTTCAGAAATATATAGGTTTCCTTGGTACCTATTTCTCACTCTTTATATTTTACCAAATGAATTGCTATATACCCGGTACACAATGAAAAACCATTGCAAGACGCAGCTCAGTTATTGGCTCTGGGTTCCTCGAGTTCGTGGTGAACCTGCACGTCTTATATATCCCCACAACCAGAAGGGTCCAATGGATGTAACGGTATATTGCTTAAAAAATCTGTCATACTTAGAAGAAGTTACAGGTGAAAATGTTGGCACAAATAGCAGTTTTTTCAACTCGATTTCCATATTTTTTATTTTCAACTGTTAGTTTCTATACAAAAACCTTGAAGAATCTACACAAATGACCCCTTATCAGAATTGTGTCTACTTTTCAGAAATGTATAGCGTTCCAGGATCCATTATTGGCTTCACATCCATTTCTACCACTAACTGGAAGGCAGTTGAAAGAAAAGAAAATAGATAAAATAGGCTATGTCCCAGTAAAATGACAAAACTGGGTAGAAAATTTTGGTTTTCTTACTAAAGTTCTGCTGCTCCTGAAAGCTGTGAAGATTGTGATTTTAGCACCACAAACCCTTTGCTGATACCATTTGCAGGGAAAAAAACAGAGGCTGTCTTCTGCAGCACATTTTTCCCATTTTTGCCAAAAAAACAAAATTTAGATGTATTTTGTTTAAGTTCTTGGTGCCCTCCAGGGGAATCCACAAACCCTGGGTATCTTTAGAATTCTCAGGATGTTGGAAGAAAAGGACACAAATTTGGCATGGATACCTTATGTGGACAAAACGTTATGGGGGCCTAAGCACGAACTACTCCAAATAGCCAAAAAAAGGCGTTTCACAGGGGGAAAGGTCTGGCAGCGAAGGGGTTAAACGGAGAATGGTCTATCAATACCTCAAAAGCACAGCACAGACATAGGGCCCGATTCTGATTTCGGCCGGAAGGGCAACGAATCGTACCTGTCAAGAGCGAGTCCGATTTGTAGAGCCTATTTCCGACCGACTCCTACCGCTGTACGAGCGAGCAAGTACGATGCGTTTAAAGCATTGCGCTATGACCGACTCGTACCCACCAGTGAATCCTTCTGAGCAACTCAAAGATGGCTGACGCGTACAGCGCAATGCGTACAATTTCCGACCGAACAAGTACGATGACGGCCTCAGTCAGCGAGACCGACTCGCTCCTGACGGGACGACGCGGTTGTCGGAGACTGACCCCAGGGGCACGTAGCGGGCCCCCCAACACTCGGAGCCCTATGACTCGGTCACGGTGGGGGACCCAGGACTCCCCCCTACACATACAGGTATGAGGCAGGGGGGACGTACGCGTACTCCCGACAGGGTGCGCCTTTTTCCGAGGCATACTTTTTCGTCAATGGGAGCCTATGTACGCAACGTACAACAGGCTCCCATTGACTTCAATGGGGCTCCGAGCGACCCGAGTCCATCAACGCTAATGTGCATCGTACTCGGGCGCTCGTAGCCCCGGAGCCCAAGTCAGTCGGAAGGCTCTACGGGACCGAGTCAGTCGTAGGGCTTCCCGGCCGAGATCGGAATCGGGCCCATAGTGCTATTGCAGGAGACACACCTCCTGGGCAACTCCTGCATGTCCAGAGGGGGTTACACTATGACAGCTCATGCAGGATGGTTCACTGATAGAATATCGATTCCCAAAATATCCCCATACACAAATATTGATGCAAAAATATCGATGTCAAAAATATCGACATCCTATATTGAAAATTGTAAGTACAAAAATATCGAAAAAAAATATCGATGTAAAAAATATAGATGTACAAAATATCGATTTTTTTATTTAAATAAATATTAATGTTAAATATATTAAATAATAAAAATTAATTTAAAAAAAATTATTTAGATTTAATATACATTTTAACAAATATAATAAAATAAATTTAATTAAAAAAATATTTAAACTAACATATATAAAATGTTAAATATATATATATATATATACATGTCCAACAAAAAGGTTGCCCCAAGTGGAATGGCCCTCTCAGGTAGGTTTTGCTCTTTAAAGGAAGCCACCTCAACATACATCCTTTTCCGATATCTTTCGCTAATCCGACGCGTTTCGGGCTTCGCCCTTCTTCATGGATAGCCTTTCAAGAAAACACAGCAGACAAAGTCAGAACACCAGTATTTTCCTTCTTTTATTTCCATCAAGCATGTTCATGTGAGCAATACTGATATATTACGGGACTGGTGGTGACACAATAATCCCCATGTGGGTCGCTGCTGCAAAACCAAGTTAACAAATCCCAGGAAAACTCACAATGTTTGCCGCAGTTGCTTTCCCCTTCCAACAGGCACCTCCTGTTCCATCAATTACTGTCCCAGTGAACAGAGGCGGACCCGCTACAGTTTATGCGGTGGTGCCATTCCATGGCCGGGCTGACCACACAAATCCAACAAAAACATTGCCCCAAGTGGAATGGCCCTCTCAGGTAGGTTTTGCTCTTTAAAGGAAGCCACTGCAACATACATCCTTTTCTGATATCTTTCGCTAATCCGACACGTTTCGGGCCTCCTCCATATTTAGGCGCTTAGCCACGCCCTTTTGGAGGTGGGCTATAAATTGATGGCAGCTGCGCGGACGCGATGGATTTCCCACTGCTGAGTGTGGTGATGCCTGCCATTCCACTCTTGAAAGAAGTTTGGGTTTTAAAATTTCTGACTTCCACTTTTCATTTCCTTGTAGCGCACTTTGTGCTGGGAGGTACCTGGATCCCTGTTTTGGTTGGCAGCCACCTTAGGTCGGCCCTCATTGACTTTTAATGTGTTTATGCTTTTTGTTTCCTCACTTTTATTTGAATTTATTATTTTAATTCAGTTCTTGTGTGCTAGATAGCTCCATTCTGGGAAGAGAGCCTAACAGCACTGGAGCGGAGCATTGGAGCTCGAGTTTGCTTTTGTTTGCCCCCCAGTGTTTTAGCTCTCAGCAACGCACTCTTGGAGATGGGCTATAAATTGATGGCAGTTAGTTGTGTAGCCCAGTAGTATTTTCTAATAACTGAGAGTCTGATTCCTCCATCGTACACCCCTTGCATCAGTTTTGGGAGGGCAATGCTTCGCCGGCTCATGTTCCATAAAAATGCGATACGGGGTACTTAATATTCCCACTCCAAGCTTGTCGCAGAGGTCTTGGGATGGGGTGATGTCTGTGGCTTCGCTGCGTGGGTTGGTGAATTCCTGAATGACACTGAAAAGTTCCTTGGAGTTGGTGGAGTTGGCCAGGATTTTGTTGTGGATGAAGTTCCTCTTGGTGGCTCGGATCTGGTTGTGGTAGTCCGTCATGGCGCCCTTGTAGGTGGTGTGGTTTTCGGTTGTCTTGGTGTTTCTCCAGTTCTTCTCCAGGCGTCTGCAGGTGCGTCTGACTTCTTGGAGAGCGGTGGTGAACCAGGTGGCTTTCCTGGGGCGTTGTCTGTCGGGGTTGCGTAGTGGGGCGAGCTCGTCTGCGCAGTTGAAGATCCAGGTGTGGAGTTCTCTGGCTGCGTCGTTTGCGTTGTTTGCGTCATTTGCGTCAGGTGCCCAGGTGTGGTTGTCTCGGGTGAGGGTGGAGTCAAGTTGCTCGTTGGTAACCTTGCTCCAGTTCCTTCGAGGTGGGCGTGGGGCTAGTTTGGGTGCTTCGGGTTTGTTGATGGCAAAGTGTACGCAGTGGTGGTCGGCCCATGTCGGCTGCGTTGTGTGGCTGAATTGGACGCTGTTTCCTGCCGCGAAGATGGGGTCGAGGGTGTGTCCTGCTCTGTGGGTCGGTGTGTTGACGAGTTGTTTAAGTCCGATGCTGGTGAGGTTGTCACGAAGGATAGAGGAGTTGGGGTCGCTGGGGTTGTCGAGGTGGAATTTCAGGTCTCCAATGAGTATGTAGTTTGCTGAGGCGATGGCGTGGGGTGCGATGAAGTCGGTGATGGTGGTGGCGAAGGGTGTTCGGGGGCCGGGGGTCTGTAGATGAGGGTTCCTCAGAGTGTGGCTTTAGGGGCGGTCTGGATCTGGAAGTGCAGGTGTTCGGCGGAGGGGAAGGTTTCGCTGGAGGTGGTGAGGCGGAGGGTGCTCTTGTGGGCGATGGCGAGGCCCCTCCTGGGTGGTTGGGGCGGTCTTTCCTCTGGATCTTGTATCCATCTGGGATGGCGGTGCTGATGTCAGGGGCGGAGGATGCGTTGGTCCAAGTCTCTGATGCTGCTGAATGCTGTCACTGAGCCGCTGCCTGCACTGTGACCTGAGGGCACTGCTGCACTTTCCACCGCAGCCCCGATGCCTGCCAACGCCGGCCCTCCTGACTTCAACTTCACGGAGTTCAATCTGCAACGCATGTGACTCCAAAGGCCTGACGACACCTGCACTGACCTCAGAAGCCGACGCCACATCTTTGGATCTCATCGCAAGCACCGTAGCTGGCTAGCGATGCCGCGGTCAGCCTGAACTGTTGGATTTGTTTGTTCATGATGCTGTGATAGCCCCAGACAGAGATATCAACTTCAAGGAACTGTATTTTAAGTTTATTCCTGCAACATTCGTATTTTGATTACTGCATGTTGGATTTTTATCTTTTTGGTCTTGTTTTACACAGAAAAATATTGGCTATTTTTCTAAAACTGGTGTGCTGTCCTTTTGTAGTACTTACACTGTTTTACTCTGTGTTATGTGCAAATGCTTTACATACTGCTTCTGAGATAAGCCTGATTGCTTGTGCCAAGCTACCAAGGGGGTGAGCAGGGTTTATTTTAGAAGTGTCATCCTCTTACTCTGACTAGAAGGAAGGATCCCTACTTGGACAAGGTGCAGACCTCTGCCAACTAGAGACCCACATTTCTTACAAAGTTAAAAGTGTTCCTGACAAAGGGCCCCAAAATATGCCTTGCCCCAGGCCCACAAAGGCAGCACAGGGGTGAAATTTCCTTGAAGTAAGGTTGATGTAGAAGGAAGGACCCTCTCTTTGGAGAGCACACAAGGTGGTGAACCAGGATGAGAAAGTTTAGCCATGCCTGGCTCCAACTCAGGTGCCCTTGCCACTACTGAGTTTGAGTGCCGCACAAATCTTTTGAAAACTGTGAGAAGTGGTGTCCATGGGGGAGAGCGAAGAAAGTATATGCACTGGCAGGAAGAGGGGAATGGTGGCTGGACCTCACTAGTTAAAAGGTTCCTGAACTCCTTAACACCAGCTCAGTATCCCCTAAGGAATGGAGAAATAACAATGGGTGGTGATCTAAAGTCTCCTCTCTTACTGAGGGTGCCATAATCAGACAACACAAGCTCCAGAACACTCCCCTTTGATTTTGACTGAGCAAGACAGTGAAGAGAATTAACTATATTTCTAAGATGCATATAGGGTGCACATTACAGCAGACTTCCCCTTTAGTTCACTAAGAGTAGCATTGTCATGGGGAAGGTTAATGGTTCTACGTCCAATGTTTAAAAACACACGAGGTGATGTGGCTAGTGACAATAACTGCCAACCATACAACATGTTGAAGCAGTTTTGAATCTAAGCAAATCCCCTTTGCCGAAAAGGTAAAGTAATCTGTGTCTTTTGTGAAGCGCCCTTATGTCACTGGACAAGGTTCACTCTATGAAAAAATGACAAAAATAAAACGTGAATTCTGCTTGTCCCTGACGTTCTTATCTCACAATATAAAATTTAAGGACAAAACATTAACTTTTGATGTCAGAAAGAGATGTGTCACAGAGAGTTTACCAAATCATTGGGGGTGCACACTGGATTGTTCAATGGATCTTGACAGAGCAGCATACCAAATACCAATAAGAATAAGTCCCTGTTTTTTTAAAGGCTTTTGTTTCAAATTTTACTAAAAAATGCTGTTTTCCAAGCACAACCCTACAAATATACTGTCCTGTTTTTCAAAGGAAGTTTTACACTTTTTCTTCATGGAAAACTCTCAACCGAACATGAGATGTTAAAATACGTACGTTTTATACAGCAGAAACATTTATTTCTGTTATACATTAAAAACAGTGGCTTAACTAAAGGCAATAAAAGAGAAGTGTTTGCATCATCTCTCATGAAAGTCAGCAGTTTCCTCTCATCTCAGCACTGTTTTCATTACCAGATACAAGATGTCCTACAGTCTGGCACTGAAAATGCTAACCTATTTTCTGTAGCAGCAGGAATGTTGAAGAAAGCTGAAGATGGCGTAAATGAACATTGAATCAAAAGGAAGATTGCAGCCATTTTTGTTTTGTATTGTATTGTAGCATTTATGCTGCGTTTAAAACCCCTATGTGGGGCTCTGAAGTGCTTACCTACATGAGTAGCATGCTACACCATGTAAGATGTTTGGTTGGAAGGAAGTTGTTTTTGTTTTGATCCTATGTGGGTAGTGTTTCCATGTCATATGTGATAACAACCGAGGTGCGGTTATGGGGCGCAATCAATCAATCAATCAAGGGTTTGTGAAGCGCAGCTACTCACCCAAGAGGGTCTGAAGGCGCTGGGGGGAGGGTGGGGGGCGCACAGCTCATGGATGTTCACGGTGATTCGTCGAAGAGACAGGTCTTGAGGTCCTTCAAGAACTTGGAGAGTGTTGGTGTCTGTCAGAGGTGGGGATGGAGGGTGTTCCATGCCTTGGCCGCGAGGTGGGAGAAGGCGTGTCCTCCTGTTCTGGTGTTCTTGATGCGTGTTACTGTCGCGAGAGAGAGCTGGGCTGAGCGGGGGCTCTTTGGGGTGCGTGGAACGAGAGGAGGTGGTTCATGTAGGTGGGTCTAGTGTTGTGGAGGGCTTTGTGGGTGTGGGTGAGAAGTTTGAAGGTGATTCTCTTCTCGACAGGGAGCCAGTGCAGTGTCTGTACATGTTGGCTGATGTGGCAGTGGCGTGGTAGGTTAAGGACTAGTCTGGTGGTGGCGTTCTGGGTGTTCTGGAGCTTGGGAGTGAGGTTCTTGTTGATCCTGGCGTAGAGTGTGTTGCCGTTGTCGAGTCTGCTGCTGATGAGGGCGTGGGTGATGGTTTTCTTGTGTTTGAGGAGAATCCAGTTGAAGGTCTTTTCGAGTAGGCAGAGGGTGTGGTAGCAGGACGAGGTGACAGGGTTGATCTGGTAGTCCATTTTGAGGTCGGAGTCTAGGATGATTCTGAGGTTGCGTGTGTGGTTCGTGGGGGAGGGAGGGTTCCCGAGGGCGGGGGGCCACCAGGTATCGTTCCAAGCGTTGGGGTGTGAGCCCATGATGAGTAATTTGGTTTTGTCCGTGTTGAGTTGTAGGCAGCTGTTCTTCATCCATCTGGCGACTGCTTCTATTCCTTCTTGAAAGTTGTGTTTGGAGATGTTGGGTTCGTTGGATAGTGAGAGGATGAGTTGGGTGTCGTCTGCATAAGATACAATGTTGAGTCAGTGAGATCTGACAATGGATGCGAGAGGGGCCATGTAGACGTTAAACAGGGTGGGGCTGATTGAGGATCCTTGGGGGACTCTGCAGGTGGTAGGTGTGGGTTCCGAGTGGAAAGGAGGGAGTATGACTCGCTGTGTTCTGCCAGAGAAGAATGAGCGGATCCAGTCGAGGGCCTTTTTCTGGATTCCTGCGTTGTGGAGTCTGCAGGCTAGGTGGCGGTGTGAGACTGTGTCGAAGGCGGTGGAGAGGTCCAGGAGGATGAGGGCAACAGTCTCTCCTCTGTCGAGGAGGGAGCGGATGTCGTCTGTCGTGCCGAGAAGGGCGGTTTCAGTGCTGTGATTCTTCCTGAAGCCTGACTGGGAGGAGTCGAGGATGTCGTTTTCTTCTATGAAGGAGGCGAGTTGACTGTTGACGGCTTTTTCCATGACTTTCGCCGGGTATGGGAGTAAGGAGATCAGTCTGAAGTTCTTGAGGTCGGTGGGGTCCGCCGAGGGTTTTTTAAGGAGAGGGTTGATCTTGGTGTGTTTCCAATCATCAGGGAAAAAGGCTGTCTCGAAGGAGCGGTTGATGATTCGTTGAAGCTCGGGGGATGTGGTGGGGGCTGGGGTCCGTGGGGGCCCCTGAGTGTGTTGTCTTCATAGTCTTTAGGGTGTCTTCGATGCTGAGGGCGGTCCAGTTATCCAGTGTCGGCTGCGTGGTGTAGGGGGCAGTGGGAGTGGGTTCTTTGTGAAGGTTGTCGCCATCGAAGTTGTCATAGATGGTCTTGATTTTATGATGGAAGAAGGCGCTGAGCCTGTCGCAGAGGTCCTGGGAGGGTGGGATGTCGGTAGTCTCACTGTTGGGTTGGGCGAACTCTTTGATGATGCCGATGAGTTTCCTGCTGTTGTGTGCGTGGGTGGAGATTCTGTCCTGGAGTGCTTTCTTCCTTGAGTTTCTGATGAGTTTGTGGTGGGAAGTGGTGGCTGCTTTGAAGTCATCAAGGTCTGCTTAGGTTTTGGAGTTTCTCAATGGCTTTTCGAGGCGTCTGCAGGTTTGTCTGGATTCTCGGAGTTCGGTGGAGAACCAGCTGGCTCTCTTGGCGTGTGAGTTGGAAGTTTTCTTGAGGGGGCGATGGTGTTGGCACGGTTGGTGATCCAGTTGTGTAGGCGGCGGTGGCAGGGTCCTCTTCTGTGGTGGTGGGAGCAGAGCTGCTGAGGGAGGCGGCGAACTGGTTGTCGGCGAACTTTTTCTAATTCTTGCGTTGGTGCTGGTGGGGGCGTCTGTGGGAGGTATTTGTTTTTGAAGGTGAAATGGATGAAGCGGGGGTCCGTCCATGGGAGTTCAGAGGTGTGGCTGAAGGTGATGGAGTTTCCTGCTGTGAAGATGGGGTTGAGGGTGTGTCCTGCTGAGTGCGTAGGCTCTGCTACGATCTGTTTGAGTCCGTTGTTGTGGAGGTTGTCCAGCAGGGAGGTGGAGTTAGGGTCTTGGCTGTTGTCGAGGTGGAAATTGAGGTCTCCCAACAAGGTGTAGTTGGTAGAGGTGATGGCTTGCGAGGTGATGATGTCGTGATGGAGTCTGAGAAGGGTGCACAGGGTCTGGGGGTTTGTAGATGAGGGTGCCTCTGAGGGTGGTGGTCGGGTTGGTCTGTGTCTTGAAGTGGAGATGTTCCATCAGGTCTGTGGACCCGTCCATGAAGGTGGACTTGTGAGCGATGGCGATATCTCCCCCTGGGCGGATGGGGCGGTCCTTCCAGGTGATCTTGTAGCCTTCGGGAATGGCGATTGCGATGGCAGGCTCCGAGATGGCATTCATCCAGGTTTCGGTAAGGAAGGCGATGTCAGGGGTAGTGCTGTCGAAGAGGATCCAGATTTCTGCAGTCGTGTCTGTGGAGGGAGCAGATGTTGAGGAGAATGCATTGCAGGGTTTGGGGTGCAATAGAGTTGTAGCTGGAGGGTTGAGGTGGGTCCTGTGTCTCGGCAAAGGTGAAGGAGTGGCAGCAGTGTCGGCAGGAGAAGGGTCCGTGGGTGTCAGAAGGTGAAGAGAGCTTGCATTTGTGGTTCTTACCGACGTTGAGTGCGTAGTGAGCCAAGGAGCTGTAGTGCTGGTGGGTCGAAGGACCAGGGTTCCTGGCGCTGGTTACGGATGGGCGCAGACGGGCTTGCCTTTGGCACACCTATGGCATGCCAGCGGTGCAGCCGCACAGTGGCTGCCATTAAGTAGGGTTCGGGGGAGGGCAGGACAGCTGGGAGGCGTGTGCGAGAGTGGGAACACGCGAGAGGGGCCGTGGGGACAGCAACAGCAGGAAAAAAAGGTAGAGGGAGTAAGAAATCTTAAATAAAGAACAAGCAAAGGAGAAAATAAAGTAAAGAAAAAAAGAGGAATGAGGTAAAGAAAAAGGAGAAAGTAGATCAGAGCAATGAAGGCAAAAAAGAGGAATGTGGTAAAGAAAAAGGAGAAAGTAGATCAGAGAAATGAAGGCAGGCAAGCGGCTGTGAAAAGCGGAGCAGACTGAGGGCGAGGCACAGGGCCTTGAACCGCAGTCAGCAGCGGAGCAAGGCAGAGGCACTGCCTAGGTGAGCCATAGTTGGAGCTGTGTGCTGGGAGAGCAGAAACCTAGAAGTGTCTTGCTCGTCTCAGCGTGCAGCAGCCGCCATTAAGTAGGGGTCAGGGAGGGTGGACAGCTGGAAGGAGGGAGCGGGAGTGGGAACACGCAGGAGCGGGAGGGGCTGCGGGGGCAGCGGCGGCGGGAAAAAGCAGTAGAGGGAGGCAGAAATCTTAAATAAAGATCAAGAAAAGGAGAAAATAAAGTAAAGAAAAAAAGAGGACTGAGGTAAAGAAAAAGGAGAAAGTAGATCAGGGAAATGAAGGCAAAAAAGAGGAATGTGGTAAAGAAAAAGGAGAAAGTAGATCAGAGAAATGAAGGTAGGCATTCGCCTGTGAAAAGCAGAGCAGACCGAGGGCGAGGTGCAGGGCCTTGAACCGCGGTCAGCAGCAGAGCAAGGCAGAGGCACTGCCTAGGTGAGTCGCAGGTGGAGCTGTGCGCTGGGAGAGCAGAAACCTAGAGGTGTCTTGCTCGTCTCAGCGCGCAGCGGCTGTCATTAAGTAGTGGTTGGGGGAGGGCGGGACTGCTGAGAGGCGGGAGCAGGAGTTGGAACACGCGGGAGGGGCCGCGGGGGCAGTAGCGGCGGGAAAGCAGTAGAGGGAGGCAGAAATCTTAAATAAAGATCAAGTAAAGGAGAAAAGAAAGTAAAGAAAAAAGAGGAATGAGGTAAAGAAAAAGGAGAAAGTAGATCAGAGAAATGATGGTAAAAAAGAGGAATGTGGTAAAGAAAAAGGAGAAAGTAGATCAGAGAACTGAAGCCAGGCAAGCGTTTGTGAAAAGCGGAGCAGACCGAGGGCGAGGCACAGTGCCTCAAACCACGGTCAGCCGCAGAGCAAGGCAGAGGCACTGACTAGGTGAGTTGTAGGTGGAGCTGTGTGCTGCGAGAGCAGAAACCTAAAGGTGTCTTGCTTGTCTCAGCGCGCAGCGGCTGCCATTAAGTAGTGGTCGGGGGAGGGCAGGACTGCTGGGAGGCCGGAGCGGGAGTGGATACACGCGGGAGTGGCCGCGGGGGCAGCAGCGGTGGGCTAAAGCGGTAGCGGGAGGCAGAAATCTTAAATAAAGATCAAGTAAAGGAGAAAAGAAAGTAAAGAAAAAAGAGTAATGAGGTAAAGAAAAAGGAGAAAGTAGATCAGAGAAATGAAGGCAAAAAAGGAATGTGGTAAAGAAAAAGGAGAAAGTGGAACAGAGAAATGAAGGCAGGCAAGCAGCTGTGAGAAGTGGAGCAGACCGAGGGCAAGGCACCGGGCCTCGAACCGCGGTCAGCAGCAGAGCAAGGCAGAGGCTCTGCCTAGGTAGCTGTAGGTGGAGCTGTGCATTGGGAGAGCAGAAACCAGGAGGTGTCTACGCAGCGGGTACCAATGTGTTGGTAGATGAAGTGTAAGAGACAGGCACACAGTTTTACGGTTTTCAGGATGCTGTTAGCTTTGAACACTTTGCAGGTCCCTTAATGGGATTTCAATGATATAGTCTGCTTAGAGGCTTACTACTACACTAGGTTGTTCAATCTAAGATTTTGTGTATAGTTGTGGTCCTTAGCTAGCAGGGATGGAGGGACAGAGAAGTGGAGAGATAATTATTTTTGTACTCCAAAAATGAAGAGCCCTAAGTTATTTTATTATGCTTTGATACCTTAAATCTTGCTGCGCTTAACACACATTCAGATTGAATAGAATGTTAACACATATACCAATTGAATAAAATGTTAACACACATACCAATTGAATAAAATGTTAACACACATACCAATTGAATAAAATGTTGTCCGGGCCTCACTTGGCTGGATAGGCATTCATACTCATTTGGATAAGTAACTGAAATGGTCTGGAGTAGAAAGGGGAATTCCAGTGTAAATTACATTTCAGTCACCAATTAAAAGGCAAGTTCAATTTGGAGAACTGAATCGGCCAAGATGCCCCCATATTTCATTGGATGCACCATCATGAAATGCAAACGAACATTGTTGAACCTTCAAAAGAGTACCTACCACTGAAGTAAAGATGTTGTCACTTCAGATAAATGCTGCCTGCTTCCATGGGGGCTAGGAGGCGATAGATTATGATGAAAAAATGACACATTCTCTGCATGGCTAAGGTTACCAACTAATTCCATGTCACTAGGAAAGTCTTCACAGTTATAGGATTCTCTTTCACAAATCATTGTTTTTGTGGTAGCCCAATTAGTTAACCAAACATGCAACAAAATTACAACTCCCAGAATGCACAAAATTATTAAATGAAAACTTAGGGTGGAAGCTGGGTGCAGCGGCAGCTGGCAACATTAGAAAATGATGGGGTGCGATGCCCAAAACACTCACCATATATGCCGGCCGCACGGTCTGAATGCGGTCTCCGTCCTGGGGCTCTCCTTCTCAGCACTGCCTCGGGCAGAAAGGGAGGGACTTTCTCCCTTGTACAACCCGAAACCAACCCATCGCAGCTCCAGGACTGGTTGGAGCAGGCTCACCCAGTGCTCATTTTGAGGCTGGGGGCCTGTGGCTGCAATCCCTCGGCAGTTTCTCAGCCCTGAGATTGCAGTCTCTGAAGTGCCCATGTCAGATTGGCAGGCTCTAGACAGCTAGCAAATCTGACATGAGCACTGAGAGGGGGCTGCATTAATAGTGCAATTGCACTTATCAGCCCTGTCCCGTGCCCTCACGCTGTACCAGTGCAAGCCTGGGGCACATGAATAAAATGTTTTTTATTACCATTTTATTAATGTGTGTGCCTGCTGAATTAGCAGCAGGTGGTGTGATGCTCCTCCGCCATAACGGAGGAGCAGCCACTGGCTAGGTGTACCAAAGATATGGGCTGTCTGCTAATTCTATTCTGCAATGGTTCGTATAATATAATGTAATACCGGAACTGTCCTTGAAATGACAGAAATGAAGATAAAACACACATACCACTGAGATCGCTTGCAAGATAGCACTTGCATCTGTTGTCTAAAGTACTGATGCATGTTGGAAAGGGGGGGTGGTGGTGAAGGCTCACGCTTCCAAACCACCATGACCGTCATATTAAAAAAACACGTGCCTAAAACACTAGAAGTGGGTGAGTCACTAAAAGCTTAAGTCTGATACTTGGCTCTGCTCGAGGTCTTCTTAGACCCCCAAGCTAAAAACCATCCGACCTTTCATGTGGCTTCCACCTGCCATGCACGCTCTAATCATAAGCCAAGAATTAAAAGCAAAGCATTAACCATTGATGTAAAAATAGACAGAGACAGAGATAATAAAGAAAACAAAAGGAATCCACCTTGGATAGAGTGAAATGAAGATATCCTTCCAAAGTGTAAATTGTCACTGTTTGTGAATTGTGTGTCCCTCCTGATGTCTAGGGGAGCACACTGCTTTGTCAAAATAACCCTCACCCAACAAAAGGACCCTTGGTGACATGCTTCATCATCGGGTTCTTCCCGCCCCGCTGCGGGACGGGGCGTGCTACGACCAACGAAGACGC
Source organism: Calotriton arnoldi (assembly GCA_963921515.1). Lineage (NCBI taxonomy): Eukaryota > Metazoa > Chordata > Amphibia > Caudata > Salamandridae > Calotriton > Calotriton arnoldi. The sequence goes on along the minus strand of CAWUFW010010349.1, from coordinate 191,560 downwards.
GAGGGCACTTGGTAGTGAATATACTATGTGTGATGCAGGAGTGAGAGTGGAAGGGTCAGAAGTGTAGATAGTGTAGTACGTTAAAAAATACTTGGCTATGTGGAAAAATAAATTTTAATGTTCCTTCTAGCTGGTATTATTAAAAGTGGGGAGTGGAGGTACTGTGCTACAATGGGCTACCACCTCCTTAGTCGACATGTTTCGAAGCCATCCCCTGGCTTCTCATCAGGACCTTAGAAGATCCCTATACCACTCTTATGAAAAAAGCAATGCGGTCTGCTAACTCAATCAAGCAGAAATAATGCCTATACAATGACATGCACTTGATACTATACCCTGATAGTTATGGTTCCTTAAATGAGTATTTATAATACCAAACTATTGCCCCATGAGCATTTTCACGGGAGGGGAGGAGCACCTGTAGTCACACAGTCATCAAGGTCGCTCACTCGCTTAGGATACTGCCTCACCGTGGCTCTGTTGAAAAGCAGACCGCATTGCTTTTTTCATGAGTGGTATAGGGATCTTCTAAGGTCCTGATGAGAAGCCAGGGAGATGGCTTCGAAACATGTCGACTAAGGAGGTGGTAGCCCATTGTAGCACAGTACCTCCACTCCCCACTTTTAATAATATCAGCTAAAAGGAACATTAACATTTATTTTTCCACATAGCCAGGTATTTTTTAACGTACTACACTTCTGACCCTTCCACTCTCACTCCTGCATCACACATAGTATATTCACTACCAAGTGCTCCCGCATGTTCGTTGGTCGTAGCACGCCCCGTCCCGCAGCGGGACGGGAAGAACCCGATGATGAAGCATGCCACCAAGGGTCCTTTTGGTGGGTGAGGGTTATTTTAACAAAGCAGTGTGCTCCCCTAGACATCAGGAGGGACACACATTTCACAAACAGTGACAATTTACAGTTTGGAAGGATATCTTCATTTCACTCTATCCAAGGTGGATTCCTTTTGTTTTCTTTATGACGTATTGAGGAGGACGAGTCCACCTCTTGTTTTTCTTTTACCTCTTCACTCCCTCCTTTGTTTTTGTGTACGGAGACAGAGATAACCATCAAGATGCTGAGCTGCACAACATGAGACTAGAAAACCTGGGCTCACACCCGGCTTCCCGGCTTGACTGATTGTGCCATTCTATTCAAATATTTTATTTCGCAAGTCTTCTTTTTGTACATTCTAACATACGAGAGCACTTTCAAATAAGTGAATTCAGGGCAAGCAGTGTACATAAAACACTATAATCAGTGCTTTAAATAAGCCGGGACAGTCAGGTACTGAGTACCTGGTCTTCTTTATTTGCAGAGGGAGAGTACCAGCACTTCTCAGCAGTGGTGCAATTCTTTTAACTGGAGTACCAGCACTTTTCGGAAGTAAGCAGATACTCTTGTATGGGATACCTGCACTTTTATTTTTCCAGTTCAAGCACTGACTATAATATTGCACCATCTATAATAAGAATCTAGCACATGTAGAGCGCAGATGACTAATGACAACTCTCAGTTTCCTAGTGGTCAGGGTGGGGAGCAGGAATGTTACTACTTTATGTCTAAAAACATCAGTTTAAATACATACTTCTGAATGCAGTAATTCGATCTGTAGTACTCAGGAGAAAAGCTTTTGTATGTTAAATACACTTCTTCTAATCATGACTCGATTTGATCATATTTGAAATGATATTTGTTGCGTGACTTGTGGCAAGAATTTTCACGGTTAGGAGCCAAACCAGACCTCACCCTGGCCCTCTCTCAATTTGCTGGCTCGCCCAACTTTATAAAAACAATTGTCATTGAGGATTTTCTTTGAACTCAGTGGGGGTATCTAGGAGGGTGTGATGAAAGCAGTTCTATAAATCGGTGCCTAAAGTTCAGCACATTACTTGGTGCAATCCCTTAATGGTATTGACTATCGCCGGTGACACATGGGGTGGCGTATATATTAATGTAGCTGTACAACCTCTCACACGTTAATGCGCAAATCACACCTGGCACTTTCATGTTCATCCACAGGTAATGGCTTCCATGCACTTATAGCCCCTTAGTTGTATGCTGGTGGTATCCCGAAGCATGTGTGTGCAATGCGCAAGTGGTGTAGTTGCCTCCCATACCGTACCTAATGCCCAAGTAGGTTGCAGGGAAAGCCCAGCACCACCAGGCAGCGCACCTGGGGGTTTGGTGGAGCTGGTTCATCTGAGTGTAAATCCGCACCGTTGTGCCTCAGAGAGACACCATGTTCTTGATGAACAACACCTTGCCCTTGAAGGCATTATAGTAGAGTATCTCTCCAGAAGCAAAGGACGAGTCGTACACGCGTTTTCCAGCCATGATTCACCTCTGACCAGACTGGAGGATCAAATGACAAGATAATGTTAACAGGCGGGCCAACAAGCCCCAAAGGCCACTGTTTACTGAAAACATTTCAGGAAGAAGAGATGGGACGAGATGCCTCGGCTGTGGCATTAGCATTTACAACAACACCCGGGCGTAAAACTGTTCTGCTTTTCATGAAATTTAATGGTGCACATATACATGTTGTATGATATTTACAATAGAGGTGGGCTCGTATACAAACAAACATTCATATACACACTCACATACACAGACACTGGCACACACTCACAGACAGACACATAAACATGCTCTCACTCATAAACACTGAGGGACCGATTCACAGAACTAATCTGAGATAAAATCCTAAACTTACTACTTTTGGTATTCACAGAAGGCATTTAGTACTAGTAAAGTTAGGACTCCTAACATTACTACTACTAAACTGAGATAAAATCCTAAGCTTACTACTTTTGGTATTCACAGAAGGCATTTAGTAGTAGTAAAGTTAGGACTCCTAACTTTACTACTACTAAATGCCTTTTGTGAATACCGAAAGTCGTAAAGTTAGGATTTTGTCTCAGTTTAGTAGTAGTAAAGTTAGGAGTCCTAACTTTACTACTACTAAATGCCTTCTGTGAATACCAAAAGTAGTAAGTTTAGGATTTTATCTCAGATTAGTTCTGTGAATCGGCCCCAATAAGAGCTCAAAACGTACCTGGGGTAGTCCTCGACACACACTTCATGTTTCTCAACTTCTCAGATAAAACAAATAAGTAGCCAGACAAAGGCACACAACCTTATGCCCAATCAGAACCTCAGATAGGACGGAAGGCTGTCCTTTTTTCTTTATCATGGCTTCTGATGGGGCATAAGGGTGCATGACTGACAGGCCCCAAAACACCATTATCCAACATGCTGCACTGCCTGAGGCTAGTGCAGCATGTCAGATATGTATTGCATCTGTGTAAGGACAGGCTGTAACAGTCCACGCCTGATACATGCGCAATACAGACTGGGGATGACTCTTCTCGTGCAAAGTGATATTGCAGCTTTTACATGCTTACAAATGGTCAGAGAGAGCATTTGTTTTCATGTAAAAGCTGTAATATATAATTAGTAAGGTGCACAGCAAGGCGATATGGTTTGGGTGATTTCCGCCCTTGTGCCCCTATAGATAAACCACCACTGCTGAGAGGGTTACCCATGTCAGACAAGCAGACTTGTCTAATTTTGTACTTTCACCCATAACACAAAGCATTCTGGGATGGGTGTTGTGAGAAATTGAGTTGTTGGTTGACTGGGGTGTGAACCCTGGGCAAGCAACAGCCATAATCCCTTGCAGGGTGAACCACAGAAAGTCACTAAATCAACCTGCGCTTAACCCTGGGTAGCTTGGCACAAAAAGCAGTTAGGCTTAACTTAGAGGCAATGTGTAAAGTATTTATGTAGTCATAAACAGTAACAAAGTGGAAACCCAACACAAGAAAAATTCCATACCAATTTAGAAATAAAGAGTACATTTTAATAAATTATTTGATACCAACAAGACAAAATTCCAATCCATAGAACTGGAGTTACGCATTTTAAAATTTTAAGAAAACACTAGTGCCAAAAAGTTTAAAGCTACAACCCCGGACATCTAGTCGTATGAGACTGGGTCAAAGTCGAAAAATATGTCCGACTGCGATGGAGCGCGGTTACGATATAAGAAGTAGATTGGGTCGGGTCAGCGGTTACCTTCGGACTTTGAATACATTCTGTGAAAAAGTGTCTGAGAAGGTAAAGTTCAGCAGGGCAGGACTGCAGGAAAAGTCCAAGGTGGGAGCTTTTCTATTAGATGGCCTTATGTCAAAGCTGCGGTAAAGATTTCCACGTTTGGACTCAGTTGCCGAAATGCAAGTCAAAAATCTCCAGCGAGGTAGAGGGCTGTAGCTAGCTAAAGACAGGAGGACGGAGTGAGAGTGGGACACGAAAAGGGTGGGAGCAAGGATCAGGGGAGGTCACAGGAGAGTACAGGGTACTAGAGAGTGCTTTAGAACGCTGACTGACAGACCTTGAATAAGATGTCTCCAGATGCTTGATGATCTGAAATTATCCAGATCAAATTACACATGTGGAGTGTTAGATGAGGAGCAGTGGCATGACCTCTTGTCTGATGCTGATGATAGACTTGGTGGATTTGTAATGATATGGCATTTCACACACTTAAGGGATTTAGAGAGGAATTCTGTGTCCTGTATAATGAGATATGATCTACTGTCATTCATCTATGGTTAGAACCTTTGCAACATCAGCAGATCATTGGAGCTACGTTTCATCAGCATGTCCATGTCAGGTGTCCCCATCTAGACACTTTCCCTGTGCCTGAAAGAGGTTTGCCGTAAGCACATAGAAAGAAGAAAGTAACCTGTTGGGATCGATCTGAAAATATAAATCCCACATCTCTGGTGCCCTGCCTTTGCAGAAGAATCTGGTAGTCTAAGATATCATATGTTGTTGACAGGCCCCGTAGCACCAAGAGCATGAAGTCAGTCAATCATTGTTGTCATTGGGCATGATTCTCAAGGGGCAGTAGCCACTGTCCTCTACTGAGTGGAATTTCAAGTGTAACATGACTAGGACTGATTCCCTACTAAAAAAGGCCGAGCTCTAGGAGAGTTTCTGGGGCAGCGCATTGCTGCCCATAAACCAGAAGATCTTTGCTACTAAAATAGTGCTGTGGGAATGTCATCATGTGTTCTGCATTAAAATGGTTTGATTCATGAAGCTTTTATCTCATAAGTAAGCATGACTTGCGCCTGGAGATTCAGGTGAACTTGTGGGTAAGTTAGGGAAATGTTACTAAGAAACCCAAAGATATCCAATGTTTTTTACTTGTTAGAAATTGTGTGCCTCAAATGAGAATATTAAAGATAATGAAACCTAGGAGGTTAGTTTGCACTTATGAGCGGCAGGCAATCTGAGGGTCAATGAGAAAGTATCAGATTGGAGTAATCCAAAGGTCACTTTAGAATTCGTTGGATAAAATGTTTACTCCATACAATACTTCTAATCAGCTGTATTCATCCTGTTATTCGTAAAATGTAATTACTTACACTCTCTTTGTGAAGGAAACAATATTGATTTCTTTACAAAGCCATATAACTTGCCAAGTGTTGCCTCTCCACCACCACATCCCACTCATCAAATATGGTAGCATCAGACAAATATCAAAAACCACCAACTGTGTCTTCACTAAAGTTACAACACTTTAATTAATTATATGACTGGCAAACATGGCTATTCTGCTGCACTCATGGTCTTCAGTGGAGGACAGTTCAACCCCATCTAACAAATTCAATAGGAAAGCTATTTGGCACACTCACCCGTGTTCATATTATAATATATTTCAACAGGAAGCATTCCATTAACACCTGAGCTCCAAGACACTGGTCACTGTGAAATCATGGAAGCATGCGTAAAGGATGCCCAGATTTTGTAGGTGTTTAGCAGCCATACAAAGGGTAAAAATATCCTATATAATTGGATGGTAACATAAAATAATTTAACATAATGAAATGTAACTTGTGATGAAGCAGATAAACTGCTTAGTCCTCACTTGACATATAAAGCAAACTTTTGACACCTTTTGAAAGAAAACGACAAAAGTGCACAATTGATGCTCATTCATATTGAAGTGTTTTGAGATATAGTTTATAAAGAAACTTAGTTACTGCATCATAAAAGCATGAGGAAAAGAGTAGATTAGATGTAAAATCGCTTGTTTGAATAACATAGGTGTGTACTTCCTAATATTCTATGGTATTCTTTTAACACAAAATAGAAATGTGAAAATGATGACTCACGTGTGGAAGTATTACTAAATGTTCTTCTTTGGACAATGATATATGACAAGAATTACCAGAACTAAATGTAAATTAGATAACTTTATGAACAATTATTAAAGAGCTGCTTTATTAGTATTCTTGCTCATGATTAAGTGTGCACCAGCTGAGAAAAAGAAATGGTGTTGCACGTGAATGCTAATTCTGATTTCACTAACACTTTCACAGAATAATCTTTATATATGCACCAATGTAATGTTCCTAAAACAAAATACATTTTTAAGATTTTGAGATAAAGTTACATGTTGGTACTTTTGAAGTGCAGTAGTATGTTATAGTTGCACGTGCCATTTACAATAGACTAACTTGCTTCAAGCACATATTTACACAGCAAATCATATCTAAATGTCATAATTCATAATGAACATGCATATTTCAATGCTTAAATTCTAGCTTATATTAGCCTAAATTCAAATAGGCCTGCTTTGCTTTTTCATGCATTATTTTCCTTACGTCTTGCTCAACTTTGTCTCAATGAGAGAATAACTCAATATTACAAATGTAGTGCAACTGTATCCTGTTTCAGGAGTTCTCATGGGCTTACAAGGACTATTGGATACAATTATTGTTACACCAGGAACATCTGCCTGGAAAACTGCCTTTTTGAACTTGTTCATGTGATGATCATTTACGTAACCTGAAATGCCTATATTCCCGTAACATGTGTCATCTTTATGTCTCATGACATGCATCCTATACAAACTGACCAATGCACTGAGTGGTCTGATCTGATGAGGTAACCTATGAGGTGCCACCCTGGAACTGTGAAAATATAATATCCATTGGATTGATGATTGGAAGGCTTGCATTCTTTTTGCCACCTTTCCCATGCTGATTGCTTCCTATCGGACTGAGAGACAACTATCGGACTGATGGGCTCTCCTGGCTGGTGCATACGCTGTGTGCGTTATTCCCGGACTTCTTTCCCCCATGGGAGAGAATCTTTGAGTTGTCATGATTCATGTCCTTTCCTGAACTTTCCTTCTAGAACTTTGGTAATCAATGGCTCAAAGAGATCAATTTGATGCCTCTGTACTGTGAACTTGTAATGCTTGATATTGGTGTATTTTACATCTTAGATTACTCATAAAATCTAACCATTTATAAATGCTGTTTCTGTCACTCTATGACGAGTTTCCAATTATTGATTTTGCATTGCCATAGTTTAAATGAGGGATGGGAATTCTAACAGAGAGGTCTCTAATTAACGTTAATGTTACTATTTTGTATAGCTTTAACTGAGTTGCTTGTTTGCATGATCTTAGCTCATCTGAATTTCTTCATGAGATTTGGTCTAGCAGCAATAATTCTGTTCCTGTATAGTGTAATATTGAGAGTCATATACATGAATCTAATTACTAGCTTATAAGTCAGTTATCCAATTCCTGGTCCAAATTGGATGACTGGATTGGATTACCTATATCCGACCCCTTTCCGCATGGTTCAAGATCCATCGGAGTACCAAAGTAAATGACTCTTAGGTGTAGTGCCAGGCAAACATAAGATTAGATTAAATGGGCCCACTATAGCATTATTGTCTGGTAGATTGTCAGATTGTTTATCCATCTGTAGAAGTTAGGATATAGGGGGAACATACAGAGATCCCTATCTGAACTCCCTATTCAAAATTTGCCCATCCCAGGCCCAAATCTCAAAGCCCATGTCCGGTTAAAGAAGACCAAGTGCTGGGGTCAACAAAGGAGTGCGATGAAGATGGCTTAATGCAGTGGTGTGAGTATCAATAGGGTTGCGTTTTGCAGATGCTTAAAGCTTAGGTTGCGGTATTGTAAAATGGCTGCTTGAGGTTATGCTAAGTGGTTAGAGTTAATGTTTGAGTGATGCGCTTGTTGCAGAGAAGTTAAAGTTGTTATCAGGTCCGGCGTGACCTAAGATCCCTGGATATACATCTATGAGTGGTCTCAGTGTGGCATATGCTGAGTAAGTTGTCTGCTGTGTTTCGAAGGTGCTGTTTGTGAGACGTAGGCGACAGTACCACCAAGTGAAGGGAAATCTGTGTGTGAGTGAGGACTATGGTTGTTACAATTGTTTTCAGTGCACAGGAAACATATTGCATCAGCTTGAGTGAGATCGCGCTGGTCGAGGTTTCACTTAAAGTGTATGGGAAATTAGATTAAATTATTGTTTTAGGTTAGTTTTCTTGTGTGAAAGGATCTGTTATTTCTTTAGTGGAGCAGACAGAGTAATTAAAATAAGCTTGCGCTGTGTGAATTTTGTTTAGAGAGAACGCGCTTGATGAATTGTAAAGGAAGGGTGGTCAAAGAGAATTATTTGTAAAAGACAAAATTAAATTCAGGGAAAATGAAAATTTTGAGGAATTTATAAAGTTTGATACAGGGCAATGCTCTAATACCTACATGGGAAGGAGTACACATACCACCTGAGGGCAACCCACTATTGAGGATGATCCAAGAAAGAGAATATCACACGTGTATATGGCTCGAAAATTGGATGAAGTACACCGAAAATGACAGGCCATTAGCTTTCCCAAAATACGGATCATTTAGCATCCGGATACTTGAAAATTTGAGGAGACATTTATATGAGCCTAATCCGCCACCTAGACCCATGCAGTTTGAGGCACTTGGTGAATGGGAACATATAGCTGATCACAAAGAGAAAAACAAATGTCAGGGAAGAAACAAGAATACTTTGAACCAGTATGTCGAGGCTAGGTGGGATGCTCAATAGAAGGCTTGGAGAATGGATGTAGCTGAAGGAACTAGAATGTATCCTGTGCTAGTGGCAGAAAAAGAGGGAGAAAAGCGTAAGGAAAAGAAAAACAAGAACCGAAAATATTAGATCCGGCTGGAGATATTGATCATGAATTTGATGATGAATTTCTGAATGAATTGCTACTGAATCGCCCACCACCTTATAATGAAGACCACCCCCAGAGTTTAATGAACTCTTATTCGGGTTAGTTCCAGATGCACCTGCAGCGCCTATAGATCCAGTTCCACATACCCCTTTTACACCAGTGAGTGGTAATGCAGAGAAATCTGATGCGAACAATCAGACTGGTTCAAATGCCCCTGATGCTTTGACTGTTCCAGTGACTATAGATCCTGTTGTTCCCTTGTACCAATCTAGGAACAGGGGAATGAATGTACATACATTGGCTGGACCTACTGGGATAAATGGTTCAACCTTTACTTCTACAGATGTGAGATCGAGACAGCCTATACAGGTACCTTTAATTCCGACCCCAGCTGACCCTCCTCATTGGGCCAGTAATGGATCGAGACAGCATTCCACTTGATTAAATTCTTCCAGTGGAAGGGCAGTACAGAGTCAGACTTTTAATGTGCCTGAAAAGGGCATGATGACTCCACCCAGGACAACACAGAATACTGCGGGAAATGGTCTCCCGTTTGGAATGCCAGATTCTGACGTGTCCCTTCTCCATTCTACCCCTATTTGAAAAACAGAAGGTCAAGATGAGGATTTTTTAGGGATTACGGCAGAAGGGCAGACTGGTCCTTCTTCTCAAGAAATTGATGACTGGCTTAAGCGTAGAACTACTCCTGCAATTGACACAAGTGGGGGTGCAACGGGGAGAAACATCAGGAAAGCGAAAAAGGACAGGTCCCTTGATGTCGCTAGGCTCAAGGTGGAATAAGAGGAAATGATTATAGGAACCATAAACCCTGCTAGAACAGTTACATATCAGGATGATGAATTGCTGCTTGTCTGTAAAGATATTACTAGATGCGCTCGAAACACACATGAAAAGTTATCTGAAGTTGCACAAAAATATAGAGTGGGTATACAGCGATCAAATACATTGCAAAAAACCTATAGGTAAGATTTCAGTGACAAAGACATCGAACACATGAGAGCCTCAGGAATGAGATTACAGATTGAAGAATTACTGGCTCTTCTCAGGAGATGGGGAGAACTAGAAAATGGGAAGGTAGATGGGCTAAAAAGAAGGAAACTAAAAGGGTTACTATGCAAATGTTTACGGTCATTGAAGACAATGGGAGCGAAGGAGTAAAGATGCTTCCTATGAGAGAGGTATCTGGAGGAGGATATGTTCATGTTCCCTGGACGAGACCAGACATCTTGTCCTTTACAAATGATTTCTCAAAATTGAGAGAGAATCCTGTTGAACGGCACAAACAAGTTGAATGGTTTTTGAAGGTTTCAAAGGTCTTGGTGAAGGATTTAGATACTTTGTTTGACATTGTAGTCCTGAGTGATTTGTGGGCAGAATGTAAAATTGCTGTTGATTGGCCTGAAACAGAACCAGCAAGGAATGCTCGTACAGGTGCACCATTCCCAGAGGTGATGAAGAAATATAACCAAGCCATCACCATACTTTATGGTTCAATTCTTTTTATTGCTGTTGTTCAATCAAAAAACAAAAACTAATGCCAACAAACGACTTGGCACAATTCTGGGCTACGCAGAACCCGGCGATGAAATCTTACAAGCCAGAATCTTATGGGCGAACAAACTCCTAATCCACCCAACCCCCTCCCATCCTCCATTCAACCATGAGCTAGCTTTGGGATACTCGGCAATGTCGGCAATGTCGCTGTATACATTTACTGCTTTTGGGATGCTGGCGCAGCCGCCTCAGGCAGACGGAGTAGGCGCAGGTATCTGGAGCACGTGAGCTCGTGGAACTCTTGCGTCAGTAGGGTCAGAAAGGGAAGCCATAACTCGCACCTTTTCCAGCAAGTGTAAGAGTTATTTTTTCCATACCCAGGATGTGCCATAGACGGGTTAGCCTGCCTGTGTGTGTGAGAATTTGGTGGGTTCCCCAATGTGCGAGAATGTTTTGCATGGCAGTGCTCAATGCTATGCCGATCAAACGCCCTCTTCTGGATTTCAGTGGATAGGCCAGTGGGTCGGGTACTCCCAGCAAAATGTGTGCAGGAAATCTGAGTAATTGGGTATCTAGGTGTTTGTCAATTTCGTCCAATACTTGGGTCCAGTAGTGTTGTATTTGGGGACATTCCCATAATAGATGTATCAGTGTGCCTCGCCTGCTGCAATTTCTCCAACAATCTGCGCTCCCTGATGGGTTAATCTTGTGCACTCTCTCTGGTGTGTAGTACCAGTAAGTTGCAACCTTTGTGAGTGTGTCGGTTAGGGCGATGTTACTGGCTGTGTGACGTGCTCTGTGGCAGATACCTTCCCACTCTTTATTGCTTAGGACTCTCCCTATGTCTTTTTCCCATCTGCGTCACCCTGCGTTGTGCATGTGTGTGTTCCGCGTATTCAGCATCTTGTATAGGTCAGAGATCAGTCCTTTGTCCGAGGTCTTGGACAGAAGCCATCTCTCATTGAGAGTGAGATGACGTTGTGCAGCGTCTTTGTTTTGTGGCTGTGTTACCTAATGTCTAAGCTGTAGATACCATAGACGCTCTGTGACTGGGATGCCATAGTCTGTTTTGATCTGTTGAAACGAAAGTAGCCCTTTAACGTCAAAGAAGTGACCCATGGCGAGGCACTCAGAGCCGCGCCGCGGCATGAACTTTGTCTCGCCCACCCCTGGCTCAAAATCCGGATTATCGAATAACTGGGTCATAGGTGACGGAAACATCATAAGATTGTGCTTAATATTGGTCTGGTCCCATGTCGTCATTATTGTCTGTGTGATGTCGGACAAGTAAAGGCTCCATGGTCTATGTGTCTTCTTTAAAAAGGGGATTTTCATCAGTGACGTGCCCGCCACTGCCCTATCCTGGAATAACCAGTGCTTTTCTGATTTGGTGCGGTTCCATTCCACTAAATACCTTAATTGCGCTGCTTGATAGTATAGCTGGAGGTCGGGAATTCCCAGCCCATCCTTGCTAGGCGGTAGAAAACTGAGGTTCTTTTTCATCCTAGGTTTGCGGCCCTGCCATATGAATTGCATGATATCCGCTTGTAGTTTGTGAATCATGCCTGGTGGTGGCCGTAGAGGAAGTGTTTGGAACAAATATAGAATTTTGGGGAGGATCATCATCTTGACAGCTGCTACTCTACCCAGCCAGGAAATCGGGTGTTGTTTCCTTCTATGTATGTCAGCGCGAATTTGTTGGAGTAGATTATTGTAGTTGGCGGTGGTAGTAGTGTGTGTGGTCGATGTTATTTGGACTCCCAGGTAGGGAATTGTATCATGTGAACATTGGAACGGATGCTGTTTCTTGAGGCGTTCCACTATTAGAGGCGGAAGAGAGAGTTTGAGAGCTACAGATTTCCCTACATTCACTTTGAATCTGGATGCCCTGCCGAAATATTCTAGTTCTGTGAGGAAGGCCCCTAAAGATGTGTCTGGCTCATTAAGGGTCACTAAGATGTCTTCTGCGTATGGTGTGTTTGTCCCCGCCAATCGGGACTCCAAAGATCTGTGGGTGTGTCCGTTCTCTATGTGCCAGCGGCTCTATGTATAATGCAAATTTCAGGGGTGACAGATGACAACCCTGCCTTGTGCCTTGAGCTATCTGGAGTGGGGCCAACATATGACCATTGACTCTCACAGTTCCTTTGGGGAAGCGGTAACAATTTAAGATCTGAGTGCGAAATCGTTGCCCAAGGACAAAATGGGACAGGACTTGTTCAAGGTAGGGCCTATGTACCCTGTTGAATTCTTTTTCAGTGTCTATCGTCATCATCATGTAGTTGCCCGGGAATCTGGAAGCCTTGTCTAGTATATGTCGGACCCTCTTGGTATTGTCACTGTTCTGTCTCTGAGGGGTGAAGCCAGCCTGATCAGGGATAACTATTATAACAGCCTCCAGCATAGAAGCTGGGATTGTGCCCGGCTTGGAGAAGGAATTAAAAAGTCTGGTCAATAGAGGAGCGATCTCCGGACAGAAAGTTTTGTAGAAAGCCGCTGTAAAGCCATCTGGGCCTGGTGATTTGGTCAGTTTTAGCCGGGATATTGCAGAGATCACTTCCTAGATACGAATGTCCTCCTCCAAGATTGCGGTTTGATCCAGGATCAATTTAAATGTTTGCGCATCTTGGAGGCATCTAATGCTCTCTGTGTTATCTAAAGTTTGCCCAGCATGAAGCTGTTCGTAGAAGTCTCGGAATGTCTCAGCTATTGCGGCGTCATCTGTCACTGGGTGCCCCTCGTGATTTTTTATCGTTTTGATGCTTTGCTGCTGCTGGCTCTTACGGAGGTTATGTGTCAGGCGTCAATCACATTTGTCCCCCCCACATAGAAGGAGTGGTGCAGCCGGAGGGCTGCGTGCTCCGCCCTGTCCAAATCTAGTGCTGCAAATTGTGAACGTAATGCGGAGAGTTGACGCCATACCCTAGGTGCCCCGGTCCTCTGATGTATAGACTCTAGTTCCCTGATATGTAGGGATAAGCTCTCTCTATTCTCCCTCCGAAGTTTGTTGTCTGCGGCCGATATCGCTATGAATTCACCTCGCACCACTGTTTTAAGTGCTCCCCACAAGATTGATGTGTCAGTCTCTGGAGTGTCGTTGTGTTCAAAGTAGTCCCCAGTGCATGCTTAATTTGCTCCACTACCTCTTTGCACTGTAGGAGTGTATACCTCAGACGCCACTGTCTACAGGGGCAAGTCTGGGGGGAAGCGACACCGTTGTCACCTCCGCCGCGTGATCTGAGAGTGTTGCCGTGAGTATCTCCGTACTTGCTGCCAGAGTGTGTATTTCTCTGGTGCCTAGCAAGTAATCCAGTCTAGCGTACGTTTTGTGGGCGTTAGAGTAGTAGGAGTATTCCCTCAATTGGGGGTGGGAAGCCCTCCAGAGGTCAATCAGTCCGAGTTCCTTCAGCCTATCATGCCCCTCCTTGGATAATGCTCCCACTTGCCCTTGTCGTTGAGCTGACCTCTCTGTGTTATTATTAAACACTAAATTAAGGTCTCCCCCCAGTAGTATGTTATGTTCGTCCGTAGCAAAGACCTCTGACAGTGCTGTGTGCAGGAATCCCTCCTGACCATCATTCGGGGCATAGATCATTCCCACCATTAGTCCCTGGCCTCCAACTGTGCAGCAGTAAGTGAGCAGTCTCCCTTTGATCTCTGCCTCCTTCTGTACCACCCTTCCCTGGAAGGCCGAGACACCAAGATGGCCACCCCCACCGTTTTAGTAGAGGTGGAGGAGAACAGCTGGATGGGGAACGCCCGCGCTTTAAGCCTGTGGCAATCCTTGGCTAGAAGGTGAGTTTCTCTTTAGCAGGCAGATGTCTGCCTTCGTCTGTTCCAGGTATGATAAGATCGCACAACGTTTAATCGGGTTATTAAGTCCCCTCACGTTGGGGGGAAGAATTTTAAGATTAGTGGATTGCATTCTTGGTATGTAAATGTGCCATTAGCCTGAACCTTCCTTTCCCTGATATTTCCAGCCTGTCTGTGACCGTGTCCCGTGTGAGATCAAGTGCCTGTGTAATGTGCCCTGCAGTGGAGTTGCATGGTGAATGGAGGTCCCCAAAATTATCCCCAAAGGAGAGAGACGACAAGAAAGAGAAACAAAAAAAGAGTCCCATAGAAACATGAACTAAATTACCCAACGTAAAGTTCCAAGTCAGTCCTGCGGCCATTCGTGGCCACTCGGGGAAGAATATGGGGTCCATGTTGTGGCCAAGCTCTTGCTGCCCCCCGCCACCTGCTGAGAAGATCTCCGTGAGGTAGCCCCCTTCGGTTGTGCTTAGTTATCCTCGGCTTTCGCCAGTGCGGCAGGGATAGATTTCAAGACCTCTTGCTGACCTTTCACAAATTGGGCTTGATCTGGTTTGCTCGGGCTCCGACGGCGACCCTGTCTTCACCAGCGCGGTCGCTGTCCCCCATGGCCTGGAGACCCCGGGTCTCTGCCTCCATGCTCTCCGGGAGGTTTCAAACCCAGCAGTCTGCATGCGCTGCGACAGAGAACGTAGCTGCTGAAGCCTGCCTTCCCACTGGAAGATAAGTCTGAAGGGGTGAACCCATGAATATCCAATGTTTTGATTTCGCAGGTATGCAGTGACTGGGCAAAAGTCCCTTTGCTTTTGCAATGTGAGCGAGGCCAGGTCTTGAAATCGTGTAGGAGTTTAGTCCCGGAATGTGATGGGATGCATTGCCCGTGCTTTGCGTATTATTTCTTCCTTGGTTTGGAAATCATGCACACAGACCAGAATGTCCGCTGGAGGGGCTTTGTCAGAGTGGGGTGCACCCACTCTGTGTGCTCTGTCCAGTTTGAGAATTGTGTCTTTTGGGTTGCCGAGCACGTGACTGAAGAGGTCCCGTACGTAACCAAAGAGATCGTTTCCCTCTGCTTTCGACGCCACTCCTCGGATTCGGACGTTGTTCCTTCTGGAATGGTTCTCGAGGTCCTCCAGATGTGATTGTAAATCTATGTGTTGCTCTTGAAGACAGATAATCTCCTGTCTCATGGCCTCCGTCTCTTCCTCCCGGTTGTCCCCTTTGTCTTCCGATGCTGCCACTCTGTCTCCGAGAGCGTCTGTATCCCTTCTGATCTCCTTGATTTCTAGTGTAAGGTCCTTCTTGACTGTTTGGAGATCCTCTTTCAGTGACAGAAACAGGGACTCTAGGAATGCTCGGGTCACTGGCTCCTCCACTGGGTTAGTCGCTGATGCCTGCGGCGCTTCTCCAAGGGATGGCGTCTCTGCCGCGCAACCACCCGAGGGCCGCATGAGCATGTCCTTTAGGGAGCGGTTTTTCTTCACCCGGCCAGTGGTCATAGTCGCTCCCTATCTCCCACACCAGCTGCGACAGGGGCCTACTCCTTCACCCCATGCGCAGGGTCTTTGCTGCCCCAATCGCCTCTAGGGCCTGGACGCTGGGAAGGACCCGATTCTCTGACCGCTCTCTCTTCACTTGTGGTTCTCAGGTGCAGGGGCGGGTCAAGGAGACCATCCAGCCCGGGTCCCTATGTCACTCCACTACTACAGCCTCGGGCGCTAGTCACTCTCCACTGGTGATTGTTGGGTCCTCTGCTGTGTCCCCCCAGCTCAGGGATCGTGGTTGCTAAAGCTCCGCGAGGCTCTTGATGGTCTCTGTTGAGGCCGGCCTGGGCAAGCCCGTCCATCTCATGATGGGAGTCACTGTGCCGTCACCGCAACCATGCTTTGCCCGTCAGCCCAAGGGATCAAGGCCCGGTCTAGCAGCCAAGCTTCATATATGCCCAGTTGTTGCGGGGCTTGTGGGCCAGGTGGGGCACCCCCCCTCGGCCACTCTTCTGTCTAGCTTCCTGGGTCACGGCGGTGATGCCCCCGGGCCTCCCCTGGCTGCTCCTCACTGAAGTTCAGCACCCCACTAGGCACCCTACACAGTTTCTCAAGATCCAAGGTCAAGCGGGGCCTCCGCCGCGTCAGTCCCTCCGCCTCACTTGTGCACCCCGCATCAATCGATCGGGGCTGCCCAATGGTCCCAGCAAGGTTCGGCTCACCTCAGGGCTCAGGTGTTCTGCTTCTTCTCCGGGCCTCCAGATCCCGTGCGTCGGGCGCGCTCCCCGAGGCCTACAACACTCAGGAGGCCGCCCAGGCCCCAGGTGAGACCCGGCTCTCTGCTCCGGCGGAGGCCACTCTCCGCTGCTCTCGTCGCTCGACTCCGCCCTCAGCCCGTGTCCCGCTATTCCTCCTCGAAGCCCTCGATGCATCACCCCTGGCACTCGCTTCCTCGGTCGGCTGTGTCTCCCGGGGCAGATACGTCGCTCCAGCCTCCGCGACCTCGCGGTTCTACCGCAGTCGATCGAGGAACCGCTTGTTTTGACTCGGGGCCCCACTGTACAGGGATCCTGTCTTTCTTTTGGCGTTTTGGAGGCAGTGCTTCTCTGAGAAAAGTGCTATTAATTCGGCAGCGGGTGGGAGAGACAGCGAAGAGCATCCTACCTCGCCACCATCTTGGCCACGCTCCCCCATCACCTATTTTAATGGGAAAACTTCCCCCAAAGAAATTGATTGGGTAAAGATTGATAGGACAACCCAAGTGCTGAAAGAAACAGTTCATGCTTATTACAAAAGACTCTTACAGGCATTCAAGCAGTATTGTGGATTGGAGAATGTGTCCGAGAAGGATATGGGACATTTTGTCTATCGGTTTGTGTATGGATTCAGACCTGAGATTAGCAGCATGATTCAACAGCATCTGATTTGCTGGCAAAGTAAATCCATTGAAGAAAATACTCCGTTATGCAAAATATTGTGGAGATGAAATTGATTTTAAACACAAGAAGTTGAAAGAGAAACTAATGATTGCTCAGATGAAGACAGTGCAGAAAGGACAGGGTGGAACAGGTGTAGATCCCATGTTCATTGTGCCGGGAGGTTATCAGCAACCCCGAGAATGCGAGGAGTGAGTGAAGGCCAGCAGCAGGGTATGCAGCCCCATGGTAGAGATCGAGGTGTGTCAATAGATGCTTTGAAAAGGACCAATCTGTGTCATATTTGCGGCAAGTTGGGGTATAGGAAGCGCTAATGTCGACTTAATCGGATTAATCAAGGAAATGGGGGACAGGCATAGAATGTTGGAAATGCACAATCACATGGAGATGACATGGTACAGACTCAACAGGTTCACAGACAGAGAAATCAAAATGAACCCCAATCCCCGATGCCTCAAATGAATGGTCAAGTACAGAAATGCAATTCCAATAAAGGGTTTCACACTGATGCAGGATCTTAATCAAATCAGAATGTGTCTCAGCAATACTCTTTCAACCAGCTGGATGACACAGACTCGGACCTGTCGCAATGACGGTGCCTAAGAGGGGAGGAGGAATGAAAGCTTTGGGCATCCTTAGAGGTAGACCAGAGTGGTCCCTACGTGGATGGCAAGGTGAATGGGACTCCAATCTCATTTCTTGTTGACACTGGTGCTACCTGTTTCACTGTGAGAACAGCAGAAGTTCCAAACCTACCCCTCTCGGGAGAAGTTGCAGGAGTTGCAAATCGATTGATGTCAAATCTAGTTACCGAACC
The DNA here is from genome assembly GCA_963921515.1 of Calotriton arnoldi. Taxonomy (NCBI): domain Eukaryota; kingdom Metazoa; phylum Chordata; class Amphibia; order Caudata; family Salamandridae; genus Calotriton; species Calotriton arnoldi. The sequence continues at coordinate 173,424 of CAWUFW010010349.1, read as the reverse complement.
TGTACCGGTACAAATTAGCTATTTTGAGGATTTACACTAATTCGTTGTGTGTGATTCAAGTCCAGTCAACTTATTGGGATGAGACTATTGCTCAATATATTGCAAACCAAAGGAAACTGAGTTCCACACAAATGATGAGGATGTTGTTTTTAAATTGGCTAAACAGAAGACAGAAAGTGCAGAATTATTTCCCTTGTGATGAGAGATGACCTGCCTTTGGAAGTGAAAGGCACTGTATTTCCAGAGGTTTGGGATTTTACTGGCAAAGATATTGGTCTGATCAAATGTGTGGCTCCATATTTAAACAGATTCTGAAGAAAAATCTGGAATCCCTGGAGATGCCAAATCATTCTGTCCTGGTCCAGTACACTGACGACTTACTTGTAGCATCAACTACACAGGAAGCTTGCATACGTGATAACATTGCTTTACTAAATCATTTGGCTGTCAATGGACATAAGGTGTCACCTTCCAAACTACAGTTTTGCCAAAGGACTGTTCTGTACCTTTGACACTATATTGAGAAAGGAACAAGGAAAGTGTCTCAAGACAGGATCACTGTGATCATGAATATGAGTCCACCATGCACTCAAAAGACAGTCAGCATGTTTTTGGGAAGGGTTTGCTATTGTCGACATTGGATTTTTTTCTTTGACAGCCAAACCTCTTCAGAGGCTGACACACAAATATGTGCCAGATCCGGTCCCCCAGGATGATGATTGCATGCATTCGTTTACTGAACTGCAATAGAGTCTTTGTTGAGCTGCAGCTTTGACAATGCCCGACTACAACAAAAGCATTACTCTGTTTTGCAGTGAGCGCAAGGGATGTGCACTATCAGTACTAGCACAAAAGCATGGTACTGAATGCAGACCTGTAGCATACTTCTCGGCAACTCTTTATCCAGTTGCTGCTGCATTGCCCAGATGTCTGATATCAGTTGCAGCAACGTGTGTGAGTCTGAAGCAGAGTGAAAGCATTGTGATGGGAAATCCCCTTAAAGTGTCTGTTGAGGTCTTGCTTACTCATACTCAAGCGCATCATCTCACAAACAGTCACCTCACCAGGTATGAGCAAATCATCCTGGGAGCGGAGAATGTGACTTTGATGAGATGCACGTGTTTGAATCCTGCCACTTTTATGCCCCTTCCTTGAAACAAGGTTTTGATTGATGAAGCTGATCATGATTATCAGGATGTGACTGAGTTGTGTATGAAGCCATGTCCTGATATCCTTGATACCCCTTTGCCTGAATCAGATCATGTCTTGTTTGTTGACTTATCTTGTTTGCGTGATGCAGAAGGAAATCTGAAGGCTGCTTATGCTGTGTGTATAGTTACGGGTGTGATTGAAGCTTCTAGGTTGCAGGGTGTATACTCTGCCCAAATTGACAAACTGATTGTCTTGACGCAAGCCTGTGACTTATTGGATAAATTACAAGTTACCATCTTCACCTGTAGTCAGTACGGATTTGATGTCGTACATGATTTTGGGCAATTGCGGTCACAGCAAGGGCTCATGACCTCGTTAGTGTCACACATCAGGAACGGAGAGAGCGTGAGGATTCACTTGCTGTCATTACTATTGCCTGCCCAAATTGTCGTGGTGAAGTGTGTTGCCCATTGGCAGGGCACTGATTATGTCACAGTCGAAAACCTCTTTGCGGATGAGACTGCCTGCTATTGCACTTTAAATTCTTATACATACAATGATGATCCTATGAGAGAAAACAATAATGTCACGCAGTGCAAACTATTATTATTCTCTGTAGAGACATGGGAAAAGGTGAAGGCATTACAGGATGAGTTACCAGCACCCAAAAAACAAGGATGGGCCAGAGCAGGATGTACAAAAAGGCAAGAAAATGAGGTGTGTGTGTACACTGATGGAAGACCTGTCTAACCAGATAGTTTGCTGCCTCCTATGGCGCGATATTATCATGGTTCTGCTCACATCGAGAGGAATGCTACAATGCGTCTCTTTCATCAGACATGGTTCAATTCAAGATTCAGATCAGTGGCAGAAGCCTTGTGTCATCTTTGCATAGTTTGTCAACAACAAAACGTAGGGAAAAGTACTCCTGTTACCATGAGTCATGTTGGAAGAAGGCCTGGGTGGTGAACTCCGCTCCGCTCGCGGAGTTTGCAGAGTTTTCCGCACTCCGTGCTACGCGGAGCTCTCGGAGATCCGAAAAACTCCGCCCCGCATAGTGGAGCGTAGTTTTTTTCCTCGCTCGTGTTCGTCAACGTCAAGTTGGCGAGCGCGAGCGAGGAAAATCAACCTCCCGGCGAGCTTTTTCCTCGTTCGCGATCGTCAACATCAAGTTGGCGAGCGTGGAAAATCAACCTCCCGGCGAGATTTCTCAACGCAGGGGGGTCAGGTTTCTCATTGCGAGTGGTCGCGTATGCTCACCACCGCTCGCGTTGAGAAACTGCCCGTTCGCGTCGAGAAAGCTGCTGCTCGAGTAAAAATGTACTCGAACGGCAGAAAAGGAAAGCTTGCGCTGTGCATGGTGCCATTCGCAATGATTGCACAGTGCCGGCAAGCTTTCGGCACTGTGCAATCACCGCGAGCAGCATTTTTCTATCGTACTGCGCCGCTGGCGGAGCTCCGCGTAGTGCAGGGGAGGTTTTTTTTGCACTTCGCGGAGTTCCGCATAGCGCAACCACGCGAACTCCGCCCAGGGTTAGTTGGAAGTCAGGGGTCCTTTTAACCAAATTCAGCTTGATTTTGTAGAAATGCCCCCTTGCAATGCATTCTTGTGATTGTGTAAGTGTTCTGAAGGTGGATAGAAGCTAAGCTTACTCAACAAAACGAAATAACAGTTTTACTGTAGCTAAGTTTTTGTTGAGGGAGCTGATACTGCATTTTGGATTTCTGACTTCTTTGGAGTCAGACCAAGGGGCACACTTTAACAATGAGTTTCTAAAGATGTTATGTGCAGCATTACAAATTGTTCAGAAGCTCCATTGGGCTTACCGTTCAGAAGCCTCTGGAATTGTGGAGCAAATAAATGAAACATTGAAATCCAGATTGGCAAAGGTGTGTGCTTCTACTTCTCTGAGATGGCCTGATACATTGCCTCTTGTATTGATGAGTTTGAGAAGTACCCCAGACAGAATAACGGGACTATCTCCTCACAAGATTATTATGCGGATGGCTATGAGAGAGCCTGCAGTTCCCGCCAATGCTTTGGCTAACATAATGGATGATTTAGTGCTCATTTACTGTAAAGAACTGGCTAACATGGTATGTTCTGTGTCTCAGCAGGTTGGGGAAGCTGCTACTCACCACAGCAGGAGCAGTGCCATGACCTTAGTCCAGGTAACTGGGTCCTGGTGAAGAAACACGTATGCACGTCATGGTTGGCACCTCATTAGGAGGGCCATTCCAGGTGATCCTGGTAACCACAACTGCTGTTAAGTGTGATGGTCTTCCAAATTGGGTGCATGCTGCCCATGCTCGCTGAGTCCCATGTCCTCTTGAAGATACAGTGCTTGTTTCGGATGTGCCGGTGGTTACAGAGAGACAGCAGTATCAGGTCAGCCAAACTGTAGAGAGGGCTCTAGCTACTGGGACTTCATGCACTGGATCTGAGGGAGATCAAAGAGAGTCAGCTTCTGTAGGTATCAAATGAGCATGAGAAGAGGAGCTGACTAGGCGTAATATTGATCTAACCAAGGGGAACAGTGTACCTGAAATGCGAGTAGCACCCGGAGACTGTTGGCCCAGAAGAACGGACAGGTTGAGAAGCATTCTAATGGAAAGGAGAGTACCATGAACTATTGCAGAAGCCTCTAGTCAGTCAGAACAAAGCAACAGTGAGGAGGAAGGACCATCAGTGAGAAGGTGTAAAAGAGCCAAGCCAAAAATACGCTGAACCTGAATGGACTTATTTGGCACTGAACGACTGGGAAAAAGCATATTACACCTTTTGCTACAATAATCTGAGCTTGCATGAGCCACCATGAAAAATCTCTGTGTTCCAGCTGAAATGCTCAAAATAAATTTCCCAATTAAAAGAACTGAGTCAAATTGCACTAGAGAAAATTGCCTGTCTCGAGAATTGTACAGCTACTAACGAATTTAGCGTACCTAATTAAGGAAAGTGTGAACTGTGCTGAGCAATATCAGGATTGCAGTATTGAAAGGAACAATCTTCCTGGAGTTTACTTTGCTGCTTACGCAAACAGGAAGTGATGGAGCCTAATGCGGTATCATCCAAATGGAAATGAATATGGGCTTGCATACTTGCTATATTTTCTGTTTTGGTTGTAACATTGCTTATAGCTTTAAACCTGCCTCGTCATATTTACTGAGCAAGCTTGAACCTACTATTACACCTACAAATAGTTTTGCGAATCAAAATGAATTAGGTGATACAAATGATAGATTAGTGCATGGAGATATGTCCACTGGTGATTTTTCAGCAAATGTATTGACAAAATTACTATACGAGTATGCTACCACCATGGACGCTAGAGATTGCTACGTGTGCTTCCAATTGCCTACATCAGTTTCTGAGGGGTTGACCTACCATCACCTACCTGTAACATATACTATTTCTTGTAGAGTTTTAACAAGCTTATTTTATGTGAGGGACAATTTTAGTATTATTAAGGAACTTATGATCCAATCCTTTCTGAAGTACCCGTGAGGAAACATTTAAATCCTGTGCCTGATACTAAAACAGCTGAAATGATGGGATAATTCTTTAAGCCTACACAAAGTTTAGACATAGCCTATGCACATCAACACAATCTAACCTGCCTTTTGCATAACGTAGAAAAGGAATTCGCAGAATCAATAGAGGGTAGACGAAGAGATATTATGGCTAAAGCTGCAAATCATTCTTGGATAACAACTTGGGCACTTAAGGAACCAGAATTCAAAGCCACAGGAAACGATGCAACTATTGCTTTAGATTGGCAACATAGAGGGGAGCTGTGTATATTACAGCATAGAACTGAAGCAGATACTAATTTTGTTGGTTCCTGCGAATGTGACCAGACATTCTAAGTTTTGAAAAATTGGGGACTGTTTTTGGGAGGTAATGATCCAGTATTCCCTGGGGTTTATTATGTTTGTGTGGAGAATGCCTATTATAGGCTACCTAAAAATGGTATGGATCCTGTTATAGGGGATTGTTTTCCCAAAAATGTACCATGTTGGTCAATCTGATGGAACCAATGGAGGTACTCATAGGAGATTAAAGAGAAGAGCAATGCACAGGAGAAGTCATAGGAGATATTTTTGGATCTCTTGTACCATCTCTGGGGGTGATACTGAACTCTCACAAAATATAAAAACTGTATACTGTAGTGGATAAGCTATCTACTGATCCTGCTGGAGGATTCCTAGCAATAGATACTGAAATGATTGCCATGAGCTCTATGGTACTTCAAAATCATCGTGCTTTAGACGTTCTTCTTGCAAAAGAAAGCAGAGCCTGTCAAATGCTGAAAGTGCAACATTGTTGCACTTATATTCCAGACAAGAGTGAAAGGTTACATTCAGAACATCACTCACCTTGGAAAAGACTTACAGGATTTAAAAGCTAATGGTGCTTTGGAATCAATTGGGAAATGGTTTTCTTCTATGGGCAGATGGTTTGCTACCCTGGAAAGTGGATTATTTGGGAAAATCTTGAAGTTGATCTTGACAATTGCATTATGTACACTGACCTTGGTTGTCATCTTTAAGGTCTATAGACGATTCAAAACTAAGAAAGAAGCGAGGGGAATAAAAAGAAAGAGAGATGAAATAGAATTCGAGGATAGACAGTGTGGTTACTACGATGAAATGAAGGTTTTGGAAAACTCTAGACTAAAATTAATGAAGACTACAGAATTGTAATGTGTTACATCAGAAGAAAATTTTATGATGGCTTGATTCGCCATCAAATGGGGGATTGATGAAGCAGATAAACTGCCTAATCCTTACTTGATATATAAAACAAAATGTTGATACCATTTGAAAGAAAATGACAAAAGTGCACAATTGGTATTCATTTACATTGAAGTGTTTTGAGATATAGTTTATAAAGAAACTAGTTACTGCATAGTAAAAGCATGCAGAAAAGAGTAGATAAGATGTAAAATTGCTCGTTTGAATAATATAGGTGTGTACTTACTAAGATTCTATGGTATTCTTTTAACAAGAAATAGAAATGTGAAAATGATGACTCATGCGTGAAAGTATTACTAAATAGTTTTCTTTGGACAATGATATATGAGAAGAATTAACAGAACTAAATGTAAATTTGATAACTTTATAAATGATTATTAAAGAGCTGCTCTGTCACTATTCTTGCTCATGATTAAAACCTGCTGAGGAAAATAAATTGTGTTGCACGTGAATGCTAATTTTGATTTCACTGAAACTTTCACATAATAATCTTTATATATGTACTAATGTAATGTGCCTAAAACTAAATACATTTTTAGGATTTTGAGATAAAGTTACATGTTGATACTTTTGAACTGCAGTAGTACATTATAGTTGCACGTGTCATTTACAATGTACTAACTTGCTTCAAGCACATATCTACACAGCAAGTCATATCTAAATGTCATAATTCATAATGAACATGCATATATGAATACCTAAATTCTTGCTTTTTTAGCCTAAATTCCAATAGGCCTATTTTGCTTTTTCATGCATCATTTTCCTTTCTTCTTGTTCGACTCTGTCTCCATGGGAGAATATCTCAATATTACAAAATTATTGCAACTGTATCCTGTTTCAGGAGTTCTCTTGGGCTTACAAGGATTATTGGATACAATTATTGTTACAGCAGCAACATCTGCCTGGTAAACTGCCCTTTCGAACTTCTTCATGTGTCCTGTTAAAGCATCATTCACATAACCTGAATGCCTATATTCCCATAAAATGTGTCTTCTTTATGCCTCATGACAAGCATGCTATACAAACTGATCAATGGACTGAGTGGTCTGATCTGATGAGGTAACCTAGGAGGGGCCAACCCCGAAACTGTGAAAATATAATATCCATTGGGTGCATGATTGGAAGTCTTGCATTCTTTTTGCCACCTTTCCCATTCGATTGCTTCCTATCGGACTGAGAGACAATTATCAGAATGACAGACTCACCTAGCTGGTGCATATGCTGTCTGCGCTTTCCCCAGACTTCTTTCCCCCATGGGAGAGAATATTTGAGCTGACATGATTCATGTCCTTTCCTTCTAGAACTTTGGTAATCGATGGCCCAAAGAGATCAATTTGATGCCTCTGTACTTTTAATGATTGATATTGGTGTATTTTACTTCTTAAATTACTGATAAAATCTAAGCATTCATAAATTCTGCTTCTGTCTCTCTATGACTAGCCTCCAATAATTGATTGTGCATTGCCATAGTTTAAATGAGGGATGGGAATTCTAACAGAGAGGTCTCTAATCAACGGGTCCTAATGTTACTATTTTGTATAGCTTTAACTGAGTTACTTGTTTGCATGATCTTAGCTCATCTGAATTTCTTCAGGAGATTTGGTTTAGCAGTAATAATTCTGTGCCTGTACAGTGTAATATTAAGAGTCATATACATGAATCTATTTATTAGCTTATAAGCCACTTATCCGATTCCTGGTCCAAATTGGATGACTGGATTGGATTACCTATATCTGACCCCTCTCAGCACGGTTCAAGATCCATCGGAGGACCAAAGTAAATGACTTTGTGGTGTAGTGCCAGGTAAACATAAGATTATATTAAATGGGCCCTGTGGCACTACAGCACTTGATATAGGAGCATTTAGGGGCATATCTACAAGTGCTTTATCTCTGTTTTTCTGGCTTTAAAAGCCAGAAAAACGGAGATAAAACTATCGCCCTATCAACAAGAGGGAGCTAACATGCATAATCGCATGTTAGCACCCTTTTTCCCGACGCCCCCCTTTGCATCTCTAATGAGATGCAAAGTGGGCATCACTGGGCGTACCCCAGATGGACTGCCTTGCAAATATCGCCGATGTTCACATCGCAATATTTACAAGGCAGCCCATAGGATTTTAGCAGACGTTAGATTTTGGCGGAAACGGCCGTTTTCGCCAAAATCTAACGTCTGCTAAAATCCTGACTTACCTATGTTAGACATAGGGGTGGAATATGCTGATACGACCACAGGGTCGTATCAGCAGAAGTATCGCCGTTTTGCAGGGAATATCGCTGGAAAACCAGCGATGTTCCCTGCAAAACGGTGATAACCTCGCTATCTCTGGAATTTTTATCGCCCTGGGGAAACGCGTTGTTAATAATGCGCTACCAGGGCGATAAATACCAGAGATAGCCTGCGTTAGGGAATTCGTCGCTCAGCACGGCCAGCGATAATTATCGCTGGCCGTTGTTAATATGCCCCTTAGTTTCTCACATCAATAGTCTCCATGACCACAATAATGCAACAGGCCAGTCTACCACTAGCCAAAAAAACACTGCGAAAGACTGGGAAAAACTGCTGCATGTCAGTAAATTTAGATCCAACACTTTTTAAGAGCTCACCTTTACATTAAGAGAACTTCTCTCATGTATATCCAAACTGGTGAGATTCAACTCCAGAGAGCCCTTTAGACTGGGCCTCTAACAAGGCATTAATTTAGTGTTTCCTGGAATACACTGGAAGCTACATTGAACAGCCTTCCTTAGTAGCAACACTTAGCATCTGAGGCCTCCGCAATTTCATCATAGAAGATTCCAACATAACATAAAATGGACAAGATACAACTGATTTGGGTGGTTAGCTGGATCTATAGGAAAATCAGTAACACCGATACTGTAGACCCCATTACCAAACAAGCATTTGCAATGCAATCGGTCTCACATTTGTGAATTTTGAGTTTTTGGTGTTGTAAATTATGTTGTTTCTTATTTATGTTTAGTTTTTTGCAGTGGAGTGGATGTATGTTGTTTGTTGTGGAATTATGTGCTTTGAATTGGAATTGTTAGTTGTGGAATTGTGTGGGTTGGAATTGTGTGGTGTTTAGTGAATTTGTGTATTGTAAATATGTGGTATAGTGAATAGATAGGGGTGAGAGGTGTATAAATTAGAAAGTAAGATTGAGAGGGATAGGTAGTTTGAGAATGAAGTGGTAAATGAACTGTAGACAACATATTATAAATAGCGTGTGAGAAGAGATAGAAGGGGAGAGAGGCTGTTATAGATGAATAAAGAGGCTGTGGTTGTGTAGAAGATAGTGAAAGAAAAAGAGGAGAGTGTGTGTTTGTTGTTATTATTTGAAAGTTATGGTATTCAAAGTGTGTAGAAAGATATGAAGGGAACTAATAGTATAAATGCTGGATTAGTGTGTGAGAGAGCGAGATAGTGGTGTGAGTGAGTATGAGAGAGAGAGTTGTGCGCAATATATGAGTTACATCAGATTTTTTTAAAGCAAAGAAACAAAGAAAATGAAAGATGAAAGGCTAATGATATGAAGATATGTGGATAAAAATAAAATAGAAGTTGTAAAAAAATTATAAAGTTTTCAAGGAGATGAGTGAAAATTGGAAACAACAATTAAATTCCATTGCAAACGTTTTTTGATTTATGCTAATGGGCGTCACTGGGCATTCACAGTTCAGAGGTTCAGATATAGGAAAGCATTTTGCAGGTTTCAATGTACTGTAGAAGTGTTAAAATTCAGTCCACTTTGATATCCGCAATGGGAAATTCCAGTACATACCTTTTTATTTGCTGTGCCACAAATATCCACCGGATTTGGTTTGGATTTTTATTATTTACAAAGGCGCATGGGCGGAAAGCAGTAAAAGTGCACTGACTTAACGGTGCAGAGGACACACATGGCATGACTGTGTGAAAACACTTTAGGAATGCCTGCCAGCAAAAGGAGCCCGGGATGGTCTCTAGCTGACACGTTTAAGTAGCAGTAAATGGCTTTTGGGGGCAAGTGGAGGCGGCGGGCATGAGGGGTCTCGCTTGTATGTGACAAAAGGGCAATGAAGCAAAACAGTCTCCGGACAAAGCTTGGTGTCGTCACCATTAACAAGATACACAAGAGCAATGTTAGTTTTCGTGCTCCTCTCGCCCCTTCTTGTTTGAAGCACAAGTTTTTATGCAGTTTTATATAGTGCTAACTCGACTCTAAGGGATTCCATCACTTTACATGGGCACCACTTACATTACACAAGAACAAATCTTTTTTTACTTGAATCTCCCTCATTATTTCCCTACCAGATGCTCTCTGAGATGATGCAAAGAACGTGCAGGCTTAGTACATAAAATTCAACGTTTACTACTCTGCTGTAAATTCCACATCACCAGCTACAAATGGTTTCTACAGAATCCCTTTGAAGAATATGGCTTTTAGAATGAGTTGACTATATATGAGAAAGAACAGAAGACACATGTTAGTTAGATAAAAACACCACTGTACCCAATAACCAGTTCTAAGAAGGACACCAATCTTGTAATATATATAACATTTTCTTGTCTCAACTATAAGGTTCTGCAGATAAAGCAGTGTGCTAACTAGTTAAAACTGGTGAAACTGAAAGAAATGCCACTATAAAACTACCTGGGTGCATAGCTTCCTATTTACATTTCACATATTAACATAGTGAAGAACATGCAGAAAAACAGTATTTTGGTTCCAGCTCTTTCACTAAACTGGTGGTCTATTTCTTTAAAAAAAAAAAAACATATCCAAGCAAGTTGAACCAGAATGAATGGCTTGCAACTTGGCAACAAGGGTTTCCATACTGAAAATAGTGGGTTACTGTCCTGAATTGCAGCTCACCCGGATTTGTGAAAGGCTTTCATGCACTTTAGTAACCGTGGGCAATGAACTCTGCTCCGCCAGCGGAGGTTGCAGAGATTTGTTAACTTCGCATTACATTGAAAACACAGAATTCATGCAATAATTCCAACTCCACCATGTAGCAGAGTTAGCTACTGCACCCACAACCCTTTGATAAATATACTTTACCTTTACGTGCTTCTAAAAAAAAAAACACATAACCAATTCACAAAAGTGAACTTTGAAAAATACCAGGCAATGAGAGAGGTGATGATTTTGGGGTCACCCCTAACCTAGGGGAGGGCAAGCAGATGCCTTGAATACAAAGAGCATATCATGCTGAACGATTCGGTAGTGGTCCCATCCTCCTAGGACCACCCCAAGCAAAGTTATGGGCAAAAATACAATGCCAACCAAAGGCCCAGCAAAGCATTATGGGGCGAGATTCTAGTGTGCAGTGAATATTATAGTATTAGCTCTGGCTGAGCCCGAGAGCCTGCCCCTTGAGGAATGTTTTGATATTGGATACTATAATATTCTCTGCACTCTAGAATATCGTCCCATAATTCAGTTCAGTTTAAACTGAACTGATCGTCCCATAATGCTTTGCAGGGCCTTTGGTTGGGATTGTATTTTTGCCCATAATTGTGCTTGGTGTGGTCCTAGGAGGATGGGACCACCACCGAATGTTCAGCATGATGTGCACTTTGTGTTCAAGGCATCTGCTTGGTTCTCTCCCTAGGTTAGGGAGGACCCCAAAATCATCACCTCTCTCACTGCTTGCTATATTTTCATTTTCATGAGATGACTATATGCATTTTAGCAAGTAAAGATAGAATTATTTATTGTTTAACTAAAGGTAGTGTTTGTTATATTTACAATATCACTTTTGTGAGATGACTATATGTATTTTAGCATGTAAAGATAGTTATTTGTTGTTTTACTAAAGGTATGTGAGATTTCTATTTCATTAATATGCATAACACGGAATTAATGCATCAATTCTGGAATAAGCTACTACACCCACAACACTTTAATAAAACAATTTTACCTTTATATGCTAAAAAGCATATAACCAATTCACAAAAGTGAGCTTTGAAAAATATCAGGCAATGAGAGAGGTGATGATTTTGGGGTCCCCCCTAACCTAGGGGGAGGAACAAGCAGATGCCTTGAACACAAAGAGCATATCATGCTCAACAATTGTGGTGGTCCCATCCTCCTAGGACCACCACAAGCAAAGTTATGGGCAAAAATACAATGCCAACCAAAGGTCCAGCAAAGCATTATGGGGCGAGATTCTAGTGTGCAGTGAATATTATAGTATTTGCTCTCAGCTCAGCCGGAGAGCCTGCCCCTTGAGGAATGTTTTGATATTGGATACTATAATATTCACTGCACTCTAGAAGATCGTCCCATAATGCTTTGCAGGGCCTTTGGTTGGGATTGTATCTTTGCCCATAACTGTGCTTGGGGTGGTCTTAGGAGGATGGGACTACCACTGAATCGTTCAGCATGATGTGCTCTTTGTGTTCAAGGCAAATGCTTGGTTCTCTCCCTAGGTTAGGGAGGACACCAAAATCATCACCTCTCTCACTGCTTGCTGTATTTTCATTTTCGTGAGATGACTATATGCATTTTTGCATGTAAAGATAGAGTTAATTGTTGTTTTATCAAGGGTATGTGAAGTTTCTGTTTTATTAATTGGATGAGAGGGAAACGAGTTGCGGAGCGGAGTTCACGCAGTATTTGTTCAATTATGTAGAATTCCGTGTAGTGGTACTAGGCCAACTTTTCCCACCCTTACACTTTAGTATGTTTTTACAAAGTCACTAAATGTGTGCCAATTCCTACTGTGCGGTGTAAGAACTTTATTGTGCACACTTTTAATCTGTGTTTGTTTTAGGATGGGATCCTTCCAAGAGGAGGGAGCCCGGTATCCCTGGAAGGTCGGGCTGCCGAGTAATGGCAAAGCATGACAGATGCCACCCACCAACACATCCTGCAAACTAAAAACTTACAGGACTCGGGTCGTGTTGTCTGAGAGAGAACAGATCCCTGAAGTCTCCCAGCCGGAGTTCGCACGGTAGGTATGCCGCCAGCCTCTACCTTCCCTCCAGCGGTAAGCTCAGCAGAGCTGACAACAACCACTTCAACACACATTGCATCTGACTGAGGGCAAACGGTACGAATCTGCTTGCGGAAAGGATGGAGGTGGGCATGAGTGCGCGGGCAGAGACAGGCTCCCCACACCGTCTGAAAACACATCTAATAACCATATTTACATTTTTTTTAAAACACCAAGTGGCCATAAACACAGGCGTCTGAGATCTCCCTGACCTGGAAGGAGCCCCCAGTGCCCCGCTGGATATCTCCAGTGTCCTAAAATGTATCATTAAAAATGCCAAACAACACCCTTCAATATTTGCAAAAATCAACATGCGAAACGGCCTCACAAGATACATGGGGAGGTGGTGGAAGACGGAATGGTGTCTGACCAGAATTCTCCCCGGTCACACCACCGGCTTTTGCTGACTAATGTCATTCCAATATAAGGGAAGAATTGAGCTTCTACCGAGAAAATAAGCAAATGGAGGTTCCTTTAAAGCAACATGTGAACCTAATGAAAAATGCTAACTAAACCTGAGAATTTAGGCAGGTGCTGTAAACACTGTTAGGAGGATGTCACCCTCGCTGCTTTCTGTCGGACACACAGTGCTTCTTCTAGTGTTACAATGAACACAGGCCTGGTGGCCTATGTTTTTCACTTTCAGGAGTGTCGCAGCCCTGGCTCCGGAGGGAGGGGGCAGAGCTCACACATTCCTTTTAAGGTGGTGGAGCAGAACCCGTTACAACTTCCAGAGTCAGCAGCTCGGCCTGATCTCTCACCCAGTTCATTAAGGAGGAGCCTATGTTCATTGTACTGTCACGGGGCCTTGCTGGGCGTCCCCGCCTATTTTTAGCCTGAAGCGCGTACAGTGTGCAGAGTGTGTATGGAAGGAAGTTGCAAGTTCCCACTGGGAAATGAGGGTGTGCACTCCCGTGTCACACCCCAGTGGACCGTGACAACTGGAGTACCTGTAAATAACAGCTCATATATACACACCAAGATCTCACTTTCCGTGCAAATCAAGTTCTTGCAACAGTATATTATTTTTACACAGGTTTGATATTTTGGTTTACAAGCTGACCTGGCCTTCTCTACAACCTGGAGGCGCAAAGAGCGTGGCACAGACCGCTGGGTGCAGGCAGGATAAAACATGGCTGCACAGCACGAGAGTAAAAAGGGACTAGCATAAAAATTCCGTTTGTTGTTTTTGCCCCTTCGTCTGAAGAGGGAGGAGGGGCCATCACACGTTATAAAGTGTGATGGCCCAACAAAATGCTCTCGGAGTTATATCGCCAGAAGCAGAGCTAACCACACAAAGTAGGGGCAGTTACAGAAATGCAGCAATAACAAAGCCGCATTTCTGATTGACACAGACAACAGCCAATAGCAATCGCTGGTTGTGCCACTGGCCATAGTATAGGATACAACAGGTCTTGCAGAAGGCGCAAGCGCTGTCAAGGGCTCAACCTAAAAACACAATACTAGTAAATCTCTTAACGCATTTATCACTATTGCTATTTGTATTTCTTGGGGAGCTTTCCTGTGCTCCCTTATCTCCCCACCTGTTGCATTCATATGTAGGTCCCATCTGATTGACTTCCCCGTGCCCTTTCACAAAAACTATTTATACCTTCATTAATCATTTTTCGATAAATTGTTGGGATTTTCATATTACACTAATCAATGCAACACACCTTAGGACAGGTTCAGCAACACTGGTATTTTTGATCTGAAGTCGGCCTTCGATCTGGTTCCCCGTGAGAAGCTCTGGAAAGTGCTGAGTGATCTTGGGATTCCTCCCTATCTTCTCAAGGTCATAGAGAGGCTCCACCTGGGAAATTTTGCGCAGGTACGTTGTGGAAAATACGGGGAACTTACTTCTCGTTTCCCTGTCCAGAAGGGGGTACGACAGGGCTGCGTCTTGGCCCCTACTTTATTTTGTCTTTTCATTAATGGTCTGGTTGATTATCTTACAGATATTAAGGACATCAATGCTCCCAAGTTAGCATCAGGGAGGGTGCCTGCGCTGATGTTTGCCGATGATACCTTGCTATTGTCAAAAACATCAATGGGCATCCAGCGCACGCTCGATGGCTTTGCTAATTTTTGTAAGCTGCGAGGGCTGGAGATCAATTTAAATAAAACTAAATATATGGTCTTCAACCCTCCCAGTTCGTCCAGGCCAAACCCCTCGCTAAGGGGCACTCTTCTAGAAAGAGTAAAGACATTTGACTATCTGGGAGTCACCCTGTCAGAACATTTTGAATGGGGGCCCCAGTTGGCCAAAGCAAGATTACGGTTAAGCCAGATAGTGGGTGGTATAATGAAGATGTACAGAAGTTCAGTTTGTAAACCAGTAGCCCCTGTGGTGGAAATTTACAAAGCTCAAGCAAGGGGTGCCTCGCTATATGGGGTGGAGCTCTGGGGGCACTGTTCCATCGCTAATTTAGCGAAAGTTGAGAACAACTTTGTGCGGCAGCTTGTGGGTCTACCCCGTAGTACTCCTCTCATTCCCCTCCGCATGGACATGGATATCAGGCCCCTTGAGCAAGAGATTGTCCTGAGACCACTGACATTTTGGAGGAGGCTTTGGGTGACCCCAGAGTTGTCTGTCTATAGGGCCGAACTAAAGGAGCTTCTGACCTTAAGTACTATTAAGAAGCTCCCGTGGCTCCATCACATAAGGGACCTAGCCATCAAGCTGGGTAAACCGGGCCTCTGGAGAACTCCCGAAGCATCATGTGCCATGACATCAAGGCTTGAATTAGTCAAATGTTTTAGACAAATCAATCTAATGTCCCTAGAAGAAAGTGTCTCACGTGGTCGCTTAACAACAGAATTTTTGCTAGTTAAAAATATATACAGTAAGGAGCAGTTTCTGGACTTCATTCAGCCCCCATTGGCTAGGAAACTTTACATGCAATTTAGACTAGGGACTCTCCCCCTACTAGCAACTACTAGCAAATGGGTCAAAGAACAAAAGGGGGATTGCCCTGCATGTAATTATAAGGTGGAGTCCGAAATACACGTTCTGTTCCTCTGTCCAGCCTACCGGTTGCGGCGCAAGCGCTGGTTAATACAACTCTGCAAGAACCTAGGCTTTGTGCGCTGCACAGAGGCCTACAGAGTTTTAAAGTATGATACTCATCCACCAATAGTCTTTGCTGTATCCCGATTTTTAAATAGTATGTGGCACATTCGACGAGCTATTTTTAAGCAGAACCAAGGGGCTGTAGAAATGCACTGACTATAGATAAGGTTAATTAATTATATGTATGCTCTGGATTTAGTGCCGTAGTCCTATATTTTTAGTTGTGTATAAATCCTTGAGTGCTGTTTTTATTCAGTTTATCCCATCTATTTTTTATCTTTTTAATAGGCAGATGTATGTATTATGAGCTTTTTTACTTTTTATGAGATTTTTAATCTGTGTATGCCCATTGGATGACTTCTTTAAAATATGAATTGGAGTAATTTATAATTTTTTAGTTATAAAATGAACTATATCTGTCTTATTGTAAAATTGTACTTTGATGGCCCTAGCGGCCGAAATAAAGTTATTTGGATGGATGGTATTTTATTTTAAAATGTTTGGCATTAAGCATAACAGAGTTTCTGAGAGTCTCAATTTAGCCTATGAGTACCTGCAATAGAACGTTATCACACTCACTGACAGTGAAAAAACGTGCGTTCAAGATATTCACTGCCTGGAAATGCACACAAAAATGATGTCCCCTAATCACTAAGGGTTTCATGGTTATTTGTAATCAAGTCACATCTAGCATAGAAACTGGAGACCTATAATAGTGATGACAAAAATGTGTATTTCAATTAGAAATACTAAAATGAAGATGTAAAAATATAAATGGAAATTATTCCAAACCTTGATTCAAAAGCATAAGCCTTACAGCATTCTTTATTTTCACTCTACTCCTTACCTTTACACTAACTCCAAATCCTACCCCTAAACATAAATCTATCTCTAACATTTACTTAAACCCATCTTTGAGCCGATCCTGGTTTATACTAAACTCAGACTAAACCCATTTTTATCATAAACCGTACTCCTAATTTTTAACTCTATTCTTACCCTAACCCCATACTTTATCCTAATCCTTTCCTGTACCCTAATCTCAAACCACAGCCTAACACATCATGCACCCTAATTTGATATTTACCCTAAGCATAATATTTACTGTAGCCGCAAATCGTATACTTTCTCTCATTCCTTCCATTATTGTTACACTTACCTTTGCTCGAATATTTAAATCTAATCCTAATTTAGTCAACATAATTAACAGATGTTTTAGGTTTAATTCTTAATGAAAGAAAAACACGTTTTTCTTTATTTTTTGTTGTAAAACAATAATTTTGCAAAGAGTTTTAGAAGTAAACTACAATCTTGACTTTTAAATACAATGACCTGTTTTAACACTGCATTTTTACTGCAAATCGTCAAAGGAAAGTAATCAAACTGGTGGTTTAGGGCGCCACCAAATTAGCTGGTAATGCTGCCAATGTTCATGCAAATGGACAAGGACAAACACAGTGGGCGTTGTGCTCACTGACTCTCTGATATGGATCAATTCATCAAACAACATTCTTAAATTTGTGAAGGGAAGAAAAACGGAAATCATTTTAGGGACACATGTTGGTTTAACCTTCTCTATAGTTTGGATCTGGAATGCTACAGTGACACATTTTTGAAAAGTTACAAACTATCCGCTTTCAGAAAGGAATCTCAAACAGCCATTCCTAAAAGACCTTTTGTAACCTGCCCCCACCAATTTTTATTTTGTCTACCCATACCTGTACTACAAAGATACCAACTTCTTTCTGAAGAGTTCGGTCCTCATTTAGTGTTTGGAGTTTGTTGTGGAGTAACCTGTCAGTCAAACTGATGGTCTGCCCTCACTTTTTAGAGTGTGGTAGACCATAGTGTTTCCACTGACAGTGCCACTGCTGGCCCTGGTAGCAGAAACCTTACAAGAATGGCCTGACAGACTTGTGATCATCAGTGTAAGTACCTCACTCCATCTGCCCTACTTCTGGCAGATATTCTGTTTTTTGCTTTACAGTTTGGGACTCCCATAGAAAGTCTAGAGGTCCTGATAAAAAAATAAAAATAACCCCACACCATGGGAGAAAACTCTTAGGCTGTCAGAGCCATTAGATTTTTGTTTTTGAAAAACAAACTCCCTCTATTTATTAGTTTGTTTTAGTAAAACAAAAAATTGTGCTGAGCGGCCTCATGAAACCTAATGGCCGCTCAGCCAGCTTTCAGTGCCTGCAGAAAAGCTGTTGTGGTGGTGGCTCCTCTGAAGGCATAGAGTTCTCTGCCATGATAACTTATATGTGGTAGGCCATATCTGCCAGGGCAACAGACGGTATTACCTCTGACCAACTGGAGGACGATGGGCAACCCTCCAGTCTCTAAATGACAGCCTTAAACATCTACTTTTATAATTCTGGGGTTGATTTAGAGTGTGATGGAATAGCAGCACCACCATAAGTTGGCAGTGCTCCCACACTGCTAAACTCTCAGGGGCATATTCACAAGGAGCTGTCGCCGATTTAACGGCACTTTATCGCAGCCAAAGTCGTGATAAATTTACCTCCCCATTCACAAGCCGGTGTTAACAGCCCACAGCACCAGTTTACCCGCGATAGCCGCCGCAAAAAACATCGCCACAGAGGACCCTCGCAAATATCGCTAATGAGATGCAGAGTAGGCGTACCCATGACAAAAGCAGAGACAACAGCACACCTCAACATTCACAACGACCAGCCACATCTGCGTTAAAAACACAAAACAGGCGATAAGGCGCGTTAGCACCAGGAAATCTACACCTGCTCTGACCTGGTGTAAAGTCCGATGGCAGCCATCACCACAAAAGGGAGCACAGCCCAGGGCCACATCCGAAGGGCAACAGATGCCATGGAGCCACACATCATGCGGCCCGGACACCCAAGAGGGCCGCAACACCCACCGACAAAACACCCAGGCCCGCAACACCCCCCCCCCCTCCGGGACCACCCCAACCCGGGACTAAGAAATTGCACACCAACACCACGAATCCCAAAACAAACATGTTGCCTGATGTCGCACAAGCAGGAAAATAAACATACATGCGTGGCCAGAAAATGGAGAATCAGTCATACAGCAATGCAATCACCAACACAAAACACCATACAAACAAAAGCAGAAACAACCCTTAGGATGAGTCCTAGCTGCTCCTCACTGGACAATCCGTAGCACACAGCCTGGAAGACCAAATACAAGAGAAGAAGGTGTGCCATGCGCCCAACAAAGGAAAGAGAGGGAGAGAGCGAGGGAGAGAGACGGAGTGAGATAGCACAAGCAGCGCAAGGCCGCTCGGGCACCTGGCTCCACATGCCAACATGTGTGTGTGCATCGCCATCCGTACACCATGAGCCCAAGGCCGTGTCCCAATCTCAGCACCAAACCCACATCACATTCTGAAAACGAAAGTAGTAGTCAGACAAACATCAGGGATGAAAGCACCATTGTCCCAATGCAGAATGCGGGAGGACACCTGTACCTCTGACCTTGTTCCAGAACGTGCCTGGAACACCCTGATAGAGATGCAATGGCAGATGGGGACGACTCCCACACCACGCATTCCGCAAATGAACCATCCGACTCATCCACAGCCCACACACAGAAGCCCCTGCCTGTGGTACCCCCGCATGGGATGCCCTTGACACTCACGGAAACAGCAACCCATAACCCACAACGTTGCACACACATTCGAATCATTGCTCAGAGCTGTGGCATATCCTCCACACAACTGCTGCAGTCCAGAAGAGTGCCTGTTCACGAAACGCACCAACGCAATGGCAGGCCATACTGGGCACATGCACAACCCCCGTCACATGGAACAGTACCGTGCACGTATGCTGCATTTACTGGGCGCACTGCCACTGGCAGTGCTGCGGAACAGTTACAGGCTCAGCTTCTGCATTGCCCACGTCACCTGCGTCCAGCCCTGGTTCCACTGCCGAACATGCACATTCGAGTGTCCCATGGATGTCTGCCTATCCAACACAACTGTTGATGAATTGGACTATGACTCGTGCCTGCGCCCCCTGTTGGATCACGAACAGGAGTGTAACCGAGACAGCCGTCCATGGGATGCCTTGACATACTGCGTATGTATTGGTAGTTGTGCATGGGAGATAGCACAATTTCTCGTGTGCAATGACCACATCGAGGCGCTCCCCTATTGGGCTGTGTTGCGGATCGGTGAGACGGCGTGGGCTGAGCACACCTGCCCTGACCACCTAATGGACTGGCTCACCCTGGTGTTCCTTGAACACGACAACGACGTACTATTGGAACACATTGCACATGAAGCTGCACGGGCATTCATGGACGAGTAACTACGTTCCTGCAGCCACATCCGATTGCCACCCACAGCACATGGCCCAACAACTTGTTGCATCGTGGGGATTGCTCACATATCCCACCACAACAGAGGACACGCCTGCCAACGTTCGTGCCCTGGATGCATGTGCGTGGAATAACTCGTGTGTACACACACCTGTGCAAGGCGACGCAGGTCCATGGTTGGAGTAACACAGCGTCGTCTGGCAACGTTGCCAATTTGGACACACTGCTGGGTGAGAGCACACACATGGCAATGTAGCACGACATGTGAACCTGTCGGACCCTCAACCTGATCACTGTTGGCAGAGCAGACAATGGGCGCACCCCGGAGGCAGAGCACCATGCAGACCCCATGTGCAGTGAGTCGTTCCCCCTCACACGGGGCAATGTGCAGACGCCAAACAACACATGACTCGTCCAGCAAGGCAAGGTGGGCTGTGAGCGTTGCCATCCGTGATGAATGTTGTCCATTTCAGCCCCACCATCATCTGAACCCCGACATGTACCCATGCTGCGTGTAAGTGTCTTAGGCATGTCCTTGCCTGTTCTGGCCGTTGCCTCGTCCGTACTGACACGCACATGCCATTAAAGCCTATGCCACTCCACTGGTGTCTAACTGTGAGGTGTGTTGTTTAGATTGTCCACTCGTGTGCCACAATGAGCCTGGTCACAACACAGGGAGGAACTGACTGACGCATGTGCAATGGGGGTGTGTCCCTTTGGCAAGCTCTGCCTCTGTGAGCCAGACATGGTTTTTGGATAGGTGGTGGACGACATGTGCACTCACATGACTCCAGCTATGTGTGTATGGTGTCCAACCTCTGACCATGTGGAACAATGTCATACATCACAACATATTGTGTCCACACAGATGTGTGTAAGTCGGTATGCGACGTGAAGTTCTGCTGTCACACGTGGTGTGGGATACCACTCCTGGCCTGCCACAGTTGTGGTCACTCCTACACATGGCCCTATTCAACACATGGACGTGTGCCTACATTGGGGGGTTGTGAGATTGCAGTTGATGTGCAATGGGGACACAGCTAGTACTCACCTTCACAGTCATCCAATTGGCCATGTGTCTCAGGGATAGACATGCGCATAGATGTCAGTTACCAGGGTGTACCTTCATGTGCAATCATCGTCCCCACATCCAGCCATACTTCCATACGTGAGTGAACATAGTGATGACACATCTGTGTGATTTAGAATGTTTTATTCACATTCAGGTGATTGACGGAGCTGGAGCTGTACCTGGCCATCCAAGCCCACATCACATGGAAGCCCAGTGGTGGGCCAACCAGAGTCCTTTGGGGATTGCACAGTGATTGGGAAGAGGGAGAGTGCAGTCCGCAGCAGTATTGCTGTGTGATTGGCCAGCGGGGAAGAATTGGCAGTCCGTGTCGGGGTCCGGGTGAATGTCGCAGGGTGTTCCGGAGGTCAGCAGGAGGTATTTCCCAGGGCATGATGCATAGGTCATGAGCAGGCAGAGACAGGCCATATGGCGGTGATGGATGCTACTGCCTCCTTCCTCACACAGTAGTTCCCATCCCCTTCTCACTCCCCTGATATGGGTTCTGTGTCCAGTGTGTGTGGCGGGGTGATGGCTGCATCGCTGTGTGCCCCTGACACATCAGACTGCGTAGGTGATGGGGCGGCATCACAGTGTGCCACGGACACATCAGGGGTCAGAGCTGTGTGTGTAGATGTTCCCGCTGCAGTCATCTGAGAACGGCTCAGTGGCAGCAATGGCAAGTTGGAGTACTGCAGGGCGTTGCTGTTCCCAGCCACTGCTCGCTGGTGTCCAGCTGTGGCAGACATACTTCCAGCCTGCATCTGCTCCATGGTGTCCATTGCCCTCCGCATCTGTGCCAACTCTGTGCTGTCATGGCTGGTGCCTGTCTGACCAGACAGTGCTTGTATTAGACTCATGGCACCAGCGAGGTTAGCCAAGGTCTGTGGCGGAGCATGGTGCGTACAGGGGGTGTCTGATAGCGACTGTACGTGGTCCCTGATAGGACTCAGACACCCACGTATGGCATCGAGTTTGGCTGCCACAAGCTCGAAACCCACCCGCAGCTGATGAGCCAACTCCACCTGGCAACCCAACACACGCCGTAGGAATTCCATGTATTGGTCAGGGGGGTCCTGGGAGACAGCCGTGGTGGTGTGTGTTTCCTGCTGTGTGGTCTGTGCAGGTGGTGGGGTCACCTCGAGGCAGCTGGCCTGCCCTGCTCCTGGGGGTGGGGTGCAGAGACTGTCCAACATCCGTTGGGGGGTGTCTTGACATATGTGCAGGTTGTCCTCTTCATCATCAATGGTGGGATGTGTGGTGTGCTCTGCAGGGGGTGTTGTTTGTCCCTCTGCAATGTAAAGGGGAGATGCAGGTTAACAGTGTTTCACATGTATGGTGATGATTTGCAGATGTATACATTCAGACTGCATGCCAATGTACATTGTGACTGTTTGGGGGGTGCAGGCTATCTGATGGCAGTCAGTGTGTTTTTCGACTACATGACGGATGTGTGGTAGTACCCATACATTATCATCACACAGTGTCAGGCAATGCCAGATGTGAGTGGACAGTTACTACGCATGAGCGGAACCTGTTGTGAGCTCTGTCCTGTGGTGCTGGTGTTGCACTTTGTACCACATTGCCGTCATTGCTGATGTTCTGTGATTGCTATGTGTGTGCTGCATTGTGGGGGAGTTGCCCCTGCAGCTCTGACTTCATGTAGCCTTCTCCCTTTGAGGAGGGGTGCCTTTGAATTGTTTGCTTCTCGGGGCCTGATTTGCTTTTGACTTGGGTCATATGTGCTCTCGGACAGATTTTGTGGCCTGGTTCATTGTTCGTCTGCTGCGTGTATTGTACGGCATGGGTTGTGGGTGCACGTGGACATGTCGGAGTATGACCTGCTCCTTTACGGATGTGATCCGCACTGGGCTACCTCCATGTCGATTGGTGGGCCATGTATTTTTTTTGGGCTGCTGCCAGGCTATCGGACAGGCAGTGTTGCTTGCATAGTCAGTGTGGGTCACAGAGCTGCTGCTTTGCTGGATTCAGCACATGTGCATGGGTCGGTTGTGATATTGGTGATAGGGGGGGTCCCTCTGTGCACATTGTGGATGGGGGCCTACTTGGCGTTTCTATATGTGCTGCAGTGTGCCAAGGCAATCAGGGACATGTTCCACGGTCATTGTGGGTGTGCTGTGTGCTACACGTAATTGTGCATGTGTGCCATTGTGCCCATCTCCCCCCGTCCCCCCGTCCCTAGTCGTTACTCACCCTGTTGCTGTTGGGTCAGGTCGTATGGTGCTGTGTCCAGGCCCCCCAATCCTGCCACCGTCTCCTCACTGCTGACTGTGGCCACCATTTGCTCCAGCTCATCCAGCTCCTCCTGTGTCGCAGGGCTCCCACCTCCAGTCGCCGTTGCTACCTCCCTGTTGGCGGCGAGCTTATGTTTGGTCTGACTTTTCAGATCATGCCAGCGCCTCTTGACCTCCTCCAGTGACCTCCTGGACACTCTGACTGCATTGACCTTGGTGACGATGGCCTGCCATATTTCGGTTTGGGTTGCCAGTGCCGCAGTGGAGGTGCCGAACAGTTGTTGATGGGGTTCGGTCACCCCGTGACGATGATCTGGTCTTCCTGCGGACTGTACCCGGTCTTCCTCTTGTCCTTGCCCTTCCCCGACAGCGAGGTTCCTGGATGGTCCTCCGTGGGGCATGTGGTGTTCGGCTTGTCCTCTGCACTGGGTCCGGGTGCATCCATGTTGCTACGTAGTTTGAATAGTTTTTGGGCTTTTTTTTTTCTTTCTTTTATGGTGCTTTTTTCCGCCGGCCGCGTGGGATTTACAGGCCTGTGGCTGGTGTTCGCTGATTTCTGTACCGTGATTGGCCTCATCGCATGATTTCTCGCGTTCGCATTTCGCATTATTTGGGCGTGGCGTTGATTTTCACGCTGACATTTGAAGCGTTATCTGGTGGCTATCGCATGGTACTGCCTTGTGAATTCCACGTTGACACGGGGTTATTTTCCCGTGATAGGCTGCGTTATTGAAAGTTGCATTACGCTACTCTTGCGGTGGTTATCACACGTTCTTGTGAATATACCCCTTAGTTCCCTCTCTGTGTTTACTGTCATGGAATGTGCTGGGTTTACACTGGCTGAACCTCTGGTGGCTACGCCGGTATGAACCTCTGATCCGGCAGCCTCCCTGCCCACCAAAAGCCAGTGCCACTTGCTCTAGCCTAGTCAGGCGGAATGACTATCACTCACTTTCCATTCCTAGAGTGGAACACTCTTGTGTGTGTACCAAATCAGACATAATCATTATTTTCAAAGAAATGGAATAAATAACTAAACGAGCATTGGCAATGCCATTAGGTCTGGCTTTAGAGGAATGTTGTATGGGAATGTAAAGCATTACCAGTAAATAACATTGGAATGGATATGCATTTCTGTGGAAGCAAAGAACTATAGAATAATATCGATGTAGGTTAAAAGGTCAGTGACAGCTGCACTGTCAAACCAGATATAAATGTCCATGAAGGTTAATGACTGTCTATGCTGCTGCCAGAGAAAACACAATACGTGTTCTAGCTATCCAAATCACCTTAATAGCATTACAATGTCATGTCTGTGCCCCTGAAAGTTCAAGCTCAGGCAGCTGGATAAATAAACAAAATGATCACAGCTGTGTGGAGGGCAAGCACTTTTTTGGAAGCACACAACTGTACTTCTGACTCCCAACATGTACGCAAGTCTTACGGTGCTCACATAATTGCCTAGCGACAGGTGCACTGCAAGTCAGACCATAAAAAGACAATTTCAGTTCAAAAACCTCTGAACCACTGTTTTTTTTTAATCTTTTAGGAAAATGTTCCCATTGAGCAGGAGCAGGACCAAACATGAGTCTTTAGAGTTGGCTGAGGGCAGTGCGACTCCAGAATAATGAGAAAGCACGCTCAAAATCTTTTAAAAGACAGAATACACCTGCCGTATCTCGCAGGGCATTGAGGTGCAGCGAATGACATTTTTGGAGACTAGCCTGATTATAAAAAGTGTACGACAAAACATCAGATATCATATGGGAGCATCCTGTTGGCTGGGAGCATTTCAAACATTATAAAAGATTGTAGCAAGTCGTTTCTGATTCTGTAACATAACTAGCGTTTAATTTAGCATTACATGTAGGGCTAGGCAGATACTCGCAATTCCAAAACCTTTCCCTTCTACAATATATCAATATTACCAATTCCAGTCACTGCATTTGAAGGTTGATTGGCATGGACTGGTACAAATAGAATTTATATTCTAACAGATGAAAACGTTTTATTTTACACCAGTTTCTTAGTGCTAATGTTATTTTTGCATGTGTCAGTCATTGCAAAAGTCTGTGAAGTAAATGTTACCTGGAGCTAATGACTTAATCTGGTTCTTGCAAATATATAGATTTGCACGAGTCATGAACGATGACCATTATTGCCACTTAAAGAATCTGTATTTCATTGGTATTATTCCCTAGATAAATAAGGGTCAGCCATGTTCCTCCTCATGCATATAAGACAGACCGCTTTTAATATACATACATTCCAGGAATAAGAGAATGAAGCTGGTAGAAATGAATGGAAATGTCTACAGTCCAGGAATAAGAGAATGAAACTGGTAGAAATGAGGGGAATGTCTACAGTCCAGGAATAAGAGAATGAAACTGGTAGAAATGAGGGGAATGTCTACAGTCCAGGAAGAAGAGAATGAAGCTGGTAGAAATGAATGGAAATGTCTACAGTCCAGGAATAAGAGAATGAATCTGGTAGAAATGAGTGGGAATGTGCCAAAATGTGACATGCATTTTAAGGAACTCTTTAAACAGCTAACAATGGCCTCTGCGTGTCATTTGTTTTTAGGGCACTCTCTAAACAGTTACCAATGGCCTCTCAGTATCATCTCAGTACCATCCCAACAACTACAAAAGCAATGATGTCACCCACCAGAGATATACTCTGAATCAGGTCCCAATGTGCAACCATTGTGGCCTATTTCCCTATACGATAATTCCCCTCTGAATCAATCATACTGCTGTAACCGAAATGGTACTCTCTCAGCCCACTCTCTCATTCAGTCTGAGCTTCCCTCACAACACTCTCCATCTACTATACATGCTTCCCCCACCCCTGAGTGTCTCTACTTGTAAACTCTTACCACCACCCCAGACATCCATGTAATCACTTAGGGGCTCATTATGATGGCGGGCGGACATGAGTCCGCCCGCCATCATAACGGTGATGGGACCGACCGCCAGAGGTGCGGCGGTCGCACCGGCCCAATTAGGATGCGTCCGCCAAACTGGCGGGCGCATCCTGGCCTTTTACCATTGCGGACGGTGCTGCTGGCTGCAGCACCGTCCGCAATGGTAAAAGGGCATGCACAGCATTTCCCTGCACCACGTGGCAGGCACCACGGGGTGCCTGCCACTTGGTGCAGGGAACTGCAGGGGGGTACCATGGGTACCCCCCAAGTGCACCCCCCCAAGGGGCCCGCAACGGCCCCCAAAGCCAATCCCCGCCAGCCTTTCAATGGTGGCATCACCGCCATGGAAAGGCCTTTAGACCACCCACATCCTAATATGGCTGGGGGTGCCTGCTAGGCACCGCCACCATATTAGTGGCCCAGCTCCGCCCGGCTGGCAATCGTAACGATTGCCGACCGGCGGAAAAGCGGCGGAAGGACTTTGCGTCCGCCGCGATACCCACTGCCATCATAATATGGCGGGGGTATTTCACATGAGGATGGCGTAACGATCGCCACCGCCGGCCCGGCGGTGGCGATCGTTACGCCATCCTAATGAGCCCCTTAATTCTCCTTTATCCTCTTCAACTCCCATCTCTTAGACATCCGGCTTCTACTTCCTAAACAAACAATCTTCTGTTACTCTACTTCTTTTACACTTATCTCCCACTCATGCCTTCCGATACAATCCCTAACAAACCACCTTTCTCTTCTCAGTCCACCAATCACCCCATTCTTCTATATGTATGTTTGCTGGCAAATCTCTCCCTAATTATTTCATAATTGGTAGCGTCTTCCCTATGACAAGCTGGTCACTACATTTGACGGCATGCTTCATCATGGGTGCATCCTCTCATCAAGGTAGGTAAGTACCAACTTGATGGGCTCAACCAAATCTGAGTTAGGCAGCTCGAAATTAATGTTCTTTTTGGAAAATGGTTCCAGTTAAAAATGACTAAAGATAAACCCTAGATGTCTCTTTATTCCATATTTATGTCACCTTTAAAAAAAATGCTGAATGTGTCTTGAAACATAATTGTTTCTACATCCAAAAATAGAGGCTACATGTTTCAGCTGATTTCGGTATACCCTTATGAGTCACTCGAGTTTTTTCAGAGCTAAGAATCCCTGCCTATAAATCCCTATTTACCTATTACTAAATGGAGAATGTACTTATTAGGAGACATAAGACTCTCCAACCCATATCTCCAGTTATTTGGAACCTGTAGGAAAAACAAACGTAAGAGTATAGGAAATAATTAATACTCTATCGTGTTTTAGCATGCTTAAGGTATATACATCACCCATTTCTGTGATCACCGCAAACTACACTTTCTAAGGCAATTGTGTGGATTCACACCCCATTCCAGGTGAACATTTGTACACATTAATTTGTTGCAAAACCACTCAACACACTGCACATACATATCATCATCCATAATCACATGTGTATGGCAATATGAGAAAGCATTGACACATTTGATATTGTGGTATTCTAACTCACCCTAAATAGGTTCCTAGGCCCACTACATTGGCAAAGAGGGAGTGGGCATTTCCCTATAGTCACACTCTTCGTACATACTAACAAATCAGTAAAAATAAAGAATCACTATTCACTTGGTCTTGTGTAGTTACTCTCTTTCAACTAGTAGTGGATAATATTGATGCTGCATTCACACTCCTAACTGTTTTACTCCAATGTTCATTCACATACGACATGTGCATATAAACACTTCACTTACACCATCCACGGATGGTGTCAATTACACACGTGCTTTTGTATTCCTTACTGAGCATATTTCCCAAAAATGTATCTCTGTTAATCATGCTCAGCATTAGCGGCTCCATTTTAACTTTAGGTAAATGCCTCCATTTGCATGGGTGCCCACACTTTTATTATTGCACATGACTATCATCTCTATATTTTGGGGTTGTATCACATCACCCCTGGAAGTAACGAGAAGTAACGAGAAGTAATGACAAGTTAAAGAAACTAAAACCAGAACGAGGTTACAATGCCAATGGATAAAATTGACCCACAATGACAAAATCTGTTTGCAGTGCCAAAACAAGCAAAAAACAAAACAACACCATTACTCCACACAGATTGAGAATGCATTGAGTCCCTCAAAAGAACTACATAGAATCCTCTCAGAGTTCTGCAACTCAGAAATCACCACCATTGAGAAACCATATTTCTAAACCTTTAGTGAGACAATCAATAATGAGCTTGTCACCATAACAAAGACCCTACAAGACTACCTCAGAAATAAATTTACCCTAGACAGGTTAGAAAGGGGAGGGATCAAGTATCAAAATCAGAACAAAGAAACAGTTCTACCACTAGCAATAGATTGAACTATACATTATTCACAAACATGTGTAGGAAATTGGGGGGCATATTATCAAGGGCTTTATCGCCGCTTTAGCAGCACTTTTTGCCGCTAAAGCGGTGATATTTTTATCGCCCTATCAGCAAGCTGTCGCTAACAGGCGTGAGCGACAGCTTTCAGGCGTTAGCGGCCGGTTTTACCATCGCCTTGCATGCCAGCGATAATTATCGCTAATGACATGCAAGGTAGGCGTTCTCACTAAAAGCGACTGAAAACAGTCGCTAACACAACTAACCCCTATTAGCAAGGCAGGCGAAGCGATAAAATAAATCGCGCTAAGCGCGTTTATCGCTAGATTTTAACACCTGCTACTGAGGATGACTTACCTGTTTAAAGTATAGGAGGTGGATTGTCAGGCTAAATCCATCCTTGCAGTTAATGCGAGAATATCGCTGCTTTTCCAGCGATATTCTCACATTTTACCGCTATCGCTGGAAATTTTATCGCTATGGAGATAAACCTTGTTAATAGGGTGTTATCTCAGCGATATTTTCCAGCGATAGGCGGCGTTAAAATAATTCGCGCTAAGCGCGGTTAGCGATAAATATCGCTATTCCTTGATAATATGCCCCTTGGTTTTTGTTGAGGTGGTGAAAACCCAATCTCAAGCAACTACTACCATTCCTGTCAGGATGAACCATGATAGTCATTAAATTAACCTTTGCTTAACCCGCCGGTAGCTTGTCACAAAAGCAGTCAAGCAATATGTAAGTATTTATGCAGCATTCAAACATGTCACATTTTTGGAAGTTGAAAATCTGCAGCAAGACAAAGCTGCACGTTGTAGTCGACAAGGGCTCCACAAGGCTGTATACCCTTCTGAAGAGGAGCCACCAAACATGGTTTGCTGCTGAAAAGAACGTAGCGGGAGCGATGTCAGGCTGACCAGTGATGCACTTTGGACGGATCTTTGAGCAGGTAGATTCCGGTTTCTTGTCGATTCTCAGACCACTTTTTGGTGGAAAAGTTTTCAAAGTTTCTATTTTTGGCTGTTTGGACACTTTTAGCCCCACTTTCAAGGGTCAAGGACTAGGTGGGCACCACTTGGATGTTAGTACTCACTTCAGGCAGTGTCCGGGTGCAGGGTTCAAGCTATTGGGGCTTTTTGTGTCACTGTAGCTCATAACAGAAGGCCAGCCAACTAGCCCTTGAAGGCACTCTGGTAGTCCAGAGATCAAGCAACAAGGCAAGCCTCAATCAGGACAGTCCTCTGAGGATACAAGGCAGGCTTCAAGCAGCAGGTCTCTCCTCTGGTAGCATTATGGTAGTCCTCTGAAGAACAAAGCAAACCTCAAGCTACAGGGCAGTCCTCTGAAGTACAAGACAGTCCTTCTGGGGTCCTTCGCAGGTCCAAGGGTGAACTGAAGAGTTGGTCAGAGGGTCCAATATTTATACCTGGTACCAACATTTGAAGTGGGAGAAACTTGTAGACTTCCACCCACATCTGGTTGTGGGATTTCCTTCCTCCCCTGCCCAGGCTCCAAGAGGTCCGGAGTGACAAATTACTGAAATCAAGTTCTATGTGACAGAGTGAGGAATCCCCGTTGAAATGGAAGTCGGGCTGGGAACAGCTCCGCCATACCCGTCCTGTGAAGATGGTCTATCCTGCCAACATCAGTCCCTCCTTGTCTCACTGTCTGGGAGTCATACACAAAGGCAAACTGGAAACTATTTACAGTCATGTGACCCACGATACAGCTGCAGGCACCAAATGGTTAGGACAACAAAATGGAAACTTTCTAAAAAGTGTCATTTTCAGAATTGTGACTTAAAATCCAACTTCACCCTCAAAGAGGATTTTAAATTACAATTCTTGTGAGACCAAGCTTGACTGTTTGACTTGTTCCCTGTTTTCTACTTGTTCTCAGTCAACAATTAACACTTATTAAATGTCATAAGCTACCTCAATGTTATTCTATGGGAGAGGTAGGCTTCACAGTAGTGAAAAACGAATTTGGGAGTTTTTTACTACCAGGACATGTAAAACTTAGATGTACATGTCCAACTTTTTTAATACACTGCACCTTGCCCTATAGGCTGTTTAGGCCCCGAATATATGATGTTACAATGCATGCAATTACATTGAATGATTTTACAATGCATGCCATTACAACGCATTTTTAAAAACTACCATTACAACGTATCCCATTCAACGTATACCATTACAACGCATACCATTACAACGCAAAATACTTTTAGGGGAACAGTAGGGTAAGTGTTGGATAGTGCAAGGGTAAAAATTACTACTCCCACTCCAGTGAGTGCAACAGTAGGGTAAGTGTTGGATAGTGTAGGGGTAAAAATTACTATTCCCACTCCAGTGAGTGCAACAGTAGGGAAAGTGTTGGATAGTGTAGGGGTACAAATTACTATTCCCATGTACCCCAAAACCCATACCCACCCTAATACTAAAAAAATCTCCATTATTTACCTTATAATGCGTTGTAGTGGCATGAGTTGTAATGGTATGCGTTGTAATGGCATGCGTTGCAGTGACATGCGTTGTAATGGCACGCATTGTAATGGCATGTGATGTAAAGGCAGTTGTGTTGTAACAGTTGCATTGTAAAGGTAGGTCGTTGTAATGAATGCGTTGTAATGGATGTTTCCCTTAGGCCCCACCTTAGGGCTGACTGAAATGTAATAATAAGGGAGATTTAGGCTTGCAGAAGGTTTATTTTGCCAGGTGGAATTGGCAGTTTGAAACTGAACACAGGCTGCAATGGCAGGCCTGAGACATTTTTAAGGGCTACTTAAGTGGGTGACACAATAAATGTTCCAAGCTTTTACAGGCCTTGGTTACATGTTGTACCACTTTACTAGGAACTAACAAGAAAATTAAATGTGCCAATCAGGTGTAGACCAATTATACCATGTTTTAAGGAGTCAGCACAAGCATCTAGCATTGATTAGCAGTGGTAAAGTGCACAGTCTTAAAGCCTACAGAAATGACTGGCGGCAACAGGAGGAGTGTAGGTAAAAGGTTTGGGGGAAAACCACCCTAACAACATGGAATTGAATCAATATGCATATATTTATTTCATTCAGTATTGTTTAAGAATTCATTGTTTTTAAGCAGTCCCCTCAAACCTTGAGCTTAAACATATTTGAAAAACATAACAAACAAGTTTGAAGGTGAACATATTGAAGGACATAAACAACAAATATATATGATACATCTTAAGAAATGATTATGTAACTGACTGAGAGTATGCATACGTAACATAAGTATAGACATAAAAAATCAGTGTCCTGCAAAAGTAAATCATAGAAAAACATATCTTGAAGTCCTTCTCTATGGTTGGTTAAATCAAAGCTGTTTTTAAAAAACAGGAGCCAAAACTCAAAGTACGGAGGAAATCCCGAAGCAAAGCTTTGTATGAACTATATGAAAACCTGTTCATCTCGATTCATCACAGGTGTCTTTTAAACAGTGATGCTGATGGAGCAAGGTCTCATAAGAAAGAGACTTGCTCAGAGGCAATCCACTCGTTTAACTCATTAACAAGTTATTAATAATTTTTGTTAACTAATACGCACCACATGAACACGCGGGTTAGTGAAGCTTGCTTATGTGTGTACTAATGCGGATAACAATGAAAACGGACTAATACCGCTTAAAACGGGGAAACTGTTGTGCGCAGGCGTCAACTGCATCTGCGCAGTATGACGAGGTAACGCTTGGAGGGAAAATCTAGCTCATGAGCAGTAGACACTAAAATGGAGTCTTGAAGACTCGCGTGCATGGCCTCTGCTTAGCTGAAACTAAAACAAGCTATTTTACTAATGCTAATGCAGGGAAAATATTAATAAGAAAAGGGAAATAGAGTAGAGGTGGGAAGTATACAGTGTGACCATTTATTTGTGAAATTAATATTTGTCTTTCTGACTTTATTATTAGTGCGCTTTTGGGCCTCTCCCGCATAGCTGAAATGAGCTGAGTAATTCAAAGACTGCGCATGTCCACTGAAAGTTAACCCGGAAGGATGACATGGCTGTTGAACGGGAGCCAAGGTCGCAAATGATGTGCCCTGGGAACGGAGGGTGAAGAGTTCAGCGAAGAAGACTCTTATTCATAAATGTTAATAAAAATGTTGCAAGTAAAATGTGAATATGTATGGGAACGAAATACATGAATAAAATTAAGGGGATGGGTTTGCGAACAATGGTTGAACTTAGTTTAATGACATGTAAGCATGGTGTGATGGAGCTTCCCCCTTTGCCTGACCAATCAAAATTCGTATTTTTACGATATTGAAACTTTAGTGGGTGGAACATGATGAAACTAAGGTATAACTAAGGTAGCTTTAGTTAGTTAAAAAAAAGAAAAAGTCGGGGAGTTCGTGATGCTGTTGCTGGGAGAGATGCTGTGAGATGCTGATGAAGAATCAAATGCAGAACCTGAAGCAGAACTTTCCATCCTAACTTAATTGGGTTAGATCAGAAGATCGCGGAAGAATCTCGAGGAGGAAGAGAGTGTCAGAGAGGGGAAGATTTAAACCCTTCCTGAGTCTGTGATCATTTACTTCAAATAAAGTACAGTTAAGGGTTATGTTAATTATCACCATCAATTAGTTCAACTAATGGTCCATCGACCAGAGGAAAGAACTTTTTGATCAGTGAAAGGTTAGTTAGGAAAGATTTAAAATAACTAATCTTGAAATTTATGGAAAATATATAAAACTTGGACACTCCAGCGGTTTACTCAATTGTGTGTTTTATGGGCCCAGGTGAGTATATGGTAGTGGAGTATCTGTTGTTGGTATACCACTGGATCAGTTTTCTGGTAGCAGAGTTATGGTTATTATTGACTAGTTTGGTGATAAATATTGATTATTGATTTATGTCTAACAAAAAGAGTTAGCATCTTGATTTATGTTGTCCAGAATCCCGGAAAAATGAATAGCGGGTGGTGACAGAATCCATACTGCAGTGAGTTTACTCGTCTGGTGGAATAATACTGAGAAGCTACGAAGGGCTGGCAGTATTAAACTAGGGACTCTTTCGGATTAAAGTAGAGTGCGAATTATAGCAAAGGGTGTTCGCTGGTGAAACTTTGGTCTCATTTCCCAATACAGGTGACACTGAAGAAGTAACAGGTTCTCCTGAGCTTGAATGAAGAGTAAACAGAGGTTTTTACTCGCAGTAAAAGAAGAGTAATTCTGAAACTCAAGAATAAGTTGAAATCTATCCTTTTGTTTAGTGGAACAGACAGAGTAGCGAATGTTTTTATGTTGTTATTAACGAAGAATTCAATGAAAAATATTAAGAAATAAGTTTTCGTATTACCTTGTGAAGGGAGAGTCAGTCGCAGGAGTTATATTGACGTCACAGAGAGCCGCGCTGGGATTGGTTGAAACAGCGGGCGTGAGACAGAAGCAGATTGTAAAGGAGGGGTCAGTAGTAAGGAGCAATACTGACGTCACAAAAGGTCGCGCTGGCATTGGTCAGACCACGAACGTGAGCCTGAGTCTGATTGGTTGATAAATAGAAGCTGTGCTAGGATTGGTCGGAAAAGAATTGTATGTTGAGTCCTGATTTGATTGTGGGTGTGAGTCGTGCTGACATAGGACGCGACGTAGGTAATAGAGCTAGAAGATATACGGAAGACTCCTTCCTATATCGACCATCTGAAATGTTCGGAAGACCAAAGAAAATGACATTAATGAAGAAAATTACAAATTTCTTTAAGAAAGACAAGCCTGTAATGACTAGAGAGGGAATTCCTATTCCGCTACCCAAAACACCTGCTTCTTTTATGATGATGGAGAAAGGATATCACACGTGTGTATGGTTGGAGAATTGGGTAGAGTATACTAAAGGTGTTGGTGTTTTAGCTTTTCCGGAGCATGGTACTTTTAATTTAAAGATACTTCAGAATTTGAGAGATAGAATGAATATGCTAGAACCAAATCCTAGAATGACACAGTATGAAGCTTTGGAAGAATGGGAAATTGAGGCATTTGATCGTGAGAAATACAGAAGTGGTCGGAGATTTAGAGGATTTTTGCCTAGGTATCCGTATGAATCAAGTGGAGATCAAATGAAGCGTTGGAGAAGAGCTGTGGTGACCGAGGGTTTATATCCAGTATTAATGGCTGAAGAACAGTTAGGAGGAAAGTGTAAAGAAAAAACAAAACACATGAATACGGCAGGATATGGCGAATCAGATGATGAACTATTAGAGGATATTTTAATTAAAAATCCTCCACCATACCAAGAAGCATCTAGTAAGGTTACCCCAAGTGCACCAGTGATAGGAATGCCTTTAACCCCACAAATTTTACATGATGTGTCACTTAATAGGGTGTTGCAGGATAATGAGAGAGAAGCTTTAAATAAAACTAGAGAAGAATTAGTTCAGAAAGTAAGCCAATTGAATTTAAATGCTGAAGCTTTGACAGTACCAGTGACTATTGGTCCTGTAATCCCATTATATGGAGATAAAAAGACTCGCCAGAAACCTCAAACTGTGACAATTCCATTAAATAGTCCCAGAAGAGAAGTTATAATTACGGATGATCAGGCCAGTGAAAGTGAATCAGTTATTTCATTAATGGATCTCCCAAATGTAGAACACTTAACAGAAACTCCGAAGAGAGTTATACCTGCAGATTTGAGAGAAAAGAGATCTTTGGTTCCTATAGGAACTGGAGGTTCAACAGCAGTTACCCCTGAAGATTTAGAGAGATGGGCACAGGAAATAGAAAATCGAAACCCACAACCAAAGATTTTAGATATCAGTAGATTAAAAGTAGATTTGGAAGAAATGATAGCTGGAAATGTGAGTATAGAAAGATGGAACATTTATAATGATGAGGAGTTGTTGTTCTTATGTAAAAGTATAACCAGAAGAGCAAGAGTATTTCATGAAATTAACAGAAGTTGCCTCAGAGATTGGAATAGATATAGGGAAATCGAAATTATTGCAGAGACCATATTGAGTGGATTTTACTGATAAAGATTTAGAAAGTGTGAATACTTCTGGTAAGAGACTACAGATAAAAGAGTTGATGAATATTTTGCGAAAATGGGGAGACATTGACAAATGGAGAATTAGATGGATAAGAAAGAAAGAGGAAGTACAAGTGAGAGAAGCATCATCTGCATTTCCAGTGAGAGAATCAGATAAGGTTGAGAAAATGTGTCCAATGAGAGAAGTTCCTGGTGGTGGATATGTTCATGTCCCTTGGAGTAGACAGGATATTTTGTCATTTACAAATGATTTCCCTAGATTGAGAGAAAAACCAGTTGAATGGTATAAAAAGGTGGAAAGATTTGTGAAGGTTTCAAAGGTTTTATTGAAGGACCTGGATGGTTTGTTTGATATTGTAATACCTGCTGATTTATGGACAGAGTGTAAGATCACAGTTGATTGGCCAAATGAGGAGTATGCTAGAGACTCAAAGACGGGAGCACCCTCAGAGGAGGTGATGAAGAAGTATCACCAAGTAATTAATTTCCTGAAAGGGAAAATCCCTCCTAAATAAACAGATTGGGTAAAAATAGACAGAACAACTCAAGAGCCAAATGAGTCCGTACATGCATATTATGAGCGGTTACTGCAAGTATTTAAGCAGTATAGTGGTTTTGAGAACATTGGTGATAAGGATATGGGACATTTTGTGTATCGGTTTGTGTATGGTCTGAAACCGGAGATTAGTCAGATGATTCAGCAGCATATGTTGTGTTGGCAGAGTAAGTCAGTCGACGAAATTTTGAAATATTCAAAATATTGTGGAGATGACATTGGGCAAGGCGTAGAAAGCTAAAAGAGAAAATGATGTGGGCACAAGTAAAATTGGCAGAACAGCAGGAGAATAAATTAAACACCCAGACTGATAATCAGATGAAAGAGCAGAGTCAGAATGATCAAGCGGCGAATGGTGGTAAAGTAAGAGGACGGATGAATAGAGAGGAAGCGAAGAAGAAGTTTCCTTGTCATGCGTGCGGAAAGATTGGACATTGGAAGAACGAGTGCAAGAATAATCAGAATAATAATGGGCCAAATCAAAATTTAATTCCACAGATGCAGAATGAAGTACTTATGAATCAGCCGCAGCAGGTAGTTACTCCACAGTATCAGGTGCCACCAGCTCCTATGCCAAACTTTTTGAACTCACAAAAATACAGTGCGAACACCGGATTTCACGGAGAAAGTGGTAAGAATAACAGAGTGGTTACACAGTATTTTTTGCAGAATGATGAAGAAAATTCGGACTATGTGCAATGACGGTGCCTGAGGGGGGAGAAAGAGGAGTGCGTGCTTGGCGCATCCATGCCGGTAGATCAGACAGGTCCATTTATTGATGGGAAAGTGGAAGGTAATGATATCACTTTTCTATTGGATACTGGTGCTACCCGGTCTACTGTGAGAACAGCAGACATCCCAAACCTACCCCTCTCGGGAGAATCTATCCAAGTTGTAGGAGTGTCAAATCAACAGATTAGAACCCCAATCACAAAACCAATGGAAGTACATATCGGAAATTTTAAAGATATGCATCAATTTGTAGTTTGTGATTCAAGTCCAGTAAATCTGTTGGGAAGAGATCTATTGTGCAAAATGAACTGCACGATCTCTTGTACACCAGATGGTGTCGCTTTCCAAACCACTGATGAAGATGTTATATATAAAATGATGCTAGCTAAACAAAGTACAGAAGTAGACAAGATGTTTTCATTGATAACTGAAAGTGAATTGCCGGAAGAGTTGAGAACCACAGTGAATCCAGAAGTGTGGGATTTTACAGGAAAAGATATAGGGCTGATGTCAAATGTAGATCCAGTTAAAGTGACGGTGAAAGAAGTTGCAGTTTATCCAAACATACGACAGTACAAAATGAGTCCAGAAGTGAAAGCAGGAATTGCTCCAGAAATTGACCGAATGATTAAACAAGGCATTTTAATGGAGATAATGGGTAGTCCTTGTAATTCGCCAATAATGGGACTTAAATAGCCTAGCGGAAAATACAGGATAGTGCAGGATTTGAGAAAGATCAACAAAATTGTAGTGCCTTGTTGCCCAGTAGTGCCAAATCCAGCAGTGATCCTTTATCAGATACCCTGGAATGCAGGCTGGTTTACAGTAATTGATTTGTGCCAAGCATTCTTTTCTATTCCTTTGCACCCAGACAGCCAGTATCTTTTTGCCTTCCGGTTTGAGGATCGTATTTTGGCATGGTGCCGATTGCCTCAAGGGTACACAGAGAGTCCCTCAATTTTCAATCAGATACTGAAAAAGCGTCTGGAGTCATTAGTTATGCCGGGAAATCAGTTCTGGTTCAGTACATTGATGACCTATTGGTGGCATCAAAAACACTAGAAGATTGTGTCATCGACACAATTGCATTACTGAACCATTTGGCCAAAGGAGGACACAAGGTGTCTCCAGAAAAATTGCAGTTCTGTCAACAAGAAGTTAGATATTTAGGGCATAAAATAGAAAGAGGAGTTAGAAAAGTGACACTGGAAAGAATAAAAAGAATCAAAGAAATGCAGCTACCTCAGACACAGAAGGAGATGAGAATGTTTCTGGGAGTGGTTGGGTACTGTAGGCAGTGGATAAATAGCTTCTCCATGCTAGCAAAGCCATTGATACAATTAACTCGGAAAAGAGCGAAAGATCCAATTGATTGGAATGATGAATGTCTGGAAGCCTTTGTGAAATTACGAAACTGTCTATGTGAGGACCCTGCCTTGGGCATGCCTGATTATTCAAAAGAATTTGCGCTGTTTTGTTGTGAGAGAGAAAATTGTGCACTTTAAGTTTTAACACAGAGACATGGACTGAGCCGACGTCCAGTGGCATATTTCTCTGCCACCTTGGATCCAGTTATATAGGAAAAACAATGGTTCCTGTGGAATAATAAACTATGAGGTTATGATACATAAGCACAATCGCGATATAGAGGGTTAGATAGTGGCAGAGCGCGAAGGAACCACTAACACACCGATTCCAGTGTAGTATATTTTATGGATTTTTTAAACAATAAAGTTAGGAGAAAACATTATACATCAAAACAACATTTGTGCGTAGTGTCCCAAGTGACAAAGGGAACCTAAACCTAAGTGACAATGTGAATATTAAATACAAGGTTTCCACAGTTTGTACAAGTCGACCATTATCAAAGTGAGAGTATTTCTCGGTAGAGGAATGAAAAAGCGGGACAGCGCTCCGCGTGTAGATTCAGAAAAAGCCGAGTCAGTCAGCTTGATCGGGTACAACGGGTCATTGTACCCGATCAAGCTGACTGACGCGGCTTTTTCTGAATCTACACGCGGAGCGCTGTCCCGCTTTTCCATTCCTCTACCGATAAATACTCTCAGTGCATTGTCACTGTTAATCCACAAAGGGATTCTACAACGCTACGGTTGTGGCGTAAAACTAATTGAGCCCCTCTGGCCCACCTACATACCCCATTGGATTGACAGCCTGTCCTCACATTGAGTACCCGGACGGGTCCTCATGTGAGTAAACCTTTTCCTCTTTTCTTCACGTGTGGCACATCATTTTCACAAGGCTGCGCAGCCATATATTCAGATGTCTCTTCATCAATAGTCCTGAAGAGACCCCACATTGTTTTGAGGGTCAAAACACCATCGACAAACAGAAGAAGCGAACCATTTCCCCAGCACATATCATTGTATATAGTTGCTGTTCACATGGAATTATTTTGATAGTGGTCGACTTGTACAAAATGTGGAAACCTTGTATTTAATATTCACATTGTCACTTAGGTTTAGGTTCCCTTTGTCACTTGGGACACTACGCACAAATGTTGTTTTGATGTATAATGTTTACTCCTAACTTTATTGTTTAAAAAATCCATAAAATATACTACACTGGAATCGGTGTGTTAGTGGTTCCTTCGCGCTCTGCCATTATCTAACCCTCTATATCGCGATTGTGCTTATGTATCATAACCTCATAGTATATTATTCCACAGGAACCATTGTTTTTCCTATATAACTATTACCCTGGTTCCTTAGTGAGTAGGGTTCCCCTGTTCTT
Organism: Calotriton arnoldi; assembly: GCA_963921515.1. Taxonomy (NCBI): domain Eukaryota; kingdom Metazoa; phylum Chordata; class Amphibia; order Caudata; family Salamandridae; genus Calotriton; species Calotriton arnoldi. Next base: position 133,439 of record CAWUFW010010349.1, on the reverse strand, counting down.
TCTTGAACCTTGGATCCAGTGGCCTCAGCTTTACCTGGCTGCTTAAAAGCAGTAGCTGCTATCTGTATTAGTCTGGAGCAAAGCGAATCAATAGTGATGGGACATCCTATAAAAGTCTACGTTCCACACTCAGTTGAGATTCTTTTGACAAGAACGCGAACACAACATCTCACTCCTAGTCGGCTAACTAAGTATGAAAGAGTGATTTTGGGAGCAGAAAATGTGACAGTGATAAGATGTACAATAATGAATCCTGCCACATTATTGCCAGATCCATGTTGTGAAGAAGTGAAAGATGAGATTGACCATGATTGTCTGGATGTGACTGAATTGTGTACTAAGCCCCGCCCAGACATAAAGGAAACACCATTGAAGGAATCTGATCATGAATTGTTCGTGGATGGGTCATGTCTAAGAACAGAAGGAGGAGGGTTAAGTGCTGCATATGCTGTATGTAAAATAACAGGGGTGGTTGAAGCATCCTGTTTACCGGGAGTCAAGTCTGCACAAGTAGCCGAATTGGTGGCCTTAACAAAGGCATGCAAAAAGGGGAAAAATTGGAGAATAACCATATTTACGGATAGTCAATATGGTTTCGGGGTTGTGCATGATTTTGGCCAACTCTGGATGCAGAGGGGATTTCGGACTTCTTCAGGATCTCCTATCAGAAATAGTAAAAATGTAAAAGATTTGTTGGAAGCATTACAATTGCCAAAAGAAATAGCAGTTGTTAAATGCACTGCACATCAGTCAGGAAATGACTATGTGACGGCCGGTAATAGATATGCAGACCAAATTGCTCGATACTGTGCAAGAAATACAATGTCAATTAACTTAAAAATTGAAATGGGTGAAACCAGCTGCCAACTTATGTTTTTCTCGGTTCCAGAAACATGGGATGAGGTCAGACAGTTACAGGAAGAAGTTGAGGAAAAAGAAAAAGAGATCTGGATAAGATCAAGTTGTACAAAAAGGACAGAAGATGAAGTGTGGGTGTACTTAGATGGCAGACCAGTCATGCCAGATTGTCTACTCTCTCAAATGGCAAGAGAATGTCATGGAACAACACACATTGGCAGGGATTCGATGATCAGATTATTCAGACAGAGTTGGTACAATCCAAAGTTTAGGGTAGTCGCAGAAAGCCTTTGCCAAAGATGCTTAATCTGTCAGCAGCAAAATCCAGGCAGGAAGACAGTGGTTAGGTGAGGAAAGATTGGAAAGGCAGAAGGACCCTTCACTAGACTGCAGTTAGACTTCATTGAGTTGCCTCCTTGCAACGGATTGAAGTACGTACTTGTCATAGTGTGCCTGTTCTCGAGATGGGTAGAGGCATACCCCACTAGAAGAAATGACAGTCTCACAGTTGCAAAACTATTATTGAGGGAGTTGATACCTCGTTTCGGTTTTCCAGTCACTTTGGAATCAGATAGAGGACCTCATTTTAAGAATGAAATAATTTGATTAATCTGTGCTGCATTTAACATTGAACAAAAACTGCACTGTGCTTATCGTCCAGAGGCTTCTGGAATAGTTGAACAGCTTAATGGCACAATCAAATCAATATTAGGGAAGGTGTGTGCATCCACAATGCTGAAATGGCCAGATGCATTGCCTCTTGTACTGATGGGTCTCAGAAGTATTCCTGACAGAAAAACAGGATTGAGTCCACATGAGGGACTCATGGGAAGGGCAATGAGACAAGCATTTATTCCTGGAAATAAATTGATGAATATAACTGATGATCTGGTGTTGGACTATTGCAAAGGATTGGCTGAAATGGTGCGTTCTGTCTCTCATCAGGTTGGAGAAGACGCAGTTGGAAGGCAGCAGACCAAGCACATGATTTGAATCCTGGAGATTGGGTGTTAGTGAAGAAACACGCAAGGAAGTCGTGTCTAGCACTCAGGTGGGATAAACCACGTCAAGTCATACTAGTCACTACCACAGCAGTGAAGTGTGCAGGTTTACCCAACTGGATTCATGCTAGTCATACCAGAAGAGTTCCGAGCCCATCTGAACAACAAGAGCAGCCACTGACTGAACAAGCTGAGACGTCAGAAGTTGAAAGTTGTGAAGCTGAAGAGTCTAGAGTAATAGATTCTGAAAGACAACTATATGACGAACAGCCAAGTACAAGTCAAGAAGAGTGGATACCAGTGATTGAAATACCTGATGCTGTTGTCGAAACAAGGAGAACAACTGAATTAAGGAGACAGGAAGGTAGAGAGGAAAAGTCAGGGAAAGAAGAACATACTCAGGTAGAAATAAACAAAGCTATTCAGAAACCTGAGCAGGGTGAGATAGATCTAGAAGAACAAGTTCAGGCTGAAGAAGAACAAGATGAAATAAGACCTGAACAGGATCAGATAGATCTAGAAGAACAAGTTCAGGCTGAAGAAGAACAAACTATAGTAAGACCTGAACAGGAACGAGTAGAAGAAGATCCGAATACAGAAAATACAGAACAAAGACAATTAGAAAGGGAAGAAGAACAAGAACAGATTGTGCCCAGATTAAGTGAAAATAAAAGAACCTTAAAAGAAGACAGAGAAGGTGAAAGTGCAGTCCAGGCCAAAGAGTTAGAAAAGGAGATAATTGGCCAGAAGGAGTGAAGAAACTAAAATATTACCTAAGAAAATCAGAAAAGAAACCAGAGCAAGTAAATAAAGTTACAAGTCAGACGCAATCTAAACAAACTTTAGTAAAACTTACACGAAGAAGCCCAAGATTGAGAATTCTGAACAGAAAATACAAGGCCCCTGAGTGGACCTATGTTATACTAGAAGAATTTGAAAACTTAGATTTACGTGAAGAATCAGAAAGAGTTCATGTTGCACAGATTGATGAAAGCAAATTAAGACCTCCTTAAAAATAAAAGAAAATTTAGACAGACAAAGAAAGAAAAAGAGAAAAGACATTTTCTCAGATTAAAATGGCAGAAGTTGAAGACACTGAAAGACCGAAACGAAGTTTAAAAAGAAAATGTTTAAGATTTTGCTTATGTAGTATTTTATTAGTAGTATTAGTATGGTTATTTTTAACAATAGGAGTACCTTTATTGATGGAAACAAGTAACAAGAATAGTACAATTATTAATGAGAAAGTAGATAGAATAAAGGGAACTAAAATCGAAATAGGGGTAGAAGATTAGATGAAGTATCATAATGAATCAGACAATGATTCGTCTTTAAATGTGTTTACTAAATTGTTATTTCAGTTCGTTAATACAATGGAGATTAGTAATTGTTATGTTTGGATGAAGTTACCCTCATCAGTGTCAGAAGGGGTGACGTATCACCATATACCTTTAACATATAGTGTATCATGTAGTGTTTTATCAAGTTTATTTTACATAACAGGGAAACTTCAGTATTTTTATTCAAACTTAGATGTAGTATTTTCAGAATTGCCTATTAGAAAGAATATGAATCCAGTGATTAGTAGTAAAAATGCACAGTTCATGGGTGAATTCTTTTTAACAATGAGTTCAATAGATATAGCTAAAGCACACAAGGATAACTTAACATGTATATTACGTGAAGAAGAAAAAGAATTTTTGAATTTAGTAGAAGAAAGGAGACAGGATTTAACAAAGAAAGCTGCTGAACAGAAATCCCATGTACCTCCATGGGCTGAGAAAGAGGGAATTTATGCAAAGGGCGAAGCTCATGCTGCGATGTCCCTAGACTTTGTGAAAAGGGGAAAATTCTGCCTCCTTAGGTTAAAGACAGATTATAATAACAATTTCATTGGTTCCAGTGAATGTGAACACAACTTCCTAATTTTAGGAGGGTGGGGACTAAAAGGGGGAACAGATCCTGTATTTCCAGGAGTTTATTATGTATGCGGGAATAATGCTTATTATAGGTTACCTGCAAGATGGTATGGGAGTTGTTATTTTGGAATAGTTTTTCCAAAAATCTACCATGTGGACAAAATCAATGGAATCAATGGAAAATCTAATGGACTAACACAGAGAAGAAGAGCTAGTTTTTCTGAAATAGTAGGTGATATATTTAGTGCATTGATACCCTCAGTTGGAGTAATTCTAAATTCACGCAAAATTTGCAAATTGTCGACCATAGTTGATCGTCTTTCTACAGATACTGCCGGAGGATTCTTAATGATTAATATAGAGATGGTTGCAATAAGGTCTATGGTTTTACAAAATCGTCTTGCTCTTGATATTTTATTGCTAAAGAGAACAGTGGTCCCGTACAAGTTAAAATATTACAATACCACAATTTAGTAATCAAAATTGGGATTACGAATGTATCAATGAAAAAATAAGGCTTGGATAACCTAATTCATCATTGAACTCGCACCTCAAGGTTCCCGGACGGGAACCTTTCTCTCTTCAGTGCCTCCCTGAGGCCACCTCCATTTTCATACCATCCCCGGTAAGAGCTTTGGATCACTACTGCTCCTCCCTCACATTTGTCCGCTCCCGTGGTTTTCCTTTAATCCTTCCTCTCTCCATTTCCAGGCGGCTCGAAACCCACATTGCCTCCCATTCTTCAGGCCCTCTCAGAGGCCTCATCCGACTTACCCCACTAGTAAGTCTTCATGGTAACTACCCCAGCCTTTTCTTTGTCCTTCTTTCCCACCCTTCACCCACCATTGCCTGAATGCACGTTGCTATCCGATCGTTATCAGTATTGACAACCCCCTGCTTGTGCAATCACACCCCTTTTCTCTTTTTCACTCCTCGGTTGACTACGGCCCTCATGATCCCGTCCTTACTATTCTGGGCTCTCTCCTTATGGCTAGAGTTAATTAATTTAATTTATTCTTTCAGCGTAATTTATGGGTTTCACCCTACCTGCCCGCAAGAACATAGCACCTTAGTTCTAACTGGCACATGCCTACCTTCCATTATTTTAGATCAATTGGCCACGTCATCCAGTGCGTTTCTATTGTCTGGCTGTTCACTTGCCGCGTGCATGTCATATATATCACCAATTCTTGGCTCATAATTGTCCTTAGCATTATTCTCCACTCTGACAGCCTGCACCTCGTGAACCCCCTTGTTAACCTTTTAAGCATATATGATCTTGCCTCCTTGCTTTGCCTTTTTATCTAATTTCTTTCCCTTTTTTCCCACACCCTTTCCCCTATACCTTCTTTTCCCTCATATTTATCCAGGCAACTTCTCAGGCATTTGTTTTACCGCATAGTCCTAATGAGATCCCTATACTCAATTGGGATCGAAACGTCGTCGACACATACATCTTCAACTCTATACTGCAATCTGTATCTAATTGTGGAGTATGAGATGTAACTCTGATTGTGACTTTTTGTTTATTTACATTTTTTCACTAAAGTGAAAAGTCACTTTTTAAGTCACTTGCCTGCGGTAAGGAAATCGGCTGATTTCCTTTTACCCTGTCACTTCTAGCTCACTCACTCTTCTTGTATATTATCCTTGCGTTGAACTTAACTGTTAAATAAAACCCCTTATTTTTTCATTGATACATTCGTAATCCCAATTTTGATTACTAAATTGTGGTATTGTAATATTTTAACTTGTACGGGACCACTGTTCTCTTTAGCATACGTCCACCCTTGGTCGCCTCAGACTTGTAGGGTCTCCTTGTTCCTTTTTTGAACTTGATATTTTATTGGCAAAAGAGGGTGGAGTCTGTGGTATTTTGAAAATTAAACATTGCTGCACTTATATTCCGGACAAAAGTAAGGAAATTAAAGGGTACCTTAGAAATATTACAAGAATGCATAATGACTTGACCCGACTGGAGGTTGACAGTGTATGGGGAAGATTAACAAAGAGTATAACATCAATAGGGAATTGGTTTACTAATTTTGGGAAAAGTTTTTTAGGTCAAATAATCTTACCAGTAGTTGTGATAATGACAATAGTAATGACAGTAATGATCGCATGTAAATGTAAATGTTGCAGAAGCAAGGGAAAGTGAAGGATACATATAGAGAGGGAAAGAAAGGGAAAGAAACGAAAGAGAGAATATGAAGAAATTCAGTTAGAAGAAATGAAAGGAAAGCTATACAAAAAGATGAAAGATTTAGAAGGAAAAGAAGTAACTGACAAAGTGATGAAAGGAAAAGGAGAACACTGAGATTTGCATCTGGGAATGGATGGGTAATTTTGTGATGGCTCAAAATGCCATCAGAGAGGGGATTGATGGAGCAAGGTCTCGTAAGAAAGAGACTTGCTCGGAGGCAATCCACTCGTTTAACTCATTAACAAGTTATTAATAATTTTTGTGAATAACTAATATGCACCACATGAACACGCGGGTTAGTGAAGCTTGCTTATGTGTGTACTAATGCGGATAACAATGAAAACGGACTAATACCACTTAAAACGGGGAAACTGTTGTGCGCATGCGTCAACTGCATCTACGCAGTATGACGAGGTAACGCTTGGAGGGAAATTCTAGCGCATGAGCAGTAGACACTAAACTGGAGTCTTGAAGACTCGCGTGCATGGCATCTGCTTAGCTGAAACTAAAACAAGCTATTTTACTAATGCTAATGCAGGGAAAATATTAATAAGAAAAGGGAAATAGAGTAGAGGTGGGAAGTATACAGTGTGACCATTTATTTGTGAAATTAATATTTGTCTTTCTGACTTTATTATTAGTGCACATTTGGGCCTCTCACGCATAGCTGAAATGAGCTGAGTAATTCAAAGACTGCGCATGTCCACTGAAAGTTAACCCGGAAGGATGACATGGCTGTTGAACGGGAGCCAAGGTCGCAAATGATGTGCCCTGGGAACGGAGGGTGAAGAGTTCAGCGAAGAAGACTCTTATTCATAAATGTTAATAAAAATGTTGCAAGTAAAATGTGAATATGTATGGGAACGAAATACATGAATAAAATTAAGGGGATGGGTTTGCGAACAATAGTTGAACTTAGTTTAATGACATGTAAGCATGGTGTGATGGAGCTTCCCCCCTTGCCTGACCAATCAAAATTCGTATTTTTACGATATTGAAACTTTAGTGGGTGGAACATGAAGAAACGAAGGTATAACTAAGGTAGCTTTAGTTAGTTAAAAAAAAGAAAAAGTCGGGGAGTTTGTGATGCTGTTGCTGGGAGAGATGCTGTGAGATGCTGATGCAGAATCGAATGCAGAACCTGAAGCAGAACTTTCTATCCTCACTTAATTGGGTTAGATCAGAAGATCGCGGAAGAATCTCGAGGAGGAAGAGAGTGTCAGAGAGGGGTGCGGCGCAATCGTGGGTATTCTAGAGAGGTTAACTATCCTGTCCTGAATCCTGTCCTGAAGTCTTTGTCTCCTGACCTATCCCGGGGGACCCTTACCAGCCCTTTGGCCAGGGGGTTTGGTCTTTCACACCATTCTTGGTAAATATAATTTCACGTTATTTGCAGATGTTCTTTTCTCTCTGTCCTCTCCCTTTCTGAGCATTGATTATTGTATGAGTCCGAAGTATATGATTGATGTTTAATCAATTGAATTTTCTCTCCCAAAAATGATGGTGACTGCACTGTATTTTGAAATGGTTCACATGTATTTAATTTAGATAAAAATGTAAACCCTTCCTGAGTCGGTGATCATTTACTTCAAATAAAGAATAGTTAAGAGTTATGTTAATTATCACCATCAACTAGTTCAACTAATGGTCCATCAACCAGAGGAAAGAACTTTTTGATCAGTGAAAGGTTAGTTTGCGAAGATTTAAAATAACTAATCTTGAAATTTATGGAAAATATATAAAACTTGGACACTCCAGCGGTTTACTCAATTGTGTGTTTTATGGGCCCAGGTGAGTATATGGTAGTGGAGTATCTGTTGTTGGTATACCGCTGAATCAATGCCACTTATTTTAGGGGTTTTAGACAGTTCAAGCATTGCTTTTGGCTCTTAACTTGAGTAGAAGTCCAAAGCAATACATATGAGGAACTGTATGAAGAAAATCGAGTCTAACTACTTTGGACGCACCCTGGTCAAATAGTTTTCGTGAACAAAGAGTGGTCAAAGGCGAGACTGAACAGTTAGTTAACTTTTTGGGCATTTCCTGATTCGATGGCGTTTCAAATGCTAAGGCGCTAGACTTCCGGTGTTCTGGCTTTCAAGCATTCTCCTTCATTACCTGTTTGTTTGTTCTTCAAAAATGCAGCCTGCTCATCACCATCTCAGTTGTCTGGCTCTCACCACCATCATTGCAGGCTCGCTCTCAGTATCACCTCAGCAGTCAGGCTCTCAGTGCAAACTTGGCAGCATGCCTTTCACTGCCATGTCGCGGTATGGCTCTGACTCTCAGTGCCAACTAGCAGCCTGGTTCAGTATCACATCAGCAGCCTGGCTCTCAGTACTGATGGAGCAGGGTTTCTCAAAAATGAAACCTGCTCGAATTAACACCCCCATAATACGTACTAACAGTGTGCAGTGATAGTTTAACATACACATCACATGAACACGAGGGAAAAACGCTTTGCGCATGTGTGTGCTAATGTAAACTAATACTTGAAAGAACTAGGCCGCATACTACAATGCGTTTAGAAAGAAACAGAATTAATGCATGTTTAAGCTGCATTTTATATTTCGCATCTTGCACCTTGCTTTAAGATTAATGAATAATGCCGCTTTTGCCTTAAGCTTCTGCTAGGAAAACATGTAACAAGGAATAGTGCAAAGGTGGGTGGTAAACAGTGAAAAGTGCATTTCTATGTAATTAATGAATGTTTATGTTCTATTTGCCGTAGTGAGCTGAAATAGGCCTCCATTATTATTAAGTTAGCCGGATAAAGGAGGGGCTGGAATAAGAGCGAAAATGTCATGACAGAGCAGCCAGAAGTGCTGAGTGCTGTAAAGAAGGAACAAAAAGTTCAAGGATACCCAGCACTGAATGCATTGTTCGTCTGCCAAAGGATGTGACTGACCGTGGGACTAAAGACTGCTTCTGCGGACATTGTTGAAAAAGATGTGCAAAATTGTTGAAATGTATCATATAATAAATTGTGTGAACGAGTCAGTTATTGAGTAATGGGAAAGGATGTAGGACTATGTGCATGTAAAATTAATGAATGAAATCACCGTCGTGTGACAGATCACCTCCTAAGTCTGCCAATGAACTGTCGAGTTTCGGGAAATGTTTCAACTGATGTGGGACAGACATGTAGGTTTTAGGGTATAACTGGGGTGCCTTAGCGGGTGTGGTTGGGTTTTTAGGGGATTGTTGAGAAGAGAAGGGTGATGTGTCGCTGTACGTCGGTTTGCAGAGAGGCCTAGCTGTTCCTGTCCCTGTTCTGTTCCTGTCTCTGAAATCTTTGTTCCCTGGCTCTAGTTCAGGGAACCCCCACTGTCCCCTCGGCCAAGGGGGTGGTATTTCACAGATCCTTTGGGTTTGTATTATTGTGACTCGTACTTTGCATAATTATTTGCAAATGTATTCTTGTCTCTGAAATCTGATGTCTCTTCATCTATCCACTCCGATATATGTATATTGTTTCGCATTATTTTGCTGAAACTGATGTCTCTTAATCTATCTACTCCTTCATGTGCATAATCAATATTGCTGATGAGAATGACACTGTTTGCATCTGCTGATTAATTTTCTCTCCCTCTTGTGAATTTTCATTTGTTTGTACTTGTAACTGTATGCAATTGAGCATTGATGATTTACTTCAATTTGAGATAAAACTTTATCGATCTTACCAAGAGTCTGTGATTATTTAGCTGACTAGATAGTTAGTTAGATAAGTGCTACCATTACCATCAACTACTCAACTAATTGGTCTATCGACCGAGAGGAAAGAGAGTTGATATACAGGTCTAGTTATGTTTTTAGACTTGTTAAACATGAACCTGTGATGTAAATGAAATATTCATGTCATTAAAACTTGACCCCCAGCGCATCAGGGACTTGGGTGAATGTGTATGGGCCATTGTATGAATTATTGATGAGTATCGATCCCTGATTAGGTGTCGCACTGGATCAGTTTTCTGGTAGCAGAGGACGGTTTAATTATTGATTAGTTTGGTAATGATTATTGATTATATGTTCTTAACATGAAAAGTTAGTGTCTTGTTCTATGTTGTCTAGAAGTACAGGTACGGAATTACTTGTGGATTTTAGCCTGAAGTAGGCAGAAGAAGAGTGTGGATAAAGAAATCACACTGCAAAAGGACTTTGTCTGTTGTTATAATACCGAAGCTACGGAGGGTTGTAGGTGTTATATTTAGGGACAATTTCGTATGTGAGTAGAGTGTCTGAAATAGTGAAGGGTCCACTTCTGAAACTCTGGCCTTATCCCCAGGGGAGTACCAAGACCTCTTTTTACACCAAAAAAGTCCTCTTGCGAAACTTTGGCCTTATCCCTAGAGGAGTAATAAGTCCACCTGCAGCTTATTGGAAAGGTAAAATAACGCTGGTCGTCGTTTTGCCTGAAGTGAAAGAATTTCTCTTTGGAAAGTGAAAACTATCTCTTTATTTAGCGGAACAGACAAGGTAGCATTGTTTTGTGTTGTTACTAACCGAATTTTTTGATTAAGAAAACTTAGAAAATATTGCTGTATTCTTTTGTAAAGGGAGGGTCAGTAGAAGGAGTAATACTGACGTCACAAAAAGCTGTGCTGGCATTGGTCGGGCAGCGGGCGTGTAGAGAGCCGTGATTGGACGGTTGGTGTGAGCCGTGCTGGTATTGGTTGAAATAGTAGACACGTAGAGAGCCGTGATTGGACGGTTGGTGTGAGTCACACTGGTATAGAGAACTGACAAATAGAATAGGCAGAAAACGGAAAGGTTTCCTTGTGCATTTTTGTTGAGGTACATTTGCGCAAAGCGTCAGAAAAATGAAGTTGTTAAAGAAAATACAGAATTTCTTTAAGAAAGATAAACCAATAGTGACTAGAGAGGGAGTTCTTGTTCCACCTCCAGGAACGCCAGCTGCTTAAATGATGTTGGAGCGAGGATACCATACGTGCACTTGGTTAGAGAATTGGGAGGAATATACAAAGGATGATGGTGTTATAGCTTTCCCACAGCATGGTTCGTTTAATTTGAGGATTTTGCAGAATTTGAGGAATCGAATGAGTTCACTAGAACCAAATCCCAGACCTACACAGTATGAAGCGTTAGAGGAGTGGGAGGTAGAAGCATATGAAAGGGAGAGATATCGAGGTGGTAGGAGATACAGAGGTTTCGGACCTAGATATCCTTTTGAGAGAAGAGAGGATACAATGAAAAGATGGAGGAGAGATGTGGTAACCGAAGGTTTGTACCCAGTTTTAGTTGCTGACGATCAGACAGGAGGTAAATGTAAAGAGAAAAAGAAAAATATAGAGAATTCAAGTTTAAGAGATGATCTGAACGATTCTGATGATGAGTTGTTGGAGGATATTATGACCAAAAGACGCCCGCCATACCAAGAAAATTCAGATGAGTTGACTCTGAGTGCACCACAAATGGGAACTCCATTAACCCCAAGGGTTACGGGAATAGCTAGGGTAGTAAGAGAAAAAGAATTGGACTTATTAAATAAGGCAAGAGTAGAACAGACCCAGAAAATAAACTAGTTAAGTCTAAATGCCGAAGCATTGATGGTACCGGTAACAATTGGTCCCGTAGTTCCATTGTATGGGGAAAAACAGAATGTATCAAAAGTTCATACATTAACAGTTCCAAGAAGTAGCGACAGGAGTGGAATGGTAACGATAGTGAATGAGGTTGGACAGGCTGACACTAATACTACTTTGTTAGATCTTCCGGTTTGTGAGATGATAACAGAAACCCCTAGAAGAAGTACACAAATAGATCCAAGGAGAATAGGGCCGAATGTTATATCAGTGACAGAGAGTTCAGCAGGTCCTTCGTCAGAGGAATTGAATGATTGGATAAAAGAAATGGTAAAGCCAAAACTGCAATCACAGAGTATAAATGTGAGCCAATTGAAAGTAGATTTGGAAGAGATGATTATTGGTACAATAAGTCCAGACAGATTAGGGACTTACCGAGATGATGAACTGTTGTTTTTGTGTTGAAGCATTACTTGGAGAGCGAGGAATCTACATGAGAAAATATCAGAAGACGCTAGTGAGTATGGAATAGACATATAAAAGTCGAAGGTGTTGCAGAAATCATACAGATTGGCTTTCACTGATAAGGATTTGGAGAGTTTGAATGCGTCTGGGAAAAGATTACAGATAAAGGAGTTGATGAATATTTTGAAGAAATGGGGAGATGTGGAACGATGGAAAGGTAGATGGACAAGAAAGAAAGAAGAAGCAGCTGGTAAAGGAGTGTCTATGTTTCCGTTAAAAGAAACAGAACAAGTTGAAAGGGCGTGTCCGATGAGAGAGGTTCCAAGTGGTGGTTATGTTCATGTTCCATGGTCAAGACAGGATATATTATCTTTTACGAATGATTTTCCCCGGTTAAGAGAGTAACCAGTTGAGTGGTACAAACAGGTGGAGAGGTTTATGAAAGTTTCAAAGGTTTTGTTAAAGGATCTAGATGGTTTGTTTGAGATTGTTGTTCCAGCTGATTTGTGGACAGAATGTAAAATTACTGTCGATTGACCAAAAGAAGAATACCATAGAGATCCTAAAACAGGTGCACCATCCGATGAGGTGATGAAAAAGTACAATCAGGTGATCACTTTCTTGAAAGGGAAAATTTCCCCTAAAGAAACAAATTGGGTTAAAATAGACCGAACGACCCAAGAACCAAAAGAGTCAGTGCATGCTTATTATGAAAGGTTGTTGCAGGTATTTAAACAGAACAGTGGGTTTGAGAACATTGGAGACAAAGATATGGGACATTTTGTGTATCGTTTTGTGTTTGGATTGAAACCGGATATTAGTAATATGATTCAGCAGCATTTGATTTGTTGGCAGAGCAAAACAATTGATGAAATTTTAAGGTATGCAAAGTATTGTAGTGACGACATTGAATCGAGACATAAAAAGTTAAAAGAGAAAATGATGTGGGCAGAAGTGAAGGTAGCAGAGCAGCAAGAAGTAAATAATAATTCTCAAACAGGTTACCAGATGAATGGTTAGAATCAAAATGGTCAGGTACCTAGTGGAGGTAGAGGTAGAGGAAAAATGAGTAAAGAAGAGGCTAGAAAGAAATTTCCTTGTCATGCGTGCGGAAAGATTGGACATTGGAAGAACAAGTGTAGATCTGTTCAACAGAATAATGGGGTAAATCAAAATTTAAATCCACAGATGCAGAATGAGATGGTTGTGAACAAACAGCAGCAGCAGCAGCAGCAGGTAGTTACTCCACAGTTACAGGTGCCACAAGCTCCCATGCCAAATAATGTGAATGCTCAGATGCAGAGGTACAGTGCGAACACTGGATTTCACGGAGGTGACCAAATTGGTAAGAATCAAATTGTGCAAATAGTTCCGCAATTCTGGTTGCAGTGCAATGAGAGTGATTCAGACTCATCTCAATGACGGTGCCTGAGGGGGGAGGAAGAGTGCGTACTTGGCGCATCTTTGGTGGTAGATCAGTCAGGTCCATTTGTTGAAGGAAAGGTGGAAGGTAATGATATTACATTCCTAGTGGACACTGGTGCTACCGGTTCTACTGTGAGAGCAGCAGAAATCCCATACCTACCCCTCTCGGGAGAAACTATCCAAGTTGTAGGAGTCTCAAATAAGCATATTAGAATGCCAGTCACAAATCCAATAGAAGTTCATATTGGAAATTTCAGAGACATGCATCGTTTTGTGGAATGTGACTCGAGTCCAGTAAATCTTTAGGTAGAGATTTATTGTGTAAAATGAATTGCACCATCTATTGTACGACAGATGGTATTGCATTTCAGACACCTGATGAGGATGTCGAATTTAAGATGATGTTAGCAAAGCAAGGGACAGAAGTGGATGAGTTGTTTTCACTTCTCACAGAATAAAATCTGCCTGAAGAATTAAAGAGTGCAGTAAGGTTGGATGTATGGGATTTTACAGGAAAAGAGATTGGTCTAATGACAGATGTAGACCCGATTCAGGTTACGGTGAAAGAGGGTGCTGTATATCCAAACACACCTCAGTACAAAATGAATCCAGAAGTAATTGCAGGAGTCAATCCTGTGATTGACCAAATGATTGAACAAGGAATACTGAAAGAAATACTGAGCAGTCCTTGTAATTCGCCTATTATAGATATCAAAAAGCCCAGTGGGAAATACAGAATAGTGCAGGATTTAAGGAAAATAAATACAGATTGTAGTGCCCTGTTATCCAGTAGTGCCAAATCCAGCAGTAATCCTTTATCAAATTCCCTGTGATGCTGAATGGTACACAGTAATTGATTTGTGTCAAGCATTTTTCTCGAATCCTTTGCATCTGGAAAGTCAATATCTTTTTGCGTTCCAGTTCGGAGACCGTGTTTTGGCATGGTGCCGAGTTCCTCAAGGGTACACAGAGAGTCCCTCAATCTTTAACCAGATCTTGAAAAAAGTCTGGAGACTTTAGTCATGCCAGGAAATTCAGTTTTGGTTCAGTACATTGATGACCTACTTGTGGCATCAAAGACCAGAGAGGCATGTGTGACAGACACCATTGCCTTGCTGAACCATTTGGCAGAAGGGGGACACAAAGTGTCACCAGCAAAATTACAATTTTGTAAACAGGAAATCCAGTACCTAGGACACAAAATAGAAAAAGGAGTCAGAAAGGTGACACCAGAGAGAATTAGTGTGATTAAACAGATGAGCCCACCTACCACTCAGAAAGAAGTCCGAATGTTTTTGGGAATGGTTGGATACTGTAGGCAGTAGATCAATGATTTCTCACTGATTGCAAAACCTCTACAGAGGTTGACACGAAAAGATGTGAAAGATCCGATTGTGTTGGATGATGAAAGTATGGAAGCTTTTACTAAACTATGAAACAGTCTATGTCGAGCACCCTCATTGGGAATGCCAGATTATGCAAAGGATTTTGCATTGTACTGTTGTGAAAGAGATGGGTGTGCACTTTCAGTCTTAACTCAGAAACATGGAATGGCACAACGTCCAGTAGTATATTTTTCTGCTACTTTGGATTCAGTGGCTGCAGCGTTGCCAGGCTGTTTGAAAGCAGTAGCTGCTACTTGTGTGAGTCTGGAACAGAGTGAAGCAATTGTGATGGGACATCCAGTCAAGGTGTATGTGCCACGTTCAGTTAAGATTCTTTTAACCAGCACCAGGACACAGTACATGACCTCTAATCAGCTGACTAAGTATGAAAGAATGATCTTGGGTGCTGAAAATGTGACTGTGGTAAGATGCACTACAATAAATCCGGCAACTCTTTTGCCGAATTCATATTGTGAAGAAGTGAGAGAGGAGGCGGGTCATGATTGTCTGGATATGACAGAACTGTGCACCAAACCTAGGCCAGACATAGAAGACGTTCCATTGGAAGAATCAGATTGTGAGATGTTCGTGGATGGGTCTTGTTTAAGAAATGAAAAGGGAGAATTATGTACTGCCTATGCTGTTTGCACCATAGCGGGAGTTCTAGAAGCATCCTGTCTAAAAGGGGTAAACTCTGCTCAAATTGCTGAATTAATAGCTCTGATTAAAGCGTGCAAAATTGCCAAAAGCCTGAGGGTAACCATATTTACTGATAGTCAATATGGGTTCGGGGTTGTCCATGATTTTGGGCAGCTATGGATGCACAGGGGATTTCTGACTTCTTCAGGTTCCCCTATCAGAAACAGTAAAACTGTAAAAGATCTATTGGATGCTTTACAATTACCCAAAAGAATTGCAGTGGTAAAATGTTCCGCACATAAGTCAGGAGATGACTATGTGACGAGGGGCAACAGATACGCAGATCAAGTAGCGCGTTTCTGTGCACGAAATTTAATTGCCCTAAACAGAGGGATTGAAAAAGAAAATACCAATTGCCATCTTATGTTCTCTTCTTCTTTTGAAACTTGGGATCAATCAATCAATCAATATGGGGTTTATATAGCGCGCTACTCACCCGTGAGGGTCTCAAGGCGCGGGGGAAACGGCTCCGGATCAGTCGAAGAGCAAGGTCTTGAGGTCCTTCCTGAACGTGTGCAGGGTCGGGGAGCGTCTGATGTTCACAGGGAGCTCGTTCCAGGTCTTGGCTGTGATGTAGGAGAAAGCTCTCCCGTCGGTTCTGTTTCTGCAGATGTGGGGGACCTCTGCCAGGGCAAGGTCGGCGGAGCGGAGGATCCTCTTGGGTACGTGGAAGGATACTCTCTTGTTGAGGTATTTGGGTCTGATGTTGTTGAGGGATTTGTAGGCATGGGTGAGGAGTTTGAAGGTGACCCTCTTCTCGATGGGGAGCCAGTGGAGGCCTCGTAGGTGTAGGGTCATGTGCTCGTGACGCGGTGTCCCGAGGACGAGTCTGGCTGCGGCGTTCTGGATGGTTTGGAGTTTGTGTAGAAGAGTTCTGTTGATTCCGGTGTAGAGGGCGTTGCCGTAGTCCAGTCTGCTGGTTATGAGTGCGTGGGTACCGGTCCTTCTGCAGTCGGGTGGGGGGGTCCATTTGAAGGTCTTACGGACGATGCAAAGGCAGTTGAAACTAGTGGAGGCGACGGCGTTGATCTGGCGGTTCATGGAGAGGGAGGAGTCAAGGATGATGCCGAGGTTCCGAGCGTGGTCTGTAGGGGTGGGTGGGCTTCCGAGGGTGGTGGGCCACCAGGTGTTGTCCCAGGCGGATGAGATTAGGCAGCTACAGGAAGAGTGAAGAGGAAAAAGAAATCTGGAAAAATTCAGGCTGCAGAAAAGACGAAAGACCAGTCATGCCAGACAGTATACTATCCCATATGGCAAGGGTATACCATGGAATTGCACATGTTGGAAGAGATGCAATGATCAGGCTCTTCAAGCAGTCATGGTATAACCCAAAGTTCAGTGTCATTGCAGAGAGTCTTTGTCAGAGGTGTGTCACCTGCCAGAAGCAGAATCCAGGCAGGAAGACAGTTGTTAGTATGGGACGAATTGGAAAAGCAGCAGGTCCATTCACCCGACTTCAGTTAAATTTTATTGAGCTCCCCCATGTATCGGGCTAAAATATGTGTTGGTTGTTGTCTGCTTGTTCTCTTGCTGGGTGGAAGCCTATCCAACGAGAAGGAATGACAGCCTCACTGTTGCAAAGCTGCTTCTGAGGGAACTGATCCCTAGATTTGGATTTCAAGTCACTTTAGAAACAGATAGAGGAACCCATTTCAATAACGAGATAATTTGGATGATTTGTGCAGCATTACAGATTGAACAGAAGCTGCATTGTGCCTATCGACCCGAGGCATCTGGAGTGGTTGAACAGATAAACGGCACACTAAAATCTAGGTTAGGAAAGGTGTGTGCATCCACAACACTGAAATTGCCTGATGCTTTACCCCTTGTATTGATGAGTCTTAGAAGCATTCCTGACAAAAAGACGGGCTTGAGTCCACATGAAGTCCTGATGGGAAGAGCAATGAGACAAGCATTTATACCAGCGAACAAACTGATGAATATATCTGATGATCTAGTGCTTGATTATTGCAGAGGATTGGTTGATCTGGTGCATTCTGTATCTCACCAGGTTGGAGAAGATGCCACTATGACACAGACGAACCAAGCTCATGATCTGAGTCCTGGTGAGTGGGTTCTCGTCAAGAAACACGTGAGGAAATCGTGTTTAGAACCCAGGTGGAATGGACCTTACCAGGTGATTTTGGTGATGACAACTGCGGTTAAGTGTGGTGGTTTGCCAAATTGGATCCATGCCAGCCATACCAGATGAGTCCCAAGTCCACTTGAAAGACGAGAAGAGAAGCAACTGGTAAACCAGAGTAAAAGACCAGAGGCTAAAGTGTGTGAAGCTGAAGAATCTAGAGTAACAGATTCTGAAGAACAAACAGATGATGAACAGCCAAGCACAAGTCAAGTAGAGTGGGCACCAGTTACTGGGTCTCATGAGACTGCTGTTGAACCAGAAGAAAGGGAAATTACTGAAAATCAAGAAGAAGAGCAGGTAGCGGAAAGGCCAACTAAAAGAACCTGTGAACCAGATGAAGAAGGTGAAAAAGTAGTACAAGTTAAAAGGCCAAGAAAGGGTGACAATTGGCCAGGTGGAGTGAAAAGACTGAAATATACTCTTGTAAGGAGGAGAAAGTCAAAGAGAAGACCAGAGCAAATCAATGAGGTCTCAAGTCAAGCAGAACAAGAAGAGTCAGAAGAAGATTCAGTATGAAAACAAGGAGAGTATGAATTCCAAGCAGGAAATACACAGCACCAGAATGGACTTACGTTATCTTGGAAGAAATTTAAAGCTCAGATCCGAGTGAAGAAAAAGACAGTGCTGACACTGAGCAAGTGAATGAAAACAAATTGAAGCCACCTTAAAAGAACTGTGAAGAATAAAGGTGCAACCTTGCCAGATGAAATGAATTAAAAGTACTCTGAAGATTTAAAGAAAATAAAATAAAAGAAAGGGGTAAAGAAGAAAGCCGTGAAGTGTAGTATTACACTATTTTTCAGAAAATTTATTTTTTAGTAAAGTTTAGAGTTACTATAGATTTAGATTTTTTTATACTTTTTCTAGTAGAATACAGAAATGGCTGAAGCAAAAGTGACTGAACATCCAAAGTCTAGTCTAAAACGTAGATGTATTAAAGCTTGCTTATGTAGTGTCTTGTTATTAACATTTATGTGGATAATACTAACTGTCATTGTACCTATTCTAATGGTAACTAATAATAGAAACAGTACTAATAATGTAATAAGTGAAAGAATGAGTGATGTTACTAAAGGAACCCCTAATACTAACATAGAGCAAATGGATAGGAGCATTCTCCATCATGATAAATCCATTAGTGATTTCTCGTTAAATGTCTTTACTAAATTGTTGTATGAGTATATTGATACAATGAATGTGAGTGATTGTTACGTGTGCATGCAATTACCTTCGTCTGTCTCAGAGGGGGTGATATATCATCACCTATCTTTAACATATGGTGTGTCTTGTAGTGTCTTAACCAGCCTCTTTTATGTGAAGGGGAAGCTCGAGTACCATTATTCTAATATAGATTTAGTATTTTCAGAGATACCAATTATAAAAGAACTGAATAAGGTTATAAGTAGTAAAAATGCACGTTATATGGGAGAATTTTTTCATATTACTAAGACACTAAGGGCCATATGTATGAAGTCAATTTGCGATCGCAAACGCCGAAATTCGCAGAATTTCGGCGTTTGCGAACGCAAATTAGCAGTGTGCAATGTATCACACTGAAACCCCCTCACAAAATAAGGAATCGCAAATTTTGCGATTCCCTATTTGCGATTGCATTTAAGGAATCACTAATTGCGATTCCTTAAATGCAATGTAAGAAGCACAAAAAAGTGCAATTTGGGCTTAAGGAATCGCAAATTACCACCAACTTCAAGTTGGTGGTAACTTATGATTTCACTAAAATGCACTTTTTTGCATTTTTTAAAGTGCCATGTGGCGACATACATGCCCTTAGGGCATGTATGTGTGCCACATGTGCACACATGCACATTTCAGGGTGCAACAGGGTGTCCTTTTGACACCCTGGCACCCTTGAAATTGCATTCTCAATTTGCGATTCTCTAATTGCTAATCGCAAATTGAGAATGTCTTCCCATTCATTCCTATGGGCCTCTAGGCCCATAGGAATGAATGAGGAGGTATTCCTTAATTGCGAATCGCAATTTGCGATTCGCAATTAAGGAATATGAAGGATTCGCAAAATTTATTGCAAATCCTACCTACATCTCGTTTTGCGATTCTCAAATAGCGATTCTCTAAAATTCGCTATTTGAGAATCGCAAACCAAACTTTCATACATATGGCCCTAGATCTAGAATGTGCTTACAAAAACAACCTAACTTGTAGTTTGCGGGTTGAAGAAAAAGTATTCATAGATATGATAGAATATAGAAGGGAAAGTTTCCAGAGAAAAGCTGCTGAACAGAAGTCACAGGTACCACCATGGGCTTTCAGAGAGGGAAATTAAGGGAAATGCGAGACTTGCGCTGCAATGTCCCTGGACTGTCATCAAAAGGGAAAATCTGTTTACTTAGACTAAGAACTAACTATAATAATTATTTCATTGGTACTAGTGAATGTGAACATACTTTCCAAATTACTGGAGGTTGGGGATTGAAGGGTGGAACTGATCCTATTTTCCCAGGAGTCTTATGTGTGTGGTAAGAAAGCCTATTACAGGTTGCCTGCACATTGGTATGGTAGTTGTTATTTTGCAATCGTCTTTCCAAAGGTCTACCATGTAGACAGGAAAAGCAACAGTATCCATGAAATAAAACAAGGACTAACACGTAACAAAAGAGCGAGTTTCTCAGAAATAGTAGGTGATATTTTTGGTGCACTGATACCCTCAGTTGGAGTCATTCTGAATTCACCGAAAATTCGAAAATTGTCCACAGTGGTTGATCATTTGTCGACTGATACTGCTGGTGGGTTCTTGATGATTGACACTGAAATGGTTGCAATCAAATTAATGGTTTTGCAAAATCGACTTGCCCTTGATATTTTATTGGCAAAAGAGGGTGGAGTCTGTGGTATGTTGAAAATTCAACACTGCTGTACTTATATCCCTGACAAAAGTAAAGGTATTGAGGGATATATAAAGAATATTACAAAATAACATGAAGACTTGACCCAACTGGAGGTTGACGGTGTCTGGGAGAAATTTGGTAAGAGTTTCTCTTCTGTAGGTAAATGGTTTTCTACCTCTGGAAGTAGTTTAGTAGGAAAAATAATAATGCCAATCGTTTCTGTAACTGGAGTAGCCTTAGTGATAATAACAATATATAAATGTTGTAAGTGTAGATGTGGAAGAAAAGAAATGACAGAAACAAAAGACAAACAAAAAGCAAGAAAAAGAGATGAGATAGAACTAGAGGAGATGAAAGGAGATTACTATGATAAGATGAAAGATTTAGATGAAAACTTAATGAAAAGAGAAAAGATTACTGAATTTTAGATAGATGAAGATGGCACTTAGTATGGCAGGTATTTTATGATGGCTCCAGTAAGCCATCAGAGGGGGAATTGATGGAGCAGGGTTTCGCAAAAATGAAACCTGCTCGAATTAACACCCCATAATACGTACTAAGAGTGTGCAGTGATAGTTTAACATACACATCACATGAACATGAGGGAAAAACGCTTTGCGCATGTGTGTACTAATGTAAACTAATACATGAAAGAACTAGGCCCCATACTACAATGCGTTTAGAAAGAAACAGAATTAATGCATGTTTAAGCTGCATTTTATATTTTGCATCTTGCACCTTGCTTTAAGATTAATGAATAATGCCGCTTTTGCCTTAAGCTTCTGCTAGGAAAACATGTAACAAGGGATAGTGCAAAGGTGGGTGGTAAACAGTGAAAAGTGCATTTCTATGTAATTAATGAAGGTTTATGTTCTATTTGCCGTAGTGAGCTGAAATGGGCCTCCATTATTATTAAGTTAGCCGGATAAAGGAGGGGCTGGAATAAGAGCGAAAATGTCATGACAGAGCAGCCAGAAGTGCTGAGTGCTGTAAAGGACGGACAAAAAGTTCAAGGATGCCCAGCACTGAATGCATTGTTCGTCTGCCAAAGGATGTGACTGACTGTGGGACTAAAGACTGCTTCTGCTGACATTGTTGAAAAAGATGTGCAAAATTGTTGAAATGTATCATATAATAAATTGTGTGAATGAGTCAGTTATTGAGAAATGGGAAAGGATGTAGGACTATGTTCATGTAAAATTAATTAATGAAATCACCGTGGTGTGACAGACCACCTCCTAAGTCCACCAATGAACTGTCGAGTTTCGGGAAATGTTTCAACTGATGAGGGACGGACATGTAGGTTTTAGGGTATAACTGGGGTGCCTTAGGGGGTGTGGTTGGATTTTTAGTGGATTGCTGAGAAGAGAAGGGTGATGTGTCGCTGTACGTCGGTTTGTAGAGATGCCTAGCTGTTCCTGTCCCTGTTCCGTTCCTGTCTCTGAAATCTTTGTTCCCTGGCTCTAGTTCAGGGAACCCCCACTGTCCCCTCGGCCAAGGGAGTGGTATTTCACAGATCCTTTGGGTTTGTATTATTCTGACTCGTACTTTGCATAATTATTTGCAAATGTATTCTTGTCTCTGAAATCTGATGTCTCTTCATCTATCCACTCCGATATATGTATATTGTTTCGCATTATTTTGCTGAAACTGATGTCTCTTAATCTATCTACTCCTTCATGTGCATAATCAATATTGCTGATGAGAACGACACTGTATGCATCTGCTGATTAATTTTCTCTCCCTCTTGTGAATTTTCATTTGTTTGTATTTGTAACTATATGCAATTGAGCATTGATGATTTACTTCAATTTGAGATAAACCTTTATTGATCTTACCAAGAGTCTGTGATTATTTAGCTGACTAGATAGTTAGTTAGATAAGTGCTATCATTACCATCAACTACTCAACTAATTGGTCTATCGACCAAGAGGAAAGAGAGTTGATATTCAGGTCTAGCTATGTATTTAGACTTGTTAAAAATGAACCTGTGATGTAAATGAAATATTCATGTCATTAAAACTTGACCCCCAGCGCATCAGGGACTTGGGTGAATGTGTATGGGCCATTGTGTGAATTATTGATGAGTATCGATCCCGGATTAGGTGTCGCGCTGGATCAGTACCATCCTAGAAGTGTGGCTCTCAGGACCACTTTTATGTCTGACTCTCTGAGCCACCTTGGAAATCTGACTCTCAGAATCACCTTGGCAGTCGGGCTGCAAGTGCCACCTCGGTTTTCAGTGCCACCTCTGCACTCCAGCTCCAGTGCCACCTTTTCAATCAAGTTTCACAGGGGTACCATCTTGGTAGTATTGCTGTCCTTGCCACCTCACAGTCTGACACTCAGTCGATGCCATCTTGACAGCCAGATTTCACTGCTGAGGCATTTCCTGAACCTTGTTGTCTTGTTCTGCTCCATGTTCCTTTTCAACAGTGAGCAGAACGCGTCACTCGCCTGAGTTCTGGTCTAGCTAAAGGACAGATGGCTTGGAGGGGCTCGGTGCAAGGCAATTTGCAATGTCGATTCGATCACTTTTTTCGCCAATACAGAGAATGGCATCAAAAGTTTACCATCTACCATCATAAAAATTTCAGAAATATAAAAATATAAACAATTTCATGCAAGCTCTCCTCAAATTTGTATAATCAATTGCAATAAGGTAAAAGATATAGGGCCAGATGTATCAATGCTTTTTGCGATCGCAAACGGGCCGATTCGCTGAAAACGCAAAAATGCGTTTGGCAATATATATAACATTTTGAATTTGCAATATGGGTAATAGCAATTATTTGCGATTACCTAAATTGGGAATGCAGTTAGGGAATCGCAATTTGCGATTCCCTAAATGCAATTCCTGTAGCTATCGCAAATTGCGAATTAGCATTAAGGAATCGCAAATTCCCACCAACTTCTAGTTGGTGGTAATTTGCAAATTCCTAGAAAAATGCACTTTTTTGCATTTTTCTAAGTGCCATATGGCGCACATACATGCCCTCAGGGCATGTATGTGCGCCACATGTGCACACATGCATATTTCAGGGGTGCAACAGGGTGTCATTTTGGCATCCTTGCACCCTTGAAATTGCATGCGCAATTTGCGAGTACCTATTGGGTACTCGCAAATTGCGCATGCAATTCCCATTCATTGCTATGGGCCTCTAGGCCCATAGAAATGAATGGGAAGCCATTCCTTATTTGCGAATCGCAATTTGCGAGTCGCAATTAAGGAATGCGTAGGAATCGCAAAATCTTTGCAAAAACCTACATACATTGCATTTTGCGAGTCTATAATAGCGAATCGATAAAATTCGCTATTATAGACTCGCAAAATCCAATGTTGATACATCTGGCCCAAAATTTCATAATGAATTAGTCATGTATTAGGTTTAAAACAGTTGTTTTCTCGTTTTAAAAGCACAACATAAAAACGAGGCTATACAGTAGCAGGTTAGTGGATCGGTTAATAATTGTAAATAGTAAAGAGCAGGGTGACATTGCCTGAAATTAAGAGTGCGCATAAGTGGTAAAATGTATTTTTTCCTCTCCTCTCTATAAAACCTGCAAAAGAATAATAGATGGAGTTCGCCTTGAATGAAACTTCTATCGCAGGGGCATGGTGTGAGCGTGTCAGAGGTATCAACATTAGGAGCAAAACCCAACATGAAGGGAGTTCGTTTTAACCGAAACATCAGCAAATGATATCTATGTAAGGGCCTCGTAACAAAAGTTAGGTAATTACTGTCAGTGTTATTTAATGTGGGTGTTAGATTCTATTGTATTACCCTAGTCTTAGTACAATTTGAGACCCACCTATCTCTCATGCATATTCCTATTAATAACTCTTTCAATTCAACCTTGGACACAGTGGTACACAAACCTGGGCTATCAAATAATTCCCCCTTTCCAATTAGATATAAACTTTTCTTTATATGTTGAAGCCATTTAATCTTGCTTAATCCATCCAGGCTTAAGCAGTCCTGAACAATTTCCTGAGTTAGCTTTAGTGTATCTCTTTTCCAAATAGAGTGCCATAGAAGTATCGGGGCAGAGCTAATCTTATCCAAGATGAATGGTATGTTCAGTTCTGAGTGACAGATATAGGTGGAGCAGGATTGAGGAGCACCTACTAGTCTCTTTAAAAAACTGTCCTCAATTCCTTGTAGGGTGGATGTGTTAGCTATTCCCCATACAGCAGCCCCATAGGTGGCAACAGAAATCGCTTTAGCCCCGTAAATCTTTTTTACTGTTAGAATAGGTTTAGAACCGAGTTTTCTTACAAAACCAAACAGCGCTCCTATGCTTCTTTCCATATGAAGGGCTCTGTCACCACCATTTTTTGCCACAAATTTGCAATGTAAGCAGGACACGTCTCTTTGAAGTCAAGGGGATATTCTTGACAACTATTAGGTACTAATAACATGGTGCACCGAGGGTTTAAAGTGCCAACAGCTTCAATCTGAAGGTGGTACTCACGGCTGAATAATAATCAGTCTGGGTCCAGGGGTTAATGGTGCACACAGAAAAGTTCTCCTTGAAATCCAAGCTTATGTAAACAAAGTCCCTGTGCACTGGGGATTACTAGGGAACTCAAGTTTGAATTTGAGGGAGTCTCTCTTTCTAATGAAGATCCATAAAAATTCCAATTGCCCCTGAACTCGGGTGATTCTGCATGGCTAGTTAATGCTCCCATGCTTCACCTTCCAACCCCTGCCTCCTCACCCACCAGGCACTGGCGATTACGAGTAGGCGCAGTCCAAGTCTCTCCCTTTCATTATTCAAGTATGAATGAATGAATATTAGATTTATAGAGCGCAGACTTAGCCCCAAGGCGTCAAGGCGCTGAAGTGGGGCTACTTCAAAGTTGAGTATGTAAGGGATCTGAAGTTGTAGTGGGGTCAGACATGAAGCCTCAGTTATATTGTATTGTATTTTATTGTAATATTTATATAGCTATTACTACCCATGTGGATCACTGAAGCGCTTGCCTGTGTGTGTGTGTGATTGGAAAGGTGTTGTCTTTGTTTTGTTTCTACGTGGGAAGTGATTAATTGTCCTGAACGATAAACACCTAAGTGTAATTATCGTTTATGTGACACAGCATTTAGCAGTATGCTAGATGAACAGGTATCAGAGTAGATGCACAGTTTATGGCTAGTAGGATGCTAGCAGCCTTGATCGGGCCTGTAAGGCGCTTTATGGAGTTCTTGTATGTTACACTCCACCTTGATGGTTACCGCATAGGGTTGTCCATTCTGAGGTCTTACTGACCCGAGCAAGCATGGGTTGGAGGAGAGAGGGTCAGAGATCTGACTGTGTTAGGGTCATCCTATCTTTTAGTGTCATGATCTGATGTTAAGGAGGAGTCATAGTATTTGGCTAGCTGGGGGTCTGCAGGGGTGGACTATGTTAGAGTGCTGCAGTGAGCAGCAGATCTCTTCAGAAAGCCATTCCATACCTGTCCAAACGGTGGATATAGTGGGTAGATTTCATGAACTGATACAGGTGTTGAATTATGGGTGAGGACTTTAGCGGAGTCGCCTATGTTTAGTATTAGAGAGCCATAAGGCAAAGTGTATTATTCATGATTTACAATCATGTATGCTGATTTTCCCAGAATATATGAAACACATAGCTTAGAAAAGATTCTATTAATCTCTTGCCAATCATTACAAAATGTAAACATGCTTCCCTATGCCCCCCTCTTTCTCACTTACTCTCCTCGCATTCCTTTTCATTGTCCTTGAGTTTCAGCTGAATGGACTATGTATACCACTCGACAGACCTTAGCTCCTGAACCATCAATACCTTAGGATTTCGCACCAATGTCACTGTTGAGACTTTTTCATGCAATACTCTTGTATTTTTCATGCATTCAAAATCTCGATAGTTTCAACAATCGTGTTCGCTGGGTTTAGAAAGCGCTCCAACCTCAATAGGCACCCACGCTCCTGTAATGTCCGACAAGTCAGGAACTGCCTGAGTGACCAAAGGGTTTGGCTAAGGAGTTCTATAGAATGTCATCACCCGTCACTGTGGTACTCTCAGAATATCTGCAGGTTGTTCTAAACGTCTGGCCCCAGCACAGCAAATATTTTTCTACCCTGTGGGAAAAGGCACACCTAGGCAAGGCGGTATTTAACACATTACAGATATTTCAATTCCAGACATACATGAAGACAACATTATTACCAAAAAACAACAGTTTTTTTTGGGAAATATTTCATTTTATTCACTTTTTTTCTTTTGTAGTAAAAAAAAATATATCTTATTTTTGACTTACAAAAATATATCATTCTCTGTTATATTTAGCAGTTGTCATATTTCTGTATTCATTTTTGTTCATAGCAACCTTATTTTCACATTTATAATCATAAATACATCAAATAGCACTATTCCTCAATTTGACAATACATAAGAGACTGACAGTCTTCTTTAACCCTTGGTTATACAATCAATATTAACATCATCCTTCTTTATGCTGGTATAATACTGGCGGCTTGTTGACAGGCAACGCGCGTTTCGGCTAAAGCCTTCATCAGGACTCCGTCACAGTGGTTACTTCGAGGGCAACTGATAGCTATATGTCCTACTCGTCTTTCTTTTGCAAAATTGAGGGTATTATCAGCAGCTTTTCTGTTGTATACTGCTCCGCTATTGTGATTCCTATCTCCTACGAATGGGTCATGGACGGATTTTTTTCATACAAAGCCAGAGAAGCTATGCCTTTTATATACTCCAAAGTGCTATCTCGAAATGGTCCTACTTGTTGCACAATATTGGGTAAAACCTTGCTCACTACTTCAAGCGTTGTAACTTGATGGGTAAATCATCTTTATAATTTATTTTGATATGTCGTTCTCTGCATTTCCTATTTTCGACTGCATATGCTTGTGAATTCAGTGCATTCATGAATTGCAATCGCACTCCTGAAAATGTAGTTTGCTCTTATCCTTGTGCTGCCATTTCGATCGCTGCATCTCATTCGTTTAGGAGACGCCAAAGGGAAAATATTATTTTTCTACCTACATGCAGTCATTTTTATATAGTAATTTTCTTTACGAGAATAACATAACAGACATTTGTAAACTGCATGTTAGGGCATCTTGGTGCTAAATGGCAGTCGTTTATTGTTACCCAACGTTGGTTATCATCCTTGGAAGGATGAAACAATGAGAAGTCACGCTGGGATTCAGACCGGTGACCATAAGCTCGAATTGAATGCTTTTGCCCACTAAGCCACCAAATCTAGATATCGTACCCTACACTGAGTAGATCAAAAACACCAAAATACAACTGGAAAGAAGCCTTACTAAGCAGCGAATTTACTCATTATATTTTAACACAAGCCCTTCAATAAACCACCATTTCCATGTTTCCTTGCACAAACTGTGACCCACAGATGGATGGTAACTGGAAGAAATGAAGAGGAGAAAGAGAGAGTCACCAGCTCATTGTTAACTCAATTACCTTCATTAAGATAGCCAAAATGCAGCAATTAATTGCGCTCAACAGTTGGCTAAATGAGGCACATTTAGGAGACTGTTCGTCGCTCTTTGTTCCTCTGACCTCCTTTGTTATTTATCAGGGTCCCACGTCATCCTGGTGCTTGGGGGCAGTGCTGCTCGACCACCTCAAGCGCTCTCTTCTCTTTTCACAGTAACATGACCAGGAGGTTCTAGGTATATTTACAAGGCTCCTTGTGGCAGATTTACAAGCCCCTTGCGACAACTTTACGCCGCCGTTGCGTCACTTCTGTGACGCAGCAGCGTCGTAAACAATGCGCCACGTTGCGACATATTTACAACGTGACGCATCTAGGGAGATGCGTCACATTGTAAAGCCCTGCGCTACATTATACCTGCGTTAGGTATAATGTATGCAGGGTGGGCATTCCCACGCAGGAAAGCCTCATAAAACTGATGCAGTGAAATCTACAAGATTTCACTGAGTCACTTTTACGACGCCACTGCGTCAAAACCTTGCGCCTGCCAGAAGCAGGCGTAAGGAGTGATGCAGCATGTTAGGAATAGGCATTCCTAACCATTGCTGGAGTTGCGTCGTACTTGCGACACAACTCCAATAATGCGCTGCCCTTACGTTGAACAGATGCGTCACGCATCTGTCTATCCTTGCACCACGGTGCGCCGCATTGTAAATGCGGCGCAACCATGGTGCGCAAGGGTTTTTTTACGTTTCGCGAATGAACTGGCGCATCCCTGCTAATATGCAGGAATGCGCCAGTTCTTGTAAATCTGCCCCCTTGTTTTTCCTAGCCTTCACCTGCAGTATCCTACTCTTTCATGTGTAGGGACACATGCTCTATAACAAGTGTTGAAGCCACCATCTTCTGCTCATTTTATTGATTTAGATAGAATGCAGGCTTTTGCATGTTACAGTCCTAAAGACGCCTTATATTGCATTACTGGGAACATCATTAGGTGGTTCTCTGGTTTCCACAAAAGGTCTTTTTCATCAGAGGCATCCTCATTTTGGAGAAACAGCGAAAAGATTTCTTTAAGCAGAGCTGGTTGGCTCTCCTTCAGACACTTTTAAAGTTATAGTGCACAGCACACTTTGGGGCATATTATCTAAAATGTGCGCTAAACATCGCAAAGCGTGTTTAGTGAGCACTTTTTTATCGCCGGCTATCGTCGGAATAATTTGCCATGCTAACGCTGTATTAGCGACATTTAGCGCTATGGCGATAATTATTCCAGCCATACCGGTGTTTTCCATGAAACATCGCTGGTTTTCCAGCGATGTTTCATGGGAAACGGCGATAACCTTGCTGATACGACCCTGTGGTCGTATCAGCATAATCCACCCCCCATGTTAGATATGGCTAACACCTGCTAATTGCAGGTGTTAAATAAATAGCGATGACCCGGTTAGCGCAACTTTTCACGTCGCTAACTGGGGCCATGGCCACCTTGCTAATAGGCGATAGGCCTGTTAGCGGGTGTTTCCCAGGTTTGTTCGTCGGAACGCCCACTTTGCATGTCATTAGCGATAAATATCGCTGACATGCAAAGCGGTAAAATCACGGGCGCTAATGCCCGAAAACTGTCGCTAACTGCTGTTAGAGACAGTTTGCTGATAGGGCGATAAGAATATCGCCGCTTTAGCGGCAAAAAGTGCCGCTAAAACGGCGATAGTGCCCTTGCTAATATGCCCCTTTATTTCCCTAACACATAGAGCAATTTTCCAGATTGCTACTATTGTGGAACTGGATGCAACTGAGAGAAGCACCAGTATTTCGAGCTCACCTGCCTGATCAGATTGTGTCATCAAAGGCTTTTGATCCTGAATAGTCTGCAGAGCACTGCTGAGATATGTTAAGCTTGGAGGCCCAGGGCCCCAATATTAATGTGACTTTAGTATTTCATGTTTTGTAGTGTTTTGCATTGGTGTAGATCCTGAATAATGAATAGGAAACATTGTGGGACCTTAACATCGCAGAGAAAATATAGAGGACTATTTAAAACGTAAGCATGCATAGATTTTCTATACCTAGCTTCACATATATGTACTGTGACAATATATATCTTCAAGGTACGTAAATGTGGAGTTAAAAATTGTAAATCTATACTCCTCCTATATGCACTTACCTTTCGATATTTTGGCCTTCAATTTCTTTAGATGAGGCAAAGGGATCATGATATTCCTTTTGTCAATAGTCAGTAGTAAAACATTTGCACTTATGTTTTTCTCGTCAGCTGTATAATATTAGATTTTCTTCCTGTTAGTTCTACGTGATCCTCCCCCATACTTCACAATTTCCTCCACAACCTCTCGGCATTTCCCTATCATTTCTTAGGCCACCAGTAAGTGTTTCAGCCAGCAAACAAACTCTACCGTCTACCTCCTGCTCTGAAAATATAATGTAATTGCTGGCCATGGCCATGTTGTGCTTTCTCTTAATGTGTATTTTTTTTTAGCTCAATCAGTATATTATCCAGGGTAGTAGAGTTTTTCCCTACCAGCCTGACGTAACCCCCTTCCTTAAACTCAGTATTGTTCCCAAAACCTTTCGGCTTCTCTTTCTCTTCCTTACGAACATCCATAAATGGTTCAGTGATAGAAGAGATGCACCAATCCATCACCCATCTAGTGTTATCGGCTTCCCTTCAGTAGCACCTTGGACCCCAGGGAAGCCACTGATCCCCACTACAATTTGTGCAAGTTAGCAGGTCCAGGTGCTCCATATGTGGCCATAGGTATTTGGCCTTTTCAATTATCTTGCTCTTATTTCACCCCACGGGGGTATAATATTGTGTGGCAGCCTTTAACTATCATCTCCTTGTGACACTCCCTCACATGTTGCTAAATCCCTACCACCACCACCACCAACTCTCTTCCTCTTGCTTAGAGCCATCCCTAAATAGATTGAACAGGAAATGGACTAAGCAATCCATTCATTTCTCCCACCTAAATACCTGGCCTCCTGCCATTCCTCGGATCTTTAGAAGGATACAGATCACTGCCTAGATCTGTGCAAGTTAGCAGACCGATGGCCACGATTGATGTTCTTTGTGGATACAGGTATTTTGTATACTTTCTCTGCTTTTGCCCTTCCTTTCCACCCACAGATCTATATTATATCATAGTCTTTCCTTCATCGGCCGCACAGGATCGTTTCCCTTGATGTCATTCCTCTACCATCTGTGGCTATTGCCTTTGGCCATCTTTAAGTTCCTAGGCAAAGGGAGAGAAGTACAAGTCCAGCCAGCCCTCTTCAGTAGATTACTCCCTGTCACTCCTGGGTGGAATCCGCAGAGCACATGACATGGCTTTTCCTAAAAGACCAGTTAGCACTGATTGCTTCCTGCTGTCCCTGGATGGACTCTTAAATCTTATACGAATGCTTCTTCTATAATGGTTTCTCATTGCCTCTCTGCGTTTCCTCCCCAGAGCAGATATCAGAAATGGTTTATATATTACCCCTTCAAGCGGGTTGGTCTCTGACACAATGGGGTGGAGTCCGCAGAGCATATACCATAGCTGGTTACTTACGGCCCGTTCCTATGGGTTACTCCTCTGCTGCCCATGGGTGGATGTATGCAGATGAAGAAAGCTTGCACCTCTGAGAGGTAGCACTATTCTGTGCGATACTCAATGTGGTTTAAACAGTATGATACTGATACTTCAATTGTATATATCATGCCTATGCACAGCTACCAAATCACAATACATGCATGACATAAAAATACTTCCCACATAGGCCGCATATTGCTCACATACTTTTTGTAAATGAATACACTAGCATCTAATGCTCAATACTAATCTTTCACTTCAATTTGCTACAATGCATGCCAAGGTGCAGCTACAAAAACACAATAGGAGCACAACTGGACCTCACACACAACCTCAAACCACAAAAATGAGTGGGTATCGCTTGATTCCAAGAAACATGGTGACATTTCACTAAAGCTCCAGTGAACCCCAAAGTAACTGTTCTCAGTGCAACAGTGCAAGGAATAGAGGGGTGACACACTGCTACCAACTGGCACATGTGAAACAGAAGATGTGGGCGGCCTGATTTATACAGCTAGAGTAGCTTACGTCAGAGCATTATTAGTTCCACCGGGGGCCAGTGGGTGCACGATAGCTGCATCTCACTAGGCTACCCTCGCTATGCGAGCATCCAGCGGCCGGTCTGTGCTGTGACACACATATGGAAAGCTCAGACATTCTACCTTATGGAAGTACTGGGTACGAGCTCCGAAGCAGCCTGGTAGGAATTTTGCGTAGCGGAGAGCGATTGGTTTGCAAAGATGATACTGAGGCTGCACTCCTGTACAGCACAATAGTGTAAGGAGCAGAAGGCTGAGCACTTTGAAATGACCTACTCAGGAATGTAACCCGGATCCGGATGCAACAAATGGGAATTTTACAGGATACAAATTGAGTGAGCTGATTATTATTATCGGAGATACTGGAGGGGTCCTATTTCGAGAGCTGTGTGCCAGCTCGTCTGCCCTCACTATGCAAACATGTGGCTCCCTGGCCTATGAAGAAGACACCTGGAGATCCCTCTACCTTCAAGCGTGGAAGTAAGCCGTGGTGAATTAAACATTCCGATTCTGATAAACTGCACTTACAACTATTATCTTCAGAGCAACATAGAAACTACTGAAGCTGAGCCACACATGCTGTGCAAAACAAGAAGGGGCTGCTTACGAGTCTGGAGGTCAGAGGACCGCCAGACTCGTGGTGGCGTGGCGGTGGCGAATCCAGCCACCGCTGCACCGGTGACCTGACATCCCCATTAGGAGTTGGCCGGTTGGCCCCTCCTGGGTCCGCCTACTCCGCCAGGGAATTGCCGTTTCCTGGCTTTGGAGTGGAGGTCAGAGGCCGCAATATGCTTGGCGGGAATATATGACGTTACAACGCATGCAATTACAATGCATGCTTTTACAATGCAGTCTTTACATCGCAACTACCATTACATTGCATGATTTTACAACGCATGCCATTACAATGCATTTTTAAAAACTACCATTACAACGCATTCCATTACTACGCATACCATTACAACGCATAATACTTTTTGGGCAACAGTAGGGTAAGTGTTGGATAGTGTAGGGGTAAAAATTACTATTCCCATGTACCCCAAAACCCATACCCACACTAATACTAAAACAATCTCCATTACTTACCTTATAATGCGTTTTAATGGCATACGTTGTAATGGTATGCGTTGTAATGGCATGCGTTGTAGTGACATGCGTTGTAATGACATGCATTGTAATGGCATGCGATGTAAAGGCAGTTGCGTTGTAACAGTTGCATTGTAAAGGTAGGTCACTGTAATGACTGCGTTGTAATGGATGTTTCCCCTTGGCGGGACGGCCATGGTCCCGCCAAGCATATTATGAGTTTCTTCTCCTCCAGGGTTTACATGGCGGTTCCTCCTCCATGTAAACCTTAGAGGAGAGGAAACAAAGGGGGTTCCACAGGGCCCCCGTGCCTCAACCGCATGTGGATGCACACAGGGGGGCTTAACATGTGCCCACCTGTGTGCATGCACTTAGGTTCTTGCACTGCATGGACTTTCGAGTCCATGTCATGCAGGAACCTTGTAGTGTGGTCCCATTGCAGTACCTTTTTCACTAAAAAGTCATATTCTAAAGGGTACGCGGCAAAGCAATAGCGCAGCGGTTTGCATCACCGCGCCACCGCTTCCCCAAAAAGTCGTAATCGGGGTCTTAGTGATCGAAACACCCATTTTGGTTGGCTACCTTCATTGAAACAACCCTTTCAGAGATATGGCTGAGATATTAGCATAAGAATCCTCAATACTGAACTCAGATAATAAGGTAATTAACCAGCTTTTAACCCTACCATCGCCCGCTACAGAAATAGATTGACATACATTTCAAGAATGCATCCATGTCCTGTCACATATGTCCTGTATAAGAATCTTAGGAGCCCCCCTGGGGCCATTCTATAATGTAAACATGTGCCTCCACCTCCAGTATGCACTCAAGTCATAGTAATGCATACAGATGAAGGAGCAGAGATTTTCCCTTATCTACCCAAAGGAACCCTCCTTGCACCAATTGCCAACTGAGACGTGTTTATGAGGGGAGACCCTTGATACTTCTGGCTGATTGACTGGCCGGAGCCCCTCTCCACCAATGGGACCCCATACCTTGTGCCTTCTGGTTCACATAAACAATCTCTGCCATAATCCACTTCATACCACCTAGAGCAGACCCCAAGAACACGACTAGATGAACCTTGAGACATAACTGTGGATATGAAAGTGTAACCCCACAATCACTGAATGCAGGTGTCATATTCTCACAAATCTGGTTTAATTCCACCCTGGCTAACAATATTGTATTTATAAAGGCTCATGCTCCAGTCCTAAATGTCTGGACCAAAACCAGTATGGCAGTTGCTCTTCATAGAAGCTGTAGTGGAGAAACAATTCAAACCTACCACAGAATGTCAAACCTCAAGGATGGTGTTGATCACATTAGATACTATAATGAGGGAATTGTCGGTGAACAAACAGCCCACTGCACCAGTGAAGGGCACCATGGTCAAATCTGCTTTCGAAATTCTTTCCGTAGCCTAATATAGCCACAGTTAATCCGAGATTTCAGGCACTAGAAACCAGGTTTGGCAGAGTGGGAGGTAGATAGAGAGATAGATAGATAGATAGATAGATAGATAGATAGATAGATAGATAGATAGATAGATAGATAGTTGGATGGTTCAATGAACGATTAATTAAAATCATTACAATAATGTGGCAGATTCTTCAACAGTTAATATATAAAACTTATATGTTAATTAATTCATTAAAGCAGTTAAAAAATTACTGAAAAACAAAGAGGAATTGAGAAAAAAGGCCATTTTAAAGAGACCCTCATCCCCAAATGCTTAAAGTGCAAAACCCGGCCTCTGATAAAGGACGAAGAAAAAGTTAGAAAAAAGTGCATTTTAAAGAGGCCCTCTTTCCCAGGTACTTAAAGTTCATAGCATGGCCTCTGATGTAGGCTGACCAGGCATCAGGGCCGGACTGGCCGTAGCGGGCTCCGGGCGTTTCCCCGGTGGGCCGCCAGGGTGGGGGCCGGTTTTGGGCCCCTGGTGGCCGTTTTTGTTACCGGGGGCCTGCAATATCGGCCCCCGGTAACAAAATCTGCCGAAACCGGCCTTTGCAAACAGCTCGGCCGCACCCCCTCAGGGGGGCCGTCCGGCAGTTTGCCTGGGCCAGTTTCGGTTCCCAATCCGGCCCTGCCAGGCGTCCCGGATTTGCCCAGACCGTCCCGGTTTTTCAACAGTTGTCCCGGCAGATTTCCATAAAATTGGCTTATGTCCCGGTTTTTCGAGAGGGTAAACTGAAAACAGTGAGAGACACGTTTTTAGGTGTTACAAAACAGGGCTAGTAAGCAGCTGTTATAAGTGAGCAATTTAATTAACAGGTATAATGCTGGTTTTAAAAATTACGTTTTATTTATTTTGTTAGTGCCTCTTCTGTGTTTCTATGAGGATGAGGGCTGTCATTCTTTGCCACTTTATGGATGTAAATGTGTAGTCCTTCCTTTATTTTTGCGAAAGGTCCCGGTTTTGGGGTCGCACGATCTGGTCACCCTACTCTGATGTAAAGTTCAACTCTGAGGCCAAGGTAAAGTGCGACGACAATGTAGCTGGCTGGCCTCCAGCAGCATTATGGGCTGTATTCCTCCTTGTTCTGTTGTACTTGCAGGACCCTTTAAAAGTTCTATAAGTGCGGTCTCGATTTCCAGAAAAAAATCCAACTTCGCTTCCAAGAGAGATCCGACACAAGAACCCAGATAAACGGGAGGGCTTGTTGGCAACATATTTCGGAGAATCAGGGCCGGCTCTAGGGCGGAGCGATTGGTGCCACCGCACCTGGTGCTGACTTGGGGTGGGGGCGTCATTTTTGCAAGTTAATTTTCATTTTAAAAGCTCCTGCTGCTGCGTTCCTGGCCTCCCGCAATTTTCAGGTTTCAATTTAAATGTCAAGATAACTCGGTGATTAATTGTCTTCCTGGGAAGAGACTGGAGGTTTGTGTAGTGCAAGTTTTGACTAATGGTAAGGTAGGGCAGAGGGTTAAAATGCCTGCTGCTAAGAATGTGTACCATGCAGATAACAAAGTGCATATAATGTAAATAGGTTAGTAGGTTACTGATTCTGTAAGAGAGATTCTTTTGTTACTTGTAGTTTCTAAGTCAAAATCCTAATATAGAACATTGAGCTATTAACTGTCATCAAAAATCTGCATGCAAACTGCAAGGTACATGGTATAGCTATATGTTTTATTACCCAGTCTTTCATTATCCTAATCTTGCTAAAATGGTTCATTTGGGTAGAAAACAATTCTTATTATTAAAGAGAACTCCTAACAATGGGGTTACGTTTTAAATTCTGAATTTGTGCTTTTCCAGAATAAGGACTCAAACTATATTGCCTACCAGTATGGATGACATGTGACTCCCACACCTTGTAGTCCTGTCTGATGTAACATTTCCTATACAGTGATTTACACACATATGATTGTCTCTATGCAATGTGTGTGCGATGTAAAGTGCTCTGACACCTTACACTGGTATGAGTGGTGCTATAAAACTAAATGAATCTGAGAGACAGTGGTTATGGAGACTTGAGGGAATCTGTGGCAGAGGTGGTCATGGGGGGGCACCAACAAACATTGTCGCACAGGGCGCCACCAGTGCTAAAGCCGGCCCTGCGGAGAATTGTCTGCAGCTGGAATGCTACCATCTGTCCTATAGGGATGGCCGTGACAACTGCAGGGTTTCTAGGGCGCCTTTAAAAAATTTCAAACATTGACCCCTAGCTGCATTGGCTCCCCTTTCAGCCGTGCCTGCGGGATGCCTTGGCAAGCCCTGATGTTTAGTATTCGCCATATTGGATGAAGTCAGAATATTCTCAGTGGGATCAGATTTTCACAAAATTCTCAATGGGATCAGATTTTCACAAATGCAGAGGATGTGGGGCAAGGATTCCTCTCCCTTTGAACAAAGTCTGCATTGCCTGTTGTCATCATGGGGATTCCATCAGCCATACAAAAGGCTTTTAAGTGGATTAGACCGAAGTTCAGTCTCCTTAACTACTTTTTCATGTCCTTGCTTAGATAGGATGGAAAAATCTCTGGTTTATACAACATTACTGCCCAACTTCTGTGTGCCTTTTTCTTGAAGGCCCGCACATCCAGTTCCCTTGATATTAATTTGGCTTGTTTGATCAGCAGCTTTCCTAATATGGTCGCAGGAAGATCTCTTGTCAGAAGATTCAATGCAGTATTCAAATAACTGTGTAAAGTTATCTAGGAGTGCTTATCACTTCCCAGATTGCATGTTTTATTCTGTCGTTTTTGGCTTGCTTAACTTTGAGGCAATAGACTATAAACGTGGCCTTCAATATCAAATGCTGCGAGAACAGGCAGTATTCTAGCCAAATTTTGGCATGTGAAGTACAATCTGGTAGGGAGAATATTCGTCTATAGAGGGTGGATTGCGGCCTATCTAGCTAGTCTGGCAACTTATTTCTAAATATCGTTGCTCCATATGTGATAGTTGGTAGGAGCTTGCAGTCTATCACCTTTAAGAGGGGACGTAAGTCTGGATTCACCATTGATTTTTGTTGTTTTTGAAAGGCCCCATCAAAGAATTTGCAGCCGCCTGCTGGACCTGAATGCGTGGAGCTACGCCTTCCCTACACTCCAACCATACTCCTAGGTATTTGTATGAGTCGACAAATTCAATCGCATTATCCTAGATAAACCAGGCTTCCCTCTTTAAGTTTGCGAGAAATGGTCATAACCTTTGTTTTTGTGACATTTAGCTGTAAATTATTGATTTCACAATAAGTGGCAAATGCATAGTGTCATCAGCATACTAGAGGAACTAAATTCTAATGCTAGCCATCTTTGGCGGAAATGCCCTCTCCTTTTCCAGATGTTCTTTTAGATCAGCCAAATTTGATAATAATAGTGCCAGTTTGCAGCCTTGCTTTAGACCTTTTTTGGTTATGATTAGAGCCGTTATGGACCAACTGGAGTTTATTTTGATATTTACCGAGGTTTTGGAGTACAGCAATGAAATTGCCCTTAACAGATGAAATTGTACGTCCCAAGAGTTGCTCTTGAGACGCTATCAAATACTGTTTTGAAGTCAATGAACCCTACGTACAGGGCCTTGCCCTTGGATGCCATTGTTACTGCACTCAGATGAGATATACAGGTTAGATTGTCTTCAATATGGCGACCCTTTTGAAATCCTGTCTGATTGCGGGGAATCATTTTTTTCTCTGTTGACCATGCTTGTAATTCCTTATTGAGGATGCTTGCATAGCATTTCCCCTCAGTGTCCAGGAGTGCGATCAGTCAATAATTTTCTAAGCAGGACCATTCTTATGTAGGGGTACCAGGAGTGAACCTTTCCAAGAATCTGGTATAGACGACCCTAGCAAGTGTGCTTGGAATATTGGGGTCAATACTTTTGCCTATCTTTTCTCGGGCCCATATGAATAGCTGGGATGCCACTTGGACCTGGAGCTCCATTTGGGTGGATTGCGTTGATGGCTTTTGCCACTTGTTCCTGGCTTAATATAATTGTACACACATCATTATCTAGCCAGGACTCAGCAACCACCGGGCCGGCTGCAGCCACTGGGCCGGCTGCAGCCTGGTCTACATAATGGCTTTCAAAATAGTGCTCCCACTTGGTGGGGCTATGTTTGCTGCAACCACCTGGCTTTTGGAAGCTGAGATGCTGATTATCCATGCCCAGAATTTCTTTTGGTCCTTTGACTTCATTATCCCATACAATTGGGCCCACTTGTTGGATTCCTCCTCCTTTTTTATGGCACAAAGAGCTTTCCTCTATCTTATCACTATCAATGAGACCCTAATCCACAGCCACATATCACCATCCTTGCCATGACTCTAACTTTTAAGGACGACTTTATTTAACTGTTTCAATAGGGCAGCTGTTTTCCTTGAAGTTACTTCTTTGGTCATGATCTTACGCTTACCAGGGTCACCACTGACTGCCTGATTTGAACTGTCTCTAGCATTCTCCCTTAGGAGGGAGACAAAAAAAACAAAAATTCGGGTTAAGGTTTTCATCAGTGAGTGGTCCTGCTTAATGTTTAAACTAGGAACTGCTACATACGGGCCCTCAGCCCTGATTGAACATCCGTATT
This sequence comes from Calotriton arnoldi, assembly GCA_963921515.1. Classification (NCBI taxonomy): domain Eukaryota; kingdom Metazoa; phylum Chordata; class Amphibia; order Caudata; family Salamandridae; genus Calotriton; species Calotriton arnoldi. The sequence continues at coordinate 94,222 of CAWUFW010010349.1, read as the reverse complement.
CCATATTATTTTTTAATGGGTTCTAATTCCTCCTGTCTTCCAATGTGGCTAGCTTGCAGGCAGAGGCGTCTTGTGGCCAGGATTTTGCATTTCAGTATTGCGTGAGCACTAGCCAGAGATGGTGTGACTTTGAAATTACTTGTATACTAGAAATGGGCTAAAGACACCCAGATGTAATCCAGGGTTACTATCCAAAAACATGAGAAATGGGTGTATGCGGCCGGTGTGTCTGGTTCAAACCTGCCATTGAGTTTGTGATCCTAATTGATTTAGGATATCACATAGCTCTTTGCCCTGCATGTCGGATCTTTGGTATTGCTCCTGGATTGGAGGTATAGCCCAGAGACGATCTTCAAGATCCAGGAGGGTGTTATTCAGCCCTGCGCACATCAGGTTGACGTTGAAGTCTCCCATGAGGACCCATGTTGTATCTGGGTGGGATAGTTTCAGCCTTCTCAGAATTGGGAGGAGTGATGTCAATGTTAACTCCCGTTTATCCTTAGTTGGCTGGAGGTAGATGCTTCCTATGATGAAGGAGGTTGTAATACTCTGGCTTATGTTATTGACTTGGGTTGCCAAGAGGATACTAAATTCACCCTTCCCCAGGCTGAGTACTGTTGATATTATCATTAGCTTGTTTCGCACAGAAATTGACACTCCTCCTGAGGTATGTTCCCCTGCCTGGGATTCTATTGCTGTGGCTTCATATGCAGTAAAGTCAAGTCAGGGAAATAAATGGAGGGCCCATGTTTCTTGGAGCACGATGATATCAGAATCCCTCAAATGTACTATTGCTTATTTCTTTCATTCAGAGCCAATTAGACCATGTATGTTCCACAAGCTTATTTTCAAGTGATCAGTTTTATGCAATGCCTTATGCTAGGGCCAAATGCTTAGGGCTCTTGGTAGCCATGTCCAAACCATGATTTTTGATTGCTGTGTGGTGCAGGTTCACCCTTACCCTATGTGACTTGCCTTTATTATCAGCTTGCCTTCCAAAATTTCCAGAAATCTGGGTGCTTTTTTGGGCTCTTCAATAATGAATCCTGGCAATTATTTGTGCTATTTTGCTCTTTTGAGGGATGGCCTGGTTTCTTGTCGGTTCTTGATTTGTTACGTAAAAACATCACTGGATCTTTGATTGCTGCTGGGTTTGTCTCTTTTACACCCAATTGATCAAGCAGGGCCTTGTTCACTCTCAAAGTATTCACCAGAACGTGAATATTCGGGGTAAAGCGCAGTTTTATTGTCTATACCAGCCTTTTTTGTCAACCCGTTGTTTTGGGTATTTCTCATGCTAGCGTCTAGACTGAAGATACTTTTTGGCTTGTGTGAGAGGCCTGGTATATGATGTACACTTATGTAAGTGGACACCCTGCACCAGTCCAGACAACCCTTATGTTGATTTAGGAGGTCTTAGAGAACCTTAGAAAGCTCTCTAAGTGGAGCTGTGGAGAGCAGCCTTCAGGCTTAGTCCAGAAGGAGTGTAAAGCAGCAGTTTTACCAGAATGCAATCTAATAGGTATAGATTAAGTGAAAAAGAACCACACAATGTATTTATAAAAATATGTATTTATTATATATTACTCACTAACATATACAGATATCTCCTACCCGGAGATATGCACAATGCACACAATACTTTGCATAGAAATATAGCAAATAGCACAGAATACACAGTGGACCCTGGGGGGGGCAAACTATATACTAAGAAAGTAGTATAAGGACCATGACTCATGTCAAGACAATGCCCACAGGACGTAGAAGTGCCGGGGACCCAAGGAACCACCCAAGGTGAGTGACTAGAAACCCCATGGAGATCGTGTGCAGTGTGAGAACACGGCCGCGTTTTCAGTACAAATCAACGTGTAAGTCGCAGTTGCAATTTTGAAGATTAAAGACCCTTTCCAGTGGACCCTGAAGAAACTCCATGGAAGACAGAAGGTTGGAGAGCCACCATACCGGTGGATACACTAGTACCCACATTACGTACACCAGGGAAGCCGGGTGCATAGGTGTGAAGTGGTGTCGGAAACCGTCGCCGAACCCAATGGAGGACTTCAGGAAATTGCTGCCCCTGGAGAAGGAGAAAGTGTCCGGTGGAATCTGAAGGTGGATTCAAGTTGAAGAGTACCTGCAAGCAGAGGGGACAGAGTCTATGTCACTCAGGAGTGACCTGGAGACCTGGAAGACGAACGCTCACCGATGTCGAGAGTTGCAGGAGAGTTGACGTGACCTTGACTCTGCAGCTGTGAGGACCAGGTGATGCTGTGGGAGACCAGGAGCCATGCACGAGCTGTCCCACATTGGATGTCGAGAGTTGAGGGGTCGGTGTCCGTCGGGAGCACCAACAAGCCTTGGCAACTGCAAACAACGTGGTAGTCGAAGAAGGTGCAATGTCGGGACCAGCAAGGTCCAGGGGACTCACCACAAGCAGAGAAGTCAGGGCAGGCCCAGTGCAATCAGGTGAGCCCAAAAGAAGCAAAGATAACCCTCAACAGGACCCATAGGCCGGAGGCCATGGTGCAAACAATGTGGTGTGGACAAATATTCTGGTCACTGGAAATGCTTGAGGTTGGGGCTACTTGGAGCCCAAAGATCTTGGTGGAAGTAAGTCAACAAGCCTTTGCAACGGCAAGTCGACTCGTGCACTGTGGTTCCTGCGGCTCCTACAAGGGATACTGGACTCAAACTTGGTGAGAGGGCAGGGCAGGCCTCAAGAGATATAGAGAACCACCACCTGTGTTGCTGAGCCTTTCGGAGTCCGTGGGAGCTCAGGATCAGCAGACCGGTCAGCTTAGTTGCAGTGCCTGCAGATGCAGGGAAGTGACTCCTTCACTCCAAGGGAGTTCCCTTCAGGTGTCTTGGATGCCCACAGGCCTTGGAAGGTTCCTGTATGGTGCATAGGCACAGACGATGTAGCAAACTGGAAGGGAGACAAAGTCAAGCCCAAACGATGTCCAGCGAAGTTCAGAGTGCCCAGACGGTAGAAGTTAAAGTGGTGTCTGAATTGAATCATGTCCCACGATGAATCTAGGGACCTACACCAAGGTAAGCCCTTAAGTACCCTAAGGAAAGGGTTGGAACGAATCAGGGGACCCCTTCCAGAGGAGTGTTTGGACAGGGGTGAGGATACTCCCATGTCCTTTGTCCAGTTTCACGCCAGAGCGGGAGCCAATGGCTCCCAGAGCTGGTTTGAACTGGACTATGCATGGAGGCACCAAATGTGCCCCTCATGCAGACTGAGTGGTGCTGGCAAGTGCACCCACCCGGCCCCAATACACAAACTCCTGTCTGGGAGGTGGTCACACATCCCTGTGACAGGATACCTATTGTTCTGCCTTCCTCTGCTCGAGCTTGGCTCAGCAGCAGGAGGGCGGAATCGTGTCTCTGCTCGGCAGCAGCCATGTTGTGCTGTCCAGGTCTAGAAGACTGGCACCAGGAGCACTGAGAGCCTAACATAGGCCCGTTCTAGTCCTTGGAATCATACGTCCCACACCGTTAAAGGTGTGGGGGCATGGTTCCAACATGTTTGATACTAAACATGATAGGATTAGTTGCAGCCAATTTCGAGATGGTCATTGCGTATTTACGCGGTGCCCCTCTATATGATATATGGCTGCTTCACTTATAACCAGGGAGAATGGACTCCGTAGGCTGTAGGGGTGTCCTACTCATGCAGGGGCACCCTCACACTTAGAACTAAGCACCCTACCCTCAGGATTGTAAAGACCTGCTATAGGGGTGACTTATAGGTTTTAAGTGCAGTGACCCTATATATAGGAGACCTATATCTTTTGTAAGTGTTGCTAACACCAGCTTACACAGGCTGCAATGGTGTGTCTGTAGTTTCAGTTTGAATGGTCTCCCATGGGTGGCATGATACATGCTTCAGCCCATACGGGACTTCTGGGCTACCTATGCACTGGGTACCTTAGTACCATATACTAGGGACTGATAAGGGTAACTCAGTATCCAATCTGGGATGTACCTAAGTACTGGACATAACAATTTAGGGGAGAAAGCAGAGAGACTGGGGTCCTGATTAGCAGGATCCCAGTCAGACTAGTCAAAAACAGCTTAGCACCAGGCAAAAAGTGGGGGTAACCATAAAAGCAGATCCTACTTTCCTACAGCTTGTATTCTTTTATAATTTGCCCAGAACCCCGAAATCAAAGAGGTAATTGTTGTCAACACTGTCCCAACCTTGATTTGGTTCCTGCTGCTTTGATTGCTGGAACACAAAGCAGTTGCTTTTTCGGATTCATGTTCAGAGGTTGTATTTAATGGATTTCTTAGAACTCTGTTGGGGACACCATTTTTTGTGTGGGGTTCACATATGGACGATAATGTCTAGACTCTAGGATGGCTGTTTGGAATCTGGGGGGCATAGGCATTGTTTGAGTCCCAGCTCTGAGATTACATATTGTTATTGTACTGTTTTTATTGAAAATTTCAGTTGCATGTACCATTGGTGATGATGATTCTGTCTGTGGGGGCAATTTGAGCACTGTCTCTGATCCTTTCTATTGAACTCCATTTATAGTAGCATTATTGCCTCCCCTTAGGGGGTTCCTGCAGGTTTAACTTGGAAGCCATGAATGGGACCACCCGACTTTTCTGGTTGGACTGGAATCTTGTTTCCCTTGCTGAAGGCAAGAGTGGGAAAAATCGGTGGACTCCATTGAACAGGAACGTGATCATTGGCACCTCTATAAACAAGCATTTGCAATGCAATCGGTCTCGCCTTTGGGACCTTATAAGTGTATAGCCATGCAGTATATTATTGCATATTTCTGCAATGGACTGTGTGGCAGTGATTATAACTGTGGCAGTAGTTTTGGCAGTGAACATTGTATTTGAGCTCTTATGAGTGGTTTGAAGAATAATACATTACATTTTTGATACACTTTAAATAAATTTATAAATAAATGGAGCCTACAAAGACGTTTGTGTACGTTTGTGGAAATTGACAAGTATGCTCTGTAGTGTTTGAGGTGCACACAGGAAGAGAAAGGCAGACATTGTTAGAGCAGGAGGGCGTGCTTTGGGGAACAGATGTGTAATAGGAGAGAGGAGGGGATAAACAGCAGGAGGAGAAATACAACAAGAGAAAGAGTGGACAAATTAAAGTGAGAGAAAAGAGAGCATATGAATGGGGAGAAGTGATGGTTCTTATTGCAGTGAGGGTAACGCAACGCTGCGTAAATCGCTGCGTTGCATTACTCTGCCCTGGGAAGGCGTTCCATGAGTGGAGTGTGGATGTTCCCATACATCCACCCATGGATTCAGAAGCAATCCCATATTTACTAATACTGGTAGACCTGGGAATGCGTCAGGATACTACACCTTCCCAGGTGAGGCACAACGAGGCGAAATATCTTTATTTCTCCTTCTTACTTCCTGTTTCTATGTGTGCTGGAGTAATAGGAGGAATATGCCTCAGAGGATTGATTTTGTGCAGGAAGGTGTCCCTTGTGCACGAAAACAATCTTGCTTTCAACGCAGGCACCACCTTGGTGCAAGGGTGCCTGCGTTGCCGCTAGGTACCACATTGTGCACCAGCACTGGGAAATGGCAGGAATGTGCCATATCGTTAAGTATGGCAGATTCCTGCCCTTTCCCTATTATGCAGTGCAGCAAGATGACTTGTTCCACTGCCAGATTTCTGAGTAAATATGTCCCTAAGTTTATGTGCCCACCATCTGCAACAGCTGGAACAAAATAAGCGTTGGCACCCACCCAAAGGCCCACAGACACCTTCAGGAACCAAGACATACATATGGTTTCTAATTCTCGATTTGGCAGAAAGGCAAAATAAGGTTGTCTGGTACGCTGGGGACATAATTAGAAACTTACAACCAGCATTGTATTCCTGTCACCAGACAGTCATGTACGGAATTCAACTACAATCAACCATCACACTTCTTTAGAAAGCTATACATTTCCTCAGTCAATGAAACTACATGAAACACTTAGGAACCCAACGAAGCTTCGCTGCGCACAAATGCTTTTCCTTTACTCTAAACATCTATTAGTATTGGTGATGGGAATTTAACTTAAAAAAATAAAGAAAGAAACTGCAGCTCCTGCTCGAAGGTGAATAAGGGGTTCGTTGGTCGGAAGTTTAGAGAAAAGCAGAACAGCAAGCTACACAAATCATATCAGAGCAGTCCATTTTATAGCAAAATAGACCGATAGATCTGCAAAAAGTAGAACATCAAAGAGCGCATAAGTAGTGAATTCAAACTCGGGGCTCCAATGACTGGACTGAAGAACTGGTGATAAAAAATTCACAAATGTTATTCTTTTTAAATTTAAAAAAGTTAAGCACAATACGTTTACCTATCATGAAGCCACCTGATCCGGACTTGATCTTGTTTTCGCACTCACTGCAAGCTGCAGCTCCTCTGTGGAGTGTTCAGATTACGTGTGGGGGTTCTATTAGAGGTCATGAAGCGGTCATTGCTGGCTTGGAGGCACATGCTGCACTGTTACTGGGGCTTACATCAGCGTGCGGCAGATTTTACCAATAAGTTAATGTGTCCTCTGGTGCTACCAGTGACTGCGAGAGACACAAAAGTAAAACGCATGTCTAACACATACATCGACTTTCTGGAGCTGATTATCTGTGCGCACTCTAGTTTTTTCCCACTTTCATTTGGTAATGTAATTCGCATTGCAAATGCTTGATTTATAGTTTGACGGCATCATGCATTTGCAATACCTGTTACAAACTATGTAAGGGCATTTCCCAGCGTTTGTCAGCTAGCATCGTGACATGCATGCATGGGACTCTTAGGAGAGCCACGCATTCTAAAGATTTATATGGCATGAAAAAAGTTGCTTGCAAGCGTTAGCACCTGACAAAATGAGAAACTCAAAGAACACATTTGGAGCCCGTGTTTACACGCTCTTTCCAGTTCGATTGGGTAAAGTTTATTGTTTCCAGCCTCGATGGAGGGAAATACGGCCGCTGCTCTCACCGATCGCTCAAAACACTTTATGAAGATGTGAGTGGGCGGAGTTAGGGGTGGTGGACGAACACAGAACAGTAGAGATTTACGTTACATGATTTACTGATACAAATATATTTGAAACCATTTTTTTCTGATAAACGAAGTGTTCTTTTAAATACCTTTCATTTCCTGCACCCAGTAGCACTCCTAACTGTATGCCCAGTGCCTTTGGTGCGCCCTTCCTTCACCTCACAGAAGGGCATGCCGTTGTCTCTCCCCTCGTTCCCCGCCCCTGCCTGTCTCTACACATTCCTCCGTCTGTGCCTACCGGATTTCAACGACGCTCACAAGTCTTTCGGGTAAATATGGACGGTGCCTCAATTGAAACGAACTTTGGGAATGAAAAGAGCAGGTAATATTTCTTCTTCGTTCTGGCAAATATAAATAATCATTTAGGCATAGGATTTGTGGGAGGGGACAGAGGAGGGGTTTGGAGAGTGGGGAGGGTGTTGCCGGAAAGAGAGGAGGCACAGAGTGACTCTAAATCTCCTCCTCCTGGAGGGCGGAGCTGTGGGCCGATAAGATCGGCCTCCTGAGCACTTTCAGTTTCAGCAGCAGGCCGATCTAATCGGCCCGTTTGAATGTTATCTTCTGGCCATATGTTCTCTGCACATAATATAACAAGGCAAAGGCTGGGCCCCCGTAGTGGCACGAGTACGATTGGGAGTGGATGGAAGGGGGCGGGGCCGCCAAGAAGTCACGGACTGCGGGAGGGAGGGGAGAGCGGCTGCGAGCAGCTCCGCACAGCGCACACACGCTCAGGAGGACTGTAGCGCAACACGCTGGGCACGCAACAGCGGGGTGGGCTCCCGCTTCCCTCCTGCGAAAGGGGCAAACAAGGCAAAGGCTGGGCCCCCGTAGTGGCAACTAGCACAACCGGGAGTGCTTGGAGGGGGGCGGGGCCGCCAAGAAGTCACGGACTGCGGGAGGGAGGGGGAGAGACTGGAAGAAAGTAGTCTGCAGTAAAGGGGCTGATAGCCGTGGAAGGATACAAATGATGACTGAGGAGGGACTAACATGCCTCAAACCAATCGGAAGGCAGCATTTAAGACAAAAGCCAATGGGCAGAGAGTGGGCTGAACTTCCACGAAGCTTCCACACTACAGTGTATACTGCATGCCTCGCAAAGCGATGGCAGCACATTCGTGCTGCATCACTAGGCGAGACCTAAAAATGATGTATTTGGAGGATTGCAATTGTCAGAAAAACTTAAGAATTCAGGAGATTCTAGGAAAACTACAGGGGGCCAACATAATTGCAATCCGTACAGAATTTCTGATTAAACTTACAAATTTGAAATTCAGCTAGCTCCTCATTGTAGTTTCAGAGAGTTGTCAGATTAGATAGAGACAGAAATGGTAACTTTAAGCGAGGGCCCAGACAAATTGTTGCTGTGTCATCAGCAAATCAGACAACTAAATCAAACACCCAAAACCATGGCTCCTTTACCTACTGATGAGGTCAAATTCACTTATCACTGGAGTTTTCAGCTGAAACAAATGTAAACCAGAAAAAAATCTACAATGCAGCCTCAATTGAAAGCACAGAACATACATAACAGTTTTTTAGAACAGGCTGCTATGGCAGTGAAAATAAATATAAAACATTTCGAATATGATGTATATGGAAGAGTTCTTGATGATCAGTTTAGAGTTAGTATCTGCATCGACCATCACTTCTAAGTCTATCAAGTCTATTCTGGACAAACATGTCATAGACATTTCTTCGAAAGCTGATACAAAGAAAATAAGGAATGCACCTTATGCAAATTTAATTGCAAAATGTTACGAAAATGCAGAGATTCAGCTTTATCTCAAAGAGTCTTTAAGCAGAAAGACCAGGGGGCATATTAGCAAGAAGAGGCGATAATCATCGCTAACCCTGCTTAGCGTGCTTTTTTTATCGCCGGCTATCGCTGGAATATATCGCCACGCTAACGCTGTATTAGCAACGATTAGCGCTATGGCGATGAATATTCCAGCGATAGCGGAGGAAATGGGCCAACATCGCTGAAAAACCAGCGATGTTGCATGGAGAAGGGAGAACACCTTGCTGATACGACCCTGTGGTCGTATCAGCATAATCCACCCCCATGTTAGGTATGGCTAACACCTGCTAATTGCAGGTGTTAAATAAATGGTGATGACCCCGTTTAGCGCGACTTTTCACGTCGCTAACTGGGGCCATGGCCACCTTGCTAATAGGCGATAGGCCTGTTAGCGAGTGTTTCCCAGGTTTGTTCGTCGGGAACGCCCACTTTGCATGTCATTAGCGATAAATATCGCTGACATGCAAAGCGGTAAAAACGGGCGCTAATGCCCGCAAACTGTCGCTAACTGCTGTTAGAGACAGTTTGCTGATAGGGCGATATAAATATCGCCGCTTTAGCGGCAAAAAGTGCCGCTAAAGCGGCGATAGTGCCCTTGCTAATATGCCCCCAGATGCTCAATATTATGCGCCAGATTAATGACTTCTGATTAAAAAAACAGGACAAATTAGACAACTCAGGACATCCGGCAACATTGCAAGTTTTACGATTATAACCGAGAATCAATGCTTCATCTATTATCCTGCTGTCCAGCATTCTCAAAAGCACCCCACACTTTATTGAGACCAATTTTGTTTAACCCAGGGGATCCACACATGTAAGGGAGCTTGGGACTCTTATCTAAGCACCAACAGATCAAAGGACTTTGCCCGGTTCGGCAAATTTACAAAGATCTTGCACACTGCTATGAAAAGACTGAACACTCCATTGAAATAGGGGAGTCAAAACCAAGCATTGCACCCTTTCTGGGCCTAGAATCTATTCGGACCACTTTCTTTTAATATATTATTTTTATAATATCGTATTTTATGTTACCCCGTGTTTTCATTTGGTGTTTATTCTACAAATGTATATTAATTGATGCAATAAAGTTTTTACTTACTTACCTTGAAAATATATATATATTTTCATGCTACCTAGATGTGGAGTTAAGATTAGTAAAGCTGTATTTCCTCTAGAAACATTTACCTTTCAATATTTTTGTCCGCTGATATTTTGTCCATGATACTAAGGTATCGCAATATTCTTATTCTCGATATTCAATAGTACAACTTTGCATCTGATTTCCTCCTCGGGTTCTTGGGGCAGCTTTTTGCTGGCATTCTGATGTTATCCTCCCCATACATCACAACATGCCCCACCATGCCCTGGCTTCTCACTATTATGTCTTGAGCCATCTCTAAGTGGCAGTAGCATGGAAGAGACTCTCCAATTCATCTAGCCCTCCCATCTGATCAGCTTGCCTCGTGAAGCACTCCTACTATAAATATGTCTCACATCATATTAGAAATTTCCACAGGTTAGCAGGGTCAAGGCCTCAATATCATTTGTGACAATACCTATTTTGTGCCTTCTTTTGATTTGCATTTCTTTTTAGCACCAACAGTGTATTCTCCAGGGTTGCAGGCTTTTTCCCTAGCAACCTATTGTAACCCTCTCCCATAACCTCAGTAATTTCCCCAAAAACCCTTTTGGCTTCATGCCCTCTTCCCTTTCTCAGTAATGGAAAAGAAGCATTAGTGCATCTGGTCACCTTGTATTATCAGTTTTTGTTGGACCTGGACCACTAGGCAGGATCATCCCTAGATTACTGGATTCTGTTTTTGACGTTGTTTTGTTATGTGCTTGATTTAGGCCCACGTAGCAACGCTGCACATTTTCTTACATTGTCCTCTTTCTGCACAATAACATTTTAGTGTAACCGTTTGCACATATTTGTGTGTGTGACAATGTTTAATTAGTTTCTCTGAAACTGTTTTGCTTATACATTTTGCTGCATGCATCATTAGCATGATGCCTCGAACACTCAGTACAAGGCCTTGCATGCTGTACAAATGTCATCCTATCTTCATCCACTAGGCGACAGGGATATCTGAAAACCCATAACAGTGCTAATCTTATATATATATTATAAGGACGCTTTTTATTATAAATAAATAAGTATTTCCGGGGGTTAGCCAGAGGAGACACTTCTGCTGACATCGAGAGGTCCCTGCATGCTGAGGCTTCGGCAAGCAGCTGCCTAATATCTCCGTGAGTGGCATCCTGTTTGTGACCAAGACGCGGTCCTACATTCTGTCCTGCCAGGTAATGGGGTTGGATCATCCAGTGCATGGATTCTTGGCTATACACTTACATACACACTCTAGACGCACATAGAGTAAGGATTGCATAGGAGGAGTATGCCTGATTACTACCTTGTTTTATATGCCTGCATATATACACAGTTTTAGCAGCATGGTGCAACTATACCTGCTATTTTCAAATTTGCTGCTTATAATCACTTTCATATGCTTCTGTATACTGATTATCGCAGCACATGTATTCTATACATGAGTAACTGAGCGAAAGGGTTCTAGATCTGTTACCATAATCCCTGAGGGGCCAGGGTTGTCATGTTCAGTGGTTACCAGAAGCCATTCGCTCCCTGTTTAGGTTAGGGGGGCTTACGGTGGCACTGTGACCTAGCTGGTCTCCAGGCCAACATATTCTAAGGGGGTGCATAGAACCAGTGTAGACACCGCACCCAAAGTTTATGCTGTCCACAAACGCACAGATCCTATGGATTAGTGGGAAATACACAACATGGTGCCGCCAACGTTGGCAGGGTTCTTCTTTTGTGGTTCACCTGAGTAGTTCAAGCGTGCATTCTCAGAGACTTCTACTCACCCCCAAACCAGAGACGTCCATGGTGGTAGGGAAATCCACCTCAGCTGAGGAGGTAAACCCTATGTATGAGCTTTAGGTTGTTCAAGCTTGAAGGATAACAATTCCCACATTGTGTTAACCTCTCGATAACTCTTTTATTATATTATGTCTGGGGACGAAGCAGGCCATGCAGTTAACATTGCGGAGAACTGCAGACATGCGGTTACTCTAAAACTATAACATTTTGGTCTAACAGCTACAGGTGGAGAAGTTACCATTGTTGTTGAGGCACACAAAGCATTTAGGACAGAGATATTCTACTCCTAGGTTTAATACCCAGCTGCAAATGCTTGAACACATTTGTTTCATACTTACATTGAGGACGAAACACCAGAGGAATAAACATTATATATGAAAACATAGAGATTAATCTAAGTTACCAAGAACATATTAATTGGTTTAAAAGCGCCCTCCCATACACAAAAGAAAATGTGAGACTCGGTCCACTCAGTAAAGAGGGAGCGTCATGGCAGGTCTTAGCTGCATGCACACCGCATCCTGAAACTGCTAATTTAACTGCAAAAAATATACAGAAATCTCACTCAGTTCCTAATGTGAACATTAACAGTAAAGCCTGCGTGCACTACTCAAATGGTTCAACCACAAATGGCTACTACTGGTATCAGCCCACAAACACTGAATGCTGTTATGGGAAAGATTACGACCAGTCAGGAGCAAATTCTGTTCTGGACAGCACAAAAACCAAGCCAGCTTGAAGCTGTGTTTCCCCATACGGGCCCGCAGGAAAAACACAGAATACTGACTATTTGCTTGCCGATGCGGATGGCTACCCCGGTGGAAGACTGCGCTACTTGGGGTACAGTCTTTGCTGCCGTTCATACCAGGACACATGGTACCCCTTTGCTGACTGTTTTACCTGAGGTATTAAAGCAGCTTCAGAATGAGTATGGGCAGTCCCTGCCCTGGACTTAGGCCTGAAAGTGATGGGCAGTTTTGCCGCAGTATCTGCCATTATGTTCAACATAAAAGGGGAGGCAGCTGCATTGGCTATATGCCAACGCCTGAGGGATCTCACCCCCACACAGCAGGAGCAAGAATTATCAAAAATTATCGAAGAAACCTATGCCACACTAGGTAGAGATAATTTGAGAGCCAGACCTGTAAAACCACAACTTAGGGCCCGATTCCGATGTCGTTTGGAAGGCCTCCGAATCGGATTTGGCTTTCCCGGATCTGAATCGTCGCCCTTGTTTATGACCGAATCGTACACAGATCCGAACGACCAAGTATGATGCAAAGATCGCGTACACACCGACCGAATTGTTTCCGGGACCCGAACCTGTCCGTACGACTCGAACGTAGCCACGCTATGGAGCCGAATTCCGAGCGAGTACGATGTACGATTTGGACAGTCGCTACGTAGGCCTTGGTCTCAGTGAGACGAAACAGCTGTCGGAAGCATACTTCGGGGGGCCATAGCAGGCCCCCTTTCACCCGGGGCCCTCTGAATCTGTCATGGGGGTGTGCCCATGGGTCCCCCAATCCAGGCATGCGCAGTGTGGTGGGCACCTTGGGGTGCCCTCCATAGGGTGTACGCTTTTCCCTACCCACCCTTTTTCTGCTATGGGAGCCTGTGTACGCGTCTGTACACAGGCTCCCATAGAGTTCAATGGGAGTCCGAGGGAACCAAGTCCGTAAGCATACGGGAGCAACGTACTCGTTCATTCGGACTCCCAGAGCAGGTCTCGCTCGGAAAGCCCTCCGGATCCGAGTCGCACGGAGGGCTTTCCTAGTGAGATCGGAATTGGGCCCTTAAGAGTAATTCTGAAAAGGATACCTCTAAGGAAGCACCCGATTCTTCAACGAAGAAAAAATGGGATAATAAACAAAAACATAAAGACAAAACATGATCACAAGGTGGGTCTCCTCAGCAGGAAGCCACTGAAAAAATATATAATCACAGAAACCATTATAACATTAGGAAGCCTGACAGGTATCAGGATACTGATACACATACTTCTCGTTCCTTTCAGGAGTCACCCGATGCACGTTTGGAGAGAGGTGGATGGTCAGAGCACAGATCAGAAGAACATGTGAAACCAAAGAAGGAATCACAAAGCTCGTCTGACTAAATCATTAATAAAGAATAAAAATCAAAAACTTCTAAACCTCAATTCAAAAAGAAAAAGGTAGCCGGAATTAAAATAAGGCATGCCCAGAATACTGAGGACTCTCCTTCTGAACGAGGAATGGGCAGTGATGATGCTGGACAGCCTGGTTGAAGTAACAACAGCTCACCAGAAACTGATGGATTATCTGGCAGCAGTAGGGCTGAGTGAGCATGTCACAGTGGAAACACTGGATACTAGGGTATGTGTTCCCCAACGTTTAAACAAAATTACACTCAAGCTGGGGGGGACATACCCAGAAACATCAAGGCTGTTTTTGGGAGAATTTGGCGTATGGTTATGATATTCTTTTGGCTGAAAAAGATTGGCCACATGAATTCGTAGTGCCCAAATGGGGAAACTGTAATTTTACCAGCCTTTTCCGACCTCGCTCCTGAATCAGTGAAACATTCTTATGCCAAAGAGTGGGCCTTAGCGCAAGCTCCAGCGTTATACAGCAATCATGTGGGGTGGGATGATGAGTCACCTCATCACATGATTCCGTTGAAATCAACTCCTCAACCCCAAAGACAATATCCAATTAAACATGAAGCAAAAAAACAAGTTAAGGAAATCCTAGAACAAACTTAAATTCCAAGGTGTAATAGAAAATTGCACCTCAGCAATGAATAATCCCTTGTTTCTTGTAATGAAACTGGAACATTTATACCATCTAGTATTAGATTACAGGCATCTGAACACATCTACTTGCACATTCACAGTTCAAAATGCACACAGTGCCACAGTAATGTATAAGATTGTGCGAAAAAAATACAAAATGACACTAGATATCTCAAATGTTTTTTTGCGCCAATATATAGGGGCCGATTCCGATCTCGGCCGGTAGGGCTCCGAATCGGATTTGGATTCACCAGATCCGATTCGGAGCCCTGTTTCCCGACCGAATCGTACGCGGGTCCGGCCGAGCGAGTACGATGCAAGCACCTGCGAAATCGCCGACCGACTCGAACGCGGCTTCAACACGCTCCGACCGACTCGCATGGACACAACTCGCACCGCGCTATGGAGACGTTTCCCGGCCGGGTAAGTACGATGCGCGCCGCGAGCAGTCCGATCGACTCGCGCCGTCCGGCTCGAAAAAGCTGTCGGAGCCGGACTTTGGGGGTCCGCGTCGGACCCCCCTGTACGCGTAGGCGCGCGAGTCGCACACAGGGGGACCCATGGGTCCCCCTACCTGTGCATGTACGCCGCGATGCGCATGGACGCGTACACGCTGTAGGGGGCGCCCTTGTCCACCTCGCACCCATTGAGTCAATGGGAGCCCGCGTACGCGTTGTACGACAGGCTCCCATTGACTTCAATGGGAGTCCGACCGACTCGAGTCCGATTGCATGCGTGCGCATCGTACTCGTTCGGTCGGACTGCTAGGGTCCGATTCGGTCGGAATTCTCTCCGGGTCCGGCTCGGTCGGAGAGAATTCCGGCCCGAATCGGAATCGGCCCCATAGTGTCTGGAAGTAGATATTTGACAGTATTCTCAGCTTTAGGCTCACAAAGGCAATCTTGTCAATTGCTCCAGGGGTATAAGAATAACCCTGGGGTGTTTTCAGCCAGAGTAATGGAGTTACTTCAAAATGTTGATGAGGAGGCATTGTCCTACGTTGATGATATTTATCTAATGGAAGATGAATTAACGGAACACTTGGACAGAGTAGACCACATAGTTCTGGGGTTTGCTCACCTGGGCTACAAATTTAGTTTCAAGAAATCAAAAATTGCCCATCTCAATGTCCTATTTTTAAGATATGAGTTGTCAAGTGAAGGCAAAAGCCTAGCAACCCATTTTTTTAGAAAATTGTGCGTTGCTTCAACCTCCAACAACTCTAAAAAGACTGCAATCCATTGTAGGATTTTTAAATTTTGGCAGAACATACATTTTGGATTATGCAGAATGTGTAAAACCATTTTACGACTTGATAAGACCAGACTTTTCAAGCACACATTGGACACAGGAACACACTAATATTTTGTGTTCCATGCAAGCTGATATAATAGCTTCCAAACAGTTACACTGGTGTATAAACGGTGCACAGACAGAATATTGAGTTTTAAATATCGACCTACACTAATATCGAGTTGGAAATATCGTGATACAGAAATATCGACAGCAAGAATATCGTTGTCAAGAATATCGACTTTAAGGTAAGAAATATCATTTTTGAAAATAGATAAGTTAGTAATATCGTTTACAAAAATATAGTTGTTTAAAATATCGATTTTTAAATTAGTGTTATGTATTTTAGTATGTATTTTAAAAGTATGTGATATATTTTTTTGTATAAGTATTGCTTTTGTTTTTTAATGTATGTGTTACATTTTTAGTAGTTATTCATTTTATGTTTATTAAATTTTGCATTTTGTAGTTCTGTAGTGGGTTGTGGGTTTATAGGAGAATAGGGTGGGAAGTAATTTAATTATAATAAATTAATTAATATTTTTATTTATTAGTATTTATTTAATTTTGATTTTATAGTGTTAATAGTTGGAATTAATTTATTATTAATTGCTTGTTAATTTGTATTAATTAATTAATTGGTAATTATGTTAACTGTGTATTTTTTTAGGAGCGGGCTGTGGGTTTATAGGGGAATAGGGTAGGAAGCAATTTAAATATAATCCAATTATTATTATTTTTAATTTATTCATATTTATTTAATTTATATTTGTATTATTATTTAATTATTAATTGGTTGTTAATTGTTATTAATTAATTAATTGGTAATTATGTTAATTGTGTTATTTTTTAGGAGCGATTTGTGGGTTTATGGGGAATAGGGTGGGAAGTAATTTAATTATAATAAAATTATTAATATTTTTAAATTATTAATATCTATAAGGCCCATTACGATACCCGGCGTAAAAAAATCCGCCACGCATGAAAGCGGCAAAAATCCGCCCGCACACACCGTCTGAACACCAACCACGCCATTATGATGACACAAACCGAAAACCGCCATCGGCGGAAAAATCACACAAGATACCGCCCGCCCTCGTCCGAGTCGGAGTCAAACCGCCCGCCACGGACGGAAACACGCACGACAACTCAAAACAGCCCGCCCTCACGGCTGACACACCGCATGTGAAATTACGATCACACCGCCATGAGCGCGGGTAAACTACAAATATACCGCCCGCCAGCGCAAATAACGCCGATGAAAATTGACACGGCAGAAGCCATGGCGGCCACGTCCCTGCACAGAAACCATCCGCTGACAAAAACAATCGCACACAACATGGCCAACAAGTCCACACAGCAAGGCACGCACAAATACACAAGCACAGTACACATCCCGAAAACACCCCCCTGGACAAACAAAAACTACAAAGGCCAGAACACCAGACACAACACACCTGAAAACAACAGACCATGAGGACACACCCACATAGGTAAGTACAAAAGCAGCACTCCCACAGACCACAACCCCTTGCAACATTGCAAACCAGAGAGGAGAGGAGAGGACACAGTGACACAGCAAGGACAGCAGCACACCACAGAAACGCACACATCACAACCACCACCACCACCACCACCACCAAACACCGGCACCACAAACCCCCTGCACATTACACAACACACACCGCACCAGCACCACAAACACCATGGCACCACAAAGAATGCCCAAGTTCACGCCCATTGAGCTGACGGTCATGGTCGACGAGATCATCAAGGTGCACCCACAAATCTATGGGAACCTGGTCCAGCACACACCACTAGCCACCAGAAACAGAATGTGGAACCGGATCGTAGACCAGGTCAATGCAGTCGGGACCCTGCCCAGGAACAGAGTAGAAATCAACAAACGGTGGAATGACGTCAAAAGCCTGGTCAAGAAGAAGGAGAGCAAAAACAGAGAGCTGGCTGCCGTCACTGGCGGAGGGAATCCCGCGCTTTTCAAGACCTTCAAAGCGTGGGAGGAGAAGGTGCGAGTCATCATACATCCGGAGATCCTCACCGGATTAGCAGGGGAGTGGAGGCTGGTAAGTACAAACTAATGTATACCAGCACACCGCTATGTACTCACATGCACTACCACCATGCCACAGCTCCCAGGGACGAACACCCCCATGTCCAGCACACAATACACAACACATCACACACACATGCAACAGACACCACCACACACAGCCCAAACCTAACAACTGTAAGATACGTGGGGGCATGTGTACACTCAGCCAGCCACGTAACCACCAACAGGTCCCCAAGTATGCCAGAAGCGCCACAACGAGCACCCACCACACCCATGTGTCCGCCATAGCTGCACTAACCGACAAGTAACAGGTAAGTGGCAGGAACACAAAGTGCAGTGGGTGGGAGGGTGGACAGCTCAAGTACAACACACACCAGGCCCCTAGTCCCACAGCACAGCAAGGAGGAGCATCCCCCACACCCCACAGCCACGTGTCAGCCACCGCAGTGCACACCAACAGCCGAAAGGTAGACATCACGGTCCACAACAATCGGTGTCAGTGGGTGTCCAGCCATCACCACGACCCACAACACCGCCCCCACCCCCACAGACCTGCAACATGGAGCACCCCCGCTTAGAACCATGTGGCATCCAGTACAGTGCACGCCCGAACAACCTGCAGGTGGGAAACTGGACAGGGCTGGATTACTGGAGGCATGAGGACCGTAACACGACCAACACATGGGACATGTCACGTAGCAGACGAACACGCAGCACCGCCCACTGTCACGAACAAGTGAACAATGTGCACACGGACATGAACCACAGACTCACACCCCACATGACCCATCACAGACACAGCAACACCCAAGGAGCCACGTCTGCATGCACAAGCCACACTGAATATAGTACCACACGGCAGCCACTGTGCAACCCATCAAGCACAACCGAAACACCATTGAAGTCCTGTCCATGTAGCCCCTACTGCCTGTCAACCACACACCCCACAACTACGCCTATGTAAGACAAACAACACTAGACGCAACAGATCGGAACAACATAAATGCACACGAACACCACTGAACCCATCAAACACACAGACACACCATGCACATACAACATACCATCCATCCCATCCGTCAGCCCCAGTCTCATGAAAGGCATGTCATCCGAACAGCTGCCACACATACAGCAGTCACGCTAAGATACATGCCCATGACCAACCATGTGCCAGAAGTCAATGAAGCGCACGCCACACTGTGAGCAACAACACACAACATGGGCCACACCCCCGAGCACTGCAGTGATGCACATGGCACAGGGCAGCACGCACACCAAGGAGATGGGACAACTGCAATACGTCGGGTGGCACACAACCATCACACACTCATAACGATGCGTCCAATGCCATGTCCAGTAATCACAACAGACAGCAAATATGCAGGGTATGTCAGGCATGCACACAACTCAGACCATGCACTGTCATGCTGCCACAACACATGTCACGTTCGGCACCCATGGCTCACAGCATGTAGCCCAAAAGCATATTCCATCCCAAATGCGTTTCTGGGGCATGGCCCCCATGTTGCCATATGCGTTCCTAAGCGTCCCATTTGAACCCCAAAAGCAAAGTACAAACCAGACCCAGGATGGGCCAGGAGCCCGCATACACCAGAGTCACAATAAGTAGGGGCACAGCAACACACCCATCAGCATGGCCAATCCGTCCCATGCCACATGTGCACAGCACACAGTCCCATTGCCAAGCACACACAACTACAAATGGTACAGCCACACACACGCCTCCGGGAAACCCATGTACGAGATTGCACGAACTGTGAATGTCAGACGACAAATACATACTTCGCCAGGTGCAACACATTAACAAATCTCATTCTCCCCACAGGTGACGAACTGCTGGATGCTGGGGATGGAGACAGCAGCCAGAACAGCCAGCCTGCAAGCCCCCAACAAGGACACACGGATGTGGAGGATCTGTCCTCCTCCTCGGACACGGACCACCCAGCAGGCCCATCTGGTGTGGCAGGGCCCAGCCGCTCCCCAGGCCCCCACCTACCCACCAACCCATCATCCAGGGCTGTTGTACATTCACAGCCCCCTGCAGCCACTGTCGTTGCGGCCACTCCCACGGTCATTG
This sequence comes from Calotriton arnoldi, assembly GCA_963921515.1. NCBI lineage: Eukaryota > Metazoa > Chordata > Amphibia > Caudata > Salamandridae > Calotriton > Calotriton arnoldi. The sequence continues at coordinate 74,232 of CAWUFW010010349.1, read as the reverse complement.
CGGCCACACCCACGGTCATTGCGGCCACACCCACGGTCATTGCGGCCTCTACCACTGCCGCAACCGCTACCACGTCTTCGCTGGCCCCAGCACCAGCGCAGGTGGTGGCCCGGCCGACTGGATCCACCCTGGGAGCCAGGACGAGGACCGTGGTGAGCAATGTGGATAGTGGGCAGGCCGGTGGCAGCAGGACTGGTAGGAGGAGCAGGGTCAGGGAAACGCCAGTCTCCCCTGGGAACCATGCCCTGCCTCAATTTGCCAGGGTCCTTGGGGCCTATGAAGAGGCCCAAGGACAATGGGCCAGGTCTGCTACAGACACGCGTGAGGTGCTGGGGGTGCTGAGGTCCATGGACGCCCGTATGGGCCAACTCGTGGACCTCATGGGCCAGCTGGTGGTGGCGGTGAGGTCACAGCCAGGGACAGCAGCTCCCCTCCGCCACCACCTGCCGGGGCGCAGGGTCGAGCAGCAGTGTCCAGTTCCCCTGCGTCCACAGCCAGTGAGCACACCTCAACCACCAGCAGGTCGCAAGCAGGCACCCCCTCGCAAACGTGGAAGGGGCCGTCCGAAGTGGAAACAGATCTCCCGGGAGGACTTCGCACGCTCCAGACGCAAGTGAGGCAGCCAGCCAGCCTTCCTTGACCACCCACTGCATTGACTTGGACTACGATCCCACTCCACACAGCCATCTGGATGGCATGTGTGTGTTGGACTATGGACATAGAACCAGTGGGTACACCCTGAGCATCACGCAGCCATGACCGACAGCTCATTGTCACTGCACGCACCACTTTTGTCATCACCTTACACACAATCACATGTCACAGTTTGAAATAAATGCACCTCTTCCACAAACTGCTGTCTGTGCCCTGTGTTTTAATTGTACGGAATACAACGGCCACCTTGAGCGGAACGGCACCTGATGCGTGGCATGGCAATGGAACTGGAGGGCCTGTAGGGACCTAGGGGTGGGAGACAGAACAGGAGCACATTCAATGAGTGTGTCACACACCCATCACACAGTACATGTCAACAACTACAAGCAATGTACACACATCGCACAGAGCAATAGGGCACAATGCCACAGCCACCAACAGTGGCATACTAACCTGGCCATGGAGCGTTGACACACAGCTCGCAGTGAACAAAAGGCCACCCTGACACAGCACACACACACCTGCACAGATACAGCCACATCAGCCGTCGTACATGGACACTCACCGTCAAGTGAAGTAGCAGGCGATGAGCTGCTGACGCACATTCCCAGCTTCATCCTCTCCGCTGTCCTCCTCACTCGAGCTGTCCTGGTCTGTGGGCTGGGGCCCTGGTTGATCTCCGTCATCCACGATGAGGGGGATCTGCTTCCGAATGGCCAGATTGTGCAGCATGCAGCACGCCACCACTATCTGGCACACCTTCTGTGGGGAGTACGCCAGCGCACCCCGGTACGGTCCAGGCACCTGAACCTGGACTTGAGGAGGCCAAAGGTACGCTCGACCACACGTCTGGTCCTCCCATGTGCCTCATTGTAGCGATCGTCTGCTGGGGTGCGAGGATTCCTCAATGGACTGAGCAGCCATGCCCCATTCGGGTACACAGAGTCACCTGGGTGTGAGGGACACAGAGAACCGTTGCTATTCCAACTGGACAGGGGACAGCATCGCACAGCCAGCACGCTACACCACTCCACATACTCACCGACAATACAGCCACGATCCTGTTGCAGATTGGACATCAGTCATGGCAAGATGCTGTTGCGCATTATGTGTGCGTCATGGGCCGAGCCTGGGAACTTTGCACACACGTGGGTTATCACCATGTCCGCAAGGCACACCACTTGCACATTCAGGAGTGCGTGTGCTTCCTGTTGCGGTACAGGTGCTCAGTGGCCTGTGGTGGAACAAGGCCAACATGTGTGCAATCAATGGCACCAACGACGTGTGGGATCCTGCCAAGGGCATAGAATGCACCCTTCACTGCCGCCAATTCACGAGCCCTGGGGAATATGATGTACCTGTTTCGGTACAGCATCATGGCTGCCAGTACATCCCTCAGCACCTTGCTGAACATGGGCTGGGACATCCCTCCTCCACTGCCCACTGTGTGCTGGAATGACCTTGTGGCGAAGAAATGCATGGCGGCCATCACCTTAGCCGTGGGGGTGAATGCTGTCGGATACACCCTGCGGGGACGGAGATGGGGTTCCAACATGGCACACAGTCGATGCAGGGTTGGCCTGTCCAGCCGAAACTTCCTTATGACCTCAGTATCGTCCATGTCCGCCAGCAATTGGTATGGGCGGTCAATGTTCGGTCTCCGCCTAGGGAAGATGGCAGTGGACACATGTCAAAGCAACACAACACATAGCAATTTCGCATTCACATCACTGACATGACTGAGCAAGCACATGAGTCACAGCCCAGCTGTCAAGCAGGGACGGCACGGCCACAATACACTTACACAGGTCTCCCACCAATGGCAATGGCTAGTGATACAAACCACTGCCATGAGCATGCACATGGGGATCTAGGCCCCAATGACTTGCGGGGCGTGCTGATGGGGACTGACTGCATATTCGTCAAGCGGCAACGCCACGGCAACATGAATGTCTGCTGGGCATGGCACTGCTTCCGAGGCTGGATGAGTATGGCACACGACGACGACGATGTGGGCACAGGCTGAGCGGCCAAAACAAGTGGGACATGTGGCACGAGGGGATATGAGACAGTAGTAGGTGTCAGCACTGCACCCTATGTACAGCACTGTACGGATCACACCTCCCGAAACATTGACAGGTGTCCACATTGACAGCCCCATGCCAAGACGGCTGTGTGCTTGCAGACACACGTCACAGGTGAGATGTTACATTGCACGTGCCAGGTGGCAGACGTACATAGTGGGAGCTGGCATGTGTGTGCATGTGTCTCCTGTTCAGGATCCACCAGATGGGCGCTGACTCTGTACTGACCATTGGACACAGCATGTTTCGTGGAAGGCTTGTGTGTGTGGGATGGTGGCACTGGATGTGCCTCCGTTGGGTGGGGGGCCATGCACAGGGCGGGTACGTCGATGATTGCACATTGTTGGTCACGGTGGGTGCACCCACTCAGATGTGTTGCCCTGTGTTCAATTCCTATGTCCGCATGATGATGGACTGTAGATGTGGGCAGACTACACATTGGTCGATGTGCTGTCTATATGCATGTGCCTTCACACCAGGCACAGCTGCCCCTGCACATGTGACCCCTGCTGGACTCGCTGCTGGGTCTGTGGAGCTGATGCACCTTCTGTGCGTGGGGCGGACAGCTCTCCTCACTTCCCTCATTGCGCATGTCATGACTTTGCCGCAGGTGACATGGATCATGGAGGGCCCACATGTACGCGTGGGTAGGCTACACATGATTGTTCACTGGTCGCCACCCCCAGTCAGTGTTTCGAATGGGAAGGTTGTTGTGCTGGTGGTATATTCGATGTGACGGATGGGCGGGCCTAGGTGCGGGCTTACATTCCGGACATGGGGGGTAGTTGGATTGGCGACTAGTTGCAGTACACACGGGACACGTCTCTTCCTGTCCACATCTGGGTCATCCCTTGTACTCACTGACAGTGATACAGTCATCTTCGCCCCAGCCCTCATGTCCTCCCCTCGCTCCCCCAATATGCATGTGCACCTGCGAGGCTAGCGCTTGCACAGGCAGCCCCAAGGTCGCACCAGAGAGGGCAAGGAGTGTATGTGTGGGTCCAGTTGCACGAGTGGGCTGTCTCAGGGTATGATGTGTGGCGGGACGCCGTCCACCTGCGTGGTGCCCCAAATGGAGACCCGGCCTGCATGGACTATGCATCACAGTCTTCGCCTTCCGGATCCGCCACCTGCGACACCCAGTGGCTGTGGCTGCCCTTGCGGCCAGGCCGCGTCCGTCTGTAGCTGATGGCCCACACATTCACTCTTTGGCCTCTCTGGGGAGGGCTCGGGGGTGGTGGCGCACGCGCTTGCACTTTGTCGCAATGGCATGTGGCGTGGTTGGAATAATGGGCAATGGATGGGATGGTGCGAGCCACCTCCCATGACGTCAGTGCTGCTCGTGCTGTGGTGCGTCCCCCTACACTTCCATTTGACTTGTGCCATGCTACACGTTGAGGTTCTATTGCCTGCGTGATATGACCAGGAGGAGCGCAAGGAGACCTCTCACACACCATGCTCCACTGCCATCCCGTGCCCTGTATCGCCTGTGCGGATTGACTATGTTGGGGTTACACCTGGTCGACTGGGGCTATGTGTGCCTTGTCAAGGGGCATGGCGGGCGCACAACAGGATCCAGCTTGTCCACGGAGGGTGGGCTGACGTGTGCGCCTGGTACCACATTGTTCGTGTGCCCGGCTGCTGTGCACACACGTGTTCACTTCCCCCCCCGACAGGTGTCCTCTCACAATGCCCAGGGAAGCGGTGGTGTACTGTTCATGACCCCTCCCAACACGGCGTGCTCCAACTTGGCATGTGCGCATCTACCCGTCACACCCACCCACCTGAGCACTGCGTCCATACGACTTCACACGACACATGTGTGTCTTCCACAGTTGTGCTACTCATTTGCGTTGACATCCAATGCCAGTGGACTACATGGTCATGTCACGACTGCCGTGTACTTCACATACTCTCATCCTCTCTCATTCGTACTTGTGAAATGAATCAGCGGAGACAGTTTTGGTTTCAAACATTATATTGTGTCTTCTGTCCTCTGTGATGCAGTATAGTGGACACTACTGGCAGCGGAATACATGTTGAGGATATACTGAGCATGATTACAAATGGGATAGGGTGTAGGGTTACATGTGATTAGCTGTTGCATGTGGGATGTGGGCTTCAGAGTTACATCTGCTTGGCCAAGGCTGTGCTAATGTACATTTACGTATAGCTGCGGAGCTGCGGACTTTGACACAGACGGTATACAAGTAGCCTACCAGACCGCTTGGCATCATGGGCACAGTCCATCTCAGTTCCATGTGACAGGTTTGCTGCGGTTGTTCCTCATGCACGCGTGCATGTGAGATGACATCAGGGCATGTGCTTGCGTGCATGCAGCGACGTGCCACTTGTTGTTGCAATGTGGTGGTTACTGGACATGTCACAGTCACTGGGGTCGTGTTGTTGTTGTATGCACTTGTCGTCCATGCAAAGGTCCTGGTATGGGATTCCCGGGGCGGGGGTGGGAGGGTGCAGCACCCACAGACTCCAGGCGACCTATTCATGTCCACTGAGCGGTGTGTGTGTCCATGGGCGCTGGATCCATGTCGTGTCCTGGTTGTTCGTGCAGTTCCGTCCATGTGGGTGCGATACACAGACCCCATGCCACTGCCTCCCACGATGCATGCGGTGTTCCTGGATGTGATGGGGAACAGTGTGCATGTCCCGGTCATATCCAATGTCATGGCGATGTCGTTGATGGTGTGGTAACAGTTGCCGGTCGTTTGGTATGGCTGTTGTGGTGGTGACTGGCCAGTCCGTGCGGAAGCTAAGCATGGGTGCGGGGTTGGACATCATAGGTCAATTGGGGGACTTGCGTTGGGGTCCGACGAATTGACAGGTTGTCAGGTATGCGATGCCGTCCAGCAGGGCTTCCATGTCATTGGTGGTATACATGTTTGCCAGCCAATGTAGCGGATGGTGGCTGTCAAGGTGTTGTTCGTAAGTTGTCCCTTGGAGGGGCATGATGGGGCATGCTGGGTGACATTCGATGTAGCTGTGCTCGATGATCCGTCGTGTGGAGGCACAGTGGTCCCATTTTAGTGCGGGTGCGATGTTGGCCACATACGCCATGCCCCCATAGGCAGAGCAGGCCCTGTCGTGTGCGTCCAGAGGGAGGAATAGTTGTAGCAGGTCCGCCTTTAGACATGCCGGGTTGGAGAGGCACAACTCCACAGGATGCTGGTAGGGACACCTCCGACAGTAGAAGACGGGTATGACGCAGCTGAACAATGTGATGCGGTAAGTCAGTCGGTAACTTACGTTCAGCAGGGACAGGGGTTCGCATCGCAATATCTGTATCAGGTTGTGTTTGTACAGCTTGAGCTGTCCGGCGTAGTTGGGTAGGTGTGTTGAGAGTGCCATTTTGCAGCGGTGCGTTGTGGTGGCGTGCTCCGGCTGTGTGTGCAGTCTGCAATGTGCACGCTCCGAGGTTGCTGTGAGCTCTGTGTAGTCGTAGGGAGACAGGACTTGTGTTCTGTTGGCTTGGGCGGAGGACACGGGCCCTCATCCCACATGCTTCTCAGACTGTTCAAGGTCAGTGATGTGTGACTCCTTCCAGATAACTTGCATGGGGCCGACATGGGGGAGTGTTTTCTTTTTCTTTCCCGTCCGTAGTGTTCTTCTGTGATATGCGCTATCTGCCCTGTGGTCGGTCTCCTCTGCATGCCTGTGTTGGTCTTTTTTGGACAATGGCTGTATTCACCGGCTTCTTTCGTAGGGCTGTGGTTTCGGAGTTGGAATGGAAGGTCATTCAGTGCTGTCTGCTCTCCCTTGTGTGGGCGGCAGGCTGCCTTTCCGCTCTGCGTTGGGCTTTGTGTGTGGATGTTATTCTTGGGCCACCTGTTGTCGGTCCCCGGGCTCTTTGGTGTTCCGTTTTGTATGTCTTGTTCATGTGTGCAGGGTGGTATGGGTGTTTCAGTGTGGTACTGGCGTTCCTCTTCCCGAAGGGGCCCTGCTTCTCCTAGTTGGTGTTGCCGCCGCTGTGTGCTTCGCCATGTTTGTTACACTGGGGTGTGTCCTGCTGTTGCGTGACTTCACTGACATGTGTGCATCGGTTGTGTGACGTTGGGTGTTGACCGTGATTTGGGCGTTGGGGACATGTCTGTGGCAGGCCTGTCACGTGTCATGTGCGTTCGGGGTGGGGCTGGTGTGTGTGCTGCTTGGTTGTGTCCCTGTGTCTGTGTGCGACGCATGCATGGCGCTGCGGTTGGCCTCTGCGTTGTGCGCATGTGTGGCAGCGTCATCGCCGCTTTGGGGCCGTGACGGGGTCGTTGGTTCCTAGTCCCAGGTGGTGTGTACACATGTGTTACGAGATGTTACAATTTGGCCTGTGTGTCATATGTGGATGCAATGGTAGATGTGTCGTGTACACGCGGGGTGGGGGTTGTCCGCTTTTTCCGCCCTTGCACTGTGTGCGCTGTTTGCGTGCACTTGTTGTGTGTGTGCCTACCTGCGTCTTCGCGGTACGTTGCGTCCTTGGTGGTGCATCAGATAGAGCATAGGGAGGGCCTGCAGTGCTGGATTCATGCTCGGGGGTGCCGCTTCTTCGGTGTCCGTGCTCGGCGTTCGTGTTACCGCTTCGGTTTGACGTACGGTGTCTCTTAGCCGTGGGATCAGTTTGTTTGCGGCATCGTAATTTGTACGCCGGGCGGTACGTGTTTCGTCGGACGGTGTGTGTCAATTAGGCTGCGCCGCTACGTGTACGGGCGCACTTTGATGGCGGACGGTGTCGCTGGCTTGCCGGCGGTGTTTGGCTGACTGTTCGCATCGTAATCGGGCGGGCGTGTGGACTGCTGCGTGCCGACGGTAACTGGTGGTTTTTGCATCCGCCAGCACGGCGGTAGTGCTTCCGCCCGACATCGTAATGGGCCCCTTTGTAATTTATATTTTATAATGTTAATTGTGGGAATTAATTTACTATTAATTATTCATTAATTGGTTGTTAATTATTAATAATTTACTGTGTCATTTTTGTAGGAGCGGGTTGTGGGTTTATAGGGGAATAGGGTGGGAAGTAATTTATTCTTAATACATTTATTCATATTTTTTATATATTAATATTTATTTAATTTATAATTTATAGTGTTAATTGTGGGAATTCATTTATTAATAATTATTTATCAATTGCTGATTAATTATTATTAATTATTTGGTAATTCATTATCTTAATTGTGTCATTTTTTAGGAATGGGTGGTGGGGTTTATAGGAGAATAAGTTGGGAAGTATTCTATTTATAATTAATTAATAATCAATTGTTACTTAATGGGTATTAATTTATTAGGCATTAAATATGGTAAATGTGTAATTAATTTGAGATTTATTTATTTATTTATTTGAAGAGTTTTATATAGCGCTGGCTAGACCCGGAGGTATCAGAGCGCTTTACATGAAATACAGTTTTGCATAGTTACAATAGTTACTGGAGCATAGCATAACATAGAAAAAATCCAAGTCCCCATAGAGCATAGAAGGTAGTGGGGGATGGGGGTAGAGTCAATGGGCTGGGTTGCGGATCAGATCTGGCAGACCGGCAAAGGAAGCAAATTACATCAGGGGGCCCACAAAAGTCAGAGTTGGGGTCACGTAGTCACAAAATCCAGTGCCAGATTCACTCACTGCGTCGGATCACTTGGCAATGGAGCGGGACCACAGGAGGGGGCGAATAGGGGGCCTCGCAGTGACCATTAATGACTGGAGGGGTGTAGGCGTCACAAGGGGGGGGTCAACTTGAAGCAATAGACAGGCAGGCGAAACAAGGCATGGTCAGCGGCAAGCTGCAGTCGAGGAATCGGTCGAAGCAGTCAAGATGGAGGACCCAGAATCACAATCACCAACAACCTCAGCACAAAATGGCGGGCCCACAGATCCACAGAAACCCAAACCAAGATCCGTGAGAAAAACCAACCTCAAGGCGCAGGACTGGATGGGGGAGGCAGCCACAGGATCGGGAGGAAGGACGGCTGTAAATCGCCGATCTCGCTCGGGTCGTCACAAGAGAAAAGCACTCTGGTAGCAGTATCCCGATCCAACATGCTGTGAAGACAGGGGAAATCGGCTCAGGCGCCCAGGCAGCAGCCCCGGAAAAAGAAAGACAGCCACGGGGTCGGAAGGGCGCGCTCACTCTGATTCGCAGTGGTAAGACAAGCTCGGGGTCAGGAGGGCGCGCTCACTTGGGTTCGCAGTGGAAGATAAGCTCAGGGGTACAGGGCGGCAGCGTCGCTGTAATCACATTACTGCTTTGTCGGTGGAACAAGACTCGTGCGACCCAACAGCAGTCCCGGAAGGCATTGCGGGATGCCAAGCAACCAAGGACAAGCCCAGAAGGTAGGTGACAGCCGGAGGGGTGATCCGCCAGCTCATCTCCTCTCAGCTTTGAAGGCAGCTCAACCGGAGCAATGGCCATGATGGAATTGGCTCCACTAGCTTCCATCAGGAAACTCTGAGGGTGAGCAGCAGGACAGCGAAATTTGCTCGGGGTGGGAGGAAGTGCCGGAATGTAGTCCATAGATCCCCGGAGGTGCAGGTGGTAGAAGGGGGGAGAAATTCCCTGGACAAATGCCAAAAGCAGTCCAAAGGCAATCTCCAGTTGGAGGAGCTCCCGGCAGGAGCTCCTCACCCGGCGGCCATCTTGAGTATAGAGGAGCATGTAATTTGTGGGTTGTATAGTGGTAAAGAGTGGGAAGTAAATGCTTTTAAATTAATTAATAAGTTGTTGTTAATTGATATTAATTTAATAAAGTAAAATTCGGTATGTAAATTGTGTAATGATTTTTAGGTATGTGTTTTGGTGTTTATTGGGATAAAGGGTGGAAAGTATTTTAGGTTTCATTAATTAATAATTAGTTGCTCATTAATATTCATTCATTAATTGATAAATATTTGTAGCAATTGTTTATTTTTATTTTGTGTGTGGATTTTGGTTTTATAGGGGTAACGTTTGGTGAGTAAATACATTTTTATCTGTTAATTTGTTTTATAATTAATAATATTTGTTTATTTCATAATTATTTATGTTAATTATGGAGGTTCACTTTTTTTAAATGTAGTTGTGTGTTGTGAATTGTGTGGTGTTATAGGGTAGGAAATAAAAATATTAAATTTAGGTAACAATTAATGTTTTTGATTATAATTAATTTCTATTAAATATAGTTATTTGTTTGTAAATTATTTTAATAATTTTTGTAGGTAATTTTTACATTTTTTAAACATTATAATATGCTTCTATCTTTTGTCATTTATTATATTTTTATATATGTTTTCTTTATTTGTTTTTTAACATCTTTTGTATTGAAGTTGATATTTTGTTTTATTTTAATTTTGAATTGACTTCAGTGGGAATAGTAATTTGTACCCCTCTGCTATCCAACATTTTCCCTACTGTTGCACTCACTGTAGTGAAAATAGCAATTTTTACCCCTCCACTATCCAACACTTTCCCTACTGATGCACTCACTCGAGTGGGAATAGTAATTTTTACCCCTCCGCTATCCAACACTTTCCCTACTGTTGCACTCACTGGAGTGGGAATAGCAATTTTACCCTTCCGCTATCCAACACTTTCCCTACTGTTGCACTCACTGGAGTGGGAATAGTAATTTTTACCTCTTCGCTATCCAACACTTTCCCTAGTCTTGCACTCACTGGAGTGGGAATAGTAATATTTCCACCTCCGCTATCCAACACTTTCCCTACTGTTGCAGTATTTGGAGTGGGAATAGTAATTTTTACCCCTCCGCTATCCAACATTTTCCCTACTGTTGCACTAACTGGAGTGGGAATAGTAATTTTTACCCCTTTGCTATCCAACACTTTCCCTACTGTTGCACTCACTGGAGTGGGAATAGTAATGTTTACCCCTCTGCTATCCAACACTTTCCCTACTGTTGCACTCACTGGAGTGGGAATAGTAATTTTTACCTCTTCGCTATCCAACACTTTCCCTACTCATGCACTCACTGGAGTGGGAATAGTAATTTTTAACCCTCCGCTATCCAACACTTTCCCTACTGTTGCACTCACTGGAATGGGAATAGTAATTTTTACCTCTTCACTATCTAACACTTTCCCTACTCTTGCACTCACTGGAGTGGGAATAGTAATTTTTACCTCTCTGCTATCCAACACTTTCCCTACTGTTGCACTCACTGGAGTGGGAATAGTAATTTTTACCCCTCCACTATCCAACACTTTCCCTACTGGTGCACTCACTGGAATGGGAATAGTAATTTTTACCCCTCCGCTATCCAACACTTTCCCTACTGTTGCACTCACTGGAGTGGGAATAGTAATTTTTAACTCTTTGCTATCCAACACTTTCCCTAGTCTTGCACTCACTGGAGTGGTAATAGTAATACTTCCCCCTCCGCTATCCAACACTTTCCCTACTGTTGCAGTAATTGGAGTGGGAATAGTAATTTTTACCCCTCCGCTATCCAACATTTTCCCTACTGTTGCACTAACTGGAGTGGGAATAGTAATTTTTACCCCTTTGCTATCCAACACTTTCCCTACTGTTGCACTCACTGGAGTGGGGATAGTAATTTTTACCTCTTCGCTATCCAACACTTTCCCTACTCATGCACTCACTGGAGTGGGAATAATAATTTTTACCCCTACGCTATCCAACAGTTTCCCTACTATTGCACTCAATGGAGTGCAAAATGTAAGTCTAAAAATAATAAGTTATTTTAATGTTTTAATTTATAATATAATGTTTTTTAAATGATATTTTATGTTATAGGTGTATGTAAATATATATATATTTATTTGTACATTTATATATATTTATAACATTTTAAAATAAATTATAATTATTAGTTTATATATTTTTTAAGTAAATATATGTATATATATTACATTTCATATATGTGTGTTTACATTTTTTAAATTACATTTATTTTTTGCATTTGTTAAAATGTACATTACATCTAAATAATTTTTTTAAGTTAATTTTTTATTTCATTTATTTAACATAATTGTTTATATATATAAAAAACGATATTTTTTACATCGATATTTTTTACATTGATATTATTTTTTCGATATTTTTAAACTTTACATTTTAAAGCTAGGATATCGATATTTTTGACATCCATATTTATGTGTTGATATTTGTGTATGGGGATATTTTTGTACTCAATATTATGTCAGTGATCTGTGTAAACACCACAAATCTGGTGATCCGTGTATTAACTGGACCATCTGGGTACACCTACATCACATTCAATGAAGGTGATACAGTACCAATAGCATACAAATCACATTTATACACAAACGCTGAAATGCGTTTTGCACCTACTGAAAAAATTCTCACAGTGGTACAGACAGCTGTAGTGAGAGAGAGAGCACTAGCTCAGGGTAAACGCACAATTGTCATAACCCCGGTACCGACCTTAGAGGTCATCACCAAAGCAAGCGTTCCAAATGCCAAAGCTTTACATCCACGATGGATACAGTGGGCTAACTCTCTCACTGCATCAGATGTAGACTATAGATTTGACTCTACATTACAAACACAAGCATTGTTGCAGTATGAACAAGAATATCCCCTGTCGAATGAAATAATGCCTCTAGATCAATATGAATAAGCCATCTATACTGATGGGTCCTCCCAACCTGCTGTAGGGACAAAGCACCAATATTCCGCAGCATGCTTGATAATAAAAGGGCGCATGCATGATGGAAAGTTCCATCCTGAAAAAACACACATGTAGTCCCTTGGTGACTGCACAGCGCTGCTGGCAGAACTCAAGGCCCTGATACTGACACTGTAGAATACGGATCATGGATTCCCCATACTTAAAGTGTGTGATTCATATTATTATGTCCAGTCCTATAATGAATACCTTCACTACTTCGGCCAAAATGGATTTCAAGATTCTAAGGGTTGCCCAATGAAACACATGATGGTTTGGAAACAGGTGGCAAAGCTGAAAGATTACTTGCCACGGGCTCATGTAATACACACATATAGTCATCAACGTGTCGGCATTCATGTTGCAGGAATTCTATGGCTGATGAAGCCGCTAAGACAACATTTTGTACTGCTGCAGTTGCTGCAATCACTCTTTCTAGTGCGAGAATAGACAGAGACATTATAGTGTCTGTCAATGCCATGCGCAATGACACACACCTGTCGAAAGGCTTTCCACTCAAGTATTCCACAAACTTAGATGTACAGAACATTCAATATGCTCACATTTCAAGAGTGGGGAATGGAGGCATACATAACACTGATCGCAGATTAGGGTTAATACTAGCTGCACAAGAGGGTCTGGGTTCGGCACACGCAGGGATTACTGCTACAGTTTCATTGTTGAAGCAGCATTATTGGTGGCCTGGTCTAACTAAACAGACCAAAGATTTTGTCTTAAAAAATGTGACATCTGCCAGCAGATGAAGGGCTCAACTACAGCACGTCCACCACAAATACCTCTATTGATTTCAAGCAAGCCTCTTGCTTGTGTCTATTTGGATCACAGCGGCCCCTTACAATCAGACGTGGCTTACAAGTACATTTAGTGGCAGTAGATTCATGCTCCAGATTCCTGTGGGAATGGCCGCAGCTGTTGGCTGATGCCCGAACTGTTATCAAAGACTTGTGAATCTTCATCGGGACATACGTGATTGGCACACTACGTTCTGACCGAGGTCTGGCGTTTAGCTCTCTGGCTTACAAGGAGGCCATGGGACATTTGGGAGTGACCTTGCGGTACACCTCCCCTATCATCCTGAGGGAAATTCGGTAGTCGAGAGGAAAAACCGTGACTTAGAGCAGTCTTTAACAACAAGGGTACTAGGCTCAGGTCTCAGTTGGGTCCATCACCTATATGGGGTCCAGAGAGCACTCAACAATATGCCAAGTAACATCCCTGGGTGGTCAGACTCCATATGAAATCCTGAGTGAGAACGTGGATTCTAGACCTTGATGTCAGCACAGTGGCGGCAGACACACCGTTTGACATCAATGAACATTTGGCTGTTTCCGGGATGAAGAAAGCAATGTCCAGGTAAAACGCACCGCCACTGGTGAAGTGAAGGATTCCCGGAAAGACCTGGCTGGGTCCCAAAGATTGGGGCTCTGGTCAGGGAGAATATAGTGTTAAAAAAGAGTTTGGACCCTCATACAGAGAGGCTGTACCTGTCCTGCCTGTTGAAGGTGCAAGAACTGTACTTCTGCCCCTTGCCTGCTGAAGAGACAAAAGGTTTGTCTCTACTGATCTGATCAAACCACATTATGTGGCCGATTCTCAACAGTAAGCAACATGGGCTCCTGGGTAACCACTGCTCTCCTCTCACTACCACACAGTAAGTTCGGAAGGTTTGATACCTAAAGAGGATTCCTCTCTACAACGAGAAACAGTAAACAACAATGAAGCATTGCTTCTCCAGGTTGCAATATCAACCACTGTACAATCATTTAATACAGAAACGCAAATTTCAAATTGACATTGCAAGCAAAATACGATCTATGTCAATATGCCACAGATTAAGTCATCACCTGGTTCTACAAAACCTACTGAGCTGCCAAAAATAGACCGAACGGCATTTGGCTATTTCGTGGACTACGATGACTTTCATCGGATTCAACTGAACCTGAGACACTGCTGCCACCCCTCTTCTCTTCAAGCTACAAGTACATGTTCTCTATCTTTTGCTGAAAAAGACATTCTTTGTTACTATTTGGATACACCTTTGGATTACAATTGGGTTACTATTCCTGGTCCTCCGGATTGGTTTGGTGACTGTCTTTTTCCTACTTCTAAACTGACATTATCTCCCAGAACGTTCTGCAGTACAACTTGTGAACTTGGTATTGATACCAAATGCATCATCGCACCGTGAACAAAGAGACCTGTCCTTGTTGAACATTACAGTGGTTCCAATTCCTGAAGGAATAGTGTGGGACAGGGTACCGTATGATGTGTATAGTCCTACTGAACTTTTACAAATTCCGTATTTGTTTAAAATTTCTTTGAATTATATCATTACCGCTAGTACTATTTCTGATGATTGGGACATTGATACAGTGCATATATTTGCTAGAAGATTTAGAGCAATCAATTGTATTTTCTTCTGATTAATTGTTTTATGGTACATCTAATTACAGTGATATGTTCTGTTATCTACATTATGGATACCATTTTTCTGCATAAAGGAAGTATCTCATGTGCCATTTGTAATTACACCCAATGGGAACACTGTCCAATGCTATCAAAAGGTAGTTCAAAAACATTTGCACAGAAGTTTGCTTATTTTTCTGTTTTTGACACATCAGACCCAGCCTCATATTTTTACAGGCTTACACCTACATCTGCTAAGAAAAATATGATAACAAACACCAAGCTCGTATACTCTACTTCTTTTCATTCCCAGCTGTATGTGCAGGGATTTGAGTTTTTGGAAATGCACAATAGATACAAAGTCTTTTTTGGGGATGAAATATTGGCACGTTCAGGGAACTGAAGTCATGTTTAGATCATGCCTGGTACCACACCAAATGATTTCCCTGAACAAAACTGTGCAACAAACATGTCTTGGGAGAGCCAGGATAAAAGACTTGAACACACCGCAAATGACCACATTTGCATGTTTTGACAATTGGCAGCACTATACACGCTATAATAAGGATATACTACATGCAACACTATGCAACGGCTCCTACAATGTATCAAACTCCAATTAGAAGGGATGGTTGGTTTGACCTTTAGACACTAATGAGTGTCAGTCCAGATTCTATTGGAGACAGCACTGTCTGTGCTGCTATGCCGCGAGTGCATGATACACTGTTTCGGCACACCTCGACTTCGAGAACTAAATGAGCAATTGTTTTTTATTTTTCAGGTCAGTATGGCCTCACTGTGTATAACCTGTATTCCGCTGTCTGCTGTGCAGTCAGGAATGTATACTGGATTTCTGCCTAGGATCGCTTTTGGTTGCGCCATTGTACATTGAGGTTAACCCTGGGCGTAGTTCGCGTAGTAGCGCTACGCGTAGCTACGCGAAGTGCACTTCGCACTACGCGAGCTACGCGTAGCACTACGCGAACTGCGTAGTGCGGTAGGAAATGCTGTTCGCAATGATTGCACAGTGCCGGATGCTTGTCCGCACTGTGCAGTCATTGCAAACGGCATCTTGCACAGTGCAAGCGGTCGTTTTCTGCCGCTCGAGTAGATTTGTACTCGAGCGGCAGTTTTCTCAACGCGGACTGGTAGTTTCTCATCGCGAGCATACGCGACCACTCGCAATGAGAAACCTGACCTCCCCGCGTTGAGAATCTCGCTGGGAGGTTTATTTTCCACGCTCGCGATCGGCAACTTGATGTTGCTGATCTCGAACGAGGAAAAAGTCTCGCCGGGATGTCATTTTGCTCGCTCGGGGTCGCCAACTTGACGTTGAGGACCGCGAGCAAGCAAAAAATGCCCGCTACGCTACGCTACGTGTTTTTGCACTGTGCTACGTGCAATTCACGTAGCGCGTAGTTGCGCAAACTACGCAAACTACGCGAGCGTAGCATAGTTTTCCGCCCAGGCCTAATTGAGGTACTGATGAACCCTTTAAAGGCCCATGGGTAAAGTTTTCCCCAGCGTCTTCCATTGCTGCTAAATGCATTCTTCGAGCCTTCCTGGGATGTTTTGGATCCTAGTGAATTGGATACTGGCTCTGTGAAATGCTTACTGGATGTAGACCCTCACTCGGCGGCTGCTCTGGGGACTGGAAGGAACTGCCTTTGCTCTATAAACCTGCTTTGAGGTGCGCCTCTGGGAATGTATTCTGCGGTTGCTGGCAACAGCAATGTTCCGACTACCACTCGGAACACATAAACAATTGGCTGTTCCATTTGGTGGAAACCATTTGGCCTGTTTTCAACCGAAGTGAAACAAGATTACTTTTTCTCTCTCTCTATCACTAGACTTTTAGACACCTTGGCTTTCTGAGTGCTTGGTTTTTCAAACAGTTTTTAAGAGTTTCTTTTAGAGATTGCTTTTAGGCGATTTTAATGTGGTTTTAAATTATACTATTCTTATAATGTAATGTGGCCTGCTGTTTTTAGCTTTTGGGTCAACCGTTAGTATGAGGAGCAGGTGTTATGTGCTTGAGTTAGGCCCACGTAGCAACGCTTCACATTTCCTTACAGTGTCCTCTTTCTGCACAATAACATTTTACTGTAACCTTTTGCACATATTTGCTTGTGTGACGATGTTTGGTTAGTTTCTCTGAAACTGCTTTGCTTACACATTTCGCTACTTGCATCATTATCATGATGCCTCAAACAGTGAGTACAAGGCCTTGCATGCTGTACAAATGTCATCCTATCTTCATTCATGTGGTGACAGGGCTATCTTGAAACCCATAACAGTGCTAATCTGTATATACATCGCAAGGATGCTTTTTATTATAAATAAATAAGTATTTCCAGGAGTTAGCCTGAGGAAACACTTCTGCTGACATTGAGAGGTCCCTGCATGCTGACCAGCTGCCAAACATCTCCGTGCGGGGTGTCGAGTTTGTGACCAAGAAGGGGTTCTACATTATGTCCCACCAGGTAATGGGATTGGATCATCCCATGGGGGAATTCTTGGCTATACACTTAAATACACACTCTAGACACACATAGAGTAGGAATTGCATAGTAGGAGTACTCCTGATTATTACATACCAAGTGCAACATAGAGTTCATTGACAAGAACAATTCCAGAATTATGGACAAGTCCACTTAAAGAGATTTTTTATAATTATTTCTTCTTTTTTTCTTCTTGTGAATGTTACAAATAGATGCAACCAACGTGTTTTGCCATAGACAAGGGCTTCTTCAGGGCTTTCCATATTCAAAAGTTGAAGAAGAGTTGTAACTGCTTAGCACGAGTCCTACCAAGGTTCCAGTATATTCACTACCCGCTGAAATTTAGGAAAATCCGCCACAGTATCCAAATCGAATATTGTAAAATCAATGCAGTCAAATGTTTGGTTTCTCGAAATGTGAATCCCAGCGCTCAAAAGTATTATTTCATACAACTGTCCTCATTGCCTGTGTGGGGTACACTCCTTGTAGACGGTCTGGCGGTGTGCCAGCAACCATTTGCTCCCTATTTGGGCTAGAAGGGCTTACGGTGGCACAGTGAGCTAGCTGGTCTCTAGGCCAACATATACTACAAGGGTGCATGGGATCAGTCTAGGCACAGCGCCCAAATTTTATATTGTCCACAAACGCACATATCCTACGGATTAGTGAGAACTACATGACAGTCTGTGTTGGCATTAGTACCCTATGTACTTTACCACTGCTAACCAGTGCTAAAGCTCGTGTTCTCTCCCT
Organism: Calotriton arnoldi; assembly: GCA_963921515.1. Taxonomy (NCBI): domain Eukaryota; kingdom Metazoa; phylum Chordata; class Amphibia; order Caudata; family Salamandridae; genus Calotriton; species Calotriton arnoldi. Next base: position 56,174 of record CAWUFW010010349.1, on the reverse strand, counting down.
AAAACATGGCAAAACTGACCTACACCCAATTAGCCCATTCAATTTACTTGTCCCTAGTATAAGGTACTAACTGTACCCAGGGCCATAAATAAATGTGACTGGTGCTGCTGCAGCACTCCCTGTGCCACCCACTCAAGTATCACTTTAAAACATGTCTCAGGTCTGTCACTGCAGCCTCTACTGCAATTTTAACCTGCCATTTCGACCTGGTAAAATAAACTTTTGCCAGGCCCAAACGTTCCTTTTAAATACTCATAAGTCACCCCTAACGTAGGCCCTAAAGGCTCAAAGGGCAGGGTGCATGGTATTTAGAAAGTAGGAAATGTGGGTTTAAATCAATTAATAAGTGGTAACTTTAGATTGGGAGCAGATAGAAATATGCTGTTTATAGTCAAATGAATTTGAAAATCTTCTTTAATGGTAAAGTCATATTTCAAGTCACAATTCTTACGACCCCCTACACCACCCAAACACCACTGCACCACCCTAAATCCAAAAACACTACCCCCAGTACGACCCCCTACACTACCCAAACACCACTGCACGACCCTAAACCCTAAAACACGACCCCTAACACTACACAAACACTACTGCACTACCCTAAACCCTAAAACACTAGAACCCAGCACGACCCCCTACAGTACACCAACACCACTGCACTACCCTAAACCCTAAAACACTACCCCCTACACTACACAAACACCACTGCACTACCCTAAACCCTAAAACACTACCCCCAGCACGACCCCCTACACTACACAAACACCACTGCACTACCGTAAACCCAAAACACTACCCCAGCACTACCCCCTATACTACCCAAACACCACTGCACTACCCTAAACCCTAAAACACTACCCCCAGCATGACCCCCTACACTACACAAACACAACTGCACTACCCTAAACCCTAAAACACTACCCCCAGCACGACCTCCTACACCACCTAAACACCACTGCACTACCCTAAACCCTAAAACACTACCCCCAGCATGACTCCCTACACTACACAAACACCACTGGACTACCCTAAACCCTAAAACACTACCCCCAGCATGACTCCCTACACTATCCAAACACCACTGCACTACACTAAACCCTAAATCTACCCCCAGCATGACCTCCCACACTACACAAACACCACTGCACTACCCTAACCCCTAAAACACTACCCCCAGCATGACCCCCTACACTACCCAAACACCACTGCACTACCCTAAACCCTAAAACACTAACCCCAGCATGACCCCCTACACTACCCAAACACCACTGCACTACCCTATACCCTAAAACACGACCCCCTACACTACACAAACACGACTGCACTACCCTAAACCCTAAAACACTACCCACAGCATGACCCCCTACACTACACAAACACCACTGCACTACCATAAACCCTAAAACACTACCCCCTACAGTACACAAACACCACTGCACTACCCTAAACCCTGAACCACTACCCCCAGCATGACCACCTATACTACACAAACACCACTGCACTACTCTAAACCCTAAAACACTACCCCCAGCATGACCCCCTCACAACACAAACACCACTGCACTACCCTAAACCCTAAATCTACCCCCAGCACGACCCCCTACACTACCCAAACACCACTGCCATACCCTAAACCCTAAAACACTACCCCCAGCATGAACCCCTACACTACCCAAACACCACAGCACTACCCTAAACCCTAAAACACTACCCCCAGCACTAACTCCTACACTACAAAAACACCACTGCACTACCCTAAACCCTAAAACACTACCCCAGCACTACCCCTACACTAACCAAACACCACTGCACTAACATAAACCCTAAAACACTACCCCAGCACAACCCCCTACACTACACAAATACCACTGCACTACCCTAAACCCTAAAACACTACCCCCAGCACGACTCCCTACACTGCCCAAACACCACTGCACTACCCTAAATCCTAAATCTACCCCCAGCATCCACTGCACTACCCTAAACCATAAAACACTATCCCCAGCATGACCCCCTACACTACACAAACACCACTGCACTACCCTAAACCCTAAAACACTACAACCAGCATGACCCCCTACACTACTCAAACACCACTGCACTACCCTGAAACCCTAAAACACTTCCCCAGCATGACCCCCTACACTACCCATACACCACTGCACTACCCTAAACCCTAAAACACTACCCCCAGCACGACCCCCTACACGACTGCACTACCCTAAACCCTAAAACACTACCCCCAGCACAACCCCCTACTATACCAAAACACCACTGCACTACCCTAAACCCTAAAACACTACCCCCAGCACGACCCCCTTCACCACCCAAACACCACTGCACTACCCTAAACCCTAGAAAAGAAACCCCCACCCCATGCCCAATCCCCCTTACCTCTCACTCCTCGTGGTTCCTCTCTCCTCGTGGTTCCTGCTTCACGTCGTCTCTGAGGGGCGGTGCACGTCGTTGAGAGGAAACGGAACAGCCTGTTTCCTTACAACGACGTGGATCATCTACATGTTTTTTAGAACGCATGGTCATTTACCATACATACCTTTACAACAAAATTCATTGTAAAGGCATGCGTGGTAAATGACCATGCGTTCTAAAAAAATGCGTAGTAATGACTTCGCGATGTACAACGCATGCGTGGTAATGCATGCGTTGTAATGGTATCGCGAAGTAAAAAAGTTGTTGTAACGGCTGCTTAACGATCGAAGCTGGCTCCTGTTCTTCAGTGAGATGTTTATTTGATTAATTAGGAGGAAGGAATGTGGTTTTTTTTACCGAAAAATTGCATTCCCGGCTGTTGTATTGTGAAAGTGTCTGCGTGGCCTGGTTTGTTTTCCGGTGAGAGAGTGAAAGAGTCTGTTTGGATCTAAAGGAGTTCTGTTGTTGGACGGGGCCGGCGCGAAACGTCATCAGAAAACATAGCTAATGGAAAGCGTCCTCCCTGAAGTGTGGAGCAGTGCCATGAGAGGTCAACGAGTGTGCGTCCCACCGCAGTATGACCGTACCGCGTGACCCATGTGCCGCCTCCAGGGTACGGGAGGCAGAAGCGGCATCGCAGGTCCTCTTGAAGACCGTTGTAGCACTAATTCTACATTTTGGTACTAGGGCATTTTAACTTCGTTGTTCCTGCCAGATACAAAGAGAAGATCCTGTGTTATTCAGTGCCCTCGTTACCTTTTTTGTGGGTTGTGGTGCTTGTCACTTCGCTGCCCCGCCAGTGCACACGACTGGGCACCCCACCTCGTGTGCCATCTGCAGGGCCTCTGCCCTCTGATCACTGGTTTTGGTTTCTGGAGTGGCAACATAAACAGTTGCTCCCAAAGGACTAGCCTGAACACTTAGGTGAATATCCCCTGCACCAGCATTCCACGGAAATTCTTTCCTAGCTCTCCCACGTCAACGAGGACGTCATAATAGCATGGCTCCGCTCGCGACACCGTATGACGTCATCGGAGCCATAAGAGGACCTCGTCGGCGTGCTGACGTCAGTTCCACCCATTTTTCCGTGCCACCGAGGCAAACAGGAGGACCGAGACATTTTCACATGTATACATAGTATAATAAATATATATATATTCACTGAAAAAACCATAGGTTTCAGGCACGTTATAGTTAGAAATTAGCATTTAAAAAACCTTAGAAATTCACTGAAAAAACCATAGGTTTCAGGCACGTTATAGTTAGAAATTAGCATTTAAAAAAACCGTAGAAATTCACTGAAAAAACCATAGGTTTCAGGGGCGTTATAGTTAGTTGGACATTTCACTCGTACAAAACCATAGAAATTCCCCCGTTATAGTTAGTTCAGCTAACTATAACTCGCGCGCCCGCAATGCACTGCTGATGACGTCACATATTACATCACTCATGACATGGTCAGTGACATCACTCATGACATCACTGATGACATCACTGATGACATCACTGATGACATCATCCTTGTGATAGAGTGGCAGACCTCCTCTCACCCTAATATAACCTTTGATACACACACTCAAAAATACAAACTGACATTTTCAAAACAATGGACATACCAATACCAGTTACAACACACCTATTCAGTAATTCCAAGATCTACACACACATCCACTCATTCACCAACAGTCCCTATACAGTCCCTCATATATGTACTCACTCATCATATGTACTCATACACCTATACATCCTGTTACACACCGCCACTCATCCTTAGAGTTACTCACACACATAGTCACACATGCAAACAAAGTATCAAACATCCATTTACTTGCATATACAGTTATACACACACTACCACACTTACTTCTACAGAAACTTACACATACTTACTCTCTTAAACAATCACTTATAGAAACACCTACTTATTTGTACAGGAACTCTTCCAATCTCTCACTCTCACATCTGCTCACTTATATACACCAATACTCACATATACTAGTTTAAAACATATGTAGTTACTCATAAAGACACTATTGAGACAGTCATTCACTGACTAATACACCCATACACACACTCGTCCACCTATACAGTCCTGCACACATGCTGTCTTCAACACATACAAACAGTGAGTAACTCATTCATGCATCTATGCACTAAGTAATACCCCCACCAAACCATACAGACACTCAGACACTCATACTGATACTCAAAAAACCAACTAATAACCCATATAGACACTCATGTAGCTACTCACCAACCCATGCAGCCACTTATACACAAAGTGAGAGACTGATACAGATATTTTTATATTTAAACATTACTCACTAACCCATGTATTCACTAAGATACACTTAATCAGTCAGTTATACAATCAATTTTACAAAAAAAAATCATCCATTTAGACACTTATATACCCATTTATTCTTCCATCGACCTTGAGATATACATATATAAAACATATTTAATTTTCAGAAAAACACACATTCACTGGATGATGTCATCAGTGATGTCATCAGTGATGTCATTTGAGATGTCATCAATGATGTCATGAGTGATGTCACTGACCATGTCATGAGTCATGTAATATGTGACATCATCAGCAGTGCATTGCGGGCGCGCGAGTTATAGTAAGCTGAACTAACTATAACGGGGGAATTTCTATGGTTTTGTACGAGTGAAATGTCCAACTAACTATAACGCCCCTGAAACCTATGGTTTTTTCAGTGAATATATATATATATATATATATGTTGTATGTATGTATGTATATATATATGTGTATATATATATGTATATATACATATATACATATATATATATTTTTTTATATATATATTTTTATATATATATATATATATATATATATATATATATTATCTACTGGCGGTCGCCAGTAGATAGTTATAGTTACAACCTATTATCCATAGGAAATCTGCGACATTCTATTTGCAATAACGTTGGCGCCGGTTGACGAATCTTCGCGAAAGCTTCCAACTTGTTGGGGCGCTCCGGTCCGCTCCTACCCTGAAAGTCTCGGCGTGATACGTCAAGCAGGGGCCGAGAAAAAGGGAGTCCCAAAACGCGTTTTCCCCATTCATTTTTCCATAGGAACCTTTAGTCGCAGCTACAGCCCGAACTGCTGAACGGAATTACCCCAAATTTGGCAAAGAGGTAGCCCTTGGTTCAGACTGGTGCCTTTTGCTAAAATGGTGTAAATCCGTTCAGTAGTTCCTGAGAAATTCACAATTAAAATCACATATATATCTATGGGCGCGTCGGATCCGCGTACCCTCCCGATCACGAGCTGCATGCTAATTGGCTGTCAACACTCCAAATCAAGAAGTGTTGGCAGCCATTTTATCCCTCGGTAGAACCGAGGGACAGAAACAAGTGCGCAAAGCGCAAAAGGGAGCAGGGTAGAAACACCCTGACCCCTAGGTCTGCTCAGGGGGTCCCACAAGGACCCCCTGGGCAGAAAAGATTTTTTTTTTTAAATCGGCGGGATGCGCTTAGGGTGCGCGTATCCCGCCGAGAAAAAAAGAAACAAGTGCGCAAAACGCACAAAGGGGGCAGGGTAGAAACACCCTAACCCCTAGGCCTGCTCAGGGGTCCCACAAGGACCCCCTGGGCAAAAAGCATTTTTTTAAAAAAATCGGCAGGATGTGCTCAGGGTGCGCGAATCCTGCCGAAAAAAAAACGAAGCGCGGTCTCCCGCGCTTCGATGTTAATTGGCCCCCGGGTGGCCCAAGTCCCGGGGGCATGGTGGGGGGATAATTTAATGTGTGGGGGCCTCAAGGGCCCCCAAGCCCGGGGACCGCCACCCCCGGGGCTTTTAAAAAATGGTGCGGGAGGGCTCTGAGCCCTCCCGCAGCCCCGAGGACCACCACCTCCCCGGGGCTTTTTTTAATTAAAAATAAAACCAGTTTCGGGGGCTCCAGCCCCCCACACGCCCGGGGACCGCCACCTCCCCGGGGCACTAAACATTTTAATATGGGGGTCCGTTACGGACCCCAGAGCCCCGGGGACCACCACCTCCCGGGGCTGTGTACTGAATGGGAGGGGGCCGCGCGGCCCCCTCCTGGAGCCCTTGATGGCCCTGGGGACCACCACCCCCAGGGCTGGCTCCTGCAGTGTCCCGGGGTGCCTACCCCCGGGACACTGTAGTTTGCTATGGCAGGACGGGAGCCTCGCGGCTCCCGTCCTGCCATAGCAAACTGCTTTGGATATTGGAAGAGAGAGCAGGGAAACCTGCTCTCTCTTCCAATATCCAAAGCGATTGCTTTTCCACATGGGGAGCAGCATGTCAGCTGCTCCCCATGTGGAGCAGCAATGCCGGCTCCCAAGGGACGTGGGAGCCGGGCGGGACTGTGTGGGGGATTGGGGATCCCCCACAGTCCCCAACGGAGAGGGCCAGCCCCGGTGGATGGGGTCCCCGGGACAAGTAGTGGCCCGGGAGGGGGCCACGCGGCCCCCTCCCCAAAAAAGGAAAAAAATAATAATTTTTAAAAATGGAAAGGATGCCCCGGGGGATGGGGTCCCCGGGGCCTTAAAATGGCCAGAGGAGGGGGCCACGCTGCCCCCTCAAAATAATAAATATAGAGGCCATGCCCCGGGGATGGGGTCCCCGGGGCCAATACAGGCCCAGGGAAGGGAAGCCACGCGGCCCCCTTCCCGTTTTTTTTTTTTTGTAATTTAAAAAAGGGGTAAGGCCCTGGGGTATGGGGTCCCCAGGGCCCAAAAAGAGAAAAAGGAAGGGGGCCACACAGCCCCCCTTCAGGGGACAAAAAAAAAAAAAACGATCGGGCCCGCAGGCCCCGCCCACTTCCTTCACCACTCTGCAAACGCGCCCCTGGCGCGTTTGCAGAGGGGAACGAATTCCCCTTGAATACTGGGGGTCCCTGGGGGCCAACTAGCCCACCAGGAACCTCCAATATGCGCCAGGGGCTGCGTTGCAGAGACGTGTAGAGAGGCCACACCCCTTTTACACCTCTCTGCAACGCAGCTCTGTGGCGCTTTTTGGAGGTATATGGTGGGCTAGTTGGACTCCGGGGACCCTCAGGATTCAAGGGGACTTAATCCCCAACTTAAAACAAGCCACGGGCGCGTTTGCACAGTGGTGAAGGGAGGGGCGGGGCTTCAGGTGACATGTGTGCAAACAGGCCCCGTGGCGCGTTTTAAGATGGGGAATTAAATCCCCTTCAATCCTGAGGGTCCCTGGGGCCAACTAGCCCAACAGGTACATCCAGAAAGCGCCACAGAGCTGCGTTGCAGAGAGGTGTAAAGGGGTGTGGCCTCTCTACACGTCTCTGCAACGCAGCCCCTGGCGCATATTGGAGGTTCCTGGTGGGCTAGTTGGCCCCTAGGGACCTCAGGATTCAAGGGGACTTAATCCCCCAACTTAAAACGCGCCACGGGGCGCGTTTGCACAGATGTAACCTCAGGCCCCGCCCCTCCCTTCACCATTGTGCAAATATTCCTCTAAAATCAGCCGAAATACGAATTCCGATTTACTCACCTGTTATCAGGAGAGACCTCAGTGCTGTATCTTTCAGCCCAGTACTGGTCCTGAAAAGTAATTCTAACCATACTTACCAGTAACTTGAATTTCCTTCCATAGGCTAACATTGACTGGTTTCACTTGGAAATTCTTCTAAGTGTGGAGTTTTGGAACTTTAAAATATTCCTCTAAAATCAGCCGAAATACGAATTCCGATTTACTCACCTGTTATCAGGAGAGACCTCAGTGCTGCATCTTTCAGCCCAGTACTGGTCCTGAAAAGTAATTTTAGCCGTACTTACCGGTAACTTGAATTTCCTTCTTAGGCTAACATTGACTGGTTTCACTTGGAAATTCTTCTAAGTGTGGAGTTTTGGAACTTTAAAATATTCCTCTAAAATCAGCCGAAATACGAATTCCGATTTACTCACCTGTTATCAGGAGAGACCTCAGTGCTGCATCTTTCAGCCCAGTACTGGTCCTGAAAAGTAATTTTAACCGTACTTACCAGTAACTTGAATTTCCTTCATAGGCTAACATTGACTGGTTTCACTTGGAAATTCTTCTAAGTGTGGAGTTTTGGAACTTTAAAATATTCCTCTAAAATCAGCCGAAATACGAATTCCGATTTACTCACCTGTTATCAGGAGAGACCTCAGTGCTGCATCTTTCAGCCCAGTACTGGTCCTGAAAAGTAATTTTAGCCGTACTTACCGGTAACTTGAATTTCCTTCATAGGCTAACATTGACTGGTTTCACTTGGAAATTCTTCTAAGTGTGGAGTTTTGGAACTTTAAAATATTCCTCTAAAATCAGCCGAAATACGAATTCCGATTTACTCACCTGTTATAAGGAGAGACCTCAGTGCTGCATCTTTCAGCCCAGTACTGGTCCTGAAAAGTAATTTTAACCGTACTTACCGGTAACTTGAATTTCCTTCATAGGCTAACATTGACTGGTTTCAGTTGGAAATTCTTCTAAGTGTGGAGTTTTGGAACTTTAAAATATTCCTCTAAAATCAGCCGAAATACGAATTCCGATTTACTCACCTGTTATCAGGAGAGACCTCAGTGCTGCATCTTTCAGCCCAGTACTGGTCCTGAAAAGTAATTTTAACCGTACTTACCGGTAACTTGAATTTCCTTCATAGGCTAACATTGACTGGTTTCACTTGGAAATTCTTCTAAGTGTGGAGTTTTGGAACTTTAAAATATTCCTCTAAAATCAGCCGAAATACGAATTCCGATTTACTCACCTGTTATCAGGAGAGACCTCAGTGCTGCATCTTTCAGCCCAGTACTGGTCCTGAAAAGTAATTTTAGCCGTACTTACCGGTAACTTGAATTTCCTTCATAGGCTAACATTGACTGGTTTCACTTGGAAATTCTTCTAAGTGTGGAGTTTTGGAACTTTAAAATATTCCTCTAAAATCAGCCGAAATACGAATTCCGATTTACTCACCTGTTATAAGGAGAGACCTCAGTGCTGCATCTTTCAGCCCAGTACTGGTCCTGAAAAGTAATTTTAACCGTACTTACCGGTAACTTGAATTTCCTTCATAGGCTAACATTGACTGGTTTCAGTTGGAAATTCTTCTAAGTGTGGAGTTTTGGAACTTTAAAATATTCCTCTAAAATCAGCCGAAATACGAATTCCGATTTACTCACCTGTTATCAGGAGAGACCTCAGTGCTGCATCTTTCAGCCCAGTACTGATCCTCAAAAGTAATTTTAACCGTACTTACCAGTAACTTGAATTTCCTTCCATAGGATATCATTGCCTGCTTTTTGCTGAAAAAGTTTCTAAGTGTTGATTTTTGAAACATACAAATATTCCTCTAAAATCAGCCGAAATCCGAATTCTGATTTACTCACCTGTTATCAGGAGAGACCTCAGTGCTGCATCTTTCAGCCCAGTACTGGTCCTGAAAAGTAATTTTAACCGTACTTACCAGTAACTTGAATTTCCTTCCATAGGCTAACATTGACTGGTTTCACTTGGAAATTCTTCTAAGTGTGGAGTTTTGGAACTTTAAAATATTCCTCTAAAATCAGCCGAAATACGAATTCCGATTTACTCACCTGTTATCAGGAGAGACCTCAGTGCTGCATCTTTCAGCCCAGTACTGATCCTCAAAAGTAATTTTAACCGTACTTACCGGTAACTTGAATTTCCTTCATAGGCTAAGATTGACTGGTTTTCAGCAAAAAGTTTCAAAGTGTTGATTTTCACAAACTACAAATATTCCTTAAAAATCGCCTGTATGACTTAAACGCATTTTTTCAACTGTTTACAGGAGATGCACCAGTGCTGGATCCAGGATCCAACACTGAGTAAGAAAAAGTAACGATAACAGTTTTTACCTGCTAAGTGAATTTCCTTCCATAGGATAACATTGGTGATTCTATGAGAAAAGTTTCTAATTGTCAACTTTTAAAATACAATAATATTCCTTAAAAATCACGACTGTAACCAAAACGCTTTTACTCAACTGTTTACAGGAGATGTACCAGGACTGAATCTAGGATCCAGTCCTGTGGTTACAAAAGTAATCCATAAAGTAACTAATTGCATTTAACTAGAAATTCACATTGAGCTGAATGTTGCATTGTGTTTGAAAATGTGTTGACCATTGCAACAACTGTAACTACTGTACTTAAATGTCTATTGCCTATCTGCAAAGTATTTAAACTAAAGTAATTCATTCTGAGAAAGTATTTTTTGTAATGTAATGTATAATGTAATTACAATGTAATTTAAAAAATAAAATATGTAAAAAAAAAATGTTTCTAAAAATGTAGTAAATCAGTATGAAAAAAATTAATATAACAATTAATACATTTAAAAATTGTCATTTACAAAACCTTTGAAATTCACTGAAAAAACCGTAGGTTTCAGGCACGTTATAGTTAGAAATTTGCATTTAAAAACCTTTGAAATTCACTGAAAAAACCATAGGTTTCAGACACGTTATAGTTACAAATTAGCATTTAAAAAACCTTTGAAATTCACTGAAAAAACCATAGGTTTCAGACACGTTATAGTTACAAATTAGCATTTAAAAAACCTTTGAAATTCACTGAAAAAACCATAGGTTTTAGGGACAGTTTTAGTTACTTGGACATTGCACTCGTACAAAACCCGTGAAATTCCCCGTTATAGTTAGTTCAGCTAACTATAACTCGCGCCCCCGCAATGCACTGCTGATGACGTCACATATTACATCACTCATGACATAGTCAGTGACATCACTGATGACATCACTGATGACAGCTTAAATGACATCACTGATGACATCATCCACGTGATAATCTGATGCACCTCCTCACACCCTAATATAACCTTTGATACACCCACTCTAAATTACAGACTGCCATTCGCAAAACCATAGACACTCCAACACCAATAACTACATACCCACTCACTGATTCTTAGGTCTACACACACACATCCACTCACTCACCCGTACAGTCACTCATACTTACGGTCACTCAGTACAGGACTATCATATGCACTCTTACTCCTATATAGACACTCAAACAACGCCACTCATCCATAGAGATACTCACACACCTAGTCAGTCATGCAAATAATTAAACACACTGCCATTTACTCACCTATACAGTTATACACACACCAGCTCACTTACTCATACAAATAGTAGCACATTGTTACGCTCTTATACAATCACAGATACAAGCACACACTCATCCATACAGCCACTATCACAATCACTCACTCTTGCTTATAGCTATTTATATACTCCAACACACATATATACTGCCTTTCACATATGTAGTTACTCACACATGTACCACTGGGACATACATTCACTCACTAACACACTCTTACACACACTTACCCACCCATACAGTCTATCACAGATGCACTCTTGAAACCATCCACCCAGTGAATCACCCACTCACACATCTATGCACAGAGTTGCACACACCCCTCCCACACAAACACTCAGGCACCCATACAGATACTCAGACAAGCATTCAATAACTCATATAGACACTCATTTAGCTATTCACAAACACATGCAGCCACTTACACAGCAACAGACAGACGGATACAGACATTCACCCAGTTTAGTCACTAACCCATGCATTCAGTAAGATACGTTAAATCACTCACTTATAGAGTCAGTCACGCACCTACTAAATCATCCATACAGACACTTACACACCCACTCATTCTTCAATACGTCTTTTCCTATATATATTAAAAATATTTAAACTTTACAGAAACACACAGTCACTGGATGATGTCATCAGTGATGTCATTTGAGATGTCATCAGTGATGTTATCAGTGATGTCACTGACCATGTCATGAGTGATGTAATATGTGACGTCATCAGCAGTGCATTGCGGGGCGCGAGTTATAGTTAGCTGAACTAACTATAACGGGGGAATTTCACGGGTTTTGTACGAGTGCAATGTCCAAGTAACTAAAACTGTCCCTAAAACCTATGGTTTTTTCAGTGAATATATATATATATATATATATATATATATATATATATTACCTACTGGCGGTCGCCAGTAGGTAGTTATAGTTAGGACCTTGTTTCTATTCAAAAAGCGTTTTTCTTTTGCCAATATCTTTGGTGCCGTTTGACGAATCTTCACGAAATTTTCAAAACTAATGAGGCGCTCCGGTCAGCTCCTGTCTTGAACGTTTCGGGGTGATTCGTCAAGCGGGGGCTGAGAACAAAGGGGGGTCCCAAAACGCGTTTTCCACATGTTAATTTCCATAGGAAACTTTAGACAAGGCTACGGCCCGAACTGCTCAACGGAATTACACCAAATTTGGCAAAAAGGTAGCTTTTGGTTCAGAAAGCGCCCTTTTTTTAAATGGTGTAAATCCGTTCAGCAGTTTTTTTAATATTAAAGGAAAAAGGAATTTATATATCTGGGCGGAGCCTAACCACACATCTCATCGTGAGATCTGATTGGCTGTCAGCACTTCATCCAAGAAGTGTTGGCAGCCATCTTGGGACCAATATACATGATACCACCCCATTAAAATGCATTGTAGGGAATGGAAGGTTTTGAGGGTCACCAAAAGGAGAACGTATAAAGGGTGATAAGACTTTAGTTACATTATAAATCATTTGTTGATGGTACCATACTAATTTTAGGAATTGTGGTGTGTTCTAAGGTGATTTTACCCTGTGAAAAAGCCTTCTGCTGGGATATCATGAATCATGTTTGAGAGTAAACTATTTTCTCATACTTTTCTCATAGAGGTTTGGAAGGTGATCTAGAAGCTAAAATGATAGCATATTTTCTGTAAATTCACATTATCTTTCTCAGTCATGTGAGAATGAAGTCTGACATTCTCAGTAAAACATGTACATCCAACAAGGGCAGAGACTGTCAGTTGATTCCTTTGTGTTCTACTGCAGCTTACCAGAGTGTTCTAAAGAACAACTAGATCGCTAACAGTCTTACTTATGACAAAAGTATGGCACACCTGAAGCCATCTTGATTGGAATAAAGTGGTAACACTTAAAACATTTAATTTAAAAAGGAACAAAATGAGGGGGTTCATTTTGCCATAGAAATTATGATTAGTGCTGCAGAAAGAAAAATTAGGGCACATTTTGAGTGACTTCTCAAATCCTCTTCGATTTCATTAAAAAATTCTGACATGCAGACTGAAACATGCACTTTCAATATCAGCAGCAGACTTCCCTGGTGAGCAGTAGCTTTATTACAGTGATCTAATGAGCAACTAGAGTGCTAACATTCTGAATTTATGGCAAATGTGTGACACATCTGAATGCCTTCTTGATGGAATCAAAGTATAAACCTGAAAGTATTTCCTACTAAGGAGACTGTAGTAAATGAGGAAATTAGGAAACTTCATAACAAATAAGTCTCCCAAGATGGCCACCAGAGACAAAATAGCCCAAATGTAGCACAAATATCACCCAGATGTAGCCCATGTATAGCCCAATGACAGAATGTCCGAGAGTGTTCTAAAGAACAACTAGAGAGCTAACAGTCTTACTTATGACAAAAGTATGGCACACCTGAAGCCATCTTGATTGGAATAAAGTAGTAACACTTAAAACATTTAATTTAAAACGGAACAAAATGAGGGGGTACTCATTTTGCTACTAGAAATTATGATTAGTGCAGCAGAAAGAAAAATTAGGGCACATTTTGAGTGACTTTCTCAAATCCTCTTCTATTTCATTAAAATAATTCTGACATGCAGACTGAAACATGCACTTTCAATACCAGCAGCAGACTTCCCTGGTGAGCAGTAGCTTTACTACAGCGATCTAATGAGCAACTAGAGTGCTAACATTTTGAATTTATGGCAAATGTGTGACACATCTGAATGCCTTCTTGATGGAATCAAAGTAAAAAACTGAGGGGCATATTCACAAGGAGCTATCGCCGAATTAACGGCACTTTATCGTAGCCAAAGTCATGATAAATTTACCCCCCCATTCACAAGCCGGTGTTAACAGCCCACAGCACCAGTATACCCGCAATAGCAGCCGCCAAAAACATCGCCACAGAGGACCCTCGCAAATATCGCTAATGAGATGCAGAGTAGGCGTTCCCGTGACAAAAGCAGAGACAACAGCACACCTCAACATTCACAACGACCAGCCACATCCGCGATAAAAACACAAAACAGGTGATAAGGCGCGTTAGCACCAGGAAATCTACACCTGCTCTGACCTGGTGTAAAGTCAGACGGCAGCCAGCACCACAAAAGGGAGCACAGCCCAGGGCCACAACCGAAGGGCAACAGATGCCATGGAGCCACACATCATGCAGCCCCGACACCCAAGAGGGCCACAACACCCACCCCCACCACCCCAGGACCCCATCCCACACCCAGAACACCCCCCCGGACCAACACAGACGCAGCGCAGACAAAGACAGCAGAACCCCAGGAAACGTACCAGCCGCACAGACCCAACATCTGACAATGTCACCGTCCACTACAGGCTGAAAGGGACAACCATACTACGCATCCTGACCATCATCGCCTAACAGGCCTACGGCAACAACACAGCGGACAACCAACATCCCACCCCACACAAAGCTGATGGCGTGGCTGCACCTGTTGGCCCCTGAGACCCCACATCCAACACCCGCCAGAGTCGGAGGAGTCCCACATCCAGCCACATCCAAGTCCTCCACACCTGCCCTGGACATCACCATCACCCTGGTACCCCAGTCCCCATACGTACAACACAATGCGCAGGATCTGCTGGAGACCAAGCAAGGACCATATGCCATAGCAGGATGCACGCACGTGCTGGGGGCAACACACAGCACACATGTACTACCTGTGCCCCCTGGTGACACAGCACACAATCCTGCAACAGGAAGCACACGTCTCACACCAATGTGCAGGCAACAACAGAACACCTTGGAACACCCAACAATGTCGCCTTCAAATACACAGCCAGTGAGCATGATACCTTCATCCTCCGACAGTCCATCATCAACCAGCGTTCCCAGGATGGCAACAAGGGAAATGTACAGCCCCTTGGCAATATTCAAATGAACACCCCACACACCTCAACACCACAACCATGCAACTCACAACTCTGGCAATGCACACGTCACAAAATCACATACAACAGGCACAACAATATGCCCACCCACCAGACACGACAGAACAACTTACAATGTCCACATGGGCAAGCCCGGAAAATGAGCCAGCAATGGCATGGCACCTCAGCCACATACTAGCCGAATGTGGGGAGGTGGCAACCAGGCATGTGTGAAGGATGCAGTAGAACCATGATTGGGAAAGTACACAATGCCAAGAGTGCCGGAGATGTGCTGGACACCTCGCAGTATGCAGAACACACCCATATCCATGGCGACATACACCGCTTGCGTATGGAGTATAGTGGACAGTGGATGCCACCATGTCACCACAGCCAGTGGGGGACCCCGCGGAAATGTTGCCTGTTACGACCCCCCCTAAGCGTCAGCGGAGTGGGATGGCCCGGCGTACGCCACGCCAGCATAGGGGTGTGAATAAAAACCACGGAGGCCTGTGCGTGGTCCACTTCCAGAAATACCCACGTCTCTGCCAGGGCGGCGCCTCCCACCTCGCCACGAGGCCGATGCCATCCTCATGAGCGGAGTTGCCTGAGATGCCGTGCGCCTGCCAGACCCCAGCACGCTGGTCCACGAACCCATCAGGCCAGCCCCTGCGCAGCCAGGCCACACTGATCACCTTCCGACACCGGCGTGTGTCAAGGAGGGCCCACCACGTGCCAGCGCAAGCCACAAGCCCTAGGCCCGAGACCTTGGCAGCCACGTCAGACCATCACAGCTGCCACAACACCGGCCCGCTTTATTCCTTTTTCGTTGACATACTCCACTGCTGCCCCCGGCCTACTCTTCGGACCAGTAGGTCCCACATGTGGAACTGTGTCTTGAGTCATGAATGGCAGTGACCCCATATCCCGGCCAGCGGCCACAGCACCAGACCCCCCTAGTTCAGTGAGGCATAGTTCCATATGGGCATCTTGCGACACGTGGTGCCACTAACCCTGTTCAACGCCAGCCTGCTACACGTGGTGCCACTAACCCTGTTCAACACCAGCCTGCTACACGTGGTGCCACTAACCCTGTTCAACGCCAGCCTACTACACGTGGTGCCACTGAAACTGAACTACGCAGGCCGGTGGGGCCATCCAACCTATGCCGACAACACTCGGTGAATGGGCCGTGCTGACCGGTGCCTCAGGCCTACACCACGGTCAGGTAGGTCACACATTTGGAACTGAGTCTTGATTACACTATGGCAGTGAACATCATTTAAGGCAGAGAATAATACACTATACACCCTCCGATGTGGTGGCAACAAGTCTGTGCACGGCATCACAACCACACGTGTCTGTGGGCCTACGCGGACCACTGCCCTCGGCCTATGCTGCGTATGAGTGGGATCACTGATTTGGGACTGAACATCGGTAATTCAGAAGGCAGAATACATTTCCTCGCACGCACGGAGGGGCGTAAGAGGATGACACGTTGCAGTCCGGAGGGAACACGATCAGCGTCACAGAGGTGATTGAACACTACCGACAACTGCCACTGTGTCACCGACTCTGTGCCTCACGAGCCAACGACCCGTGGCTGTGGGCCACTGCTGACCGCTGCCTCCGGCCTACACTGCGGTCCAGTAGGTCACAGAGCCTTGATTTGGCATTCTTGGAGTTCACATCTGTGTACTGGCATCATCGCAGACTGCATCCCCTCATAGCACCTGTGCCACTAAGTTTGTTCCCCGACATTCATGGACACTCACTGGTCGGACATTGGTGGCGTTTGAGTCCATGGACTAGGGGCTAGTTTTCATCCTGATGTAGCTGATCCCGAATTGTTGGTGAGGATGAGGGTTGCGCTTTCCACTCCTCCATTTGCTGCTTCCAGATAACATCAGACCTTCCGCATCATGCCCTGGAGGACACCTTCCACTGTCCCCCGAAACCCTCCGCAACATACACCTCGGACATTGATGGGGACCCGCTCAGGTCGCATGGCCCATCTGGCTGCACCGCAAGTCACCGTCCCGTGGCTGGGTGCCTGTGCCGGCCGCAGTGCATCCGGGGCCACTAACTCTGTGCTGCTCAGGCCTGGGACCCATTCTTCTGAGTCATTGTATGGCCTCTGTAGCAATGGACTTGGGGTCATCAACGCCATGTGTCTGTGGCCCTGCGCTGTCCACCTCCTCTGGCCCCAACTGCGGTCCACCAGGGCCCACAAATGGCATAGAGTCTTGACCGGCCCGGACGTCGCATCACCGCAGGAGGCACACGTCACCACCGCAAGGACCACCTTCAACCGCCATCTGCCATAGTCGAAACGGTGGTCCTGACAGACCTAAGGAGTTGCTCAGACCTGTCGTGGATGCCATCATCTGACTGATACCCTGCTCAGCACTCCAGGTGCCAGTGACTCAGTGCACCGCAAGCCATTGTCCGTTACTGATTGAGTTTTGTGCTGTTGTGAGGTTGCGCAGCAATGTCACCTCATGCAGTGGGGAAGACCTGGGACTATGATGAGGAAGATGTGTTAAGTGTGCGAAAGGGAGAGGGCACAGACAATGGGAGGGCAGGAGGCAACAGCCCCACGGCAGGAATGCAGACTGGTGGTGGTCGTCAAGCTACACACCCGGATCTATTGCTGGGTATTGCGCTGTGGACTGCGGACGCAACTGTCACCTCAGGCAGTGTGGGAGACCTGGGACGTTGATGAGGAAGTTGATGCAGGTGTAACACACCCCACTGCATCTGCATCAGGACTGATCCAAAGGGACACAATCCTAGCAATTTCTTCACATGAGCGCGCTCTTCTCTAGTGCCCCTGCCTCCGTGCACTGCAACTCAAGGAACGTCCAGACTGAATATTGGGTGACCTCTGTCCTTACTCCGGATCCCTCATGTTGCTCTGCAGTTGACTCTGTTATGCTGGTGTTTTCTGTTTCCATTGCACTGGTGTCCACTGTTCAGGTTGTTGGCAGCACCAAGCACTCCGTGCGGCCTGGCTTATACTCAACCCACACACATCCAGCCCAGGCATCACTGTACATGTGGCCCTGCCAATAAAGGGGCTGGGCGCACGTGCCCATGGCCAGTTCAACATGGTATGTGCATGAGTCTCTGTGGAGGTGTGGGTCTCCTTTGTGGGGTGTGGGGGGTCCCTGAAGGGAATTGGACACACACGTATGTGTTCTAGTTCGCATTCCATGGGTTAGGCAACACCCTCACCTGTTGGGCCACCTCCTTTTGGCGATCTGCCACCTGGCATTGGGATGCCATGTGTGTGTGGGTGAAGTGTTGTGAGCCAGCCGTGATTGTGGGTGCTTCATGCTGTGTGGTCTGTTGCAGGGGCTGGGTTCTCCTCTCAGTGGCTTGTCTGCCCTGGTCCTGGTGGTGGGTTGTGTGGGATGTCCATGGGCTGTTGTAGGGCGTCGTGTCTGGGCTGTGGTGTTCGTCTCGGGCATCACTGATGGGTTGTCTGTTCTGACCTGCTGGAGGTGTTGTTTGTCCCTCTGCATTGTGAAGGGGAGGTGCATGTTGGCATTGTGTTGGCGCCTTGTTCTTGTCGACATGCAAGCTGTGTGACGATGTACATTGTGAGTGTTTGGGAGGTGGTGGCTATTTGAGTTGGGACAGTGTCCATTTGGCCTACATGGCTGATGTGGGGTTGTAGGGGTAGATGTGCATCTCACAGTTCCCTGCTCTGTCCGATGTGATTGTTCTGTTACTGTGCCTGGTTGGACCCAGTTGTGTCCCCTGTTCTGCAGTGTGGGTGTTGCACTTTGTGCCACATTGTCATGGTATGTGCTGTGATTGCTATGTGTGTGTGCTGCAGTGTGCCACGGGGATGGGGGACATGTCCCTGGGTGATTGTGGGTGTGCAGTGTGTTACACCTCATTGTGCATGTGTGGCATTGTGCCCATCACCCACCATCCCTCCAGTCCCTGTTGGATCCTCACCCTGTTGTTGTTGTGTCAGGTCCTGTTGGGCTGTGTCCGTACTCCCTACTCCTTGCACCCTCTCCACACTGATGACTGTGGCCTGGGTTTCCTCCTGCTCTTCTTGTGGCGCTGGACTGCCACCTCCTGTCGCAGTTGCTGCCTTCCTGTTGGCAGCGGGTTTGTACCTGGTTTGGGTTGTCAGGTCCTGCCGGCGCCTCTTGGCCTCCTGGATTGGCCTCCTGGGCTCTGCGACTGCATTCCAGGCGGTCTGCTTGTGGGTCATTTGCTGGTAGTGTTCTGTCGCCTCCGTGGCCTTGGTCTTGTTTACTTGCGGTCTGCACCCCGTCTTCCTCTCCATTTTCTCCTTGGCCTTCCCCGACCCACTTGTTCCTTGCTGGTGGTCTGTGGGGGTTGTGGTGTTTGCGTTGCCCTCTGCGCTGGGTCAGGGTGCATGGATGTTGCTACGTGCTTTGGCTTGTTTCTGGTGTGTTGTGCCTGTGGTTTTCATGGTGCAATTGCCCGCCAGACGCGTGGGAGTTGCAGGCCTGAGGCTGCTTTTCGCAGCTTTTTGTACCGCGATTGGCCTCATCGCATGATTTCTCGCGTTCGTGTTTCGCATTTTTTAGGCGTGGTGTTGATTTTCACGCTGGCATTTGACGCGTTATCTGGTGACTATCGCATGGTACCACCTTGTTGTGAATTCCACGTTGACACCGGGTAATTTTCCCGTGATAGGCTGCGTTATTGAAAGTTGCGTTACGCTACTCTTGCGGTAGTTATCACACGTTCTTGTGAATATACCCCTGAAAGTATTTACTACTGAAGGGACTGCAGTAAATGAGGAAATTAGGAAACTTCATAACAAATAAGTTTCCCACGATGGCCACCAGAGACAAAAGAGCCCAAATGTAGCACAAATATCACCCAGATGTAGCCCATGTATAGCCCAATGACAGAATGTCCCAGAGTGTTCTAAAGAACAACTAGAGCGCTAACAGCCTTACTTATGACAAAAGTATGGCACACCTGAAGCCATCTTGATTGGAATAAACTGGTAACACTTAAAACATTTAATTTAAAAAGGAACAAACTGAGGGGATTCGATTTGCCATAGAAATTATGATTAGTGCTGAAGAAAGAAAAATTAGGGCACATTTGGAGTGACTTCTCAAATCCTCTTCTATTTCATTAAAAAATTCTGACATGCAGACTGAAACATGCAATTTCAATACCAGCAGCAGACTTCCCTAGTGAGCAGTAGCTTTACTACAGTGATCTAATGAGCAACTAGAGTGCTAACATTCAGTATTTATGGCGAAGGTGTGACACATCTGAATGCCTTCTTGATGGAATCAAAGTAAAAAACTGAAAACATTTCCTACTGAGGAGACTGTAGTAAATGAGGAAATTAGGAAACTTCATAACAAATAAATCTCCCAAGATGGCCACCAGAGACAAAAGAGCCCAAATGTAGCACAAATATCACCCAGATGTAGCCCACGTAAAACCCAATGACAGAAGTGTGCAAAACACTTTTTATTTTTTGTTTTTTTGCAGTTTTATATAGTGCAGACTGGTCAGGTATTGGAGTGCTTTACATGAGCATTGGTTACATCACACAAGGACAAATTCAAGTTGGTTGTAGACATGAGGAGATTAAGTGATTTGACCAGAATTACAGAATGTTGTGTCTGCAGCTCTGGAAGTAATACCACATCCTCTCCCCTAAGTGCAACATTTAATCAAGTGGTCAACTGGATAAAAAAACATAAAGATCACAAATAATTTAAAAGTGCTTTGTCGCTATTTGAAAACTCAGAAAATATGTCCTCATTTTAGTTTTTTAGAGCACTAACCATAATTTCGATGCAAATAAGACCCTCTCATTTCCGTAATTTCCAAAGGAAATGCTCTAGGTATTACAGTTTTGATTACATCAAGTTGACATCAGGCATGCCACACTTTTGTAATAAATATAGAATGTTAGCAATCTAGTTGTTCATTAGGATACTGTTGAGAGGCAGAGGCCAGGGGCACGGACTCAGAAAATTGAAGGCAGATAGGAGGGTGCAGAGGCAACACTGGGCAGGCAGGAAGGGCAGTGGCAGCACAACAGACTATGGAGGGCAGTGGAAAGGGGGGCAGGGGCAACAAACCAACAATACAGGACAGGCAAGAGATGCTGTGGCAATATAATAGACCATTGTGGGCAGAAGGAAGAGGCAGTGGTAGTACAACCATACATGCCAACAGACCCGATTCAGCCAGGAAACGCCCAATGTTTTTAAGGCCAAATGGGCTTTATTTGATCTGTCTCCTGTCTACAATCTCCTCTTTTTCAATGTAAGTCAATGGGGAAAATCAATACCCCAGTTTTTTTTTCAAAATCTCCCTCTTACCAAGTTCAAAATGTTAGCAAGTATGGTACATTGGATCATGGAAGGCAGGAGGAATTGGGGTGGGACATGGACTCGGATAACAGAGGAAAGGAGGGACATGGACAGGTGCACCAAACTGACCTTACAGGGCAGGCATCAGGGTTTGCAGCAGCACAATACACCACACAGGGCATGCGGGATGGGAGTGCAGCACAACGATCCATGGAAAGCAATAGGGAGGGTACAGAACCATGCACATGGACAACAGAGAACAGAGGGGAAAGAGGCAATGGCAGCTAGCTGACCATAATGGACAGACAGGAGAGAAAGCTGCAGCATAACGGACCATAAAGGGCAGGAGGTCGGTATCAGGGGCATTACAATGGAACAGACAAGCCAGGAGGAAGGGAATAGGGGTCTGCACATGGAAAAGAGAGGGCAGGGGGCAAGGGGGCAGGGCAGGAGCAGCAAGCTGACAATGGAGGTCAGGCAGGATGGGCACTAGAAGTAAGACACACCATGGAGAGCAACATTGAGACTATAATGGCATACACATAGACCATGGAGGGAAAGTGGGAGGGGGTCAGGGGCAGCTAGCTGACCACACAGGGAAGGTGGGAGGGGCCATGGCAGCACAGAAGACCATGCATGGCAAGCGGGAGGGTTAGTGGCAGCACAATGGCCATGATGGGGGAGAAGGAGGGGGCAGGTGCATGCAGAAAGGACCATGGAGGATAGAAGGGAGGGGTAGGAGCTGGGCACAGACAAGAGAGTTCAGGGAAAGGGGCCTCACAACAGACCACGCGGGGCAGGCAGGAGGAGCAGTTGCAGCACAACAGACCAGGGAGGGCAGAAGGGTGTGGCAGTAAAATGGACCATGGAGGACAGGAGGAAGGGGATAGGGGCATGGAACGTTGACAGGCAGGGTGGAGGGGGCAGGGACAGGTTACAGTCATCTGACAATGCTAGGCAGGTGGGAGGAGAGTGGAAGCTCAACAGAACACTCAGAGTAGATAGGAGGGGAAGGTCCATGGAACATGGTAGGCAAAAAGGATGGAGCAGGGGCATGCACACAGACATTGGAGGGCAGGGGGAAGGAGAGTAGGGGCAGCAAGCTAAGCACAGAGGCTAAGCAGGAGGTCAATGATGGGGCATAGAATTGGGCATGGAGGGCAGGAGGAGTGGACTGGGACATCATGCTAAATGGAGGGCAGTGGCATCACATCAGACCATGCATGGCAGGAGGGAGAAGGCTAGTGCCTGGATTCAGACAACAGAGGATAGGGAGGAGGTGGATGGGGCAGCAAGCTAACTGTTCAGAGAAGGCGGGAAGGCCAGTGGCAGAACAACGGCCACACAGGGCTGTAATGAGGGAGCAGGGGCGTGGACTTGGACAATGGATGGCAAGGAGGAGGGGAGGAAGGAGCAGCAAGCTTGGGTGGGGGCAGCACAATGCCAGGCCAGGCCCTGCTTCCAACCCCCCACCATCCATTGTGATAGGCATCTTACTTAACGTAAAAAAAAAACAAGAAATTCGCTGAAAAAAACAAAGATTACAGGGACGTTATAGTTAGACTCAGATTTCACTCGTACAAAACCAGTGAAATTCAGCAGTTATAGTTGCCTGAGCTAACTATAACTTACACCCCCGCAATGCACTGCTTATGACCTCAGACATTACATCATTCATGACATGGTCAGTGACATCACTTATGACATCACTCATTACATCTCAAATGAGCTGTGAATGGAATGGAACTATAATCGCTAGAACTTTATTTATGGATAGTGTGTGTATGTTAACACCCCTTTTTTTTTCTTTTCTTTCATGTAAGAACCATTATAATACGCAACGTGCCCAGATTAATATGCCCGATAGCGTTTCACTTTAAAGTAATGCCTAGTCCATTGTTTATGTTGATGTTTGCAATCCTAAGTATGTTTATTATGAACAAGTCACGTTGACGAACATACAGGTACCGCAGTCACGGGCAAGATATGCTGAAATGACATTGTGTGCATATTAACACTTGTTTTCTTTTCTTTATTGTATCAATTCCTGAATTTTCACATCGTGGCCAGTCCAATATGGCCGCCAGCTTTTTGGATTAAAGTAATATGTAGTCCTTTGTTAATGTTGGCAACTGGAGGCATTTGTACATTTAAATAAGGAAGCTACAATGACGTCTTGTATCGTTATCAAGGTTTGGATGAGTCGAACCGCGTAGATCGCATTTCGCATTTGAGATGTCATCAGTGATGTCATCAATGATGTCACTGATCATGTCATGAGTGATGTAATATGTGACGTCATCAGCAGTGCATTGCGTGGACGTGAGTTATATATATATATATATATTCACTGAAAAAACAGAGGTTTCAGGGACGGTATAGTTAGAAACTAGCATTTAAAAAACCTCAGAAATTCACTGAAAAAACCACAGGTTTCAGGGATGTTATAGTTGGACATTTCACTCATACAAAACCAGAGAAATTCGTCTGTTATAGTTAGCTGAGCTAACTATAATTCGCGCCCCCGCAATGCACTGCTGATGACGTCACATATTACATCACTCATGACATGGTCAGTGACATCACGGATGACATCTCAAATGACATCACTGATGACATCATCTAGTGACTGTGTGTTTCTGTAAAGTTTAAATATGTTTTTTATATATATATATATATATATATATACCAAGGTGTATTGAAGAATGAGTGGGTGTATGAGTATCTGAATGGATGATTTAGTAGGTGCGTGACTGACTGTATAAGTGAGTAATTAAACTTGTCTTACTGAATGCATGGGTTAGTGACTAAACTGTGTGAATGTCTGTATCAGTCTGTCAGTTGGTGTGTAAGCGGCTGCATGGGTTGGTGAGTAGCTACATGAGTGTCTACATGGGTTATTGATTGGTTGTCTGAGTATCTGTATGGGTGCCTGAGTGTCTGTGTGGGTGGGTGGGGGGTGTGTGACTGTGCATAGATGTGTGAGTGGGTAATTCACTGGGTGTACGGGTTCAAAAGTGCATCTGTGAAGGGCTGTATGGGTGGGTGAGTGTGTGTATGGGTGTTTTGGTGAGTGAATGGATGTCTCAGTGATAAATGTGTGAGTAACTACATATGTGAAAGGCAGTATATGTGAGTGTTGGACTATATAAATGATTATATGTGAGTGTGAGTGATTGTGAGAGTGGCTTGATGGATGAGTGTGTGCTTGTGTCAGTGATTGTATAAGAGAGTAAGTATGTGTTAGTATCTGTATGAATAAGTGAGGTGGTGTGTGTATAACTGTATAGGTGAGTAAATGGGAGTGTGATTGATTCTTTGCATGACTGACTAGGTGTGTGAGTAACTCTATGGTTAGTGGTGTTGTGTGAGTATCTGTATAGGTGTATGAGTGCATATTTCAGTGGGTATATTGATGAGTGACTGCATGTATGCGTGACTGTATGGATGAGTGGATGTGTGTGTAGACCTATGAATCAGTGAGTGGTTATGTACTAACTGGTATTGGTGTGTTTATGGTTTCGAGAATGGTAGTCTGTATTTTAGAGGGGGTGTATCAAAGGTTATATTAGGGTGTGAGGAGGTGCATCAGATGATCACGTGGATGATGTCATCAGTGATGTCATCAGTGATGTCATTTGAGATGTCATCAGTGATGTCATCAGTGATGTCACTGACCATGTCACGAGTGATGTAATATGTGATGTCATCAGCAGTGCATTGCGGGGGGCGTGAGTTATAGTTAGCTCAACTAACTATAACGGCCGAATTTCTCTGGTTTTGTACGAGTGAAATGTCCAACTAACTATAACGTCCCTGAAACCTGTGTTTTTTTTAGTGAATATATATATATATATTGAAAAGGAAGATAACGGGATCTTCGTACCGGCATCTGTGGGCTGCAGAAACAATCTATTAAGAATGGCCGCTGCTCTAGAAGCGAGAAGAAAGGAAACTGCTGATAAGTTATTTTTTGCACAGGTGGGAGCCAGCGGGAGTTCAGCAATCCCCTCACCTAGTATTACTGATGAAATCAAACTACAAACCTTGTATAATCACCTTGAAAAATTGCATAAAAAAGAACTCTCTAAGTGGTGGGAGGCAGAATCGCTGCAACGATATATTGATGTGAACCGAGTGCCTCGTGGACTTCGAATATTCACAATCCCCACCTACGAGGATCCAGATAATGATATGCTAGAGGAGTGGTCCAACAACTCTGCATCTTGTTCTATGACTATGATGTGTATCCTGGTGAAGTACGCATTGAAAGATAGGGCTAAGCTCCTATCTGAAATTGACAGGATTCTTCTTGAGATTAGCCAACAGGTCCCCAAAGAAGTATTGGAGGAGTATATGAAGAATCTATTGTTACGTATGGGGAAACTTGAGGAAGAAATAACTGCCAAAAAGCAGCGCAAATTCCTGAGAGACTTTAAAGACTATCAATCAGGTCGTACATTAACATTTCATAAAAAATATGACCATTTGTTTGAGAATAAGGAAGGAAGGGTGGTGGCTACAACAAACATGCCCGCAGCTGTAAGAGAAGTCAGCGAGAGTGATGTCTCCGACGGGAGTCTATCAGATGCATCAATCACTGCAGTTAATCAAGAGTTCAATCAAGACCCACAAAAGAAGAAGAGTAATTTTTTATTGCAATTCCAAATGATGAATCAAAGCAGGACAGAATTTCATCAGGATTCAGGTGTACAAAGGGGCAGAGGACGAGGAAACAGAGGAAAAACAAGAGGAACAGGCAAGCCAAAGAGAGGAGGAAAAATCGAAGAGAAAATGCCCGTGGGAATGGAGACAAGGGGCAGGAAAATGAAAACATGACTGTCGTCAATCTATCCCAACGGTCTCTTTCTATTGAAGAAATGGAGATCCTCTCTTTGGGTTTGTCCTTCTGCCCTTCCATGAATATGAACTATGCTCAAACCAGAATCGATTTATTCCTCTTTTCAAGAAAACTTAAACTTAAAAAGTGGTTTGAAACTCAACCATCTAAACATACGGCTGGGACAACTGCTGATGTAGTGAGTAATTTGAATAGTGCTGATATTGAGATGCTTCATATATTAAATGCCTTAGGGAACAATGAGCCATGTGATGAGAATGTGTTGATGAATTTAGAGAATTGTGAGGAAGAGCTAGGTGTTAATCCTGGTAGTAATTTCAAACCAAAATCTGTGTTTCTTCCGAATGTACAATGTGAAGCCATTGAAGTGTTCGAAAAGGGAGTTCTAAAAGATTTGAACAAAATCAGGTATAAGAAAATCCCTTGTAATAAAAAGAACTTGAATGTAGAACAGATAGCTGCCATAGATAACCTGAAAGCCAACAGCAGTATTGTAATCCGTCAGTCGGATAAAGGTGGGAATGTGGTGGTTTTAGACAAACATGAATATTTGGCTGAAGGGAGAAGACAGATGAGTGATGTCAACTGCTATTGTGAATCAAACATGGCAGAAATACTAAGTACTAATACCTGCTATGGGGAACTATTGGTAGAGTGGAGAGACAAGGGATTGTTAGAGTGGGAGGAGTACAACTTTCTCAAATGTACACACCCTAGGATCCCTATACTCTACTTACTCCCTAAATTGCATAAAGACACCACAAACCCTCCAGGAGACCCATAGTTTCTTCTATGGGCTCACTACTGGAGAACACTTCCAGGTTCATCGACCACTATTTAAGACCTTTTGTGGTAGCACTTCCAGCATACCTTAGGGATACCACACACTTCCTTACAATCATTGATGGCATACATTGGGAAAAGAATTGTACTCTTGTCACTCTCAATGTAAGCAGCTTGTATACAAGTATTCAACATGATCTAGTTCTCCAGGCAATTAGACATTTTCTTAAAACGCGGTCTATTTCCTTATTTCTCCAATCAGAGATGATTTTAAACATGATTATATTTTGTTTAACAAACAATTTTTTCATTTTTGATGACACCATCTATAGGCAGTCACAGGGTACTGCGATGGGCACCTGCTTTGCCCCCAGCTATGTGAATTTATTCATGGGCTGGTGGGAGGAGCAGGTGGCCTCGCAAATGGCGGAATTTGAAAGCAGTGTAGTCCTGTGGCTGCGATACATTGATGATATTTTTTTCATCTGGAGTGGGGATGAAGTATCAGCCAGATGTTTTATTGACAAATTGAATGTGAACACTTTTAAACTCGCATTCACAGAGCACATCAGCAAAAGTTCTATGGAATTTTTGGATGTGTATATAGATGTGAAAGGAGAGACATTGGAAACCAGGCTGTTTCGCAAGAAAACTGCGGGGAACAGTATTCGTAGTGTAAGTAGTTCACATCCACGCAATCTTGTGTATAGTATCCCCTATGGGAAACTCCTGCGCTCAAAAAGGAATTGCAGCACTGAAGCTGCATATGTGCGTGAGAGGGAAATCATGTGCAAACGCTTCAAGGAGCGGGGATACAGTGAGAAAACTATTTCTGAAGCTGATACCAGAGTAGAGAAGGTCACTAGGAATGAGCTCCTACATCCTAGCACAAAGGAAGAAAACAGAGATTCTATAAGATTTATAACAACATTTTCTGGTCAGGCACATGAAGTACGCAGGATTTTTAATAAACATTGGCATGTATTATTGACGGATGATAATTTGAAGAAAAACTTGAGCAGTAATCCGCAGATTACTTTTCGGAAAAGCCGCTCATTAAGGGTTGACCTTAGCCATAATCATGTCACAGAATCTGAAAGAGGCGGCGATAAGGGCCGACCCGGATTCAGATGCTGTAAGAATTGCAAGGCATGTAGAAAAAGCATTGATTGCGACAAGTTGTTGTTACCAAATTCTAAGAGAGAGTTTGTGATTAGAAAATCATTGACATGTAATACTGTATATTGCGTGTATGTTTTGATTTGCCCCTGCAACAAATGGTATGTAGGGAGTACGATACATCGGGCAAAGAAGCGGGTACTTGAGCACATTCGTGCAATAAGACACAACAACAGGCAGTACCCCGTAGCTCGCCATTTTCATGCTTGTCATCTTCAAGATGAAAATGCTGTCCGAATGGTCGTCATCGATTCTGTAGTTATGGGGGTCAGAGGTGGCAACCGTGAACTCTCATTAAGAAAGCTTGAATCACGGTATATTATTGATTTTGAATGTATGTCACCAAAAGGCTTAAATTCCAATGATGAGCTGGCAATCCACCTGAATGTTTAATTAATTTGTATATTGCGGCAGTATCCAGGTTTTAGTGATTTTAATAATTTTTGTATCCCCATTTTTTAGGTTTGGGCACTTCATCTATCAACTGTGACAAGAATCATGTGTGATTATGTTGTGCATTTATTGAAATGAATTTGCTACGACATTTGTGTGGTGAACAATATGTATTAGGCCCACTGGGGCTAGACTGAGTGATCATTACTCATTCATACATTGGGTCCTCGAATGCCTATGAGTTAGTGTCATTTTTTGAGCCATTGGCCCACTTGGGCGAGACCGTTATGATAATGGCATGATGCAGAATAATATATTGTTTCTGCACAGGGTACCACTATATATATATAACTATTATAGTTTTTGGATTTAAGTAAATGTAAATCCGAATAGGAGAGGCATAGGACTGTGGAGTAATATGAGTGTGATCGCTATCAAAACATTAATTGTATTTATTTATTTAAGACATCACCCATGTGTAACATAACAAGTTTGCATATTACAAAATGGCCGCCACAGTTGTTAATAATGTACATACACTGTAAGGTTGTCAGTCCATCTTCTAATGAGTTTAAGGAAGTGGATATAATCATGTGTGTTTTGGTCTTCTACGAGCGTGAGCAAGGCGTAAGCCGAAATGCGTCGTTTTAGTCTGCCATTAAAGACTTTTTGCAGCATACGGAAGTGTCCGAGTGTTTCCTGTAATAGCAGTGAATTGTGGAATGAATACTTGGGATTTCCGGCATCCCGACTCGGACCGCCCGTGACAGCCTTGTATATTCCTGACCGGGAGTTGTGGAGTGAATATATATATATATATATATATATATATATATATATATATATATATATATATATATATATAGTTTCCATAGAAAATACATTTTTGGGCTTTCCATTAACTTTGGGGTCAAAGTAGGTTCTGTGTGTCATGGAAAGTTTGGGGTGATCCGTGCAGTGGGGAACTAGACAAAGGGGCACGTAATAAGGGTGTGTTTCTAATGTTAAATCCCATAGGACCGCATTGTCCAACCCATAGCCCGAACTGCTGGACGGAATTACAAATTAGAAATGTAGATGTTGTTACGCAGATTGTGCTTTTTGTTATTTTTTGCAGATCCGTTCAGTAGTTATTGAGAAAATAAATCTGAATGGTATAGTGATAGCTCTGGTCACGAATATTCTGCAACGGTTTCACGGTGATCGCGGTTAAATTGTGAGAAGTTCGCTGTAGACCATGAAAGAGTGCACCAACTGGGATGCTCTGATTGGCTGGACGCAACCTTAACAGAAAGTTGCTGCGGTTTCGTAGTGCTCGCGGTTACATCGCGACATGTTCGAGGTGAATGGCGAAAGTGCGCCAACGGGAATGCTGTGATGCAAACTGAACAGAAAGTTGTGACATCCATTTTATGTATCGGGACAGTTCCCGGGGCTGAAATATTTTTTGGAGTGACATAAGGGGTAAGGGTAGAGGTACTTTGACCCCATGTTTGACAAATGGGGGTATTAGTGACACAAGTTATGTGTCCAAAATTGTTTTTTTAATGCACGCAATATTCACAACGTCACCATGACCGCCATTGCGGCCTCCCTGTACTGTTGCTGGTATTTGCCTATTTGCGATGCCCGGCATTACCACAAAAAACGGAAGATTGATTTTAAAGGGGATTTTATACAAACTACTTTGAAAAATATGATTTTAAACAGTGCACTAATAAACCCCTACTTGCTAAAATACTGTAAAATGTGTGCATATATGTGTTTTACACTTTATAAAAAAAGGCGCAGTCATCGCAGTTACCAACGTCTTTGTGATATTTAGAATACTCGCAAAAATGGATCATTGGTTTCAAAGATTGTTTTTGTACAAACTCCCCATAAAAATATGACTTTGAACAGTGCGGTAATAAACCCCTAGTGTCCAAAATACTGTAAAATGTGTGCATATATGTGTTTTACAGCTGTTAAAAAAGGCATGATTGACGCGGTTACCGAAGTCCTCGCGACTGTCGGTGTAATCGCGAAAACAGGAAGTAGGGTTCAAACACGGTTTTTAAAAGAGTTACAACAAAAATATATGTACAAACATATTCTTTAAGTTAGTAATGTGTGTATTGTAATACGTAGAAATCATTTTTTAAGTTTACATTTTTTAATGTGGTGGTGGTCGTTGAATATTTGCTTTTGTTTTACAATTTCGTTACATGGTTGTAAATTCCAAAAATTAAAAAAAATATACTTTGAAAAAAAGTTAACAAAATTTTGGGCTCTTGAGTGGCTCTGACAATAGCCTTTGTGTTGAGAGTCAATATACTACAGCTACAGATAAGACTGTATGCAGAGTTTCAGGTTACTTAGAAACACCATGTTCCCTTAATTTGTAAAGTGAATTCCATCACTTTTATAGATTCCATGCATGTTAAAGCGCAGGTTGTTGTTGTAGATATAGCACATGTTATGGTCTCTGAGGAAAGCAGAAACTGTTTAATTAACATGTTTCCTGGCTTTGTCAATCTGTGGACAGAATTGATTTGACCACTTCCATTTCTGTCTTTGGCATATATTAGAGTACACCAAGACATTGTGAGAGAAAATTGACATTAGTTCTGCAAAGGTATCCTTCATTAGGATTTCCAGCCCTACCCCAGTCAATGTGTGTCAGCTAGTGAAACTTTGTGCCTCTCTGGGCAAATCAACTAATCGCCACATTTGGCAAACCCAAGCCCCTGTCAATACCTCTCTTTTTTGCAGCCTCTTTAGTCCAATAGATATAGCTGTGGCCCACAATCCACACTCTAAGCATTTTGAAGTGAAGGAGCAATAGCAGTCAGGAGAAGACTGGAGCTGAATGAGGTAGTTTTCCAAACGAAAAGCAGTTAAAATTGAGTTTTTTAATAATCTATATTTCATTGGATGCTATCAGCATGTAAGTATATAAAATTAGGACACCACGCCGCTACACCGGGAGATACATATCCTGTTTACCTTTACATTATTCCTCTGCCACATTAAGCCTGACATGAAGAGCCTGTGGATCATATCTTTAATACGCTAAGCCTTCAAGAAGTCCCATGTGGGACGAAACGCACCGCGTCGGCTGTCAATTGTGTGCTGTGGATTTATGAAAGAACATTTGAATAAAAGAATAAAGAATAAAAGGAGAATATTTTTCCAGTAATACGACTGGCAACGTGATTCATTTGGGAGACGCAATGTCATTATCATCTGTGTTTATATGTTGACATTTACACTTAGGGGCCCATTAGGATGTCGGGCGGTAGCACCACCGCCGTGCTGTCGGATGTAAAAACCACCAGTTACCGTCCGCCCGCCGCAACCCACACGCCCGCCCAATTAGGATGTGAAAAGTCAGACAAACACCGCCCGTAAGCCCGCGATGCCGTCCGCCATCAAAGTGCGCCCGTTCACGTAGCGGCGCGGCCCAATGGACACACACCGTCCGACGAAATCACGTACCGCCCGGCGTACAAATTACGATGCCGCAAACAAACAGCTCCCATGGCTAAGAGACACCGCACGAGAAACCAAGGCGGAAACTCGATCGCTGAGTACGGACACCAAAGAGGCAGACCCCCCGAGCATGAATCCAGCACTGCAGGCCCTCCCCATGCTCTACCTGATGCAGAACCTAGGAGTCAACGCACCGCGGAGACGCAGGTAGGCAGACACACAACAAGGGCACGCAAACACCGCACACAGTGCAAGGGCGGAAGAACTGTACATGGCCCCCCCCACACACCCCTGCGTGTACACGACACATCCACCACTGCACCCACAAATGTCACACCGGGCAAATTGAAACAACTCGTAACAACCGGGCACACACTACCTGGGACCAGGAACTAACGTCCCCGTCACGGCCCCGCATCGCAGCGGCGAAGACGCAGCCACACATGCGCACAACGCAGAGCCCAACGACAGCGCCATGTATGCGCCGCACACAAACAACACAGGGTACAACAAACACCACACACCAGCCCCACCCTGAACGCACATGTCACGTGACAGTCCTGCCACAGTCATGTCCCCAACCGGCAATTCACTGTTGCCAACCTGACGTCACACAACTGACCCGAACATGTCAGTGATGTCACGCCAAATTAGGACACACCCCTGTGTGCAAAACATGGCGAAGCACACAGCGGCGGCAATATCACCCAGCAGAATATGGACCCCGTCGGCAAAAGGTACGCCAGTACCACACAGAAACACCGATACCACCCTGCACCCAATACCAAGACATGCAATACGTAACATCAAAGATCCCGGGGACCGACAACAGGTGGCTCCAATTATAACACCCACACACAAGGCCCAACGTATAGCGGAAACGCAGCGTGCCGCCCACACACGGGAGAGGAGATAGCACTGAATGGCCTTCCATACCCACACCGAAACCACAGCTCAACTATTCAAGCAGGACAATACAGTCATTATCCCCAAAAAAAGCCCAACACAGGCATGCAGAGGGAACCGTCCACTGGGCAGATAGCGCATAACAAGAAAGAACATTTCGAACGGATAAAAGAATTAATACCACTCCCCATGTGGTTCACATGCAGGTAATCTGGAAGGAGTCAGACACCACTGACCTTGACCATTCATAGAAGCATGTGGGATGAGGGCCCGTGTCCTCCGCACAAGCTACTATAACCCAAGTCCTGCCTCCCTATGACCATTACAGAATTCCCAGCAACGTCGGAGGTTGCACTCTGCAGACTGCACAGACAGCCGGAGCACGCCATCACATCGCCCTGCAGCAAAATGGCACTTGCACCACACCTACCCAACTACGCCGGACAGATGAAGGTGTACAAACATAACCTGATACAGATATTGGGATGTGAAAATCTGGCTCTGCTGAACGTAACTTACCGACTAACTTACCGCATCCCATTGTTCAGCTGCGTCATCCCCGTCTTCTACTGTCGGAGGTGTCCCTTCCACTGTCCTGTGGATTTATGTCTCTCCAACCCGGCATGTCCAATGGCGGACCTGGTACAACTGTTCAACCCCTGGACGTCCACGACAGGATCTGTTCAGCCTATGGGGGCATGGCGTATGTGGCTGCAATCGGACCCACACTGCAATGAGACCACTGTGCCTCCACACAACGTATTCTGGATCACAGTTTCATCGAATGTCATCCAACATGTCCCATCAGGCTCCTACAAGGGACAACTTACGACCAACACCTTGACAGCCACCATCCGCTGCATTGGATGGCATCCATGTATACCACCAATGCCATGGAAGCCCTGCTGGAAGGTATCGCATACCTGACAACCTGTCAATTCGTCGGACCCCGACGCAATACCCCCAATTGAACAATGATGTCCTACACCGTACCCATGCTTGGCTCCGCACGGACTGAGCAGTTACCAGTACAACAACTATACCATACAACCTGCAACTAACACCACACCATTAACTACACTGCCATGATATCGGATATTTTCGGGACATGCACTCTGTTCCTCATCACATCCAGTAACTCTGCATGAACAGGGGGAGGCAGAGGCATGGGATTTGTGTATGGCAACCACATGGACATCACTGCACGTACAACTATGCCATAATATGTATCCTGCACCCATGAACATATGCACCGGTCAGTGGACAGTAATCGGTCGGCTGTAGTATGTGAGAGCTGTCACCTCACCTCCCTCTGAACTTCCGTGACAGGACTTTTTCATGGACAACAAGTGCATCCCCCAACAACATGACCCCAGTGACTGTGTCATGTCCAGTAGCCACCACATTGCAACAACAAGTGGGACGCCGTTGCATGCACGTAGGCCCATGCCCTGATGACACCCCTCACGCACGTGTGTATGAGTAACTATAGCAGCAAACCTGTAACATGGAACTGAGATGTACTGTGCCCATGATGTCAAGCGGTCTGGTAGGCAAAATGTATACTGACTGTGTCAAAGTCAGCAGCTCCACAGTAATTAGCAAATGTACATTAGCACAGCAACGGCTAAGCAGTTGTAACTCTGAAGCCCACATCCCACAGTCATCAACTAATCACATGTACCCCTACACCCTATGCTATGTGTAATTATGCTGAGTATATCCTCCACATGCATTTCGCTGCCAGTAGTGTCCACTATACTGCATCACAGAGGACATAAGTCCTAATACATGGCTTGAAGTAAATATGTGTCTCTGCTTATTCATTCCACGAGTACGAATGAGAGAGGATGAGAGTGTGTGAAGTACACGGCAGTCGTGAGATGACCATGTAGTCCACTGTCATTGGATTTCAACGTAAATGAGTAGCACAACTGTGGAAGACACACATGTGTCATGTGAAGCGGGAGTTACGCTTGGCTCAGGTGGGTGGGTGTGACGGGTAGGTGCGCACATGCAATGTTGAAACACGCTGTGTTGGCAGGATTCCGGAGCAGTACATTACTGCTCTCCTGGGAATTTGTAAAGACCACCTGTCTGGGGATGAATGTGAACTCGTGTGTGCACAACAGGTGGGCACACGATCAATGCTGCATCAGGTGTAGACGTCAGCCCACCCTCTGTGGACATGCTGGATACTGCTGTGCGTCCGCCAGGCCCTTGCCAAGGCACTCACATCCCCTGTCGACCAGGTGTATCCCCAACATTGTCCACCTGCACAGGCAATCCAGGGCACAGGATGGCAGTGGAGCATGGTGGGTGAGAGGTCATGGCGCGCTCCTCCTGGTCACATCACGCAGGCAACACATCCTCAATATGTAGTATGGCACAAGTCAAATGGAAGTAGTGGGGTGACGCACACATCACGAGCAGGAGTGATGTCACGGAAGGTAGCTCGCACCATCTCACTCATTGCCTATTTTCCCACACACGTTACATGCCATTGCAACAGAGAAGCCAGCGCGTGCACAAGCAGCTCCAAGCTCGCCCCAGAGAGGCCAAAGAGTGAATGTGTGGGTCCATGAGCTCCAGTTGGACGCGGCCTGGGCCGCTAGGGCAGCTACAGCCTCTGTGTGTTGCAGGTGGTGTATCCGGACTGCGGAGCCTGTCATGCATTGTCAATGTTGCCCGGGTCTCGAGTCGGGGCACCACGCAGGTGTACAGCGTCCCACCACTTATTATACCGCGAGACAGACCACTTGTTCAACTGGACCCACACATACACTGCTTGGCCTCTCTGGAGCGAGCTTGGGGCTGCTTGTGCATGCGCTGGCTTCTCAGGTGCAAGCGAGGGGAGGCCATGAGGACAGGGTAAAATATGTCTGTCTGACTTCCAGTTAGTTTAAGGAATGACCCTGATGTGGTCATAAAAAGACGTGTCTCGTGTGTATTGCAACTAGTAGATAAGCCGATGAACTTCCCATGTCTTGCATGTAGCCCTGCACCTAGACCCGCCCACTCGACACATAAAAATGAGTACCAGCACCACATCCTTCCCATTCGAAGCACTGACTGGGTGTGACAACCATCGGACAGTCTTGTGTAGTCCACCCACTCGTACATGTGGGCCCTCCATGATCCATGTCACCTGCGGCAAAGTGATGTCATGGGCAATGATGGAAGTGAGGAGAGCTGTCTGCCCCACGCACAGATGGCGCATCAGCTCAACAGACCCAGCACTGAGGGCAGCAGGGGTCACATGTGCAGGGGCAGCTGTGCCTGGTGTGAAGGCACATGCATATAGACAGCACATCGAGCAATGTGTAGTCTGCCCACATCTACTGTCCATTGTCAGGCGGACCTAGCAAAAGATCACAAGACAACACATCTGTGTGGGTGTACCCACTGTGACCAACACTGCGCAACAATCAACGTACTCGCCCTGTGCATGGCCCACCCCGCAACGGAGGTCACATTCAGTGCCACTAACTCACACACATCCCTATCACGAGGCATGGTGTGTCCAATCGACAGGGCTGAGTTTGCGCTTATCCGGAGGGTCCTGAACAGGAGACACATGTAACCCACTAGGCAGTCTGTGTTGTCACCTACTGGCATTGTGCAGTCAATGTGCAGGCCAGGCCTGCTGGGACTGAGAAGGGCAGCATGGCCCCAGCCTGACATTCACACGAGCAAAAAGTGCACTGAGACCTGGATTGCCAATTGTCTGTGTCACAGGATGTCTGACATGAAGTTGCCATGTACCACCACTCGGGAGGGACAGACATGTCAAAGCGCCCGAGAGCTCACATACCCCTGCCACCTGCAGTCAGCATGGTGAGCAGTGCATGTTTGAACCCCACAGGCTCTGACTCATATTGCTGCGGATCAACGACATGTGTGTCCCCCACATGCACTCACACACACACTGCAGTTGTCTCTCACACACAACTTTCGCAAGGAATAGCCATGTGCAGTGTGCGTGGAGCTCGGAATCCAGGATCTCCAGCTCCTCGCTGGTGAGTGGACCTGGACATATCCTCAGCATCATCGACGTGAAGGTGGACAGGTGGCAGCAGCAGGTGTTGTTGAGGGATGCCAGGCTGCAGTCCCTGGTAGCTGTGGTAATGCCGGTCTCACTCCCACAGTCATATAGCCCCATGGTGCAGTTTCAGTGGGTCCAAGCCGCTGCAATTGGTGTACCGTGTCTGCCTGCTTAAATTGCAGATGATGGCCTCCTCCCAGCTGGCCCGTGACGCTTTCCTCCATTGCGGGACACGCAGGGTGCAACCGCGAGAGCCATTGGAGTTGGCCGTAAGGGCCTGGCCCATGGCGGGTACAGTCCGCTGATGCCATGTGCACTACACAGTATGATGTGCGCAATGCATCTGCAGGTGTGGCCATGACTTGTGTGTGGGGGCAGGTCCACACTGGACAGGGCCACAACATGCTGTGCGCATGGGCAGGGACGGCCAGTGCTCAGCCTCCACATGTCTGTTGGCACATCATCATGTACACATTGGCATGGAGCATGGGACATGCATATGCACACACATGCCATCTTTCACTATGCACATCTCCCACTTGGCACGTGCTACGTTACGTGTCACTTGTGATGTGTATTTGCAATCACACAGCTGTGTTGTCATGGAGCTGTCAATGTGTACACCTGTCAATGTGTTTTGGAGGTGTGATCCATACAGTGCTGTACATAGGGTGAAGTAGGGACATCAATGACTGTCTCATATCCCCTCGTGCAACAGGACCCACTTGTTTTTGCCGCTCAGCCTGTGTCCATTGCGTTGTTGGTGTGTGCCATACTCACCCAGCCGCGGAAGCTGTGTCAGGCACAGCAGCTAGTTATATTGCCGTGGTGTTGCCGCTTCCCAAATATGCAGTCTGATATCATCATCATGCCTTACAAGTTGTTAAGGCCTAAATCCCCATGTGCATGCTGATAGCAATGGTTTGTGTCACTGCTCATTGCTATTGGTAAGGGGACCTGTGTAAGTGTATTGTGGCTGTGCTGTCCCTACTTGTCAGCTGTTCTGTGATTCAATTGCTTGGTCAGTCATTTTTGTTTTGTGTTTGTGGAAATGCCATGTGGCGTGTTGCTTTGACATGTGTCCACTTCCATCTTCCCTAGGAGGAGACCAAACATACATCGCCCCTACCAATTGCTGTCAGACATGGAGGACGTGGAGGTAATCCGGAAATTCCGACTGGACCGACCCACCCTGCATCGCCTATGTGCCTTGTTGGAACCCCACCTCCGTCCTCGCAGGGTGTATCCGACTGCATTTACCCCCACGGCTAAGGTGATGGCTGCACTACATTTCTTCACCACTGGGTCATTCCAACACACAGTGGGCAGTGGAAGTGGGATGTCCCAGCCCATGTTCAGCATGGTGCTACGTGATGTACTGTCAGCTATGATGCTGTACAGGAACAGGTACATACGATTCCCCAGGGCTCGTGAATTGGCGGCAGTGAAGGGTGATTTCTATGTCCTTGGACGGATCCCCCACGTTGTTGGTGCAATAGATTGCACCCATATTGGCCTTGTAGCACCACAGGCCCTGGAGCACATTTATCGGAATAGGAAGCACACCCACTCCCTGAATGTGCAAGTGGTGTGCCTTGCGGACATGGTCATTACACACGTGTGTGCGAAGTTTCCAGGATCGGCCCATGACTCGCACATCATGCGCAACAGCATCCTACCACGTCTGATGACCAATCTGCAACCGGGCCGTGCTTGGATTGTTGGTGAGTATGTGTACTCGTGTAGCGTGGCTGTTGTGCGATGCTGTCTTGGGGACAGTTGGAATTGCAACTAATCTCGGTATTCCTCACACCCAGGGGACTCTGCTTATCCGAATGGGCCTTGGCTGCTCAGCTCATTACGTAATCCTCAGACCCCAGCTGATGACCGCTACAATGAGGCACATGGGAGGACCAGACGTGTGGTGGAGCGGACCTTTGGCCTCCTCAAGTCCAGGTTCAGATGCCTGGACCGCACTGGGGGCGCACTGGCGTACTCCCCACAGAAGGTGTGCCAGATAGTAGTGGCTTGCTGCATGCTGCACAATCTGGCTATTCGCAAGCAGATCCCCCTAATAGTGGATGACGGTGATCATCCAGGGCCCCAGCCTGCAGACCAGGACGGTTCCAGTGACGAGGACAGTGGAGAGGAGGAAGCTGTGAATGTGCATCAGCAGCTCATCGCCCGCTACTTCACTTGACGGTGAGTGTCCATTTACGACGGCTGAAGTAGCTGTAGTTGTGCAGGTGTATGTGTGCTCTGTCACGGAGGCCTTTTGTTCACTGAGTGCTGTGTGTCAATGGTCCATGTCCAGGTTAGTATGCCACTGACAGTGGCTGTAGCATTGTGCCCTGTTGCTCTGTGAGATGTGTGTACATTGCCTGTAGTTGGTGACAAGAACTGTGTGATGAGTGTGTGACACACTCATTGAATGTACTCTTGTTCTGTTTTTCACCCCTAGGTCCCTGCAGCCTCTCCTGTCCCATCGACATACCACACAGCAGATGCATTTCTGCTCATGGTGGCGGTTGCACATCGTTGAATAAACACAGGGTACAGACAGCAGATTGTGATCAAGGTGTATTTATTTTCAGCGGTGACATGTTATTGTGTGCAAGGTGTTGACAAAAGTGGTGCGTGCAGTGACTATGAGTTGACGGTCATGGCTGTGTGATGCTCAAGGTGTACCCATTTAGTCCTATGTCCACAGTCCAACAGACACATGCCATTCACATGGCAGTGTGGGGTAGGATCGTATTACAAGTCAATGCAGTAGGTGGTCAAGGTGGCTGGCTGACTCACTGGCGTTTGGTGCGTGCGAAGTCCTCTCTGGACACCTGTTTCCTCTTCGGACGGCCCCTTCCACGTTTAGAAGGGGGGGTGTGTTGGTGGGCTGCTGGTGGTGGCTGAGGAGTGCTCACTCGCTGTGGACGCAGGGGAACGCGATGCTGCATGACCCTGCGCCACAGCAGGTGGTGGCGGAGGTGGTGTTGCTGGCCTTGCTTGTGCCCTCACCACCACCAGCTGGCCCATGAGGGCCACGAATTGGCCCATATGGGCGTCCATGGACCTGAACACCCCAAGGACCTCCCGCGTGTCGCTAGCCGACCAGGCCCATTCTCCTTGGGCCTCTTCATAGGCCCCAATGATTCTGTCGATTTGCGGCTGGGCTTGGCTCCCAGGCACAGATGGCGTTGGCCTGACCCTGCTCCTCCTACCAGTACTGCTGCCACCGACCTGCCCACTAGCCACATTGCTCACCACGGTCCTCGGTCTGGCTCCCAGGGTGGACCCCGATGGCCGGGCCACCCCTTGCGCTGGGGCTGTGGCCAGGGATGACGTGGTGGTGGTGGTTGCGGCGGTGGTGGTGGTTGCGGCAGTGGTGGTGGTTGCGGCGGTGGTGGTGGTTGCGGCGGTGGTGGCCGCAATGACCGTGGCAGCAGGGGTCTGTGACTGGTCAGCAGCCCTGGGTGATGGGTTGGTGGGTAGGAGGGGCCCTGGGGAGCGGTTGTGCCCTGCCACACCAGA
The DNA here is from genome assembly GCA_963921515.1 of Calotriton arnoldi. Lineage (NCBI taxonomy): Eukaryota > Metazoa > Chordata > Amphibia > Caudata > Salamandridae > Calotriton > Calotriton arnoldi. The sequence goes on along the minus strand of CAWUFW010010349.1, from coordinate 15,202 downwards.
TGGGCCTGCTGGGTGGTCCACGTCCAAGGAGGTGTCCAGCTCCTCTACATCCGTGAGTCCGGGTCGGGGGCTTGCGGACTGGCTGTGCTGTCTGCTGTCTCCCTCTCCAGCATCCAGCAGTTCGGCACCTGTGGGGAGGATGAGATAGGTTAATGTGTTGCACCTAGCAAAGTATGTATTGGTTGTCTGACATTCACAGTTCGTGCACAGGTTTCCCAGTGGCGTGTGTGTGGATGTACGATGTGTGTATGCGTGGGCAAGGCAATGGAACTGTGTGATGTGAACATGTGGCATGGGACGGATTAGCAATGCCGATGGGTGTGTGTTGCTATACTCCTACATTTTGTGGCTCGGGTGTATGCGGGCTCCAGACCCATCGACGATATTGAGGTGAAATATGGTTTAGGGGTTCAAATGGAATGCTTAGATACGCAGATGGGAAAAGGGGGTACAGCCCCCTCAACGCTTTTGATGTGGAATATGGTTTAGGGGTTCAAATGGAACGCTTAGATACGCAGATGGGAAAAAGGGGTACAGCCCCCTCAACGCTTTTGAGGTGGAATATGGTTTAGGGGTTCAAATGGAACGCTTAGATACGCAGATGGGAAAAGGGGGTACAGCCCCCTCAACGCTTTTGAGGTGGAATATGGTTTAGGGGTTCAAATGGAACGCTTAGATACGCCGATGGAAAAAGGGGGTACAGCCCCCTCAACGCTTTTGAGGTGAAATATGGTTTTGGGGTACATAAAGTGACATATGGGTGCAGAACGGGACATGTGTTTTGGCAACATGACAGTGCAGAGTCAAAGGTGTGTGTATGTCTAACATACCCGGCATATCTGCTGACTGGTATCATTTATGGACATTACATTGGAAGCATTGTTGTGAGTGAGTGATGGTTGTGTGCCACACGACGTATTGCAGATGTGCTAATTCCTTGGTGTGCGTGCTACCCTCGGCCATGTGCATCAATGCAGTGCTCTTGGGGTGTTGACTATATTATGTATGTTGTTAATCACAGTGTGATGTGCGCTTCAGTCACTGCAGGCACATTATTTGTCATGGGCAGGTATCTTTGCATGACTACTGTATGAGGGCCAGCTGTTCGGATGACATACCTTTCATGACACAGGGGCTGACAGATGAGATGGATGATATGTTGAATGTGCATTGTGTGCCTGTGTGTTTCATGGGTCCAGTGGTGTGTATGTGCATTATTGTGGTCCCACGCTGGTACTTCTAGGCAGGTTGGACTTACATGGGCGTTGTTGTACGATGTGTGGGTAACAGGCAGTAAGGACTACATGAACAAGACTTCGATGGTGTTGCTGATGTGTGTGATGAGTGGTACAGTGCCCGCCGTGTGGGTCTGTGCTCCAGTGGGACTTGTGCATGCAGACGTGGCTCCTTAGGTGTTGCTGTGTTTGTGATGGCTCATTTGGGGTACGACTCTGTAATACATGTCCGTGTGCACATTGGTCACATGATTGTGACAGGGAGCAGTGCTGCGTGTTCCTCTGCTACGTGACATGTCCCATGTGTTAGTCGTAATACAGTCCTCATGCCTACAGACACCCCGCCCTGTACAGTTTTCCACCTACAGGTTGTTTTTGAGTGCGCAATGCAATGGATGCCACATGGTTAGGGGAGTGTGGGGTGCTCCATGTTGCTGGTCTGTGGGAGTGGGGGCGGTGTTGTGAGTTGTGGTGCTGGCTTACCACCCACAGAAACCCCTCCATGTAGGGTGAGATATCTACCTGTCGGCTGAAGGTGTGCACTGCAGTGGCTGACACATGGGTGTGGGGTGTGCTCCACCTTGCTGCGCTGTAGGACTAGGGGCCTGGTGTGTGTTGTACTTCAGCTGTCCCCCTCCCACCCACTGACTTTGTGTTCCGGCTACTTACCTGTTACTTGTCGGTTACTGCAGCTATGGCTGACACATGGGTGTGGGTGTGGTGAGTGCTCCTTCTGGCACTTTTGGAGTACAAGGGGACCTGGTGGGAGTTGCGGTGCTGGCTGACTGTACACATGCCTCCATGGTTTTGTTAGTTGGTCGGTTTGGGCTGAGTGTGTGGTAGTGTCTGTTGCATGTGTGGTTGATGTCTTGTGTATTGTGTACTGGACATGGGGGTGTTTGTCCCTCGGAGCTATGGCATAGTGGTAGTGCATGTGAGTACATAGCGGTGTGCTGGTATACATTTGTTTGTACTTACCAGCCTCCACTCCCCCTAGTATTCCGGTGAGACTCTCCGGATGTATGATGCCTCGCACCTTCTCCTCCCACGCCTTGAAGGTCTTGAAAAGCACGGGATTACCTCCGCCAGTACTGTCAGCCAGCTGCCGATTCTTGGCCTCCTTCTTCTTCACCTCCCTTTTCATATCGTGCCACCTCTTGGTGATTTCGCCTCGGTTGCGTGGCACGTTCCCTACTGCATTGACCTGGTCTACGATCCTGCTCCACATCCGATTTCTAGTGGCTACTGTTGTCTATTGGACCTGGTTGCCAAAGATTTGTGGGTGCACCTTGATGATCTCGTCGACCATGACCGTCAGCTCAGTTGAAGTGAACTTTGGCATTCTGTGTGCTGCCATGGTGTGTGGTTTGGTGTTTGTGGTGCTGGTGCAGTGTGTGTGGGTGGTGTGTGATGTGCAGGTCATTTGTGGTGCTGGTGTTTGGTGGTGCTGGTGGTGGTGGGTGTGATGGGTGCGTATCTGTGGTGTGCTGCTGTCCTTGCTGTGTCGCTGTGTTCTCTCCTCTCTTCTTGGCTTTGTAGTGTTGCAAGGGATTGTGGTCTGTGAAGGGGCTGCTTTTGTGCTTACCTATGTGGGTGTGTCATGATGTTCTGTTGTTTTCAGGTGTGTTGTGGCTGGTGTTCTGGGATTTGTAGTTTATTTGTTTGTCCGGGGGGGGGTGTTTTTGGGATGTGTACTGTGTTTGTGTATTTGTGCGTGGCTTGCTGTGTGGACTTGTTGGCCATGTTGTGTGTGTTTGTTTGGGTCCGCAGATGGTTTCTGTGCAGGGACGTGGCCGCCAGGGCTTCCGCCGTGTCCATTTCCATCTCTGTTGTTTACGATGGCGGGCGGTGTATTTGTGTATTTACCGCGCTCATGTCGGAGCGATCCTAATTTCACGGGCGGTGACTCGATCGTCAGGGCGGGCGGTTTTTGGTTGTCGTGCGTATTTGCGTCCGTGGCGGACGGGTGGACTTAGAATCGGACATGATCGGGCGGTATTTTGGGTTTTTTTTCCACCGCGGGCGGTGTTCGCTTCGCGGCATCGTAATTGCTCGGTCGGTATTCAGACGGTGTAGGCGGGTGGATTTTTACCGCTATGGTGGATGGCGGATTTTTTACCGCCCGGTATCGCAATGGACACCTTAATGTTCTATATTCTGAATACTTGGGATTGTTTTTGGACACTAATTTCCATTGATCAATAATCTACCTATACATTTGAGTGCAGAGCCATTTTTGTATTATTTTGTTTTGGGGATTTTTTTCCCCATTATTGGGGACGTAGGAGGGTCACGTCCCTGGCTCATTGCACCACATCTTTATTCAAACTGCCATTATACTAGACTGACTGATGCAGGCTCTTTGGGGCTCATTACGATGGCGGGCGGAAGCACCACCGCCGTGCTGGCGGATGCAAAAAGCACCAGTTACCGCCGGCACGCAGCAGTCCACACGCCCGTCCAATTACGATGCGAAAAGTAGGCCAAACACCGCCGGCAAGCCAGCAACACCGTCCGCCATCAAAGTGCGCTCGTACACGTAGCGGCGCAGCCTAACTGACACACACCGTCCGACGAAATCACGTCCCGCCCGGCGTATAAATTACGATGCCGCAAACAAACGGCTCCCACGGCTAAGAGACACCGCACGTGAAAGAGAGGCGGTAACACGGACGCAGAGCACGGACAACGAAGAAGCGGCACCCCGAGCATGAATCCAGCACTGCAGGCCCTTCCCATGCTTCTGCTGATGCACCACCAAGGACGCAACGTACCGCGGAGACGCAGGTAGGCACACACACAACAAGTGCACGCAAACAGCGCACACAGTGCAAGGGCGGAAAAAGCGGACAACCCCCCACCAGCGCGTGTACACTACACATCCACCATTGCATCCACATATGACACACAGGCCAAATCGTAACATCGCGGAACACATGTGTACACACCACCTGGGACTAGGAACCAACCACCCCGTCACGGCCCCAAAGCGCCGATGACGCCGCCACACATGCGCACAACGCAGAGGCCAACCGCAGCGCCATGCATGCGTCGCACACAGACACAGGGACACAACCAAGCAGCACACACATCAGCCCCACCCCGAACGCACATGACACGTGACAGGCCTGCCACAGACATGTCCCCAACGCCCAATTCACGGACAACACCCAACGCCACACAACCGACGCACACATGTCAGTGAAGACACGCAACAGCAGGACACACCCCAGTGTAACAAACATGGCGTAGCACACAGCGGCGGCAACACCAACTAGGAGAAGCAGGGCCCCTTCGGGAAGAGGAACGCCAGTACCACACAGAAACACCCATACCACCCTGCACATATGAACAAGACATATAAAACGGAACACCAAAGAGCCCGGGGACCGACAACAGGTGGCCCAAGAATAACATTCACACACAAGGCCCAACGCAGAGCGGAAAGGCAGCCTGCCGCCCACACAAGGGAGAGCAGACAGCACTGAATGACCTTCCATTCCAACTCCGAAACCACAGCCCTACGACAGAAGCCGGTGAATACAGCCATTGTCCAAGAATAGACCAACACAGGCATGCCGAGGAGACCGACCACAGGGCAGATAGCGCATATCACAGAAGCACACAACGGACGGGGAAGAAAGAAGAAAACACTCCCCCATGTCGGCCACATGCAAGTTAATTGGAAGGAGTCACACATCACTGACCTTGAACTGTCTGAGAAGCATGTGGGAAGAGGGCCCGTGTCCTCCAAACAAGCAAACAGAACACAAGTCCTGTCTCCCTACGACTACACAGAGCTCACAGCAACCTCGGAGCGTGCACATTGCAGACTGCACACACAGCCGGAGCACGCCACCACAACGCACCGCTGCGAAATGGCAACCGCAACACACCTACCCAACTACGCCGAACAGCTCAAGCTGTACAAAACCAACCTGTTTCATACATTGGGATGCGATCTCCTGTCCCTGCTGAACGTAAGTTACCGACTGACTTACCGCATCACATTGTTCAGCTGCGTCATGCCCGTCTTCTACTGTCGGAGGTGTCCCTACCAGCATCCCGTGGAGATATGCCTCTCCAACCCGGCATGTCTGAAGGCGGACCTGCTACCACTACTCCTCCCTCTGGACGCACACGACAGGGCCTGCTCTGCCTATGGGGGCATGGCGTATGTGGCCAACATCGCACCCACACTGAAATGGGACCACTGTGCCTCCACACGACGGATCATCGAGAACAGCTACATCGAATGTCACCCAGCATGCCCCATCATGGTCCTCCAAGGGACAACTTACGAACAACACCTTGACAGCCACCATCCGCTACATTGGCTGGCAAACATGTACACCACCAATGACATGGAAGCCCTGCTGGACGGCATCGCATACCTGACAACCTGTAAATACGTCGGACCACAACGCAGGTTCCCCGAGTGACCTATGATGTCCAACCCCGCACCCATGCTTAGCTTCCGCACGGACTGGACAGTCACCACCACAACAGCCATACCAAACGACCGGCAACTGTAACCACACCATCAACGACATCGCCATGACATCGGATATGACCGGGACATGCACACTGTTCCCCATCACATCCAGGAACACCGCATGCATCGTGGGAGGCAGTGGCATGGGCTCTGTGTATCGCACCCACATGGACGGAACTGCACGAACAACCAGGACACGACATGGATCCAGCGCCCATGGACACACACACCGCTCAGTGGACATGAATAGGTCGCCTGGAGTCTGTGGGTGCTGCACCCCTCCCACCCCCGCCCCGGGAATCCCATACCAGGACCTTTGCATGGACGTCAAGTGCATACAACAACAACACGACCCCAGTGACTGTGACATGTCCAGTAACCACCACAGTGCAACAACAAGTGGCACGCCGCTGCATGCACGCAAGCACATGCCCTGATGTCATCTCACATGCACGCGTGCATGAGGAACAACCGCAGCAAACCTGTCACATGGAACTGAGATGGACTGTGCCCATGATGCCAAGCGGTCTGGTAGGCTACATGTATACCGTCTGTGTCAAAGTCCGCAGCTCCGCAGCTATACGTAAATGTACATTAGCACAGCCTTGGCCAAGCAGATGTCACTCTGAAGCCCACATCCCACATGCAACAGCCAATCACATGTAACCCCACACCCTATCCCATTTGCAATCATGCTCAGTATATCCTCAACATGTATTCCGCTGCCAGTAGTGTCCACTATACTGCATCACAGAGGACAGAAGACTCAATATAATGTTTGAAACCAAAACTGTCTCCGCTGACTCATTTCACAAGTACGAATGAGAGAGGATGAGAGTATGTGAAGTACACGGCAGTCGTGACATGACCATGTAGTCCACTGGTATTGGATGTCAACGCAAATGAGTAGCACAACTGTGGAAGACACACATGTGTCGTGTGAAGTCGTATGGACGCAGTGCTCAGGTGGGTGGGTGTGACGGGTAGATGCGCACATGCCAAGTTGGAGCACGCCGTGTTGGGAGGGGTCATGAACAGTACACCACCGCTTCCCTGGGCATTGTGAGAGGACACCTGTCGGGGGGAGTGAACACGTGTGTGCACAGCAGCCGGGCACACGTACAAAGCGGTACCAGGCGCACCTCAGCCCACCCTCTGTGGACAAGCTGGATCCTGTTGTGCGCCCGCCATGCCCCTTGACAAGGCACACACAGCCCCAGTCGACCAGGTGTAACCCCAACATAGTCAATCCGCACAGGCGATACAGGGCACGGGATGGCAGTGGAGCATGGTGTGTGAGAGGTCTCCTCGCGCTCCTCCTGGTCATATCACGCAGGCAATAGAACCTCAACGTCTAGCATGGCAAAAGTCAAATGGAAGTGTAGGGGGACGCACCACAGCACGAGCAGCACTGACGTCACGGGAGGTGGCTCGCACCATCCCATCCATTGCCCATCATACCAACCACGCCACATGCCATTGTGACTAAGTGCAAGCGCGTGCGCCACCACCCCGAGCCCTCCCCAGAGAGGCCAAAGAGTGAATGTGTGGGCCATCAGCCACAGACGGACGCGGCCTGGCCGCAAGGGCAGCCACAGCCACTGGGTGTCGCAGGTGGCGGATCCGGAAGGCGAAGACTGTGATGCATAGTCCATGCAGGCCGGGTCTCCATTTGGGGCACCACGCAGGTGGACGGCGTCCCGCCACACATCATACCCTGAGACAGCCCACTCGTGCAACTGGACCCACACATACACTCCTTGCCCTCTCTGGTGCGAGCTTGGGGCTGCCTGTGCAAGCGCTAGCCTCGCAGGTGAGCATGCATATTGGGGGGCGAGGGGAGGACATGAGGGCTGGGGCGAAGATGACTGTATCACTGTCAGTTAGTACAAGGGATGACCCAGATGTGGAAAGGAAGAGACGTGTCCCGTGTGTACTGCAACTAGTCGCCAATCCAACTACCCCCCATGTCCGGAATGTAAGCCCGCACCTAGGCCCGCCCATCCGCCACATCGAACATACCACCAGCACGACAACCTTCCCATTCGAAACACTGACTGGGGGTGGCGACCAGTGAACAATCATGTGTAGCCTACCCACGCGTACATGTGGGCCCTCCATGATCCATGTCACCTGCGGCAAAGACATGACATGCGCAATGAGGGAAGTGAGGAGAGCTGTCCGCCCCACGCACAGAAGGTGCATCAGCTCCACAGACCCAGCAGCGAGTCCAGCAGGGGCAGCTGTGCCTGGTGTGAAGGCACATGCATATAGACAGCACATCGACCAATGTGTAGTCTGCCCACATCCACAGTCCATCATCATGCGGACATAGGAATTGAACACAGGGCAACACATCTTAGTTGGTGCACCCACCGTGACCAACAATGCGCAATCATCGACGTACCCGCCCTGTGCATGGCCCCCCACCCAACGGAGGCACATCCAGTGCCACCATCCCACACACACAAGCCTTCCACGGAACATGCTGTGTCCAATGGTCAGTACAGAGTCAGCGCCCATCTGGTGGATCCTGAACAGGAGACACATGCACACACATGCCAGCTCCCACTATGTACGTCTGCCACCTGGCACGTGCAATGTAACCTCTCACCTGTGACGTGTGACTGCAAGCACACAGCCGTCTTGGCATGGGGCTGTCAATGTGGACACCTGTCAATGTTTCGGGAGGTGTGATCCGTACAGTGCTGTACATAGGGTGCAGTGCTGACACCTACTACTGTCTCATATCCCCTCGTGCCACAGGTCCCACTTGTTTTGGCCGCTCAGCCTGTGCCCACATCGTCGTCGTCGTGTGCCATACTCATCCAGCCTCGGAAGCAGTTCCATGCTCAGCAGACACTCATGTTGCCGTGGCGTTGCCGCTTGACGAATATGCAGTCAGTCCCCATCAGCACGCCCCGCAAGTCATTGGGGCCTAGATCCCCATGTGCATGCACATGGCAGTGGTATGTCTCACTAGCCATTGCCATTGTTGGGAGACCTGTGTAAGTGTATTGTGGCCGTGCCGTCCCAGCCTGACAGCTGGGCTGTGGCTCATGTGCTTGCTCAGTCATGTCAGTGATGTGAATGCGAAATTGCTATGTGTTGTGTTGCTTTGACATGTGTCCTCTGCAATTTCCCTAGGCGGAGACCGAACATTGACCGCCCATACCAATTGCTGGTGGACATGGACGATACAGAGGTTATTAGGAAGTTTCGGCTGGACAGGCCAACCCTGCATCGACTGTGTGCCATGTTAGAACCCCATCTCCGTCCCCGCAGGGTGTATCCGACTGCTGTCACCCCCACGGCTAAGGTGATGGCCGCCATGCATTTCTTCGCCACTGGGTCATTCCAGCACACAGTGGGCAGTGGAGGAGGGATGTCCCAGCCCATGTTCAGCAAGGTGCTGAGGGATGTACTGGCAGCCATGATGCTGTACCGAAACAGGTACATCCGCTTCCCCAGGGCTCGTGAATTGGCGGCAGTGAAGGGTGCATTCTATGCCCTTGGCAGAATCCCACACGTCGTTGGAGCCATTGACTGCACACATGTTGGCCTTGTTCCACCACAGGCCACTGAGCACCTGTACCGCAACAGGAAGCACACGCACTCCCTGAATGTGCAAGTGGTGTGCCTTGCGGACATGGTGATCACCCACGTGTGTGCAAAGTTCCCAGGCTCGGCCCATGACGCACACATAATGCGCAACAGCATCTTGCCACGACTGATGGCCAATCTGCAACAGGATCGTGGCTGTATTGTCGGTGAGTATGTGGAGTGGTGTAGCGTGCTGGTTGTGCGATGCTGTCCCCTGTCCAGTTGGAATAGCAACGGTTCTCTGTGTCCCTCACACCCAGGTGACTCTGCGTACCCGAATGGGGCATGGCTGCTCAGTCCATTGAGGAATCCTCGCACCCCAGCAGACGATCGCTACAATGAGGCACATGGGAGGACCAGACGTGTGGTCGAGCGTACCTTTGGCCTCCTCAAGTCCAGGTTCAGGTGCCTGGACCGCACCGGGGTGCACTGGCGTACTCCCCACAGAAGGTGTGCCAGATAGTGGTGGCGTGCTGCATGCTGCACAATCTGGCCATTCGGAAGCAGATCCCCCTCATTGTGGATGACGGAGATCAACCAGGGCCCCAGCCCGCAGACCAGGACAGCTCGAGTGAGGAGGACAGCGGAGAGGAGGAAGCTGGGAATGTGCGGCAGCAGCTCATCGCCCGCTACTTCACTTGACGGTGAGTGTCCATGTACGACGGCTGATGTGGCTGTATCTGTGCAGGTGTGTGTGTGCTGTGTCAGGGTGGCTGTTTGTTCACTACGTGCTGTGTGTCAACGCTCCATGGCCAGGGTAGTATGCCACTGTTGGTGACTGTGGCATTGTGCCCTATTACTCTGTGCGATGTGTGTACATTGCTTGTAGTTGTTGACATGTACTGTGTGATGGGTGTGTGACACACTCATTGAATGTGCTCCTGTTCTGTCTCCCACCCCTAGGTCCCTACAGGCCCTCCGGATTCCATTGCCATGCCACGCATCAGGTGCCTTTCCGCCCAAGGTGGCCGTTGTATTCCGTACAAATAAAACACAGGGCACAAACAGCAGTTAGTGAAAAAGGTGCATTTATTACAAACTGTGACATGTGATTGTGTGTAAGGTGATGACAAAAGTGGTGCGTGCTGTGACAATGAGCTGTCGGTCATGGCTGCGTGATGCTCAGGGTGTACCCACTGGTTCTATGTCCATAGTCCAACACACACATGCCATCCAGATGGCTGTGTGGAGTGGGATCGTAGTCCAAGTCAATGCAGTGGCTGGTCAAGGAAGGCTGGCTGGCTGCCTCACTTGCGTTTGGAGCGTGCGAAGTCCTCCCGGGAGATCGGTTTCCACTTCGGACGGCCCCTTCCACGTTTGCGAGGGGGTGCCTGCTTGCGACATGCTGGTGGTTGAGGTGTGCTCACTGGCTGTGGACGCAGGGGAACTGGACACTGCTGCTCGACCCTGCGCCCCGGCAGGTGGTGGCGGAGGGGAGCTGCTATCCCTGGCCGTGTCCTCACCGCCACCACCAGCTGGCCCATGAGGTCCACGAGTTGACCTATACGGGCGTCCATGGACCTCAGCACCCCCAGCACCTCCCGCGTGTCTGAAGCAGACCTGACCCATTGTTCTTGGGCCTCTTCATAGGCCCCAAGGACTCTGGCCATTTGAGGCAGGGCATGGCTCCCAGGGGAGGCTGGCGTTTCCCTGACCCTGCTCCTCCTACCAGTCCTGCTGCCACCGGCCTGCCCACTAGCCACATTGCTCACCACGGTCCTCGCTGTGGCTCCCAGGGTGGATCCAGTCGGCCGGGCCACCACCTGCGCTGGGGCTGGTGCCAGCGAAGACGTGGTGGTGGTGGCGGCGGTGGTGGTCGGTGCGGCGATGGTGGCGGTTGCGGCAGTGGTAGTGGCCGCAATGACCGTGGGTGTGGCCGCAACGACAGTGGCAGCAGGGGGCTGGGAATGTTCAGCAGCCCTGGATGATGGGTTGGTGGGTAGGAGGGGTCCTGGGGAGCGGCTGGGCCCTGCCACACCAGATGGGCCTGCTTGGTGGTCCGTGTCCGAAGAGGAGGTGAGATCCTTCACATCCGTGTGTCCTCGTTGGGGGCTTGTGGGCTGGCTGTGCTGGCTGCTGTCTCCATCCCCAGCATCCGGCAGTTCGTCACCTGTGGAGAGAATGAGATTTGTTATTGTGTTGCACCTGGCGAAGTATGTATTTGTCGTCTGACATTGACAGTTCGTGCAATCTCGTACATGGGTTTCCCGGAGGTGTGTGTGTGGCTGTAGCATTTGTAGTTGTGTGTGCTTGGCAATGGGACTGTGTGCTGTGCACATGTGGCATGGGACGGATTGGCCATGCCGATGGGTGTGTTGCTGTGCCCCTACTTATTGTGACTCTGGTGTATGCGGGCTCCTGGCCCATCCTGGGTCTGGTTTGTACTTTGCTTTTGGTGTTCAGATGGGACGCTTAGGAACGCATATGGCAACATGGGGGCCATGCCCCAGATTCGCATTTGGGAGGGAATATGCTTTTGGGGTTCAAATGGAACGCTTAGGAACGCATATGGCAACATGGGGGCCATGCCCCAGATTCGCATTTGGGAGGGAATATGCTTTTGGGGTTCAAATGGAACGCTTAGGAACGCATATGGCAACATGGGGGCCATGCCCCAGATTCGCATTTGGGAGGGAATATGCTTTTGGGGTTCAAATGGAACGCTTAGGAACGCATATGGCAACATGGGGGCCATGCCCCAGATTCGCATTTGGGAGGGAATATGCTTTTGGGGTTCAAATGGAACGCTTAGGAACGCATATGGCAACATGGGGGCCATGCCCCAGATTCGCATTTGGGAGGGAATATGCTTTTGGGGTTCAAATGGAACGCTTAGGGACGCATATGGCAACATGGGGGCCATGCCCCAGATTCGCTTTGGGAGGGAATATGCTTTTGGGGTACATGCTGTGAGCCATGGGTGCCGAACGTGACATGTGTTGTGGCAGCATGACAGTGCATGGTTTGAGGTGTGTGCATGCTTGACATGGCCTGCATATTTGCTGTCTGTTGTGATTACTGGACATGGCATTGGACGCATCGTTATGAGTGAGTGATGGTTGTGTGTGAAAGCCAACGTATTGCAGTTGTCCCATCTCCTTGGTGTGCGTGCTGCCCTGTGCCATGTGCATCACTGCAGTGCTCGTGGGGGGTGTGGCCCATGTTGTGTGTTGTTGCTCACAGTGTGTCGTGCGCTTCATTGACTTCTGGCACATGGTTGGTCATGGGCATGTATCTTAGCGTGACTGCTGTATGTGTGGCAGCTGTGCGGATGACATGCCTTTCATGAGACTGGGGCTGACGGATGGGATGGATGGTATGTTGTATGTGCATGGTGTGTCTGTGTGTTTGATGGGTTCAGTGGTGTTCGTGTACATTTCTGTTGTTCCGCTCTGTTGCGTCTAGTGTTGTTTGTCTTACATAGGCGTAGTTGTGGGGTGTGTGGTTGACAGGCAGTAGGGGCTACATGGACAGGACTTCAATGGTGTTTCGGTTGTGTGTGATGAGTTGCACAGTGGCTGCCGTGTGGTACTATATTCAGTGTGGCTTGTGTATGCAGACGTGGCTCCTTGGGTGTTGCTATGTCTGTGATGGGTCATGTGGGGTGTGAGTCTGTTGTTCATGTCCGTGTGCACATTGTTCACTTGTTCGTGACGGTGGGCGGTGCTGCGTGTTCGTCTGCTACGTGACATGTCCCATGTGTTGGTCGTGTACCGGTCCTCATGCCTCCAGTAATCCAGCCCTGTCCAGTTTCCCACCTGCAGGTTGTTCGTGCGTGCACTGTACTGGATGCCACATGGCTCTAAGCGGGGGTGCTCCATGTTGCCGGTCTGTGGGGGTGGGGGGTGTTGTGGGTCGTGGGGGTGGCTGGACACCCACTGACACCGATTGCTGTGGACCGTGATGTCTGCCTTTCGGCTGTCGTTGTGCACTGCGGTGGCTGACACGTGGCTGTGGGCTGTGGGGGATGCTCCTCCTTGCTGTGCTGTGGGACTAGGGGCCTGGTGTGTGTTGTACTTGTGCTGTCCACCGTCCCACCCACTGCACTTTGTGTTCCTGCCACTTACCTGTTACTTGTCGGTTTGTGCAGCTGTGGCGGACACATGGGTGTGGTGGGTGCTCGTTGTGGCGCTTCTGGCATATTTGGGGACCTGTTGGTGGTTACGTGGCTGGCTGAATGTACACATGTCCCCACGCATCTTACAGTTGTTCTGTTTGGGCTGTGTGTGGTGGTGTCTGTTGCATGTGTGTGTCGTGTATTGTGTGCTGGACATGGGGGTGTTTGTCCCTGGGAGCTGTGGCATGGTGGTAGTGCATGTGAGTACATAGCGGTGTGCTGGTATACATTAGTTTGTACTTACCAGCCTCCACTCCCCTGCTAATCCGGCGAGGATCTCGGGATGTATGATGACTCGCACCTTCTCCTCCCACGCTTTGAAGGTCTTGAAGAGCGCGGGATTCCCTCCGCCAGTGACGGCAGCCAGCTCTCTGTTTTTGCCCTCCTTCTTCTTGACCAGGCTCTTGACGTCATTCCACCGTTTGTTAATTTCGACTCTGTTCCTGGGTAGGGTCCCGACTGCATTGACCTGGTCTACGATCCGGTTCCACATTCTGTTTCTGGTGGCTAGTGGTGTGTGTTGGACCATGTTCCCATAGATTTGTGGGTGCACCTTGATGATCTCGTCGACCATGACCGTCAGCTCAATGGGCGTGAACTTGGGCATTCTTTGTGGTGCCATGGTGTTTGTGGTGCTGGTGCGGTGTGTGTTGTGTAATGTGCAGGGGGTTTGTGGTGCCGGTGTTTGGTGGTGGTGGTGGTGGTGGTTGTGATGTGTGCGTTTCTGTGGTGTGCTGTTGTCCTTGCTGTGTCACTGTGTCCTCTCCTCTCCTCTCTGGTTTGCAATGTTGCAAGGGGTTGTGGTCTGTGGGAGTGCTGCTTTTGTACTTACCTATGTGGGTGTGTCCTCATGGTCTGTTGTTTTCAGGTGTGTTGTGTCTGGGGTTCTGGCCTTTGTAGTTTTTGTTTGTCCGGGGGGTGTTTTCGGGATGTGTACTGTGCTTGTGTATTTGTGCGTGCCTTGCTGTGTGGACTTGTTGGCCATGTTGTGTGCTATTGGTTTTGTGAGCGGATGGTTTCTGTGCAGGGACGTGGGCGCCATGGCTTCTGCCGTGTCGATTCTCATCGGCGTTGTTTGCGCTGGCGGGCGGTATATTTGTAGTTTTCCCGCGCTCATGGCGGTGCGGTCGTAATTTCACGTGCGGTGTGTCGGCCGTGAGGGCGGGCGGTTTTGTGTTGTCGTGCGTGTTTCCGTCCGTGGCGGGCGGTTTGACTCCGACTCGGACGATGGCGGGCGGTATTTTGTGTGATTTTTCGCCGATGGCGGTTTTCGGTTTGTGTAATCGTAATGGCGTGGTCGGTGTTCAGACGGTGTGTGCGGGCGGATTTTTGCCGCTTCCATGCCTGGCGGATTTATTTACGCCGGGTATCGTAATGGGCCCCTTAGTTCCTTGACCTTTCTTTGCAATTGTATGTATTAGTAAGGGTTCGTCAATGAGGTTTTTCAACTTATATGACCTGTTTGCATATGTTTAGATGGTGAGATATGTCTTTCTGGTCTTGAGTTTAATTAAAGATGTAGAGAACTATATATTTTTGGAAAGATGGCCTGAAGGTGTATATATATTATGAAATCAAATATATGTTTACATGGTGATCTATGTTCTTTAAGGCTGTTGAAAATGTCATGTATATGGTGAGGGTGGTGTATTTCTTTAAACATGCTGTGTTTAAAATTGAGGAGCGTTAATAGTGCAGAATGTCTTTTGAGGGTTCTTGTGCTGGCTTCACTTGGTATGTAACTTTTCTTTG